>CM033446.1:130099-807599 GCA_019425775.1 Rafetus swinhoei
GGAAAAAGTTCCTAACTGTCAGGGTAGTCAAACACTGGAATAAATTGCCCAGGGAGGTTGTGGAATCTCCATCTGTGGAGATATTTAAGACTAGGTTAGATAAATGTCTATCAGGGATGGTCTAGACAGTATTTGGTCCTGCCATGAGGGCAGGGGACTGGACTCGATGACCTCTCAAGGTCCCTTCCAGTCCTAGTATTCTATGATTCTAGTCTTAAGTGGAGCGCAGGATCTGGTTCTAGAGGTAAATATAACTGGACCATTTGGAAATAGTGACCATAATGTAATGAAATTTAATATCCCTGTCGTGGGAAAAACACCTCAACAGCCCAACACTGGGGCATTTAATTTCAGAAAGGGGAACTACACAAAAATGAGGAGGTTAGTTAAACAGAAATTAAAAGGTATAGTGACAAAAGTAAAATCCCTGCAAGCTGCATGGAAACTTTTCAAAGACACCATAATAGAGGCCTGTGACGGGGCAGGCAAGCTCCGCACTCCGGTGGACAGCCGGGGAGAGCTGTGCCAGACGGGACGCACAGGTGCGGGCGTCCCGGGTTGCCTGGGCAATGGGGCAGGTGAGCCCCGTGCTCTGGCGGACAGCCGGGGAGAGCCGCGCCGGCCGGGACGTGCAGGCGCAGGCGTCTCGGGTTGCTCGGGCGATGGGGCGGACGAGCCTCGTATGCCGGCAGACAGCCGGGGGGAGCTGGGTCGGCAGGAGGGCGCAGGCGCGGGCATTCCGGGTTGCCCAGGAACCCTGCAAGGGGAAGAATGGTGGAAGGGGGAGGAGTCGGGCACAGCACGGGGCGCCTGACGGCCATGTCAGCGGTGCGCCGTAAGCTTTAAAAATGGCGGCCCCCGTGCCCAGGAAAAGGCAGTGAGTCTCAGTGGTGACGAATCCCAGGAGGGCAGGGGAGCCGACCATGAAGGCTCAGGAGTAGGACCGCAGCGGCAGAGCTTCGGAACCGGCAGCGGGGAAGACGCCCCAGCAGACCACGGCCCCCGACGATCCCGGAACTGCAAACCTGAGCCAGGATCAGGAGGACTCGCAGGGGAGTGGGGCGAACGGACCGAGGACCCATCGTGGGGGTAAGAGGAACCGTCGACGGGGTAGGAAGTGGCTCAGAGCAGGGCTCCAGGCCCGCAGGCTGACGTGTTACAGGTGGTCACCCTGTCAACCGATAGGGAGAGGAAAGCATTATAATCCCTCCCCAGGGCTCCAGGCCAGGACCCGGTGGAGAAGGCGGACCCAGGTCCCTCTACCCCAACGTAATCCCCGAGAGGCAAGAGGCCCTCTCTTCGGGTGCGGTTATACGCGAGGGGAGGGGGAATTATATAACAGATACAAGAGCTACTGTGAGAACCCCAAACGAAAGGAGTAATGGTCCTCCCCATTGCGGGGAGGGCTACAGAAAAGAGGGGGAACCTCCTCGGATACGAGGGGATCCTCTACAAGGCCCAACTTAAATGTATACCCCAAATTAAAAAACACGAGAGAACCAAAAAAGTGCCAGTGTGGCCTAACAACCAAGTAAAAGAAGCAGTGAGAGATAAGACGACATCTTTTAAAAAGTGGAGGTCAAATCCTAGTGAGGAAAATAGAAAGGACCATTAACTGTCAAATTAAGTGTAAAAATATAACAAGAAAAGCCAAAAAGGAGTTTGAAGAACAGCCAGCCAAAAACTCAAAAAGTAACAGCAAAATGTTTTTAAGTCCATCAGAAGCAGGAAGCCAAAGTTAAACAACCAGTGGGGCCCTTGGACGACCGAGATGCTAAAGGAGCCCTCAAAGACGATAAGGTCGTTGCAGAGAAACGAAATGAATTCTTGCTTCAGTCTCCACCGCTGACGCTATTGGGGAGATTCCCAAACCTGAGCCACTATTTTTAGTATTTGACAAATCTGAGGCATTGTCCCAGACTGAGGTGTCATTAGAGGAGGTTTTGGAACAAAGTGATAAACTAACAGTAACAAGTCACCGGGTCCAGATGGCATCACCCAAGCGTTCCGAAAGAACTCAAATGGGAAATTGCGGAACTATTAACTGTGGTTTGTAACCTATCCTTTAAATTCATGGCGCCATACCGCACATTTGTGTGCACCCGCCAAGTGCTCAGGGCTGGCCCCGCCCCGGGCGCGTGGCACATGCGCGGTGCCGGAACCAGCCCCGGGCGCATGGAGCACGGGGAGCACCAGCCCCGGGCGCGCGGCGAATTGGGCGCTCTGGCCCCCAGGCGCGCGACAAATTGGCCGCCCCGCCCCTGGGCGCATGGCTATGGGGAGCGCCGGCCCCGGGCGTGGGGCTATGGGGGGTGCCGGCCCCGGGAGCGCGGCGAATTGGCCGCCCGCGCCCCAGTTGCGCGGCACATGGGGAGCACTGGCCCTGGGCGCATGGCTATGGGGGGCGCCGGCCCCGGGAGCGCGGTGCATGGGGGGCGCCGGCCCCGGGAGCGTGGCAAATTGGCCTCCCTGCCCCCAGGCATGCAGCTATGGGGGGGGGCTGCCGGCTTTGGGTGCGCGGCTATGGGGGGGTTCCGGCCCTGGGCGCGCGGCTCTGGAGGATGCTGGCCCCAGGCTTGCTGCGAATGGGCGGCCCCGCCCGTAGCCACGCGGCGCATAGGGTTGCTGGCCCCAGGCACGTGGCTCATGGGGGTGTGGCGTATGCACGGCACCGCCCCCGGGTGCGCGAGTGTCCCCGCCCTCTGGCGCCCGGCAGGCGAACGGCCACGCCCCCTGGCGCCCGGCAGCTTCAAATGGTTGGGGACCACTGCTTTAAATCAGCTTCTGTACCTAATAACTGGAAAATAGCTAATGTGAAGCCACTATTTAAAAAGGGCTCTGGAGGTGATCCTGGCAATTACAGACCAGTAAGTCTAACATCAGTGCCGGGCAAATTAGTTGAAACTATAGTAAAGAATAAAATTGTCAGACACATAGATGAACATAATTTGTTGGGGGAAAGTCAATATGGTTTCTGTAAAGGGAAATCATGTCTTACTAATCTGCTAGAGTTCTTTGAGGGGATCAACAGACATATGGACAAGCGGGATACAGTGGATATCGTGTACTTAGATTCCCAGAAAGCCTTTGACAAGGTCCCTCACCAAAGGTTCTTAAGCAAAGTAAGTTGTCATGGGAGAAGAGGGAAGGTCCTTTCGTGGGTTGATAACCGGTTAAAAGACAGGAAATAAAGGGTAAGAATGAATGGTAAGTTTTCCAAATGGAGAGAGGTAACTAGTGGGGTCCCCCAAGGGTCTGTCCTGGGACCCATTCTATTCAACCTATTTATAAATGATCTAGAGAAAGGAGTAAAGAGAGAGGTGGCAAAATTTGCAGATGATACCAAACTGCTCAAGATAAAGACCAAAGCAGAATGAGAAGAGCTTCCAAACTAAGTGACTGGGCAAAAAAATGGCAAAATTTAATGTTGATAAATGTAAAGTAATGCACATTGGAAAAATAATCGCAACTATCCATACAAATATGATGGGGACTAATTTGGCTACAACTACTCAAGAGAGATCTTGGAGTCATTGTGGATAGTTCTCTGAAAAACATCCACTCAGTGTGCAGCAGCAGTCAAAAAAGCATATAAAATGTTAGGAATCATTAAAACAGGGATAGAGAATAAGACAAAGAATATTTTATTGCCTCTGTATAAAACCATGGTATGCCGACATCTGGAATACCACGTACAAATGTGGTCGCCTCATCTCAAAAAAAGATATCTTGGCATTGGAAAAGGTTCAGAAAAGGGCAACAAAAATGATGAGGGGTTTGGAATAGCTGTCATTTGAAGAGAGATGAAAAAGACGTGGACTTTTCAGCTTAGAAAAGAGGAGACTAAGGGGGGATTTTATAGAGGTCTATAAAATCATGACTGTTGTGGAAAAAAGTGAATAAGGAAAAGTTATTTACTTGTTCCCATAATATAAGAACCAGGGGTCACCAAATGAAATTAATAGGCAACAGGTTTAAAACAAAAGGAAGTTTTTCTTCACTCAGTGCACAGTCAACCTGTGGAACTCCTTGCCAGAGGATGTGAAGACTAGGATTTTAAGAGGGTTAAAAAAAGAGCTAGTACATGTATGGCTATTAGCCAGGATGGGTAGGAATGGTGTCTCTACCCTTTATTTGTCTGGAAATGGATGACAGAAGAGGGATCATGTGATGATTCCCTGTTCTGTTCACTCCCTCTGGGGCATCTGGCATTGGCCACTGTCGGCAGACAGGACACTAGGCTAGATGGACCACTTATGATTTATGATAAATTATGGTCTTATGATTTAGGTGGCACCGGAAACAGAGTGTCCCTGGTTTGTCCCTTAACTGCAGCAAGAGCCATCCAAGATTTAAAGACTTCAAGGGGTGGAGAATCCAGTCCTTCCTTAAGTGAATTGTTCAGTGGTTAATCATCACAATTACAAAGTTGTGTCTTATCTCCAGTATGAACCTGTCCCACTCCTAGATAAAGAGCCTTCAGCTATCAGAAATGTGTCCCATCATGTTAATATCTCAAGTGTGCAGAAGGTGAAACTAGATGATCATAGGGGTACTTCTGACCTTGCTAGGTCACCTCTTAACCTAAGTGCTACACAGCTTGTGCTTTTTCAGTCTCTCACTGAGGGGCAGGTTTTCCAGACCTTGAGTTGACCTCGTGACTCTTTTTGGAATCCTTTCCAATTTATCAACATCATTTCTAAAGGCTGGACACCTGGACGAGTAATGGTCTCCAGTAATGGTCTCACAGATTTGGTAACACCTCTTCCTTGCTCCTACTTGACACTTCCCTGTATATGTATCCATTCTTACATTTGCCCTCTGGCCACCACAGCACACTGGGAGATCCTGTTTGGTTCAGTGTTCAACGGGATGGAGTGGATTGTCAATTGATGGATACAAACCCAGAAAAGCCTACTGTGATCGAAGTTCTTATGAATGAATTCCTGTTTGGACTGAAATGGGCCTTTTAGGAAGACATTTGATCTTGGTTTAGAAATCACTGTCACAGCCCTGGTAAATTGTTCCCTGATAAAAACTTGCATCTTATTCCCAATCTGAAGTCATCTAACTTCCAGACACTGGATTGTGTTGCTGATTGAAGAACTCTCCAGCTATGAAATCTGTGTTCCCCGTGTAGGTACTTACAGATTGTGACCTCTTAATTTCCTCTTTGTTAAGGTGTACAGGGCCTCAAGAAGCTCCGTCACTTTCATCTTCCCAGCAGTGTTATCAATGGCTTTCATTTCTCCAGGGCTCTTTATGGCATGGAAGGCCCCAGAGTTTCCAAGTAAGGGAGCAGTAGTGACTGTGCAGTTGGCTTGTCTTCTCTTCTCCCCCTTGCATGAATATACATTGTGCTGAGAAAACAGATACCGATTTCTGCTTCAGACAGGAAAATGACCAGTGGAGTCCTGGATACTTCTACCACTTGGCACCAAGGACCAAAAGCAGTGTCTCCGAATGGGACTTGGGGTTTGTGGTGCAAACCAGCTGAACATGAGGTCCCAGCACAAGGCCGTGTCTAGGCGAGCAAATATGATTCTTGGCCATCTAAACAGCGGGCTATTGAGTAGGAGCAGGGGTGCGGGACATCCCTCTGGAAGCTGTGGCCATACTTCAGACCGGCTGGTGACAATTCAAAAAGGTTCAGAAAATAGCCAGGAGCTTGATCTGGGATCTGGAAAGCCTGCCATACAATGAGAGTTTGAAGGTACTGAGTATGTGCACGCGAAGGCTAAGATTCCCGTCTGTGAGCACTTCTGTGGGGACGGGACTTCTGAGAGCAGAGGGCTGTTTAATACAGCAGACAAAGGCAGAATGAGATGCAAGGCCAGAAGCTGAAGGAAGAGAATTCAGAGTAGAAATAAGACCCAGCTATTAACAGGAAGGGAACAGCTCCCTTTGAGATGTGCTGGATTCTTGATCGCTGAGGGTATGTCTAGACTACATGGCTCCGTCGACGGAGCGATGTAGATGAGTTTACTAGACATAGCAAAATGAAGCAGCAATTTAAATAATCGCCGCTTCATTTACATCAAAATGGCAGCCGCGCTGTGCCGACGATCAGCTGATCGGCACAGCGGGGCAGTCTAAACGCGCGATGCGACAAGGAAGCCTTTGTCGACTGCTCCGATAAACCTCGTTTCACGAGACATGCGGGCGGTCGACAAAGGCTTCCCTTGTCGATCAGCGCGCCTAGACTGCCCGCTGTGCCGATCAGCTGATCGTCGGCGCGCTATTTTGATGTAAATGAAGCGGCGATTATTTAAATTGCTGCTTCATTTTGCTATGTCTAGTAAACTCATCTACATCGCTCCGTCGACGGAGCCATGTAATCTAGACATACTCAGAGGCTACAAATCACCCTGGGGTGTCTCCCCCGAAAAGCTCTGCTCTAGCTCAGCTGGATGCAGGAATCACTGAGAAGCCAGACCAGCTGGGCACTTCTCACCTTAGCATCTCTGAACAGTACAGGAGTCCTTGGAGATTGCAGCCATGCTCTGGGATGCTGTACAAACCCAGAACAAGCCCTGACCATGCAAAGACTTATGCTTCTGGGAGTAGTTCACTGATTTCAGTGTCTAAAGTTAAGCATGTAGATAGAATCATAGAGCTGGAAGAGACCTCCGGAGGTCATCAAGTCCAGCCCCCTGCCCAAGGCCGGGCCAATCCCAACTAAATCAACCTAGCCAGGGCTTTGTCAAGCCGAGACTTAAAAACCTCTAAGGATGGAGATTCCACCACCTCCCTAAGTAACCCATTCCAGTACTTCACCACCCTCCTAATAAAATAGTTTTTCCTAATATCCAACCTAGACCTCCCCCACTGTAACTTGAGACCATTGCTCCTTGTTCTGCCATCCGTCACTACTATGAACAGCCTCTCTCCATCCTCTTTGGAACCTCCCTTCAGGAAGTTGAAGGCTGCTATCAAATCCCCCCTCACTCTTCGCTTCTGCAGACTAAACAAACCCAAATCCCTCAGTCTCTCCTCATAGGTCATGCGCTCCAGCCCTCTTATCATTTTGGTCGCCCTCTGCTGGACCCTCTCCAATGCGTCCACATCCTTTCTATAGTGGGGGGCCCAGAACTGGACACAATACTCCAGATGCGGCCTCACCAAAGCCAAATAAAGGGGAATAATCACTTCCCTGGATCTGCTGTCAATGTTCCTCCTAATGCACCCTAATATGCCATTAGCCCTCTTGGCTACAAGGGCACACTGTGGACTCATATCCAGCTTCTCATGCACTGTAATCCCCAGGTCCTTTTCTGCAGGACTGCTACATAGCCATTTGGTACCCAGCCTGTAACAATGCTTGGGATTCTTCTGTCCCAAGTGCAGGACTCTACACTTGTCTTTGTTGAACCTCAACAGATTTCTTTTGGCCTAATCCTCTAATCTGTCCAGGTCACTCTGGACCCTATCCCTGCCCTCCAGTGTATCTACCTCTCCTCCTAGCTTAGTGTCATCTATGAACTTGCTGAGGGTGCAATCCATCCCCTCATCCAGGTCACTAATACAGATGTTGAACAAAACCGATCCTAGAACAGATCCTTGGGGCACTCCACTAGAAACTGACCGCCAACCTGACATCAAGCTGTTGATCACTACCCATTGCGCCTGACAGTCTAGCCAGCTTTCTATCCATTTTACAGTCCATTTATTCAATCCATATTCCCTTAACTTACTTGCAAGAATATTGTGGGAGACCATATCAAAAGCTTTGCTAAAGTCAAGGTATATCACATCCACTGACTTTCCCATATCCACAGAGTCAGTTACCTCATCATAGAAGCTAATCAGATTGGTCAGACACAACTTGCCCTTTGTGAATCCATGTTGGCTGTTCCTGATCACTTCCCCTCTTCCAAGTGTTTCAAAATGGATTCCTTGAGGATCCCCTCCAACATTTTTCCGGGGACTGTGGTAAGGCTGACTGGTCTGTAGTTCCCTGGATTGTCCTTCTTCCCTTTTTTAAAGATGGGCACTACATTTGCCTTTTTCCAATCACCCGGGATCTCTCCCGATCTCCACGAGTTTTAAAAGATAATGGCCAAAGGCTCCACAATGACATTTGGCAACTCCCTCAGTACCCTCAGATGCATTAAATCTGGGCCCATGGATTTGTCTATGTTTAGATTTTCTAAGTAGTTTCTAACCTGTTCTTTCCCCACCAAGGGCTGTCCACCTCCATCCCATACTGCATTGCCTAGTGCATTTATCTGGGAGCTGACCATGTCCGTGAAGACAGAGGCAAAGAAAGCATTGAGTACTTCAGCTTTTCCCACATCATCTGTCACTAGGTTACCTCCCTCATCCAGTAAGGGCCCCACACCCTCTCTGATCACCCTCTTATTGCTAACATGCCTGTAAAACCTTTCTTGTTATCCTTCACATCCCTTGCTAGCTGCTATTCCAATTGCGCTTTCGCCTTCCTGATAACTCCCCTGCATTCTCGAGCAATATATTTATACTCCTCCCTAGTATCTGTCCAAGTTTCCACTTCTTGTAAGCTTCCTTTTTGTGTTTAACCTCACCAATGATGTCCCCGGTAAGCCAATCTGGTCACCTACCATATTTGATTTTCTTGCTGCACATCGGGATGGTTTCTTCCTGTGCCTTTAATAAGGGTTCTTAAAAATACTGCCAGCTCTCCTGGACTCCTTTCCCCTTCATGTAAGCATCCCAGGGAATCCTGCCCATCAGTTCTCTGAGGGAGTCAGTCTGCTTTTCTGAAGTCCAGGGTGTGTGTTTTGCTACTCTCCTTTCTTCCTTTGGTCAGGATCCTGAAATCAAGCTGAGCATGGCCCTGGTCGGTTCCTTCAGCACTTGTACCAAGAAGTTATCCCCAACATTCTCCAAAAACTTCCTGGATTGTCTGTGTACTGCTGTATTGGTCTCCCAACAGATGTCAGGGTGATTAAAGTCCCCCATGAGAAACAGGGCCTGTGATCTGGAAGCTTCTCTCAGTTGTCTGAAGAAAGCCTCATACACCTCATCCACCTGATCCGGTGGTCTATAACAGACACCAACCACAACATCACCCCTGTTGCTTTCACCTCTAAACTTAACCCATAGACTCTCAACAGTCTTTTCTCCCTCTAAATACTGGAGCTCTAAGCAATCCTACTGCTCTCTTGCATACAATGCAACTCCTGCTTTTCTCCCCCACCTGTTCTTCCTGATCAGTTTATACCCTTTCGTGACAGTGCTCCAGTCATGCAAGTCATCCCACCAAGTCTCCGTTATTCCAATCAAATCATAGTTCTTTGACTGGGCCAGAGCTTCTAATTTTTCCTGTTTGTTTTCCAGGATTCTCGCATTGGTGTACAAACACCTTAGATAACCAGTTGATTGCCCTGCCTTCTCCATCTGTATCAGGAGTCCTCCCCTTGTTGCTCGTTCCTCCTTGTGTTTCTTCCCAGTATCCGACTTCCTCACTTACCTCAGGGCTTTGGTCACTGTCCCCCAACAAACCTAGTTTAAAGCCCTCCTCACTAGGTTTGCAAGCCTGCCCGTGAAGACGTTCTTTCCTCTCTTGGTTAGGTGGATCCCATCTCTTCCTAACAATCCTTGTGCCCGGAACAGAGTCTCATGGTCGAAGAAACCAAAGCCCTCTCTCCGACACCACCTGCACAACCACGCATTTAGTTCCTCAATTTGACGATCCCTACCCGGACCTCTTCCTTCAACCAGAAGGATGGACGAGAACACCACTTGTGCTTCAGATTCCTTGATCCTTCTTCGCAGCACTACATAATCTACTGTGACCCGCTCAAAGTCATCTTGGCCGTATCGTTAGTTCCTACATGGAGAAGCAGGAAGGGGTAGCGATCCAAAGGTTTAATCACTTTTGGAAGACTCTCGGTCACATCCTGAATGTGAGCTCCTGGTAAGCAGCACACTTCTCGAGATTGCAGGTCTGGACGGCAGATGGATGACTCAGTCCCTTTTAGGAGGGAGTCACTGACCACTACCACCACCCATCTTCTTTTGGGGGTGGTGGTTGTGGAACCCCCATCCCTAGGACTACGCATCCCATGCCTTCCAGTAGATGGTGTTCCCTTCTGATTTCTTCCCTGAGAGGTCCCTGCCAAAGCATTCTCCACCACAGTGCCTGTGGAGAGAGACTGAAAGCTGTTACTTACCTCTACAGGAATGGGGGATACCTGAGTTGGCTTTCTTCTCCTTCTAGAGGAGACATGCTGCCAGTTTTTGTCCTTGTCCTGTACTGTCCTCACTGGCTCTTCAGCCTGCTGTGCCTGCAGGACTAAATGCTGCCTTCTACCAAGGAAGTCTTCATCCTCTCTGATGGAACGTAGGGTCGATACTTGGTCCTCTAATTAGATACTCAAGTCC
Source organism: Rafetus swinhoei (assembly GCA_019425775.1). Lineage (NCBI taxonomy): Eukaryota > Metazoa > Chordata > Testudines > Trionychidae > Rafetus > Rafetus swinhoei. The sequence goes on from CM033446.1 coordinate 140,465, forward strand.
TCTAATTTTTTCTTTCAAAATGGCAACCAGCTTGCACTTAGTGCAGATGAAATCCCTTCTTTCTTCTGGGAGGAAGACAAACATGGCACATGCTGTGCAGGTAACAGACGACCTATCACCATCCATACCTGCCTTCCTTCTGAGAGATTCCTCAGATGTTATTAAATGCCTCCTTGAAGGGCAGGAGTGTAGTGTGTAAGTCCTTGCTGAATCTAACAGAAGTCACACCCCCTTCCTACTTGCTACTCCTGTTTGTACATCCAACGGCTGCCTCGGCCCCTTTTGCCCTGGCATTGTGCTGGCAGTTGATACTGAGGTGTAGTAACAGGCTGGTCTGAGGGCATGTCCCTCTCTCGCTTCCCTGCGCCACACCAAGCACAACTAACCAAAACCAAGGACGAGTCCTCCTGGGACACCTTAATGACAAACATGTTTATTGGGGCATCCACTTTGTCAGATGCAAGACAGGCCTGAGCTCAGCAGGGCTTGAAAGGGATATATTTATTCGGAAGATGAGGACATGCTGAGCGACATGAAGGAGAATGAAAAGTACATTCCAGGCTCCCCCCCAAGGGATCAGTTGGTACTTCGAGCCAGCAGGAGTTCAGTGCTGTTTTATGAGGAAGCAGGGCCCACGTGCAAGGAAAGGACAATATTGAGGGCTGGATAAGAGACTAGAAACAGTACCACATGAACATGGCACACACTTGGTGGATGAAAAGTTTGCTTGCTGAAAGGCCTCAGAATGTAATTGTATGGGGGAAGGAGGTTCCCAGTGGCCCCTGCAGGAGTTGGTTCCTGGCCCTGTACTAGTTGATATTTTTATCAACGACCTACAAGGGAATATATGAAGCGTGCAGATGCCATGCCACTTGGGAGAGAGACAGATAATGAGGGGGACAGTTCACTGACGCAGAACTATTTGGATTGCTTGGTCAGCTGAGCACTAGCAAACAGTACCCGCTGCAACGTGGCCAAGAACACAGTCAGACGTCTGGGTCTACAGGCTGTGAGCACAGACCAGGGGAGTCTGCGTGAGAAGCAGTGACCCTGAAAAGCTTTGGGGATCATGGGGGCAATCAGACATGAACTCTCAGTGCGATGCTGTGACTCAAAGGGGCAATGCAATTCCTGAACGTATAAACAGGAAGATCAAGTTGAAGTGGACTAGTTCTGTTCCCTTTGTATTAGGCACTGCTGCCACGGCTGCTGGGACCAGTCCTTGTGCCCACAACTCGGAAAGGCTGTTGATAAATTAGCAGAGGTTTGGAGAAGGGCCACAAGAACGATAAAAAGGTTAGAAAATACACTTTGGAGCAGGGGTCTCTAGCCTTCCTAAGCACGAGATCACTTTTTGAATTTAAGTGCACTCCAGGATCTACCTCAAAGCCAAGATACCCTAGCCCAACCTCCTTCCCACCGCACTCACTCAATCCCCCTTGCTTCACCCATTGTTACTCATTGTCACCAGGCTGGGACAGAGTTGGGGGTGCAGGGCAGGCTGAGGAGTTTGAAGTGTGGGAGGAGCTCCAGGCAGAGCCTGGGGCAAGGGGTTTGGTATAGGAGGGAGTTCAGGCTGCAGGCTCTGGGAGGGCGTTTGAGCACTGGAGGGGCTTCGGGCTGGGGTTCAGGATGCAGGCTCTGGCTGGGTACCACTTATCTCAGGTGGCTCCTGGGTGGTGGTGCAGTGGGGCGAGGCAGACTCACCCCCGTCCTGGCCCTGCACCACTCCCAAAAGTGGCCGGCACATCCAGCTGCGGTTCCTGGGAGCGAGAGGCAGGTGGCTCCATACACTGCCCCATTTGCAAACACCACCCCCACACCTCCCATTGGTCATGGCTACCCATTCTTGGACACTGGGAGCTGTAGGGGCAGTGTCTACAAGCAAAGCCTCTGGGCTGCAGCAACCTGCCAACCACTTCCAGAAGCAACACAGGCCCTGGGCAGGATGGAGGCTACCTTCGTCTCTCTGTGCTGTCGCACTATTAGCGGCCGATATCCCAATATGGCTGCTGGAGCCTCCAGGAAATTGAGCCCAATTCCAGAAGGCTCCCAGCTAATGTTCTACACGTGGATGGAAAAAATTAGAGGGAATGAATTTTATGTGCACCAATATTGCGGTGATGTACAGATGTGCAGCACCAGCAGAAACACAAAATCTAGAGAGAATATTTTTAAAAATTACCATGGGGATTATTAATCCACCCACAACAGGTTAGGCAGTTTAGAACTCACTACTCAAAGAATTAAATTTAAGCGTAGAGAATCCCAGAATCCCAGGGCGGGCAGAGACTTCAGGAGTCATTAGCTAAGTATAGACTACGGGGCTTTATTAGAAAAAACTATGCAAATTGCGTAGCTTTTGTAATGTAGTGGAGGTGCTGTCTGCACTGAGACCCGGGGTCCCCCTGTGCTGTGATGGGAGATTCTCACTGACTCTCCCAAATGTGTATTAACCCAGACACCCAGGCTCAGCCTCCCAGGGAGAGACAAAGGGAGGAGGGCGGAGACCAACAGCTGGCTGGGGGGCAGGGCTGGAAGAGAGTTTGTAGTTTCTGGCTGGAATCATGGAGGAGGCAGCCTAAGCAAGGGGCCTGGGATTTAGGGGCCCAGTCTCCCCCATCTCAAGGGGCGCTGAGGCATCCTAGGCCTGGCCCTGTAACCGGATTGCATCTATGCTGTGCTGTATCCTGGAGAAGCAATAAACTCCCTCTATTCTACTGGCTGGTGGAGTCTGTTCGTGCCATTACGGGGGTGCAGGAGGCGGGGGAACCCCGACGCACCACCACAGTGGTGTCAGGAGTGGGATGCACTGCACCCCGTGGATGGAGCTTCCAGCAGTGAGTGTCGAGGCACAGTAGGAGGAAGGGCCTTAGAGCCAGACGTGCTGGAGACAGAGCGAAGCGGTTCCTGGGAATCGTGGCGCGCTGTGGCACTAGACCAGTGAGTCTGCACCGAGGGGATCCGGCGCACCCAGCTGAGGCTACTCCAACACTTCTACTGGCTGGGGATATTTGCGGCCGTGCAGCGATATTGTCGGTCCTGCGACTCCTGCCAGAGGGGCAGGAAGGCCCAAGATGGGAGGAAAGCTGCTTGGGGGCCCCTACCCCATATAAAGGAGCGGTTCCAGAAGGCAGCATTAGAGATAGTGGGGCCTGTCAGCCAGGCGACCCGGAAGGGGAACAAATACATCCTGGTAGCTGTGAATATGGCTACCAACTGCCCCGAGGCCGTGGCTCTGCCCTCTATCGAGGCAGACACGGTGGCAGACGCACTGCTGGCCCTTTTCAGCAGTGTGGGGTTCCCCAAGGAGGTCCTCACGGACCAGGGATCCCACTTCATGTCGGCCCTGCTCCGGTGCTTGTGGGAGAAGCACGGGGCCCGGCGTGTGGCGCCCGGCAAAGCGGGCTGGTGAGCAGGTTCCAGGGGACCCTGAAGCAGATGCTGGAGGCCTTTATGCTCCGGCACCCGCAGGACTGGGACAAGTACCTGCCCCATCTGCTGTCTGCACAGGGGAAGGCACCCCGAGGGTCTGCCAGGCTCTCCCGGACCGAGCCGGGGTGCAGAAGGGAGAAGGATCCCCTGGGCTTGTTGAGAGAGTTATGGGAGGGGAAGACCCCCCTGGATGGAGCGTTTGGGGTGGAAGACATCCTAGCTTTCCGGGAAAGGCTCACTGAGCTCATGGGCCTGGCCAGAGATCAAGGGCAGTGGAAGGGCTGGTACGGCCACCGAAGACAGGCCCGTGCCGGTCCCCCCCGGAGCTGTGCAGCAACCAGACGGGGGGGGCCAGCTCCTGCAGGGCATCACTGCAGCCAGCCCAAGCCAAGGGGAGCGCCAATGTCACCACGGCGGCTTTCCCGGGCAGGGGACCCGAACTTCCCTAGGTCACAAGCGGAGTGACCCTGCTCAGTTCGCTCTCGGAGGGGGGACAGCTGAGACGTAGTGGGGGGCTGTCTGCTCTGTGACCGGGAGTCCCCCTGCGCTGTGATGGGAGATTCTCACTGACTCTCCCAAATGTGTATTAACCCAGACACCCAGGCTCAGCCTCCCAGGGAGGGAGACAAAGGAAGGAGGGCGGAGACCAGCCCCTGGCTGGGGGGCAGGGCTGGAAGAAAGTTTGTGGTTTCTGGCTGGAATCATGGTGGAGGCAGCCTGAGCAAGGGGCCTGAGATTTAAGGGCCCAGTCTCCCCCATCTCAAGGGGGGCTGAGGCATCCTAGGCCTGGCCCTGTAACTGGATTGCATCTATGCTGTGCTGTATCCTGGAGAAGCAATAAACTCCCTCTATTCTACTGGCTGGTGGAGTCTGTTCGTGCCATTACGGGGGTGCAGGAGGCGGGGGAACCCCGACGCACCGCCACAGCTTTTTCTGATCGCTTTTCTGGAAGAGGCTTTTCCACCATTTGGCCCAGTAAAAATCCCAGAAAAAAATCAGAAGAGCAAACGCACTCCCTGGATGCGGCAGGTTTTTTCTGGGATACCTCTGGTATCATGCAAAAACCCCATAGTCTAGACGTAGCCTCTGAGTTCAGCCCCCTGCCCAAAGCAGGACCAGCCCCACCTAAATCATCATATGAGAGAAATAAAAATGGTAAAATGCACAGACCAGTCTAAACCCTAACATAGCACACTTGGAAAGAAGCAAAAGATGTAATTACAACACCACTAGTGTGTGCTGTGTCAGAAGGTGAATGTGAAAGGCAGCGTGTTGGTGTGAGGCACAGATGCTATGTGAGAACAACAGAGATTCACACTGTGCCTTTAAGTGTACTGAGCATGTTCAGACATAGGAGCAGATGCCAGCAAGCTCCCTTCATCCTGATCTAGGGATGTCAATGGGGAACAGGGAACTGGAGCCCCGGAGCAGCCTGCCATGGGCAGAGATCTGCTCCAGCCCCGCCAGGCTCCCCGCTGCACAGAGCCACGGGCAGAGATCTGCTCCAGCCCCGCCAGGCTCCTGCTGCACAGAGCCACGGGCAGAGATCTGCTCCAGCCCCGCCAGGCCCCCCACTGCACGGGGCTGGGAGTGAGCAAAGCCATGGGCAGAGGTCTGCTCCAGCCCCACCGGGCCCCCGCCGCACGGGGCTGGGAGTCAGCAGAGCCATGGGCAGAGATCTGCTCCAGCCCCGCCAGGCCCCCCGCCGCACGGGGCTGGGAGTCAGCAGAGCCATGGGCAGAGATCTGCTCCAGCCCCGCCAGGCCCCCCGCCGCACGGGGCTGGGAGTCAGCAGAGCCATGGGCAGAGATCTGCTCCAGCCCCACCGGGCTCCCCGCCGCACGGGGCTGGGAGTGAGCAGAGCCATGGGCAGAGATCTGCTCCAGTCCCACCGGGCCCTCCTGCCACACGGGGCTGGGAGTCAGAGCCATGGGCAGAGGTTTGCTCCAGCCCCACCAGGCCCTCCTGCCACACGGGGCTGGGAGTCAGAGCCATGGGCAGAGATCTGTTCCAGCCCCACCGGGCCCCCGCCGCACGGGGCTGGGAGTCAGAGCCATGGGCAGAGATCTGCTCCAGCCCCACCGGGCCCCCGCCGCACGGGTCCAGGAGTCAGCAGAGCCACGTGCTGGAATCCTGTTTAATTGGTTAAGCAGCTAAACTTAATTTTTAACTGGTTAGCTGATTAAATGGGACTTTACACCCCTATCCCAAGCCCTGTCACGTCCCCCTCTCAATGGAGATGGCATATGGGGTGGCCAGGGGGACACCCTGACATCAGTGGCTCCCTGCTTTGCCTCTCCCACCCTGCACATCCAGCTGGAGGCTCCTGGGGGCAGCTCCAAGGCAGAGGGCAGGCATGGCAGTGGGGGAAGAGGTACTGAAGTGCTGGCACTTGAAAGCCTCCCAGCCAAACTGGTCAGGATTAGGAATGTAGAATACCATTTAATCAGTTAACTGGCTGAACGTTATGTTTAACCGGTTAACCACTCAAATAGGGGAGGCTGCTTCAGGCCACCAGTTAATCGTAGCAACTAAGCATCACCTGGTAACTAGGGCTAGACAAACCCTGGCGAGAGCCACTCGCCAGCCCCGCACTGCGCAGGCGCAAGACCGGCACTGCGCATGCGCGAAGTGCCGGTGAATGGGGCTCGCGGCGCGATTGGCTGAAATCTACTCGCCACGGGCGAGTAGATTCAGCGGTTTGTTGAGCCCTGCTGGTAACTAGTCACATACCTAATTAGGGTCACCTGTCAGAGGCTCCAAGAACTACCATTAGATCCCGATCTACTAGTTGGTAACCACTGCCTTACCGTAACAGACTCCAAGAACCAACTCTAATTAGCATAACAAAGAGGGTGACTTTTTCAGTCTGTAATTGCCTATACGGGGAACAGAAATTTAACAGAGAGCTTTTCAATTTAGCAATGAAGATGCCATGAATGGAAACTGAAGTTAGGCCTTGTCTACACTGCAGCCTTTTGTTTTGTTATTATTTTGATTTTCCCAAAGGCAGCTTTTTCGTGTCAAAACAATGGAGATGTACACTCTGCAGTGCCCCTTTTGGTGACAAAATAATTCACTTGAAGAGAGGCATGGGGCTTTTTATGCAAAAGTTGTGTTGCTACAGTGCCAGTGTAGATCCCACCTTTGATTTTATCTCATTGCCTCCAGAAAGTGTTCTACCACGCCCATCCTGACTGCACTGCCCTGCAGCCAGGTAAGCAGCTGCCCACCTCACCTCCTCCTTTGAAGCCCTGCGCATTTTTGGAAATTCCACTTGTTTGCTCAGCATAAAGAGCTCCCATCTCATTGTCTCAACAGACCATGACACCTCCATGCAGCAAACGCTCTCTGGCATGGACCGCATTTGGAGTGAGGAGGCCGTGCAGTCCCAGCCACGCGCCATACCTAGGTGGGCTAAGATCAGGACATGCTGCAGTGGCAGAGCAGAGATCTGGTCCACATGCCTCAGCTTCTAGAGGGCAAGGGAGCTGAGCCACGGCCCTGGTGCAGCCGTCTTCATAAGGATTAGGTCGCTATCCTTGGCATCGACGCCACCTGTACTGCCAAGAGACCCAGGGCTACTTCGGCAGGGCTGGAGCTTGCAGAAAGTGGATGTAGGCCAGACGATGAAGTCACTGATGAAGAGGTTAAGGTAAATGACAATGTGGGACCCATAGCAAGGTCACCCAGTGCTGCATCCAGCCAGGAGCTGTTCTCAACTCCAGAATCACAGAACTGGCTGGGCCCACAAGAAGTCTTCAAGTTCAGTCCCCTGCTCTCACAGCTAAGGATGTCAAAGTGTAGTCGATTATACAATTAACCGATACGCCTAGGCTTATCGGTTCATCTTGTCAACTACACACATCCTCCCGCTTGCTACCTCTGTGGGGGGAGCAGGAGCTGGTGCCTGTGAGATGCTAGCTTAAAAGCAGCTCCCCATGAGCACCGAATCCACCTGGCCCCCCACCCGCCACGCTGCTGCCTCTGGTAGAGAGGCAGCAGCACAGAAGGTGAGGGGGCAGGCTGGAGTTGATATGTGTGGGCTCCCGTGGACCCACATACCCCCACCTCGCTGTCTCCTACAGAGGCAGTGAGGAAGGGCAGGCAGAAGCCGGTGCTGCCTCCTGCCCTGCCCTGCTGCTTCCATCAGAGGCAGCAGCACGGGGGGGAAGGGGCCGGGGGAGGCTGCCACGAAGCAATGTCCGTCAGCGGGAGATCCAAGCTTCCCATGGAGCAGCCTCTGTCTGTGGGGAGCTCAGACCCGCCCGTGGATGAGGCTGCTGCCACCCCACGCTGCTGCCTCTGTATCAAGAGGCAGCAGTTCAGGGCAGCCGGTCTGCACAGGGAGCTGGTTTTTAAACTGGCTCCCCTCATGGACTGACTCCACCTGCCGTCCCACACTACTGCCTCTGTGGCAGGGGCTCCTGGGAGTGCACAGGCTGCCACGGGGACTATTGAATAGTCGTGTAACCACAGTTACACTACATCTAACATCCCTACTCACAATCCAGATCAGGGTTGGGGAACCTTTTTTGGGTTGGGGGCCACTGACCCTCAGAAAAAAAGCAGTCAAGGGCCGCACACAAGTTAGGGGAAACCCCCTCATTGATGTGGCCACCCACTGGGAAGCAGAAAGATGTTCCCCACAGTCCCCTCGTGCACCAGAGTCCAGAGGGCCCAACTAAGGATGTTCAAATGTGGTTATCAGGCTAATGGTATAGTCGATACAATTTGTATCAACTCTGGGAGCCACCTGCACTGCGGCTCTGCATTTTAAATGTAGTAAGAGCCGCTGGGCTCCTACTACATTTAAAATGCAAAGGCGGAGAGATCAGCACAAGCCAGGACTGCTTGGCCCCAGCTTGCACTGAGTCCAGCAGCCCCTGTTCATGGTGGACAGCCCTGTCCGCTGCAAACAGGAGCTGCTGACGGAGCAGCCTCTGCCTGCGGCCAGCCCTGGTTGCTGCAAACAGGGGCTGCTTGGCAGCAACAGCCCCAGTCCACGGGGTGTCCAGCTCCCTGCTGGGACCTCTATGGATAGGGGCCTCTTCACAGCAGCCTCCCCTATCTGCCCCCTTGCTGCCTCTCATGGGGAAGGGCGCAGCAGGGAGAGCGAGACCAGTGGGACCTCAAGTTGTCCCCACTGACCCTGTGTTCTCACTACAGCACTTCAGCCTTTGAAATGTACAAGAGGGCTGCAGGAAGCAGGGGGCCAGCGAGACAGTCCCCGTTCTCCCTGTGGCACTTTCAGCGGTTGCACGGTTACCTGTTTAACCCACTTTTTACATCTCTCGTCAACAGTGAGACACGGTTGCAAAAATAAGCAAACATCACTCTGGGATATATTAATATGAGTGCTGTCAGCAAGACATGAGAAGTCATTCTTCTACTCTACTCCATGCTGATTAGGCCTCAGTTGGGAGTACTGTGTCCAGTTCTGAGCACCATATTTCAGGAAAGATGTGCAAAAATTGGAAAAAGTCAAGAGAAGAGCACCAAAAATGATTAAAGGTCTGCAAAACCTGACCTATTCTGGAAGATTGAAAGAAATGGATTTGTTTAGTCTGGAAAAGAGAAATCTGAGAGGGGGCATGATAGCAGCTTTCAAGTACCTAAAAAGTTGTTAGACAAAGGAGGGAGAAAATGTATTCTCCTACACTTCTGATCATAGGACAAGAAGCAACTGGCTTAAATTTCAGCAAAGGAGATTTATGGGGGACATTAGGAAAAGTTTCCCGTCAAGGTGCTTAAGTGCTGGAATAAATTGTCTAGGGAGATTATGGAATCGCTACCATTAGTTAGACAAGCACCTGTCAGAGATGCTCTACATGGTGCTTGGTTCTGCCTGCAGGGGACTAGACTTGAAGACCTCTCCAGAGTCCTTCCAGTTCCATGATTTAGGTGTCCCTGTGCTGCAGGGCTGGGGTAAGCTCAGCACATTTCCTGGAAGATTACAGTGGGGGAGGTCTAGGTTGTATATTAGGGAAAACTATTTCACTAGGCGGGTGGGGAAGCACTGGAATGGGTTACCTAGGGAGGTGGTGGCATCTCCATCCCTAGAGGTTAAGTCCCAGCTTGACAAAGCCCTGGCTGGGTTGATTTAGTTGGGATTGGTCCTGCTTTGGGCAGGGGGCTGGACTTGATGATCTCCTGAGGTCTCTTCCAGCCCTATGATTCGAAGGTGTCTTTCCTCATCCAAAAGTTCTGCAGCTGCAAACATACATAACAATGTGACCTACCTGAGCCAAAAGTGACGTGCTCCACAGTGTGCAACTGTTCCATGAATGCCCAAAGTGATCAAATGCTGCTTCTGTCAAACTCAGACCGTGCCTCAGGCAACTGTGAATCCCATGAGGTTTGAAACTTCACCATTAGCTACAGAGCTGTTCAGTGCTGTGCTGCTGACAGTTATGAAAATATGGGAGAGCAGTGTGGGATCCTCTCTTGTACACAGTGATGGCAGGGTGGGCAGAAAACAAGGGATTTAGAAAAATGCTTAGAATGCTGGGACCATAGAGTCCAGACCCATGAGGCCATCCGCTCTGCCTTCCCACAAGAGCTAGCAGTGAAGGTGGAGCGCTACCCACACCGAAGTGCTCTCTGTTCATGCTACTGCCCCAAGAGTGGATGTGCTCTGCAAACAGAGGACAATGTGAACATGAAACACCACTTTCCTTTTAGGGCTTTTTGATCAGCAGCTACACTTTCAGTGAAACAATTCTGGCAGAGTAGATATAGCAGTAGATTAATTAGAAATAGGACGTGACATTTTAACAAGGAGGGTAATTAATGACGGATAATTTCCCAAGGATTGTGGTGGATTCTCCTCCACTGACCGTTTAAAATCAAGACTGGATTTGCTGATCTGATCTAGTTCAAATAGCCTATAGCCTGTGACAGAGGTCAGACCATAGAACTGCAATCTGCCACCATCCCAATCGGCCCTACCTCTTTCCTCTGCCCCCTCCCAGGGGATAGGGTGTGTACACGTCACGGGGAAGGGGGCTGAGGTTGCGCAGGGCAGGAGCCGGGACTCATTTTCGTCCACTCTATAAGGCGGCCCTGGCGGAGGGATTCCGATGCGCTTGCGCTTTAAGTTTTCTCTGCCCCTCCCCGCCTCCGGCAAGTTCCCTCCCAAGGAGGCGCATGCGCAGCGAGGGTCAATAGCGTGCGGCGGAAAAGACGCTCGGTGGGGGAGCGCACGCGCAGAGGGAGTGCTGCTCTACGCATGCGCAGCAGAGAGCCACCGGAAGGTTCCCTCAAACGCGTAGCGCGGCTGGGGACGCTTCCTCTTCTCACGCATGCGCAACACCCGCCAACGGTCTTCTTACCCGGCGGAAGAATCGCAAAAAGTTCTCCACTCGTGGAATCACGTGGTACGACGGATCACCGCGGTGCGGAGGTGCCCGGCTGGCGGTGCCGTCGGCGCAGGCGCAGTGAGCTGGCTTCCCCGCCGCGCTGCCCTTCTGCTCTCGGCTCAGCCAGGCTCATTGTGCGGAAGGAGCCAGGCCGCAGCGCGCTCCGGCCCGGCCGCCGGCGCCCTCCCCCGCCCGCGCGCCAGCCGCCGCCGCCTCGCCCCGCGCCGCCGCTCGAGCCGCCGCGCGCGCCCGCCCGCCGGACTCCTCCGGGGCCGCGCCGGCGCCGCCATGTTGAAGCAGCCGCAGCCGCTGCCCCCGCAGCCCCGGGCGGCCCCGGGCCCCAGGCCGGGCCCCCGCCCGCCCGCAAGGCCCCGCCGCCCGGCGCCCCCAGCCCCAACGGCAGCCTCAGCCCCAGCGCCGGGCCGGCCCGGGCCGCGGCCCCGGCCGGGAGGCGGCGGCACCAGGTAACGGCGGGGCGGGGCCGGGCGCGGGCAGGGGCCCTCGTGCGCCGCGGGGGGGGACCGGGAGGGAGCGAGGGTCCCGTCATTGCGCGCGCGCCGCGGGGGGGGGGCTCTAACAGCGCGAGCGCGGCGCTGATTGGTCGTTTGTACAGCCAATCCCCGCCCGGCGGCGCCGGGACAGGGCGCGCGCGAGAGAGAGACCGACCCCCGCCGTGGGAGCCAATGTCCGCCCCTCCCCGGGACCCAGTGTCCGCCCCCGCAGTGTCCGCCCCTCTCCCTTCCTCCCCGGGACCCAGTGTCCGCCCCTTTCCCTCCCCCTCCCTCCGGGACCCAGTGTCCGCCCCTCTCTCTCCCCGGGACCCAGTGTCCACTCCCCCCGGACCCAGTGTCCGCCCCTTTCCCTTCCCCGGACCCAGTGTCCGCCCCTCTCCCTTCCCTCCCTCCGGGACCAGTGTCCGCCCTCTCCCTTCCCCCTCCCTCCGGGACCCAGTGTCCGCCCCTCTCTCCCTCCCTCCGGGACCCAGTGTCCTCTCCCGGGACCCAGTGTCCGCCCTTTCCCTTCCCCGGGACCCAGTGTCCGCCCCTCTCCCTCCCCCTCCCTGTGTCCGCCCTCTCTCCCGGGACCCAGTGTCCGCCCTCCCCCGGGACCCAGTGTCCGCCCCTCTCCCTTCCCCTCCCTCCGGGACCCAGTGTCCGCCCCTCTCCCTTCCCCCTCCCTCCGGGACCCAGTGTCCACTCCCCCGGGACCCAGTGTCGCCCCTCTCCCTTCCCCGGGACCCAGTGTCCTCCCCCTGCCGGGACCCAGTGTCCGCCCCTCTCCCTTCCCCCTCAGGACCCAGTGTCCGCCCCTCTCTCTCCCCCTCGGGACCCAGTCCCCGCCGTGGGACCCAGTGTCCGCCCCTCTCCCTTCCCCCGCCGTGGGACCCAGTGTCCGCCCCTCTCCCTTCCCCGCCGTGGGACCCAGTGTCCGCCCCTCTCCCTTCCCCTGCCGTGGGACCCAGTGTCCGCCCCTCTCCCTTCCCCCCCGCCGTGGGACCCAGTGTCCGCCCCTCTCCCTTCCCCCCCCGTGGGACCCAGTGTCCGCCCCTCTCCCTTCCCCCGCCGTGGGACCCAGTGTCCGCCCCTCTCCCTTCCCCCCTGCCGTGGGACCCAGTGTCCGCCCCTCTCCCTTCCCCGCCGTGGGACCCAGTGTCCGCCCCTCTCCCTTCCCCGGGACCCAGTGTCCGCCCCTCCCTCCCCGGGACCCAGTGTCCGCCCTCTCCCTTCCCCGCTGGGGGACCCAGTGTCCGCCCCTCTCCCTTCCCCCGGGACCCAGTGTCCGCCCCTCTCCTCCCCTTCCCGGGACCCAGTGTCGCCTCTCCCTTCCCCCCAGGCATGGAGACCCAGTGTCTCGCCCTCACCCCCATGGACCCAGTGTCCGCTCCTCTCCCTTCCCCTGAGCCATGGAACCCAGTGTTCCCTCCCCCAGGACCCAGCATCCACCCCTCCCCGCCGTGGAACCCAGTGTCCACCTTCTCCTCCCCCCGCCATGGAACCCAGTGTCTCCTCCCCCTCCCGGGACCCTGCGTCCGCCCTCCCCCCTCCCGGGACCCTGCGTCCGCCCCTCCCCCGCCGTGGAACCCAGTGTCCGTCCCCCGAGACCCAGCGTCCGCCCCTCCCCCTGCCGTGGAGCCCAGTGTCCACCCCTCTCCCTCCCTCCCCAGCCATGGAACCCAGTGTCTCCTCCCCGCTGTGGAACCCAGTGTCCACCCTTCTCCCTTCCCCAGCCATGGAACCCAGTGTCCCCTCCCGAGACCCAGCGTCCGCCCCTCCCCGCCTTGGAACCCAGTGTCCGCCCCTCTCCCTCCCCACCCCAGCCATGGATAGGTGGCTAACCCCACTTCCACCCAGAGCTGGGATAGGACCCAGGTGTCCAGGCCTGGGATGTAGTAATGTAGTTGATGAACTGATTAACCTATAAGCAAAAGCTTATAGGTTAATGCTGTAGATTACATGCATTCCTCCCTCCTCCCCCACTTTGCCAGTACATTTTTTAGCAGGCTGGCCAGCAGCCTGGCTCAGTCCTGGATTGTGACGGATCCAGGACCTACCCCTGCTGCGGCTCAGCCTTTAAAGTGTATTAGGAGCTGGGTGGGCAGGCAGCCCGGTTCAATTCTGGCTCACGCTGGGTCTGGAAGGTCAGCCCTTCCTCTGGACAGGGGCTGCTGCCACCCTGCACTGCTGCCTCTGGTTTTTAAACTGGCTCCCCTCGTGGACCAGTTCCCGCCTGGCACCTGCGAAGTGGCAGGGGGCTCCTTGGGAGTGGGGCCGGAGTGCACAGGCTGCTGGCCCCGCTCCCAGGGACTATAGAATAGTCAAGTAACCGATAAGAATTCATGCGATTAATCGACTATTCAATTAGCCGATATTTAACATCTCTAGTCCGGACTACCAGCCTGGTGAGCCCTGCCTAGTGGCTGGGCCTGGCTGTGGGGACAGGGATTAGGGGCCCTGAGGCTATAGCAGTTCTGTAATCAGCACTCTCTGTGATTTGTTTTCAGGGGGCAGAGCACAGGGAAGGGGCCTCCCCAGTCTCCAGTAAGTACCTCAAGCTCTTTCTAAAGGGGGGAGAGGGGAACCTGCTACTGGTCACAGGATCTCCCAGCCAAGCCAGGCTGTCACGCTCTGTCTGTGGTACTGACTTCCTGATCAAGGGCTGCTTTTCTTCCGCCTCAGCCAGGGTGGCTGGACAGGCCCTTCCTCTTTCCTGAGAACATGGCCTGGGCTGAGGACAACTTGCACTGGACCCCATTAATTCCTCAGGCATTAATTCCTTCCCCTGGGCTTCTGCTGGACTTGCTTTCTGCATCACAGTACCAGTGCAAGTGTCACTGTTTCCCAAAAATGTGCGCTAGAGATGCACAGGGCCCCCCGGCATTCTGACCTTTAACTGCTTCCCTGTGGCCCAGGGGCTGTGTGTGGCTCATAGCTGATTGTTGGTAGCACTAGCTTCCCTTGGATCTCAAGGGACATCAGTATGACAAGGTCCTCAGTGAGCCAAGCCAGTTCCCCTGGCGCCTGGAGGTAGATCAGATTCAACACTCTTAAATGGTGCCGTTCCACACCCCCTGAGCCCACCAGTTCCTTTTCCTGGGGCCAGATTGGAGCTAGTGTCCCCTGGAAGAGAAAGGCCTGTACCTTCCTGCCCAGATACCCCTTAAGGCAATGTATTGCTCCAACCCAGGTCCAGATTGGGGTGAAAGGTCCCATCATTGTTTTCTCAATCCCCAGGGTGCCTGTGCTTTTAAATTGGTCCCTCACTTTCACTCCTAGTGTGCTAGAAACAGTTACCGCATCCCCACTGGCTTCTCATCACTGGGGGGTGTTCTGCTCTGAGAAGCAGCTTTAGAAGAGGCATGTTATGCCTCAGCTTCGTGGTCCTGATGACACCCGATCTAGTCTGCTCTCTTCTCAAGCCCAGACGTGTTCTCTGGCTCCCTGAAGATGGATCCTCGGCTTTGACTATCACAGCAACAGATGCTACCTCAGCAGAGCTATTCACTGAGTCCATGTTGCAGGACAGGGCTGGGAGGCGGCGCATGAGGCAGGGCTCTATGGGAGTTGCCGTACTAGTGGGGAGAACAGAGTCGCCAGTGGGACTCTGACATCCAGCTGTCTCTCTCTCAGATCCACCTTGGAGGAGGTTTCCCTGCAATGCTGTCTCTTCCCTCTCACTGGGCCATGTGCTGGGGTTGCTGGGTGAGATTCTCTGGCTTGGATTATGCAGGAGGCCAGACTGGATCATTCTGGCCTTAAGAACTGTGAATTCTTTAATTGGCTCCTTCTGGAAAGAGGGGGCAGGCTCACTCTGGGCCTGCCAGTGCCGATGGGGTTGGCATGAGCTCAGGGTGCCAAAGTTTGGGGGTTGTTCAGGACCTAAGCCTGCGTCTCTACACAGCAGCAGGTGGCTGGCCCTGGAGACATACCTCAAGCATGCCCTGTAACAATAGCACCACAGAGGTGATTGCTGGTAGCACACCAGTCTTCCTGGTAACTGCCCTGGCTCCTAACCCAGGCTCTGAGGGTGGCGCATCTAGGGGAAGCCTGGGAAATGCAGGAGGGATGTTCACTGCTCCTTGCTGATGGGCTCATCTCACTGTGTTAATGACAGGTATTTGAAGGTGTCTATAACAATTCTCGAATGCTGCATTTCCTGACGGCTGTCGTGGTAAGTGCTGTCAGTTCCTGCTCTAATGCTGAGGGGGTTGCTCTCCGTGGTGCACTCAGAAGCAGGCTGTAGTTTGGGAAAAGGGGGAGTCTTTAGCTTGGGAGGAGGGTGGTCATGCTATCCCCTCTGTCAGAAATTCCCTGTTCCCAGGAATGGCCTTTGAGTTGGGAAGCAGGGAGTGGGGTGGAGAGGTGGGAGTCTGGGGCGTGGGGGCAGAGGAGATGCGGGACAGAAGGAGGGAAGAGAGGGAAATGTGGGGTATTTTTGGCCCAGGGGACTGGACCTGTGGGGGGAGAGGAAAGGATCAGCAGGCGTGTTGATGGCAGGGGCAGGAAGGAGAAGGAGCTGAAGGCTGGCACTGTAGTTTGGGTGTCAGTGCCAGTTGCTGCTGTGCCTGTTGGATGTGTTCATCCCCAGAGCATGGAAGCACTGCAGGAGGCCTGGTCGTTACGTGCCACTGTGCCCAGTGGGACTGGGGAGAGGTCACTGGGTGCTGTGCATGTCCTGCTGTAGAAAGAGAATTGCTTGGAGGTGGTCTGGGAGCTTCCCAGCCAAAGATTTCACCTCATCCCCACCCAGCCTGCAAGCAGCCCAGGCTTTGGCAGCTCTTGCATTCATAATAGGTCACATTGGTATTTCCCCAGCTAAGTGGGGCTGGCTGGGCTAAGGGCACCCAGGAGCAGCCGAGAGTCCAGTGGGACCCTGCCTAGCAGGTGCTCATGGCACAGTGTGTTGCTTCCTGGCGATCCCTTCTCTGTCTCTCCTCTCTCCCAGCCCAGGAGGGTGAGCAGGGCGACTGCATGGGGGTTGGGAATGGAGGGAGGCAGATTGTGCTCTAGGGGAGGGGACGTTGGACCCTGTGGCATGTGCTTCCCCAGCCAACGCTGATCTCTGGCTCTGTCCCCAGGGCTCCACGTGTGATGTGAAGGTGAAAAATGGCAGCACCTTTGAGGGAATTTTTAAAACCCTCAGCTCTAAGGTAAATGTTACAGGGGGTAGAAATGGCAGCTGTTAGCATGGATGGCCAGTCCTTTGGGCAGCAGCAAGTTGGTATTTGGGGCGGGGCAGTGCCTGTGAGCTCTGCAGCGGATGTGTGGGGTCCCCCTGGCAGTGGCGGGGGAGGGGCAGTGCCTCTCAGCTCTGTAGTGGGCATGTGGGGTCCCCCCTGGCAGTGGCGGGGCAGGGGCAGCGCCTCTGAGCTCTGCAGTGGGCATGTGGGGTCCCCCCGGCAGTGGCGGGGAAGGGGCAGCACCTCTGAGGTCTGCAGTGGACATGTGAGGTCCCCGTGGCAGTGGCGGAGGAGGCCTGGCTCTCGAGGCAGGGCACAGCATGCAGTAATGGTTGCTGTTTGTAGTTCGAGCTGGCAGTGGATGCAGTGCACAGGAAGACCCAGGATCAGCTGGCAGGACCTAAGCGGGAGGACATTGTGGACACCATGGTCTTCAAGCCCACGGATGTCATGCTGGTGCATTTCCGCAACGTAGATTTCAATTACGCCACAAAAGGTAAGTTGGCCCCTGGTCGAGGCCTGTCCCTGCTTGGCGGGGAGCTGGGGGGTTGCCCAGCAGGGTGCAGACCTTACGGCCCATTGTCTGCTCCTAGACAAGTTTACGGACTCGGCCATCGCCATGAATTCCAAGGTGAATGGGGAGCACAAAGAGAAGGTGCTGCAGCGCTGGGAAGGGGGTGACAGCAACAGCGACGACTACGACCTAGAGTCTGACATGGTAAGAGCCCTGCTGCTTGGATTCTGGGCCTGGGCAGGGGCTAGATTGGGGAGAGGGCTTGGCTCCCCACATCCCTTCTGCGGCTGGGGGCGCAGAGCCCGTCTCTCTTATACTTGCCCTTGTTGCAGTCTAATGGCTGGGACCCCAATGAGATGTTCAAGTTTAATGAAGAAAACTATGGAGTGAAGACAACTTATGACAGCAGTTTGTCATCCTACACGTGAGTGGGCCTGGGCGTGCTCTCGAGCGACTCTCGGGTCAGGCTGCAAATGTCTGAGGGGCTGCTCCTTCGGAGAAGAATTGCTGTACCACACCCGACTACGCTGAAAGAGCATGTGGCTCTCCTCACTGCCGAGAGCTACAAGTTCAAGTTCAGGCTGGCTTTATTTAGAGTTGCTCTGCTGTTGGAATGATTTTGTTCATTCTTGTCCCGTACCCTTTTTCCGATTTTCTGTGGGGATTTGTCTAGTCCATCTTCCTGCTTCCATGGGCCAGTGATTCTCCACATACTTACCGTTGGGTGCCACACATGCTGCCTGTGTGTTGTGTGGGCTGCAGCCACGCAGTATACAGGTTACCTATACGGCCCTAAGGATGCCGCATAAGCTGCAGCCTTTGGGCCAGGGCTTGAGAACCACTGCCCTGGAGAATCAGACTCTGTTTTCTTTGTCCTTGTGGGTTGCTCCTATAGCAGGGGGGAGAGAGAAAAGAATAGCAACAGGCAGCTTTAAACCCACAAATGTGAGCAGGGGCGGGGTGTGTGGTGGCAGGGGTGGCTCAGGTTGGAGGACCTGGGATAGGTGTGGAGGGCAGGCTGGGAGTAGATGTGGAAGTTGGAACTATAACTCCTTCTCTAATTGCCTTCTTCTGGAGTGGATGTCGTTCCTTTCAGCTGTTTGGGAAGCAAACGTGTCTGGGTGCATGTGAACAACCAAAGCAGCCCAGGGTTTGTGTGCATGGCCCTGAGGAGCCCAGCCTTGCTCACTGTGCAGCTACGCATGGCAGGGTGCGGCTCTCCAGCGCGCACACGCACAGAACGTTTACACGTACTGGGTTGCTCTGTGTGGTTCTTGGTGGAAGCAGCTCCTTGCTTGCACTTGCTTTTCATTGTTTAAAGCCTGTCACTCTTCAGTTCCAAATTGCCCCGGGACACTGACATGCTGCCCTTGCTGGGGCTGACTTCTGCTCCCAAAGCGCTGCTTCCTCCCCAGCTGGCAGCTGCAGCAGTGCTAATCACACCAAGCAGGGAGCTTGCTTTTTCCACTGCCAGTGTGCAGGGGGACTTTCATCCTCCCCCTGCTCCGATGGGCGCACCATTTCCAGAAACAGGCTCCCTCCAGCAGAGACCAGAGCAGCAATTCCCAGCCCAAAGGGAGGGCTTCAGACAGCTCGGAGCCACAGCGGTATCCTGCGCTGACCCTGAGGCCTGTCTGTTCCTGTCCTAGCGTCCCTCTGGAGAAGGATAACACGGAGGAGTTCCGGCAGCGGGAGGCCCGGGCAGCCCAGCTGGCCCGGGAAATTGAGTCAAGTCCCCAGTACCGCCTGCGCATTGCCATGGAGAATGATGATGGCCGGACAGAAGAGGAGAAGCACAGCTCTGTGCAGAGGCAGGTGTCCGGCAGAGACAGCCCCAGCTTGGCCTCCAGGTGAGAGAGGGATGCCTGGGGCTGGGGTAAGGAGGCCATGGGAGCCAGTGTAACCCCCTGTTCCATCTGCGTCTGCAGGGAGAGCAAGTATGTCCCACTGCCACAGCGTGTCAGAGAGGGCTCGCGAGGAGGTGTCCGGTGCAGCAGCTCCCGGGGTGGGAGACCAGGGGTGGGGTCCCTACCTCCCCGTGGCAGCACGCACCATCCAGACAGCAACTCTAGCCCTGTCCCGGAGCAGCGAGGGATCAATGGAGGTAAGATCTGAGAGGCTTCCTGGCTCGGGCGCTAACAGTGCCTGAGGCTGGTTTCCAGGGCCTTCCAGCCTGGAGTTCTGGTTGGCCTGCACCTGTCCTGTAACCCCTTCCTGTGCTTGCTTGCTTTCCAGGGCCCTCTCGAATGTCTCCAAAGTCCCAGCGTCCCATCCGGGGTGCCAAGACCGTGTCTGCCCCATCAAGCCGCCCGGTGGAGGTCTCAGCAGCTCCCCCAGCAGGTGGGCGGCAGGGCCTCGAGTCTGCTCTGAGGAGGAGCCCATGGGCAGGAAGAATGCCTGGGAGGGTTAGCCTGCAGGGCCCTGCGGGAGCCAAGAGAGAGCTCTAGTCTGTGTGGCTGTCCCCATGTGTCTCTTGCTGCGAGGGAGGGAGGGTTAGGACCCACATCTTCACCAATCTCTCACCAGAGTTCCCTTTCTCCCTGCAGTGGGCCGCATGTACTCTCCTCGCTCTCCCAAGTCTGCCTCAGCCACTCCGCTCTCTTCCCAAGAAGCTCCAGTGGGATCGGCTGTCCCAGCAGCACCTGCGTCACCGTCAGAGGCCAGAAGTGGTCTGGAGTCAAGTGTTTCCCCAAATCCCCCTTCTCCCAAAGTAGCAGCCCCTGCGCCAGCCACTGCTGTGGAGGGTAAGGCCCAGGGAGCAGCGTGGGGCTTCTGGGGACTTGTGGCAACTGCTTAGAGGGGCCTTGGAGCTGAAGCAGGTGGCAGGGCAGTGCTCATGCCTTGAGGGATTTCCCTTCTCTCCTTCCCCAGGGAAAGACGTTCCCACATCTGCGGCTAAAGATCCTGGCAGACCCTTGGAAGTGACGGGGCCCTGTGAGCTCAGCAAGTCAGCCAGCAAAGGTGTGTGTGTCTGGGAGCCAGCATTAGCCACCCTGTGAAACCCAGAACCTAGGGTGTGTCCTGAGGGAGCCCCAAGCAAAGGGGCCGGTGTCCTCCGTGGGAGCAAGCCAGGCTTCAGTGGGGCTGGGGGCAGGAGGTGGAGGTTGCCCTGTGTCTGAGGCTGCAGCAGCCCCTCAGCTGGCCTCTCACCCAGGGCTGTTCCCACAGCAGGGCTGCAGAGTGAGCAGAAGCGGACCCAGCTGGAGGAGCTGCGCAAGTTTGGGGCCCAGTTCAAGGTGAGGCCTGGCGGCAGCAAGGAAATCAAAAGAGGTGGGTGTGTCTGGGCTGGGCTCACCTCTGATATCTGGCTTCCCCACAGCTCCAGCCGAGTGGCTCCCCAGAGGCTAGCCTGGAGTCCTTCAGTGCCAGGCCTAAGGAGCCCCTGGAGGGCAAGGACAAGGCCCTTGAGCCGGGGATCTGCGAGGGGCCCGAGGAGGCGCCCGCCATCAGCATGGTGCCAAAGCCCAGTGGGACCAGCCTGGAGCTGCTGCCGGAGAGTGGCAAAGAGGAGAAGGGGCTTTGTGAGGGGGCTGAGCAGCAGCTGGCCAGTCCCCCGGGGAAGGGCGAGCCCGAGGACAAAGAGGAGGGGCCTGTGTCTGAGTGAGTCTGCTGTAGTGGCACTGGGGAGGAGGTTGGGGGGCACGGCAGGGTGCCTGAGCGGAAGCCAGAGGTGTGTGGGCTCTCCAGCGTTTTTAACCCCGATCTGTCCTGCCTTGCTTTCAGGCAGGTGAAGAAATCGACTCTGAACCCCAATGCCAAGGAGTTCAACCCATCAAAAACGCTGTTGTCTGTGGTGAGTGGGCTGGCCTGGCACAGCACGAGTGAGAGCCCCTCCATCGGCTCCAGCCGCTGCTGGCCTTGTTGATGAGGGGTGTGGCCGGGCCCCATGCTCATCTGCTCTCTCTCTCTCTCTGCTTCCAGAACAAATCGACCAGCACCCCCACCTCACCGGGCCCTCGTGCCCATTCCACTCCCTCCATCCCAGTGATCACGGCCGGACAGACTGGCATGTACAGCCCCCAGTACATCTCCTACATACCTCAGATCCACATGAGCCCTGCGGTCCAGGTCAGCCCTGGGCTGGGAGGAGGAGGGAACATGCTGGGAAGGGGCAGAGGAAAGTGGGGAAGGAGAGGGCTGCCGGGGGCGGGCCCTGTCCATTGGGGTGGGAGCACACTGGGAAGGCTGGGGGGACTGCAGAAGTTGGGTAAATGTGGCTGGGGGAGCTGGGCTCGGAGTGGGGAAGGAAGACAGAGCAGCTCTGCTTGTTCTCAGATAACCCCCTGCTGTGCCTGTCTCATTGCAGGCCCCCCAGATGTACCCGTATCCTGTCTCCAGCTCTGTGCCTGGCCAGCAGGGCAAGTACCGAGGGGCCAAAGGTGAGCTTGGCATTTCCTGGGGGGCACATTCCAGCTGGCGCCTGACTTGCGATGGAGGGGGCTGTCTAAACCATGGGCAGAGCTCCCCTCCCTGCTGGCTAGGCCAATGGGGCAGGAGTGGGATGGGGGGCAGCAGAGGCTGATTCACTGGTGTGGTGAGATGATTGATGTGGGGCTGAAAGGGAGCTGCTGTATTACTGTGGGAGGCGGGTCCCTCAGCATGCGGTTGGCGTAGCCATGTGGCCTAGGGGCTTCTGGGGTCAGTTCTGAGCTTCTGGCTCCTTTTCCCACAGGTTCCCTCCCACCCCAGCGCTCCGATCAGCATCAGCCAACATCCGCGCCCCCCATAATGCAGGCGGCGGCGGCGGCAGGCCCCCCGCTGGTTGCAGCTACGCCCTACTCCTCCTACATTTCCTATAATCCCCAGCAGTTCACAGGGCAGCCCACCCTGATGCAGCCCATGGCTCACTACCCTTCTCAGGTAAGGGTCACAGGGAGGAGTTGGGGCAGAGTGTGGGCCTGAGGCTGTCTGGGCAGTGAGCATGCAGGGATAGTCCCTCTAACAGCCATGGGGCACGACTCTTCCCTTGCAGCCTGTGTTTGCTCCGATGCTGCAGAGCAACCCCCGCATGATGACATCCGGCAGCCACCCCCAGGCCATCGTGTCGTCCTCCACACCCCAGTACCCGCCTACAGAGCAGCCCACACCCCAGACACTCTATGGTGAGTCTGTGTGCTGGGGGCTGGGAGCCTCCAGCGCTGGGATCCATTCTGCTTAGGGGCTGATGGGGGTGTCTCTCTCCCTCTAGCTACAGTTCATCAGTCCTACCCCCACCATGCGACACAGCTGCACCCCCACCAGCCCCAGCCAGCCACCACTCCGACAGGGAGCCAACAGCAGGCCCAGCACGCTGCCCCTAGTCCTGTGCAGGTGAGAGGGTGCTCCCCAAGGGCTGAGGAGGAGGGTAGTGGGTGGGCTCCCCTGTCCGTGCTCACTGTGTTCCTATGTCCTGGCATAGCACCAGGCTGGGCAGCCGCCCCACCTGGCCAGTGCCCAGCAGCAGCAGAACCTGTACCACACAGCTACGCTGACAGCCACACCGCCCTCCCTCACGCCGGGGCCCAGCGCCCAGTCCCCCCAGAGCAGCTTCCCACAGCAGGCTGTCTACGCCATCCACGCCCACCAGCAGCTGCAGCACAGCTACACCAACATGGCCCATGTCACCCAGGTAGGTAGGAGGCAGCTGGGCTGTGGGTATGGCCACTGCGCTGGCCCCACCCACCAACACTTGCCTGCTCTCTCCCACAGGCCCATGTCCAGACTGGAATAACAGCAGCACCGCCCCCCCACCCTGGGGCGCCTCACCCTCCCCAGGTCATGCTGCTCCACCCCCCGCAAACCCATGGGGGGCCCCCCCAAGGCGGCGTGCCACAGAGCGGGGTGCCCACCCTCTCGGCCTCCACACCATCTCCATACACCTATATAGGACACCATCAAGGTCAGTGGTGGGGGGGCGGGTGTGTCTCTCAGGCTGAGGACTGGTGGGTGTGTGCGCTGGGCCAGGCTGGTACCAGAAGAATCCTTCCCTCCCCACCCATGCTGCTGAGCTGTGGAGGAACTGCCATTGATTCCCTGAGCTGGGGCCTGCAGCTGGAGGAGGCCTCAGGGGTCTCAGAGATGGAGTCCTGCAGTAATGCTGCTGCTAGGGTTCCATGGGTGTAAGGTGCTGCTGGAGCCAAGGCAGCTGGCTGGCCAGGTGCGTCACATGGCTCGGGTGCTGGTGGTGCTCAGTGCAGCTGAGACAGCTGGCCGGTGTGGCATGTTCTCTCCTTCATGGTGCACTGTGCTTCTCTTCTCCCAGTCGCCTGAAGCCCAGGGCAGGCCCCGTGGGGGGCGGGCGGGCGGGCGCTGAGGAGGAGGCCTCTAGCATTGGGGTGCAAGAGCAGGCTGGAATAGACCACCTGGCCCCATGCCTGGTTTGGGGGAGGGGGCGGTCAGGCTGCAGCCCTGTCTCCCTGCAGGGGGTCCAGTCCTGCTTTGCTCACTAACAATCTCTGCTCTCTTTCTAGTTCAGTCTCACCCATCCCAGCAGCTCCCATTCCACCCCCCTGGAAACTGAAGCCTCGATTCCTGACTGTGAACTGAACTCCCAGTGCTGGCCCCTGCCCGGGATCCGGTTTGCTCCTTGCCCCCTTGTGTGCGCACCGGCCTGGCAGCCGGGCCTTGCCGTGGAATCCCCAGCCTGCCCCTTGCGGAGCCACAGCTGGGGGTGGGGCTTTACCCAGCACCTTTTTTTGTTTAGTTGCAGACTGCGCAGTGGCACGTGCCACCTGCCCCCGGCTCCTGGAGCCGCAAAGGGTTTCTTTTCTATTATTTATAACTCCAATCGGGCTGTTAAACAGAGTGTTGGGCTCCCCTCCCCTAGTCACTTGAGCACAGGAGCAGACCAGACTGAGGAACATGGACTTTTTATTACATAAAAATATTTAAAAAATGAAAAAAAATAAAATAAAATTTTAAACTAACTCCATGGCTGGTGTTGAGGTGAGTTTCTGCAATGCCAAGGAGGGGGCATAGGCTGTGCTCCTGCTGTCCCCCCATCCCTCCTCTTGGGTAGTTTGTCCCCACCATTTTACTCCAGCTCCCCATGTTGGGTGCTGCAATCCCCTTCAGCCAGTCACTGCCCAAGAACAAGATGAACCCAGCCATGATTCCACACCTTTATTAACAAACCAACAGGAGGGAGCAGCTGCTAGCAGCAGGGCCACTGCCCCACTCCTCTCCCCCCTGGAGAGGGCTGTGGGCAGGACACTCAAGTTGCCACTCCCAGCAAAGCAGCTTGTGCCCCCTCTCGGTGAACACAAGCCAGCCTGGGGCAGCAGTAATAACCAGCTTCTTTCCTCCCCACCCACCCCCAGTACAGGAGATGGGGCAGAACTAGCTGCCTCCCTCTTTATTTGCAGAGCTGGTCCAGCCCAGCCTTTAAGCCCAGCCCTTCACATCATCCAGATCCACCTCCAGTGTCTTGGTGACCACACCTGTGCCAATGGTGCGGTTGGTGTCCCGCAGTGTGAAGCGCTGTCCCTCCTCCAGCACCATGGGCTGCCGCAGCGTGAGGGTCAGGGCTGTGTCCTCGCCAGGCATCACCATCTCCTGCAGCAGGAGAGTGGGAGCAGGTCAGAGCAGGGGGTGGGCACCACTGTAGGAGGAGCCAGGTCCTGCCCCTGCAGCAAGCCCAGGGTTGGGGAGCTCCATACCTTTTCAGGGGGGACAGTGACCCGACAGGCCATGTCCCACGTGAGGGAGAACATGACAGGCGTGTAGTTAGAGAAGAAAGGCTTGTGCCGTCCACCCTCCTCCTTGCTGAGGATATACACCTGGGGAGTAGAGAGAGTTACAGCCCAGCAGCCCACCGCCCCTGCCCCTGCCCTCCTCCCAGCTCCTATCACTCCCCCACCTGGGCCTGGATCTTCTGATGGGGTTTAATGGAGCCTGGCTTGCACATCACCATGCCACGCCGCACATCTTCCCGCTTCAGCCCCCCGCACCAGCGCACCCAGATTGTCTCCAGCCTCTGCCCGCTCCAGACTCTGGTGGAACATCTCAATGCCTGTGGGGGAGGGATGGGGTGAGCAGGGGTCCCCAGCCCCCAGAGGGAGCAGGGGAGGGGTTCCATTAGCAGCACCTCCTACCTGTTACCACAGAGCGCTGGTTCCGGTTGTGCCCCAAGAACTCACACTCATCCCCCCTTCCTGACAATGCCACGCTCCAGTGTCCCTGTCACCACAGTCCCACGCCCTGCAAGGGCACAGTGTTAGTGCCACAGCGCTCTGGCAAGGGGTCCCTAGAATGGCATGGAGCAGGGACCAGCCCGCCTTACCCGGGATGGAGTAGATGGATTCAATGGGCAGTAGGAATGGCTTGTCCAGCTCCCGCGTGGGCAGTGGGACGTGCGTGTCAACCGCGTCCAGCAGCTTCAGGATGGAGTTCAGGCCCAGCTCTGGGGTGCGGTGCTGGGAAGGGGGGAGAAGAGGGCATTAGCATAGGCAGCAGATGGGTGAGGCACTGCCAGGGAAGAGGGAACTCACCTCCAGGGCACAGAGGGCAGAGCCCACAATGACAGGCGTCTTTTCCCCATCATAGCCAAACTCTGACAGCAGTTCTCGGATCTCCAGCTCCACCAGCTCCAGCATCTCCTGGTCCTCCACCATGTCTGCCTTGTTGATGTACACCACGATGTGCTGCACCCCAATCTGAGGGGGCAACAGGGTGAGGGTCAGCCCAGTTGGGCCCTGGGGGATGCCCCTGCTTGCAGCCCATGCCCAGGGACCCCTGGGGTAGGATTAGGGCATGCTTTGTACAAAGTCTGCCTCGTGAGGTATCAACAGCAGTACCCTGGAGGCTAGTCCATGCGAGTCTTCCGTGGAGAGCTAGGGCGTTTTGCTGTGTTACTGAAACACGGCATGAGGCTAGGAGACACCCATCACCTCTCAGGTATGAGATGTGCTGAGAGTCTAAGGGGAATCCATACCCCCAGGGACAGCCCGCCAGCCCTCTCACCTGTTTGGCCAGCAGCAAGTGCTCTCGGGTCTGTGGCATCTGGCCATCAGTTGCCGCCACCACAAGAATGCAGCCGTCTAAGGGAGCGGTGCCAGTGATCATGTTCTGGAAGAAAGGAATGGCAGCACTCAGGCCACGCATGGGGCAAGGGAATGCGTTATTGCTGCCCCACGCCTGGTGGTGAACTCCTCAGGGTGACATGCAGTCCCAGGCCCCAGCAGAGGAAGAGTGTAACCACCCCCAAAACAGTTGCTCCCCACCCCCTGCCGCCTCACTGCTTCTAGCCAGCCCCATTGCCTGCTCCCTTCCCCTTGCCCGGCCAACGGGAGTGTGCATGTGTGGATGGAGGAATGTCTCAAAGGGGCACATTCAGGGACTGGTGAAGAAAGCAGAGTTCTGGGAAGCGTGCCTCCAAGGCAGCTGCCAGGCTGCCCAGCAGTACCATGACTCCATAGCCTTGGAGGTCTCACAAGCAGGACAAGCAGCCCCCAGCCCTCACCTTCACATAGTCGGCGTGGCCGGGGCAGTCGGTATGGGCATAGTGCCGGTTGGCCGTAGCATACTCCACGTGGGAGGCGTTGATGGTGATGCCACGAGCCTTCTCCTCTGGCGCATTGTCAATCTCTTCGTACTTCTTGAACTTGGTATCTCCAGCCTCAGCCAGGACTGGAGGTGGGGGCAGAAAGAGGGGGGTGAGTAACTAGGGGAGGGGGCTTGAGAGCCAGGATGCCTGGGTTCGATCCTGCTCTGGGAGGGGAGTGGGAGGAGAGCCAGTGTGTTCCAGCAGGGAGGGCTGGGTTCAATGCCTAGCTCACCAATGACTTCTACAACCTTGGGCCAGTCCTCTCTCCACTTGGCGCCTGCGTGCACAGTCACCTGTTCAGCCTGGGAGCCCCTGGGACAGGAGTCACCCTTGGGCCTGACAGAGTTCACTCCTGGCCAGGAGCCTCTTGATGCTATCAATGGGGCCACCCAACTCCCTACCCAGAACCCCCCACTCACTCTTGGTGATGGCAGCCGTCAGGGTGGTCTTGCCGTGGTCCACATGCCCGATGGTGCCCACGTTGACATGGGGTTTGTCCCGCACATAGGTCTTCTTGGCCTCGACAGCAAAGCTGCGCAGCAGGAGGGGACAGAGGTGCGAGGCGGGACTGGGCAGGGACACCTAGGAGCACAAGGAGCCTTGGCACAAGTACATCCCCACACCCCCATCAAGCCACAGATCCCACCTGGGTTCCACCCCCCACATCCCATCCCCAAACCAGGCTTCAACCCCACCTGATAGCCCCCCACATCCCTACCCAGTCACCCCACCCCCGATACCCCTACATCCACATCCTCACACTGACCCCACATCCCTACCCAGCCATCCCACCAGGCTTCCCGTTTCCACCCACTCCTTCCCCAGCCATCCCAGCATGGCTACCACCACCGCACTGCAGCTCCCAGCACACAACCCTGCCAGCCCACCCACCCCCACTAGTGCTTTACAAGCCCAATCCTGCTAGGCTCCACACACCCCAGTTCCCCAACCCCTACCTCATTTGCCGTGCCCCATGCCCCTAGCCTATGGCCTCTAACCCATATCTCTCACCCCCCCCCTTCCAACCTGCCCATTCACCTCACCCAACACAATGCCCCTGCAGCTCCACACCCCTCCTCAGAGCCAGTCTTCTGCTTCCGTGGCCAAAGCCCCAAGCACCCCATTGGATAGCAGGAGCCTGCGCGCACATGCCTGTCCTCTCCATATCCCCAGTCCCTCCCAGACGGGTGGCTCCTTACCGTCCCCAAGACGCCCAGCAGGTAGCTGGACAGGCAGCCCCGGAGGCCTGTAAGAGATCCAGAGAAAAGCTGATATGACCCCATGGCACTGTTCAGTCATAGCCCCCATCTCACAGCAGCACAGAGGCTCCCCTCCGCTTGTCTGGTCACCAGGAATTCAGACTGGCTGTGGCCATTCAATCCTACCTCCTGCCTAGCCCAGGAGTGTCTCCTACCGACTGTGCAGGGGAAGCCCTCCCCCAGAGTAGCTGACCCCAGCTGTCTCTACCCCAGTATCAGTCACTCTCTTCCCACAAGCCTCATGATCCTATTTCACTCCATCCTGCAAAACCCCACATCAGCTCCCCAGGATCTTCTTCAATGGGTGTCAGCACCCCATAATCCCTCCTCTCAGAACCCTGGGCCAGCCTGTTCTGCCCCCTCCCCCTTACAAGCTACTCTTTTCCCTGCCCCCACCAATCCCCAGCCCAGATGCCACCCGTCCACCTGCAGAATCTCTGCTCCCCCTCCTCTGCCAGACTGGCCCAGAACCTCTCTTTCCTCTCACTACCTGACTCCTGCCACACACAAAATACCTTTCCCATCCCTCCACCCCTCCTCTTTCAGGGTCCCTCCACCCCCTCATGCCCCATAACACCCCACTGCCACACAACCTCCCCATGCCCCACCCAGAGCCACCCCTCTTCTTTCTGGAGCCCAGTTTGCCACATAATCACGTTCCATGATCACTGAGCCCTCCAACGCCCACACACAGTGCCACCCCACTCTCCTGAACACCTCTCCTACCCTGAGATCCTCCAAGCCCCCCAACCTCCGCCCCTACTCCTCCTTAGAGTCTCCACCACCCTAGATCCATATCCAGGCCCCTCTCTCCTCTCACAATCCCCCCCCCCCCCCCCCCACACACACACACAAAACCACATTTCTAAGCTCACCCCTTCTTAATTAACCTCTGGGACAATTTACCAAGGGCTGGGGGGACTCACTGTAACTGGTGATTTTAAGCAGAGACAGGCTGTTTTCCTCACATGGGGTACTAAGAGTCTCGGGGGCAGGTCTGTGGCCTGGGCCCTACTTCGCAGTTGGGCCCCCACCCCACGCCCCCCCAGAAACCCTCCCCCGCACCCCCCAAGACCCTCCCCTCGCGCCTCTCCCGCACCTCCAGAGACCCCCAGAGACCCTCCCCGCGCCCCAGAGACCCTCCCCGCGCCTCCCCCACGCCCCAGAGACCCTCCTCGCGCCTCTCCCCGCACCTCCAGAGACCCTCCCCCGCCCCCAGACCCTCCCCGCGCCTCCCCGCGCCCCCAGAGACCCTCCCCGCGCCTCCCCACCCCCAGAGACCCTCCCCCGCGCCCCCAGAGACCCTCCCCGCGCCTCCCCGCGCCCCAGAGACCTCCTCGCGCCTCCCCCGCGCCTCCCACGCCCCCAGAGACCCTCCTCGCGCCTCTCCCCGCACCCCCAGAGACCCCCAGAGACCCTCCCCCGCGCCCCCAGAGACCCCCAGAGACCCTCCCCGCCTCCCCCGCGCCCCAGAGACCCTCCCCCACACTGACCAGCAGGCCGCAGTGTCCCCC
The DNA here is from genome assembly GCA_019425775.1 of Rafetus swinhoei. Taxonomy (NCBI): domain Eukaryota; kingdom Metazoa; phylum Chordata; order Testudines; family Trionychidae; genus Rafetus; species Rafetus swinhoei. The sequence continues at coordinate 169,748 of CM033446.1, forward strand.
GCGCCTCAGCAACGCGCGCCGCCATCTTTCGACCGGAAGTGACGCAACTGAGCCGCAGGCGCCAGTCCGCCGGCGGAGATTATGAGGTGGGAAGCAGCCGATTCCGGCCGCGGATCGCGAGCGCACCGGAAATGCAGCGAAGCCGCTCCCGCACTTCCGCCAGATCTCTATGGTAACAGCAGGCGACCTTCTGCCTACGATGCTCTGTTGTGCCATGAGACGGTAGGAAGGGCGGGGCCGCTCCCTGCAGCGCGCGGCCTCTTTGGCGCGCGCGCACCCAGAGGGCGGGGACAAAACCCGGCGCCCTCACGTGATCCCTACCCCGCCGGGAGTTCCACAGGTCGGCCGCGCGCGGAACACGGCCCCGCCCCCCCGCTCTCCGCCCAGCAGCCCCGCCCTTCCAGTGCTGCCGCCCGCCCTGTGTCCAACCCCGCCGCGCGCCCGCCCGCTCTCCGACCCCCGCCGCGCCCCACCCGCTCCGCCCCCGCCGCGCGCCCGCCCGCTCTCCAACGCCCCCGCCGCGCGCCCCGCCCGCTCTCCAACGCCCCCCGCCGCGCCGCGCCCCGCCGCTCTCCAACGCCCCCGCCCGCCGCGCGCTCCCGCCCGCTCCGACCCCGCCGCGCGCCGCCCGCTCTCCAACGCCCCCGCCGCGCGCCTCCGCCCGCTCTCAACGCCCCCGCCCGCTCTCAACCCCGCCGCGCGCCCCGCCCGCTCTCAACGCCCCACCCGCTCTCCAACCCCCGCCGCGCGCCCCGCCCGCTCTCCGACCCCCGCCGCGCGCCCCCCGCTCTCCAACGCCCCCGCCCGCCGCGCGCCCCCGCCCGCTCTCAACGCCCCCGCCGCCCGCCCCCCGCGCCCCGCCCGCTCTCCAACGCCCCGCCCGCTCTCCAACCCGCCGCGCGCCCCGCCCGCTCTCCAACGCCCCCACCCGCTCTCCAACCCCCCGCCGCGCGCCCCGCCCGCTCTCCAACGCCCCCGCCCGCCGCGCGCCCCCGCCCGCTCTCCAACGCCCCGCCCGCCGCGCGCCCCCGCCCGCTCTCCGACGCCCCCGCCCGCTCTCCAACCCCCGCCGCGCGCCCCGCCCGCTCTCCAACCCCGCCGCGCGCCCCCGCCCGCTCTCCAACCCCGCCGCGCGCCCCGCCCGCTCTCCGACCCTCCCGCCGCGCGCCCCCCTGGTGTCCGCCCCCCTGTGATGGCACATGGGGGGGTCTCCCCACCCTGCCCCTGCAGCCAGCTGTGAGACTTCGCCGGCCAGTAGGTTTCTTGGCTCTCAGGGACACAGGGTCCAGGTGAGCACAGGCCAGAGGGCAGCAGCCTCATTCCCCTCTGGGGAAGGGGCATCCGGGCCCTGAACCCCCCTTTCCTGCTCTGTGGCATCTGACCCTGCTCCCAGGCCTAGTTCCCAGCCTGGTGCCAGCCCCGCCTGTCTCCTGTGTGTCTCTGGGAACAGAGTCCCTGTCTGCTCAGTCTGCCCCGGTGTCATCGGGACTCACACCTAACACAATGCAGCCAGGCAGAAACACAGGGTTACACAAGTAGACTGCATCCCCACTACGTCACACACACACACACACCTCGTCCCGCTCGCACCTGTGCACCCACCCACTGTCCAACCCCCCCCCCAGCCTCTCCCAGACACCCTGAGGCCAGAAAGGGGTTTCACAAGCCCTGTGGCCTGGCGGCTCATTATGCTACAGGCTCCTCTCACTCTTCCCCACACACACCTGCCCCCGCCACTGGCTTGTTCCCGGCCCCACACCCGCACCCCGCTGCCCACTAGCTCCCTGCACCTCATCTGCCCCCTGCCACCACCTCGCTCCCAACCCCTCATCTGCCCCCTGCTCCACTGTAGCCCCCCATTGCTGGGGCAGCTGCGCAGAGAAACCGGCTGCAGTTTGACAAACGTGAAAGTGGACAGATGGACGCATGTGGTTCAGATGGGACGGTTACAAAATCACTTTTATTAGCCTGCGCTGCGGCCCCTGCACACACAAGCAGGTGTTAGTGTTGGGGAGCTGGGGGGCCCGACTTGGCCCATCCCCTTCCCAGCCATTGTGGGGGCAAGGGGAACAGAAGATAGTCTCCCCCAGCGCCCACATCCCTCCTCAGCGTTAGTAACAGTCAGTAGCAGATACTGTCTTCACTCCCTCCATGCGGGGCTCCCTCCTGGGGGGAGAGATGGTCAAAAGCTGCATCTTTGGTTAGTGGGCCGGGGCTCCTCTCCCCAGGCCACATCCCCAATCCCCCAGAGGGGTCTGGGGAGGGGTTAGTAGGAGATGACCGGTCAAAGCCTGACCTGGCCATAGACACTGTCCAAGGCCCCCTACCAGGGAGCAAAGGATCAGCCTCGTGGCCCCTTGGGGAGATGGCATCTGTGCCCCTCCCCCCCAGAGAGGGAGGCTGTGGAATCTGTGCCCCACCCCACCAGGGGGAAGCCCCATTGCTGTCCCAGCCCCTCAGGGCTCCTTGAGCTCAGCCACGTCCTTCAGCCGCGTCCCATCCACAATGCTGCGCACCTGCTCCAGCGACGGGGCCTGGCGGATACGTTCCAGCTGCACCTGAGGGGCAAGAGGGACATTGGCGGCTCCCTCCCAAGTTTCCACCTGCCCCTGGGCTGAAGATGCACCCCTGCGCCTCCCAAGTTCCTCCCCACAGGGCACAGGTGGGACCCGCCCCATGACACGCCAGCCTGTACCTGCAGAGTCTGCGAGAGGCGGACAAAGTCCCTCTGCACCTGCTCACTGGTGTCCAGTTCTGCCTGCAACCGCTGCAGCTTCCCCCGCTGCTCAGCCAGCAGGGCCTCCAGCCCGGCCTGGGGGAAAGACAGTCACAGCCTGGGACCAACACCCCCTCCACCTCTGTACCCACACCCAGCCTGACCTGGGGGAGAAATGGTCACAGCTGGGGACCAACCCCCCCGCTCCCCCCGACACATACAATTCTGTACTTCCCCCCCAACCCGGCTTGAGGGAGAAATGGTCACAGCTGGGGACCAACCCCCCGCCCCTGCACCTCTGCATACCCTCCCCCCAGTGCAGTCCCCTAGTGGGTATCCATTGGGTCCCTGCCTTACGTGCCCCCCGGGGGTTGCTTTGCTTGCGGAGGAGCCAGGAGAGGGATGCTGAAGGAAGAGGAGCGTAGGAAATGTTGCCATGCCTTTCTGAACCAAGTGTGGGGCTCAGTCCCCCCTTGCCTGGGGCAGAGGTTACGGTGTCATTCAACTCCTCTCTGCCTGACAGCGGCAGCCACCCCAGGCTTCCATTGGACCACGGGCAGCCGGACGTGGCCCTGGGTGTGCGGAGCTGCCCTTCCAGTCCCAGGCCTGGTCGGGTGGGAGAAATGCAGGAGCCACAGAGCCAGGGCCAAGCCATTCGGGGTCTTGCAGTGGAGGGCTCGGCACTGCCCCAGCACTCCCAACGGGCACGGCTGCCCCGAGCCCTGGAAGAGACCCGTGAGGGGGCCCCCAAGGGCAGCTGTGCGGGGAAGGGGTTGTCAGCTCACTCACCTTCTCCTGTCCCCAGGCCTGGCCCTGTTGGTCGCGCTGGGCAAGGTCCCCCCGCAGCCTCTGCGTGTCCTGCTCCAGCCCCTGTGCCCGCTGCTCAGCCTGGGAGGGAACCAGTGTGACCGCACTGTCCCTTCCCCCAGTGCCCCCAAGGCTGTGCCCCCTGCCCACGTGGGAAGAGTTCAGCACGGCTCCTCCTCTTTCTGAGGCTTCCCTCTGCCAGACCCCCCAGCCGCTCACCTGCCCGAGCTGCTGCTGCAACCGCTCCATCTCCGACCGCACGCTGCACAGCGAGGCTGGGAGGAGACAGGTGGGGCAGGGGTCAGTCACTGAAATGGGAAGGGAGACAGACACACCCACCCCTCTGTGCCCCACTTACCCTCCAGGAGCTCTGTGGGGAGGGCCGATGGAGCCGCCGCAGCGGTGGAGGGGAACAAAGAGAGAGAACGTTACATCAAGGGGGGAACCATGACACCTACAGTCTTCCCCAGCCCCCATCAACCCCCTTTCTCCTCCTCCCGCCCAGCCGCCCCCTTACGGCTCTCCTCGCGCTGGGCCTCCAGAACGCCCTGCAGCCGGGCCCGGGCAGCCGTCTCCTCCTCCAGCCGCTCACGCAGAGTGACGATCTCGATGCGCAGCCGCTCGCTATGGTGCTCGCTGCTTCGGTGCAGGGTCCCGGCCTCCTCCTGCAGCCGGCGCACCAGTGCCTGCAGCTCCTGGGGGAGAGAGAGAGCTGTACCCCCACTCCCTCCCTGCGCCCAGCTGCTCCCCTTCCCCGCCCAGCCGTACCCTGGCCCTCTCCCGGTGCCCATCCATACCCCCCCGCCACCGCACCAGTGCCTGCAGCTCCTGGGGTTGAGACTCACATTCCATATACCCTCCTGCTACCCCATGGGCCCCACTGACCCCTCCCCAATGGCCCCGGGCAGGTCAGGGAGACGGCCTGGAATCCCCACCAGGTACCTGCACAGAGCTGGGCAGCGAGGGCTGCTCCGTGGGCGTCAGGGAGGCACAGGAGCCCCGCAGGCCCTCATTCTCTTCTCTCAGCCGCTGCACCTCGTAGCTCAGCCGCTTGTGGGATGATGCCAGGTCAGCCTGGAGGGGTGAGCAGAGATTGGACCCGCCCCCAAAACTCATGGCCTTCCCCAGTGCCCCACCATGGATCCCGGCCCTCCCACCCTCCTCACCTTGACTGTCCCACCCTGCCTGGCACCCCCTGCTCACTATCTGCTCCTGGGTCCGGCGCTGGGTCTGCCACACAGTCGCCTGCAGGTTCTGCAGCAGCTGCTCCGAGTTCTGGATCTGATCCAGCAGCACCAGCACCTGGGGGAGACTCAGCCATCAGCACAAGCCAGCCTGGCCATGGGGAAAGGGGCTACGGGGCAGGAGTGAGGGGCACCAGCAGGGCTGGGGAAGGGGCAGCTGTCCATGGCACCTGCTTGGCACAGTCCTCACTGCTCCGTCTCAGTGCCTCCTGCAGTCCCAGCTTCTCCTGTGTCACCACCTCCAGCTGCTGCAGGGACTCCTGGTACTGCTTGACCTGGGGGGCAAAATCTCAGGTCACCCTGTCCAAGCCACATTCCCTGCCCAGATCCATCACCTCCCCCCCAGGGTCTGTACCCCCACAGTCCTGACGCTTTGCTCCCCCCCAGGGTCTGCACCCCCACAGCCCTGCCTCCCTGCTCCCCCCACCTCCCTCCCATGGTCTGCACCCCCACAGCCCTGCTGCCCTTCCCATCACCTCCCCTCCCAGGGTCTGCACCCCCACAGCCCTGCTCCCCACACTTCTCCCTGCAGGATCTGCACCCTCACAGCCCTGCTGCCCTCCCAATCACCTCCTGACCCTCCATTCTTGTAGCGTCAATGTGGTATTTTAGCACTGGTATAAGAAAAATAGAAGTAGAAGTTCTGAAGAAGTCTGCCCTGCAAGTCACCCTGGCTCCTTCTTAGCAGCACAAATCAAGTTGTGTTTGTTGTCTGCTTTGCAAACTAAGTGGTGAGAGATTCTCTGTCACCTCCTTAGTAGCACTATAGCCTTCTCTGAGCTGTATCCTGTCCGCAGCTGTGAGAGGGCACTTGTGACGTAGTGGGGGTGTTGTTACATTCACTCTTTGCTGTATTGTGCTGTGTGTGTGTGTACGTGTATCTCTGTCCAGCACCACCCCCAGCACTCTCTGCATGAGGAGGAGAGGCTGGGTATGAGTCACTCCAGATGTGTATTGGGCCAGACACCTGAGGGCCAGACACAGGCGATAACTCCTCCTGGCTGGGAGGGGGGGACAAAGGATAGGCAGGTCTGCCCTAGGCTGGGGGGTATAGCCTGTCACATTATTGGATTTTAAGGGGAGCAGACAGATCACTGGTGCACCCCTGGGGGGCGTTTGCCCCAGATTCGGTACGAAGTGGGCCATGTGACGTGTCAAACAAAAGCTTCTGTTCTGCTGATTCTATGTGTGCTACTCGTGTGCTCGTGTGATGTCTGTATGTGGAGTTATGAATACGTGCTCTGTGCTGGTACTGGGAACGCTCTCTGAGACAGAGCAATGGGCCTGGACTGCCTGTTGTGAGGAAGGGTTGGTCAGTGACTGGCTGTGCTAACTAGCACTGCTGCATGGACGCTGGCTCTGAGTGGCCAATACACACCTGAGGAATGCGGCTGTATCTCATGGCTGCCAGCATGTGAAACACGCCATCATGTGACCAGCTCCAGTTTGGGAGACCCCAGAGATATCAAAATCCCATGAGGTCGTCTCCATCTTGCCTCCAATCTTGCTACTGATCCCAGATGCAGCCTTGGGAGGGACAGAGCCGGGAAGGATTGCTGACCCGTCCGGATACAGGACGTACACCAGGGACTTCTAAGCTAGCAGTTTGCAACATCTCTGCTAGAGCCTGCATCAGGAACTTGGCGATTGGTGCATGTGATGTATTCTCCGCAACAACCTCACTCTCCACCTTTTCTTGCTTGTTAATAAACCTTTCGATTTTCGATTCCAAAGGATTGGCCCAGCGTGCTCTTGTGGGTAAGATCTAAAGTGTAAACTGACCGGGAACTGGGGCTGGTTCTTTGGGCCCGGGAGGACCCGTTCGGGGTAGGTGAGATTGGGTTCTATAACCCCTCACCCGTGTGCAGGCCCGGGGCTGATTGTGGCACAGGGAGAGCTGGGGTGTCTGAGGGGTTTTGCTCGTGAGGCTTCCTGCTGGCTGGACTGGCAGCTGGAGCGCTCGGTGTGACTGGTTTGTGGCCTGTCTGGGAAGGTCTCCAGTCGAGCGCTGTAAGGATCCCTGGTTTTGAGCAATTCGTCCTGAGCGGACGCCCTCAGCGGTGCCCAGACCCGGCCCATCACAGGGCCTGTGGGAAGAGTCAGTCTTGGCTGGGCTAGGATGAGAAAGGAGGCTTGGAGCAGGAAAGCGGGAGTTCAGGGTCCATGAGCCCCTTCCCCCCGCCCCCAGAGGAATGAGGCTGCCTGCTCCCGGTCTCTGTGCTAACATCGATCCTCTGCTACGCTGTGTCCCTGGGAACCAATAAACCTTCTGTTCTACCTGCCGCCTGAGAGTCCTGTCTGGCTGTGGATGGGGGTGCAGGGTCGGGAACCCCCCGACACTCCATGACAGCGCTTAACAGGGAATTCTCAGCAGGTGGACTGGTGTGGGTGGAGCACACCTGTGCTACTCAGAAGAAGTGTGACAGCCACCACCAATGCCCAGATGGCCAAGCAGTGGGAACCTTGAAGATCAGCAGGAAGCATCCCTTGTGCTGGATGCTAAAACTGAGTTAGTAGCACTGACGCACCTTGGAGACAAGCAGAGATCCTAAGAGTGGGGCACAACCGAGAGACATGGAGCCTGACACTGCAAGGCCCAGCGACTCCCCTGGGAGCTTGCACAGGAGCATCGAAATGGGGGCTTGGCCCTGGGACTCTGCCGTCAGTCCTGCAACCTGGGAGCCTCAAATCACGCCTGACAGAACCCAGCTCCTCACTCCTGTTCAAGCTAACTGGCCAGCCAATTGAGGTGAGCCACAACAGATGAGTAACTCCCAATCATCTGCAGGGGCATGTGTCTCGGTATCTGTGTCTGCATGCCCATCTTTGTGCATCTGCGTGTGGGCGTCAGCGTCTGTCTGCGTGCGCGTCCACGTGTCTGCATGGGCATGCACGTCCGCTTGTCTGCATGTCTATCTACATCTGCGTGCGCGTCCACTTGTCGGTGTGTGTATCTACATCTGCGTCCGCATCTGTGTGTATCTACCGCTGAGTGCACGTCTGCATCCACGCGTCTGCGTGCGTATCTACATCTGCGTCCGCGTCTGTGTATCAACAGCTGCATGCACGTCCACATGTATATCTACAGCTGTGTCTGCTTGTCTGCGTGTGTATCTACAGCTGCATCCGTGTCCACTTGTCTGCGTGTGTATCTACATCTGCATCCGCATCTGTGTGTGTATCTACAGCTGCGTGCACGTCCACTTATCTGCGTGTGTGTATCTACAGCTGCGTGCGCGTCCGCTTGTCTGCGTGTGTGTATCTACAGCTGCGTGCGCGTCCGCTTGTCTGCGTGTGTGTATCTACAGCTGCATCCGCGTCTGTGTATCTACAGCTGTGTCCACGTCTGCTTCTCTGTGTATCTACATCTGCGTCTGCATCTGTGTGTATCTACCGCTGAGTGCACGTCCGCGTCCGCGCATCTGTGTGTGTATCTACATCTGCGTCCGCGTCTGTGTATCAACAGCTGCATGCACGTCCGCGTGTGTATCTAGATCTGCATCCACTTGTCTGCATATCTACAGCTGCATCCGCGTCCACTTGTCTGCGTGTGTATCTACATCTGCGTCCGCGTCTGTGTATCTATAGCTGCGTGCACGTCCGCGTCCGCTTGTCTATGTGTGTATCTGCGTCCGCGTCCACTTGTCTGTATGTGTATCTACAGCTGCGTGTGCACGTCTGCGTGTATCTACCTCTGCATCCGCTTGTCTGTGTGTGTATCTACATCTGCGTCCGCGTCTGTGTATCTATAGCTCCGTGCACGTCCGCGTCCGCTTGTCTATGTGTGTATCTGCGTCCGAGTCCACTTGTCTGTATGTGTATCTACAGCTGCGTGTGCACGTCTGCGTGTATCTACCTCTGCATCCGCTTGTCTGCGTGTGTATCTACATCTGCGTCCGCGTCTGTGTATCTATAGCTCCGTGCACGTCCGCGTCCGCTTGTCTATGTGTGTATCTGCGTCCGCGTCCACTTGTCTGTATGTGTATCTACAGCTGCGTGTGCACGTCTGCGTGTATCTACCTCTGCATCCGCTTGTCTGTGTGTGTATCTACATCTGCGTCCGCTTGTCTGCATGCGTATCTACAGCTGTGTGCTCGTCTGCTTGTCTGTGTATCTACGGCTGTGTGCCTACGTCATCATGAGTGTGCGAATCTGCGTCTGCATGTCTGCATGCCTGTCTGCATCTCTGTGTGCCTGTGTGCGTGCGTCTCTGCATCTGCTTGTGTGCCTGCGGCTGTATCTGCGCCTGCGTGTGCATGTCTGCATACGTATCTGTGCATCTGCTTGTCTGTATGCGTGTCTGCGTCTGCTTGTCTGTGTCTGCGTCTGCCTGCATGTGCGTCTGCATGTCTGCGTCTGCTTGTCTGTGCGTCTGCGTGCCTGCATGCGCGTCTGCATGTCCGGGTGTGTCTGTGTGCCTGCATGCGCATCTGCATGTCCGGGTGTCCGAGTGTGTGTCTGAGTGCCTGCATGTGCGTCTGCATGTCTGCGTGCCTGCGTGCGTGTCTGCGTGCCTGCATATGCGTCTGCATGTCCGGGTGTCCGCATGTGTCTCTGTCTGCCTGCATGTGCGTCTGCATGTCCGGGTGTCTGCGTGCATGTCTGCGTGCTTGCATGTGCATCTGCATGTCCGCGTGCATGCCTGCATGTGCGTCTGCACGTCTGCATGTCCGCGTGCGTGTCTGCATGCCTGCATGTGCGTCTGCATGTCTGCGTGTCCGCATGGGTGTCTGCGTACCTGCATGTGCGTCTGCATGTCCGCGTGTGTCTCTGCATGCCTGCATGTGCGTCTGCATGTCCGGGTGTCTGTGTGCCTGCCTGCGTGCCTGCATGTGCATCTGCATGTCTGCGTGCGTGTCTGCATGCCTGCATGTGCGTCTGCATGTCTGCGTGTCCGCATGTGCGTCTGCATGTCCGCGTGTGTCTCTGCATGCCTGCATGTGCGTCTGCATGTCCGGGTGTCTGTGTGCCTGCCTGCGTGCCTGCATGTGCATCTGCATGTCTGCGTGCGTGTCTGCATGCCTGCATGTGCGTCTGCATGTGCGGGTGTCCACGTGCATGTCTGCGTGCATGCATGTCCGGGTGTCCGCGTGCGTGTCTGCATGTGCGTCTGCATGTCTGCGTGCCTGCATGTGCGTCTGCATGTGCGGGTGTCCGCGTGCATGCCTGCGTCTGCCTGTGCGTGCGTGTCTGCATGTGCGTGTCTGCACACGCTGCTTTTCACGTTCTACACTCAAGCACAGCGTGTTGCCTGGCCCCCTGGCAAAGATCCCGTGTGCTTCTTCTCAGCACAACTCCCCAGTCTCACCTCGAGCTGCAGCTGCGCCCACTCTCTGTCGGGCACCAGCTGGAAGCCAGGGGGTGGCAGGTAGATGCTCTCGGGCACCAGGGTGCCGGTGGACAGCAGAGAGGCTGTATCCTCCTGCTCCAGGCTGGGCCGGCGCCGGGGCCGCAGGGAGCCTGTGCTGGAGCTTGCAATGGAGATGCTGTCGCAGCCACAGGCAAAGGCCAGACTCCCTCCTGGTTCCTCCTCCCCTTCTGGCCCGAAGCCTTCGTCCCCCTCCCCACCAGGGTGGGCAGGGGGCACCTGGCTGGGGGTCTCCATGTCAGACAGCAGGGACTCCGATGAGCCGCAGAGTGAGCCCTGGGGGAAGGAGTCATGGGGTAGTCGGACCCCCCAGCATCGCCCCCTGGTCCATCCACATCAGCTACCCACCCCAAACACCCTCCTGCATGGCCCGGATCTCTGCCCCCAGCACCCACTGCCTCAACGGGCGCCCCAGTGCCTCCCGCAGGGCTCCCCGTCTCACCTCAGGCCCCTGCAGGCCCCGGATCAGGCCCTCGGCCCGCGACAGTTTGCTCTTGAGCTGGGCAATCTCCTCCTCCATGGGCAGCACGATGCTGCGCAGCCGCCCGGAGTCCTCCTGCGCCTGTGGGGACAGAGTGAGCCAGGACCCCAATGCCTTCTGCCTGCCCTGCAAGCCTGGGCCCTCAGCCGAACGAAGTCCTTCTGTGGCATCCGAGTGGCCAGGCACGGTCAGTCCAAAGGCCCATCAGCCCAGCGTCCTGGCTGTCCACAGCAGCCGGTGCCCAGTGCCCCGGAGGAAGGGGACAGAGCAGGCGATCATGCCTTGTCCGTCCCGGCATCTGGCAGCAGGAGGTTTGGGGACACCCACACATAGGGCTGCCCCGGCCCAGCCTGGCTCTAGGAACGCCAGCATAAGGAAGCAGAGCACGAGCGGAGCCAGGCAGCACAGCGCTGTTACCCCTGCCCTCCTCAGCACCCCGGCCAATCAGAGCCGCGCTCTGGCCCTGGCCTTCTGTGGCTAGCGCCAGCTGGCGAAAGCAGCAGCTCCCCAGCCGCACGAGTCAAGGCTGAGGTGCTTGTTGTGGAAGAGCAAGTGTCACACTCAGTTGCGAGTGAGGAGCAAGCTCCGCTTCCGAGGGGGCCCAGCTCTGCGTGCTGGAGCTCCACCAGGCCTCCCCCCGGCAAGGAGCCCCCTAGGCCCTTCCTGCCACCTGACTTCACCCTGCAGCCTCTGAGCCTCATTCGCTCCTTCCGGACCTCTCTTGTGTGTCCCGTTAGTCTCTCTCAGGCTGACCGGCCCCAGCTGCAAGCGCTCCTCGCACAGGCGCCATGCACACCCAGACCCCTTTCTTTGCCATTTCCGGCCCCGGGCTCTCTGGCCGGAGATGGCGCCCAGCCTGCTGCAGGGTTCGAGGGAGGGACACACCGGGAATGTGTGCAGAGGCAAGATGGTATTTTCTGTCCCATCCTCTGACCCTCCCTAGCGATTGCCAGCACAGCTGCCCAGTCTGGCTGTGGTTGCCCCCACACACCGCTCCGTAGCGACCCCCAATCTCTCCCTGAGCGACACCAGCTACTGACCACTTGGAAAGGAACCCCCTCGGCCTGACCTCTGCCCCCAGCCCTCATCCTGAACACATAGGACCCTTGGCATGCCCCATCCACCCCAGTGCCCTCCCACCCTGCACAGCATCTTGCTGGATCTGGGGAGCTAGGGACCCCACAGCTGCCCACATCTACCTTCTGCTTGGGATGTAAGACATTGGTTATGTGAGTAATCGTGTGCCCACAATTCTTAGCAGTTACAGTTTCTAGATTGCTCCCCCCATGCGTTCCTGGCTCCTGGCCCCACTCCTTGCCCCCGTGCTGCTGCCTCTGCATGCCACGGAGCAGCCTCTATCCACGAAGACCTTGGGCCCCCTGCAGACAGGGACTGCTACCGTCCCATGTTGCTGCCTCTGCATGCTGATCATTTAAAACTCAGACGAACAGGCTGAGACCGAGTTTAAAATGCAGAGCATGCGGGGGCAGGGGGGTTGTGGTTAACGGACCGTTAACTGATAAGCAATCGCTCATCGGTTAACTGGTTAGCTGACTAGCCACTAACATCCCCACCTTCTCCAGCCCCGATCCATCTCCCACCCCCAAACCCCCTGGGCCCGAGGAGCACCCCTCCCCGTCTCACCTTCTCCATCTGCCGCTCCAGCGAATCCAGGGGGTTTCCCTGCGGCCGGTGCTGCTGCAGGTGGCTCGGCTCCCGGCCCCCTCGGGACTGCTCCTGCTGCAGGACCGCAAGGCGCGTCTCATAGCTGCTGATGGTCTCTGGGGAAGCAGCAGAGGGCCCCATGAAGGGACACGGCGCAGCAGGGCCCCCCAGCGGATGCCCCGCACACTGGGGAGTGAGGACCCATCCCCAGGCTGGAGCTGCACAGACACAGATGTGTGGGCATGTGCACCTTCCTCTCACACCGACTTGTCTAACATCCCCCTGCTGAAGGGCATGGAGGCAGGGGTATGGGGTGATGCACGGGGAGTCTGCATCGGGCTAGTGGCAGATGGGGAGCGGGGGAGGGATGGGGATGGGGGCTGTGCGCGTGACAACAGGGTGACCGCAGAAGGAGAATGGAGGTAGCGTGTTGAGAGAGCAGAGGTGAGGGTACCAGCAGGCCGGCCTATAAGAGCCATGGAAGGCGATGGGCATGTGCGGATGGTAGTGGGAGCGTGGGGCATGGATGGGGCTGCGATGGGTGCACAGAGCCTGTGGATGCAGGAGGGCAGTAGGGGCATGGGGGCATGTTGGGGTGTGGGGCAGGCAGGCAACTGGGGGCTCTTACCTTTGAGGATGGCCTGCAGCGAGGCCACCTCCTCCTGGCACTGGCGCTGCACGGCAGCCACTGCCTCCTGCTTCGTGCTCTCGCTGATGGTGGCCACAGCTCGCACCGTCTCCACCTCGGCCAGCGCGGCCGCCAGCTGTGCCCGCAGCGTCTCCTCGGGGTCCGGCTCTGGCTCCAGGCTGGTTGCCTCCACCGCCACGCCTGGCTCCTGGGGGGCTGTGACCCCTCCGCCCAGTCCCTCCACCCCACACAGCTCTGGGGGCAGAGATGGGGGTCACAGACCCAACCTGTCGGGTGACATGACCCGACCCCCGCCCACCCCAGAACACTGTGCCCCGTCCCCAGGGGTCACACCCCGCGCCCAGGGACCGCAACCCGCACCCCAACCCAGGGGGCACCCCCCGCACCCCCACCAGGAGTCACCCCCATCCCCAGGGATCGCAACCCACATCCCAACCCAGGGGCACCCCATACCCCCAAGGGAGTCACCCCACCCCCAGGGACCGCAACCCGCACCCCAACCCAGGGCCCCCGCGCCTCCCCCAGGAGTCACCCCACCCCAGGGGCAACCCGCACCCCAACCCAGGGCCCCCGCCCCCAGAGTCACCCCACCCCCCAGGGACCGCAACCCGCACCCCAACCCAGGGCCCCCAGAGTCACCCCACCCCAGGGATCCGCAACCTGCACCCCAACCCAGGGCCCCCGCCTCCCCAGAGTCACCCCCACCCCAGGGATCGCAACCCGCACCCCCAACCCAGGGCCCCCGCCCAGGAGTCACCCCCACCCCAGGGATCGCAACCCGCACCCCAACCCAGGGCCCCGCGCACCCCAGAGTCACCCCCACCCCACCCCCAGGGACCGCAACCCGCACCCCAACCCAGGGCCCCTGCACCCCCAAGGAGTCACCCCCACCCCCAGGGACCGCAACCTGCACCCCAACCCAGGGCCCCCGCGCCCCCAGAGTCACCCCACCCCCACCCCCAGGGACCGCAACCCGCACCCCAACCCAGGGCCCCCTGCACCCCCCCAGAAGTCACCCCACCCCAGGGATCGCAACCGCACCCCAACCCAGGGCCCCCGCACCCCAGGAGTCACCCCCACCCCAGGAATCGCAACCCGCACCCCAACCCAGGGCCCCCGCACCCCCCAGGGAGTCACCCCACCCCAGGAATCGCACCCTCCATGCCCGGCTCCCCCGCTGCAGGCTCCGCACTTCCGGGTTCGGGACCAGTTGGGGGCGGCGCTACCGGGCAGAGCCGGAAACTGCCGAGCGGAGTCGAGAGCCCGAGCCTGGCCGAGCACCCCCCGCCCCCCCGGCAACCACGTCCCCACCAGCCACCACCCTAGCAACCGCTCCTCCCTGGCAACCATGTTCCCACGCAGTCACCACCCTAGCAACCGCTCCTCCCTGGCAACCATGTTCCCACGCAGTCACCACCCTAGCAACCGCCCCTCCCAGGCAACCATGTTCCCACGCAGTCACCACCCTAGCAACCGCCCCTCCCAGGCAACCATGTTCCCACGCAGTCACCACCCTAGCAACCGCCCCTCCCAGGCAACCATGTTCCCACGCAGTCACCACCCTAGCAACCGCCCCTCCCTGGCAACTATATCCCCCCCAACCACCCTGGCAACCGCCCTCCCTCCTGGCAACTATATCCCCCAACCACCCTAGCAACCGCTCCTCCTGGCAACTATATCCCCCCAACCACTCCAGCAACCGCCTCCCTGGCAACTATATCCCCCCAACCACCCGGCAACCGCCTCCCTGGCAACCATGTCCCCACACAGTCACCACCCTGGCAACTGCCCCTCCTGGCAACTATATCCCCCCAACCACCCTGGCAACCGCCTCCTGGCAACCATATCCCCCAACCACCCCAGCAACCGCCTCCTGGCAACCATATCCCCCCAACCACTCCAGCAACCACCTCCTGGCAACCATATCCCCCAACCACCCCAGCAACCACCTCCCTGGCAACCCCTGGCAACAATGTCCCCACCCAGCCACCAACCTAACAACCTTTCCTCCCAGCAACCACCCTGGCAACTACGTCCCCACGCAGTCACCACCCTAGCAACCGCACCTCCGTGGCAACCATATCCCCCCCAACCACCCCAGCAACCGCCCCTCCCTGGCAACCCCCCTGGCAACCACGTCCCCACCCAGCGACCACCCTAGTGCAACTGCCGCTCCCTAGCAACCACCCTGGCAACCACCTCTCCCTGGCAACCACATCCCTACCCAGCAATCACGCTAGCAACCGCCACTCCCTAGCAACCATATCCCCTCTAGCAACCACCATGGCAACTGCCCCTCCCTGGCAGCCACCTTTCCCTGGCAACTAAATCCCCATCCAGAAACCACACTGGCAACCTCCACTCCCTAGCAACCATTTGAAGAACAGCCAGCCAAAAACTCAAAAAGTAATAGCAAAACGGGGTTCGCCTTTCAATGAAGGGGAAGACCGTATTTGGAGGCAGACTGGCTAACCTAGTGAGGAGGACTTTAAACTAGGTTCAATGGGGACAGGTGACCAAAGCCCACAGGTAAGTGAAGTACATGGAGACCTGGGAGATGAATCGGAAATATGAGGGAATGTGGGCTATAATAGCAGAGAGAAAGGAGGGACAAGGCAGAATTGGGAGGCAAGATCAAATCAGTATCTTAGATGCCTATATACAAATGCAAGAAGTACGGGTACTAAGCAAGAAGATCTGGAAGTGCTAATGAATAAATTCAACTATGACAGTTGGTATCACAGAGACTTGGTGGGATAATACACATGAATGGAATATTGGTATAGAAGGGTACAGCTTACTCAGGAAGGATAGGCGGGGGAAAGGGAGGAGGTGTTGCCTTGTATATTAAAAATGTACACACTTGGACTGAGGTGGAGATGGACATAGGAGACAAACATGTTAAGAGTCTCTGGGTTAGGCTAAAAGGAGTAAAAAAACAAGGGTGATGTCATGGTAGGGATCTACTACAGGCCACCTACCCAGGTGGAAGAGGTGATGTGACGTAGTGAGGGTGCTGTCTGTCTTGTAACCCAGTGCTCTCTCCTGGCTGTGTTGTTTGATTCACTCCACATGTGTATTGGCCCAGACACCTAGTACCAGAATAAGCAGATAAGAAGGAAGGGAAAGACAAAGGAAGAGAGGCGGGGATGGCCACCTGGCTGGGGCGGGTAGGGCCTGGGAACTGGGTCAGTCTCAGCTGGGCTAGGGAAAGGGAGGATGTTTTTAGACCAAGAAAGGGGGTGAAGCCCCTTTCCCCCCCAAGAGGACTAACGCTCTGCCTTGGCTCCTATGTCAGCATCGAGCCTGTGCTGCACTGTATCTCTGAGAAGCAATAAACCTTCTATTCTACTGGCTGGCGGAGTCACATCTGGCTGCAGATGAAGGTGCAAGGTCGGGGGCCCCCGACCCGCCGTCACAGGTGAATGAGGCTTTTTTTAAACAACTAACAAAATCATCCAAAGCGCAGGATTTGGTGGTGATGGAGGACTTCAACTATCCAGACATGTGTTGGGAAAATAACACAGTGGGGCACAGACTATCCAATAACTTCTTGGACTGCATTGAAGACAACTTTTTATTTCAGAAGGTTGAAAAAGCTACTAGCGGGGAAGCTGTTCTAGATTTGATTTTAACAAACAGGGAGGAACTGGTTCAGAATTTGAATGTGGAAGGCAGCTTGGGTGAAAGTGATCATGAAATCATAGAGTTCATGATTCTAAGGAATGGTAGAAGGCAAAATAGAGACAATGGATTTCAGAAAGGCAGATTTTGGAAAGCTCAGAAAGCTGATAGGTAAGGTCCCATGGGAAGCAAGACTAAGGGGAAAAACAACTGAAGAGAGTTGGCAGTTTTTCAAAGGGACATTATTAAGGGCCCAAAAGCAAGCTATTCCACTGAGTAGGAAAGATAGAAAGTATGGCAAAAGACCTCCTTGGCTTAACCAGGAGATCTTGCATATATAAAAATTGGAAACTAGGACAAATTACAAAGGATGAATATAGGCAAACATATAGGAATAATATAGGAATATAGGAATGCAAGGGCAAGATTAGAAAGGCAAAGGCACAAAATGAGCTCAACCTAGCTACAGATATAAAGGGAAAAAAGAAGACATTCTATAAATATATTAGAAGCAAGAGGAAGACCAAGGACAGGGTAGGCCCACTGCTCAGTGAGGAGGGAGAAACAGTAACAGGAAACTTGGAAATGGCAGAGATGCTTAATGACTTATTTGTTTCGGTCTTCTCCAAGCAGTCTGATGATGAAGGCATGCCTAACATAGTGAATGCTAGTGGGAAGGGGGTAGGTTTAGAAGATAAAATAAAAAAAGAACAAGTTAAAAATTACTTAGAAAAGTTAGATGTCTGCAAGTCACCAGGGCCTGATGAAATGCATCCTACAATACTCAAGGAGTTGATAGAGTAGGTATCTGAGCCTTTACCTATCATCTTTGAAAAATCATGGAAGATAGGAGAGATTCCAGAAGACTGGAAAAGGGCAAATCTAGTGCCCATCTATAAAAAGGGAAATAGGAACAACCCAGGAAACTACAGACCAGTCAGTTTAACTTCTGTGCCAGGAAAGATAATGGAGCAAATAATTAAGGAAATCATCTGCAAACACCTGGAAGATAATAAGGTGATAGGGAACAGCCAGCATGGATTTTTAGAACAAATCATGTCAGACCAATCTGATAGCTTTCTTTGATAGGATAACGAGTCTTGTGGAGAAGCGGTGGACGTGGTATACCTAGAGTAGACTTTAGTAAGGCATTTGATATGGTCTCACATGATCTTCTTATCAATAAACTGGGCAAATAAAACTTAGATGGGGCTACTATAAAATGGGTACATAACTGGCTGGACAACCGTACTCAGAGAGTAGTTATTAATGGTTCACAATCCTGCTGGAAGCTGCATAACAAGTGGGGTTCTGCAGGGGTCTGTTCAATATCTTCATCAACAATTTAGATATTGGCACAGAGAGTACACTTATTAAGTTTGCAGATGATACGAAGCTGGGAGGGGTTGCAACTGCTTTGGAGGGTAGGGTCATAATTCAAAATGATCTGGACAAATTGGAGAAATGGTCTGAGGTAACTAGGATGAAATTTAATAAGGACAAATGCAAAGTACTCCACTTACGAAGGAACAATCAGTCTCACACATTTTGACGTAGTGAGCATGCGGTACACTCTGGTTGGGCAGGTTGGGCATTCACTGGTCGCTATGCTTGGGCTGTGGGCTGTGGGTGACCCCTACTGGCCTGCATCTGTAAGCAATGCCCAGCGGGGGGTCGACCTGAGGGACCTCATGTCACAGAGACCATGGCCCAACCAGTTCTCAGCTGAGCAGGGAAGAGTTTTTGAACAAAGAAATGGTAGGGTTTGGAGAAGGGTCAGTCTTGGCGGGAAAACATGAAGAGAAGGGACTGAGCCAAGTGCTGGGGGTTCAGGGGCCTATATACCCCTGCCCTAAGGGGTCTAAGGCTGCCTGGCCCTGACTCCTATGTCCACATCATGCCTATGCTGTGCTGTATCCTGGAGAAGCAATAAACCCTCTCTATTCTAGTGGCTGGCGGAGTCTCATCTTGCTGCAGACGGGGTGCAGGGTCAGGGGATACCCTACATGTCGTCACACACATACAGCATGGGAAGCGACTGTCTAGGAAGGAGTACTGCAGAAAGGGATCTAGGGGTCATAGTGGACCACGAGCTAAATATGAGTCAACAGTGTGATGCTGCTGAAAAAAAAGCAAACATGATTCTGGGATGCTTTAACATGTGTGTTGTGAGCAAGACATGAGAAGTCATTCTTCCGCTCTACTCTGTGCTGATTAGGCCTCAGTTGGAGTACTGTGTCCAGTTCTGGGCACCGCATTTCAAGAGAGAGGTGGAGAAATTGGAGAAGGTCCAGAGAAGAGTAACAAGAATGATGAAAGGTCTAGAGAAGATGGCCTATGAAGGAAGACTGAAAGAATTGGGCTTGTTAGTTTGGGAAGGAGAAGACTGAGAGGGGACATGATAGCGGTTATCAGGTATCTAAAAGGGTGTCACAAGGAGGAGGGAGAAAAAGTGTTCTCCTTAGACTCTGAGGACAGGACAAGAAGCAATGGGCTTAAACTGCAGCAAGGGAGGTTTAGGTTGGACATTAGGAAAAACGTCCTGCCTGTCAGGGTGGTTAAACACTGGAGTAAGTTGCCTAGGAAGGTTGTGGAATCTCCATCTCTGGAAATATTTAAGAGCAGGTTAGATGGACATCTATCAGGGATGGTCTAGACAGTACTGGGTCCTGCTGTGAGGGCAGGGGACTGCACTCGATGACCTCTCGAGGTCCCTTCCAGTTCTAGTGTTCTATGATTCTATGATTCTATGAAAATGTTTTTAAGCGCATCAGAAGCAGGAAGCTGCTAAATAACCAGTGGGGCCCTTGGATGATCGAGATGCTAAAGGAGCACTCAAAGACAAGGGAAACTAAATGAATTCTTTGCTTCAGTCTTCACGGCTGAGGATATTGGGGAGATTCCCAAACCTGAGCCATTCTTTTTAGTAGGTGAAAATCTGAGGCATTGTCCCAGACTGAGGTGTCATAAGAGGAGGTTTTGGAACAAAGTGATAAACTAACAGTAACAAGTCACCGGGTCCAGATGGCATTCACCTAAGAGTTCTGATAGGACTCAAATGGGAAATTGTGGAACTATTATCTGTGGTTTGTAACCTATCCTTTAAATCAGCTTCCGTACCTAATGACTGGAAGATAGCTAATGGGAAGCCACTTTTTAAAAGGACTCTGGAGGTGATCCTGGCAATTACAGACCGGTAAGTCTAACGTCAGTGCCAGGCAAATTAATTGAAAGTATAGTAAAAAATAAAATTGTCAGACACACAGATGAACATAATTTGCTGTGCGAAAGTCAACATGGTTTCTGTAAAGGGAAACCATGCCTTACTAATCTGCTAGAGTTCTTTGAAGGGGTCAACAAACATGTGGACAAGGGGGATCCCGTGGCTATAGTGTACTTAGATTTCCAGAAAGCCTTTGACAAGGTCCCTCACCAAAGGCTCTTACACAAAGTCAGTTGTCATGGGAGAAGAGGGAAGGGCCTTTCATGGATTGGTAACTGGTTAAAAGACAGGAAACAAAGGGTAGGAATAAATGGTCGGTTTTCCGAGTGGAGAGAGGTAACAAGTGGGGTCCCTCAAGGGTCTGTCCTGGGACCCATCTGTGACATCGTGGGGATTTTGTCCAATCTTGGAGCCCACGGGCTCACGCTGGTGCTGTATTCACTGGTTGCTTTGTTGTGTGTGTGATTCCTACTGTCCTGTGTTGCTCTGCTGTGACTCTGTGAGTGTGTGAGGTGCCCAGCGGGGACTGGGGTCTCTGGGCAAGGACTCCTGGGCTACGTCTGTACTGCTTCCTTCTTGCGCAAAAGCCTATGCAAATGAAGAGCAGATTAGCATATTGTTGCACTTCGTTTGCATAATTAATTAGGGGCCGTTTTTGCGCAACAGGCTTTTGGGCAAAAAGGAGCTGTGTAGACAACTTCTTTTTGTGCAAAAAAGCCCTCTTGTGCAAGAGCCATTCTTCCTCATTTTTTCAGGAAGAATGGCTCCTTTTTGTGCAAAAGCCTCTTGCGCAAAAATGGCCCCTAATTAATTATGCAAATGAAGCATGGCAATATGCTAATCTGTGCTTCATTTGCATAGGCTTTTGTGCAAGAAGGAAGCAGTATAGACGTAGCCCTGGGGGAGGCACGTAGGGGATGGCCCAGGCCGGCCTGGCACCCGAGCTGGGTGGAGGATTCAGGCCGGTGACACTTGGCCCTGGAACCTGAACAAAGCAGGAGGCAGGTGGCCTGGGGGCAGTGGCTGGGGGTGTGAATGAGCGTTCACCTGGCTGGGGAAGGGGAGCCTAGCTGGCCTGGGGAGCCCAGGCAGGGCCCCAGAGCTGGGGCTCTGGGCCCCCCTGTCCCCAGGATGGACTGTACTGGCTGCACCTGGCTCCTGTAACAACAAATCTGGGCTACACTGTGTCCCTGGGAACCAATAAACCTTCAGTTCTACCTGCCGCCTGAGAGTCACGTATGGCTGCATGTGGGGGGCAGGGCCTGGTGACTTTCCCACACTCCATGACACCATCCTATTCAACCTATTTATAAATGATCTGGAGAAAGGGGTAAACAGGGAGGTGGCAACATTTGCAGATGATCCCAAACTGCTGAAGATAGTTTAGACCAAAGCAGACTGGGAAGAGCTTCAAAAAGATCTCGCCAAGCTAAGTGACTGGGCAACAAAACGGCAAATGAAATGTAATGTTGATAAACGTAAAGTAATGCACATTGGGAAAAAAATCCCAACTATCCGTACAATATGATGGAGACTAATTTGGCTACAACTACTCAAGAGAGAGATCTTGGAGTCATTGTGGATAGTTCTCTGAAAACATCCGCTCAGTGCACAGCAGCAGTCAAAAAAGCAAATAGAATGTTAGGAATAATTAAAAAGGGATACAGAATAAGTCAGAGAATATCTTATTGCCTCTGTATAAAACCATGGTACACCCATATCTTGAATACTGCATACAGATGTGGCTGCCTCACCTCAAAAAAGATCTATTGGCATTGGAAAAGGTTCAGAAAAGGGCAACAAAAATGATGAGGGGTTTGGAATGGGTCCCATATGAAGAGAGATTAAAAAGACTTGGACGTGTTCATCTTAGAAAAGAGGAGACTAAGGGGGGATATGATAGAGGTCTATAAAATCATGACGTGTCGAAAAAGTGAATAAGGAAAAGTTATTTACTTATTCCCATAACGTAAGAACTAGGGGCACCAAATGAAATTAATAGGCAGCAAGTTTAAAACAAACTAAAGGAAGTTTTTCTTCACTTAGTGCACAGTCAACCTGTGGAACTCCTTGCCAGAGGATGTGGTGAAGGCTAGAACTTTAACAGAGTTCAAAAAGAGCTAGATGGATTCATGGAGGTTAGGTCCATCAATGGCTATTAGCCAGGATGGGTAGAATGGTGTCCCTGGCCTCTGTTTGTCTATAAATGGGTGACAGGGGAGAGATCCTGTGAGGATTACCTGTTGTGATTCCTCCGTCTGGGGCATCTGGCATTGGCCACTGTCGGCAGACAGCACACTGGACTAGATGGACCTTTCATCTGACCCAGCCTGGCCGCTCTTACGTTCATATCCCTACCCAGGAACCACCCCAGCAACTGCCCCTCCCTGGCAACCACACTAGCCACCACCTTTCCCAGCAACCAACCCAACAGCTGCATTTCCACACACACACCCCAACCTCCAGCAACTGCATCGTCCTAGTTACCTACTCAGGCAACCACTTAGGGCAGCTACATCTCCTTGGTAACCACTCTCTGACAACTGCATTCTCCCCAGCAACCACTCTGGCAACCATGTCCCCCTAGCAACCTCCCTTTGGTAACACACTGCTCCTACCAATCACCCCAGCAATCTCCCCTGACAACCCTCAAGGCAACCCCATCCTCCAGCAACTGCTCCTTGGTAATGAGCTCCTCCTGCCAACTCCCTGCGGTGCAGTTGGGGCTGCAGTATTCACTCTTGTAGTCCCTGGGCTCACTCGGGTGGCCTTGTGGGGTGTGTGTGATTCTGCTGTCCTGTGCTGAGCTGTAGGAGTTCTCTGTGTGGCTGCCTCAGTTTCCCTCGGCTCTGCAGCACTGTCTGCATGAGGAGGGGAGGCTGGGTGTGACTCACTGGGGAAGTATGTCCAGTCTCTCAGGGCCTGAGGGCCAGGGACAGCAGATAACACCTTGGACTGGGAAGCAGGAGATGGGGCTGCCCACTGGGCTGAGACCATTTGCTGGGTGTGAGAGTTAGTTTTTGGCTGCCTTAGGGAGAAGGGAGTCTAGCTGGCCTGGGGGGCCAGGCAGGGGCCCAGGGCCCTGGCTCTGAGCCCCCCCCCCCTTCCCCAGGCTGGGCTGGGCTGGCTGCTCCTGGCTCCTGTCACAACAAGTCTGGGCTACGCTGTGTCCCTGGGACCCAACAAACCTTCTCTTCTACCTGCCGCCTGAGAGTCCCGCCTGGCTGGGGTTGGGGGGCAGGGCCCGGGAACCCCCCACACCCTGTGACATACCCCCAGCAGCCATGTTCCTCCAACAATGCCCCAAGCTACTGTGTCTGCCTGGCAATAGCCCTCAGAGATCATGTTGCCCTGGCAAGCACTGCTCTAGGGACCCTGGCAACCCCGGCCCCACACACACCAGCATCTCCCCGCTCAACATCTGTGGCGTTGGGTCCGAAAATCAGCAGTTCAGGCAAGCCCAGGCCTCACAGGCTGTTTTTATAGCCCCGTCACTCGCGACCAAAAGGCATTGCTGCCTGGTCTCTGGCCCTTCAGAAACAGCATTTCCAGCGGCCCACACCCAGCCCCATCTGTGCTTCTGCCACCCCTGATTGCAGGAGCTGTGGGGGGGGAGAACTTGGGACATGGGAGACTATCGGAGCCAGGCACCAGGGCAGAAAGCAGTCCCCTCCCCCACTTCTCCCAGTGCAGCTGCAAAGGTGTTTACACCAACCCAGCGTCCCCCAGGGAGGTGCCAGGAAATGGGCAGGCCGCACAGAGACATTTGCAGACACAGGGCCTGCACTGGGGCAGGCGGGGAGCATGGGGGTGGCTGTCACGTGGGGTGGAGGCACCCAGAGCGGGGACACAGGATGTGTGGGGCTAGGGCTGCCAGGGGTCCGGCTTGGAACCGGGCAGACCAGTATTGGAGCTTTCTGTTCAGGAACAAACGGAGACAATCGAACTGTTGGGGGTTTTCTAACTCAGAGGGGATGTCGATTGTGATGTCATGTCAAGCGGGTCCGTCACAAGGTGGGGGATGTGGGGCGGAGGGGTTGGGGGGGCTGCCCCATCTCCTTTCCCTTCAGTCACTGCCTAGTCACAGGCGGGAAATCCCAGGGGCCTTCAGGCCTGGCCCCTCCAATCCGAGAATCCTCTGCCGTGGAGCCCTGTGACCCTTCCCCACAGCTGCAGGGCCCCGGGCTGCCCCCAGGGACTCTCTGCTGAGAACGTCACGGTCCAGGGCCCGGCGCGCCACAGCCACACAGGCCTGCTGGAAATAGCAGGCTCTGGGCCTGCCCTCCCCAGGCGCCGCAGGGCCATTGAGCTGGGCGCAGGGCATGGCACCCGTGCTGCGCTGCTTGCTGCTGCTGCTGCTGCCGCCGCTGGGCTGGGCAGGGGCGGCCAGGACCGGGGCCCCCCCGCAGCAGAGGGAGACAGCCAGACGGGTCAATGCCACAGGTAGAGGCTCTGGGGGAAGACATTGCCCAGGGAGACCGTGGGGGATGAGGAGCCCCAGGTGGGGCCACGGGGCTGAGAGCAGGGGACCCTGTGGGCCAGCACTGGAGCAGGCATGGGTGCGTGGGGGAGGCCGTCGCGCTGGACCAGGCTGAGATGGAGCAGCCATGGTGAGGGGGCTGCTGCTGCAGGATCCGGCCGTGGCAGGGCTGAGGGATGCGGGGGGCCAGTGGCTGATGGGAGAGGCTGGGAGTTCCTGGGTGGTGGCAGGCTTGGCCTTCCCCTGGCAGGTTCCCCGTTGATGTGTCTCTCCCTCTCCCCACAGAGTCAAAGGCCGCTGTGCTTCCCTGTGGGGGGGATGGGGCTGTGCATGGGGCTCCCCCTGCTCCACTCTCCTGGCTCTGGGAGGGCCCGGAGGGCCAGACGCTGCTGAGCCTGAACGTGAGCCTGGGGGAGCTGCCCCCCCGCACTGGGACGGGCATCAGGGCCTGGGAGTCCCTGGTGCTGCCCAATGTCTCCACCTCGGACGCAGGCGTCTACAGCTGCCAGTGGGCCCAGGCCAGTGCGAGGAGTGTGCTGCTCAATGTTCCAGGGAGCCGTGAGTCCGGGGCACCAGGGCTGCTATGAGGGGAGGTGGGGAGTTTGGGGGTGGGCTGGGGGAGACCCGGAGTGGGGGGCTAGCCGTGTCGGGCAGTGGCGAGGGAGGCCCTGCAGATCTGGGGGCAGGCAGTGGGTAGGTGGGGCTGAGCTGGGGACAGAGGGTGTTTTGGGGCATGTTGGGGGGCAGTGCCAGTGGGGCAGTGTCACAGACTCCCAGACCCTGGGCTCTTGCTGTGCCGTGCGGCCCTGGCAGGGACCCTTCAATGCGCAGCTCCCCCACCCCGTGAAGGCGCTACTCTCGCTCTCCTGGGGCCGCAGCTGCCCCCCTCCTCCCCGGGAGCGATGCCCAGCCTGCAGTGACTCAGCCAGGGGGTTACTGAACCTCTGACCCCCCCACAGGCTGCTCTCCAGGCCCTTGGGCCAGGCCAGTCTCAGCACAGCATGGCTGGGTCTGCCCCCATCCCCAGGGGCTATGGGGAGGCTCACGCTGTCCTGCCATCCCTGCTGTTCCCATGGGGCCCTGTGTGATGTAGTGGGGGGTGCTGTGTGTGTGTGTGTGTGTGTGTGTGTGTGTGTGTACACCTCAGTGCCCCCCCCACCTTTGCAGCTCTCTCTGCATGAGGGGGGAGGCCAGGCAGGACTCACTGGGGACCTGTGTCAGTGTCTCCCCCCCCCCCCCCCCCGGACCAGGTGACAAAAGATTCACCTTGGGTCTGGGAGCAGGACAGTACAGGAGGTGGAGCTGCCTGGGGGCTGAGGGACGAGCTGCTGGGGGTTGGGGCGGTTGGGCAGAGGGAAGCATGAGGGAAGCAGACTAAGTCCAGAACAGGGGGATCCAGGGGCCTGTGAACCTTGACTTTAGCAAGGCTTTTGATACGGTCTCCCACAATATTCTTGCCAGCAAGTTAAGGGAATGCGGATTGGATAAATGGACAGTAAGATGGATAGAAAGCTGGCTAGAAGGCCGGCCCAGCGGGTAGTGATCAACGGCCCGATTTCAGGTTGGCGGTCGGTTTCTAGCGGAGTGCCCCAAGGTTCGGTTCTAGGACCGGTTTTGTTCAATATCTTTATTAATGACCTGGATGAGGGGATGGATTGCACCTCAGCAAGTTTATGGATGACACTAAGCTAGGGGGAGAGGTAGATACGCTTGAGGGCAGAGATAGGGTCCAGAGTGACTTAGACAAATTGGAGGATTGGGCCACAAGAAATCTGATGAAGTTCAACAAGGACAAGTGCAGACGGAAGAATCCCAAGCACAGTTACAAGCTGGGACCAACCAGTTAAGTAGTAGTTCTGCAGAAAAGGACCTGGGGGTTACAGTGGATGAGAAGCTGGATATGAGTCAACAGTGTGCCCTTGTAGCCAAGAAGGCTAATGGCATATTAGGTTGCATTAGGAGGAGCATTGCCAGCAGATCCGGAGAAGTGATTATTCCCTTTATTCGGCTCTGGTGAGGCCACATCTGGAGTATTGTGTCCAGTTCTGGGCCCCCACTACAAAAAGGATGTGGACGCATTGAGAGGGTCCAGCGGAGGGCAACCAAAATGATTAGGGGCTGGAGCATATGACTTATGAGGAGAGGCTGAGGGAGTTGGGTCTGTTTAGTCTGCAGAATAAGAGTGAGGGGGATTTGATAGCAGCCTTCAACTTCCTGAAGGGAGGTTCCAAAGAGGCTGGAGAGAGGCTGTTCTCAGTAGTGACAGATGGCAGAACAAGGAGCAATGGTCTCAAGTTGTGGTGGGAGAGGTCCAGGTTGGATATTAGGAAAAACTATTTCACTAGGAGGGTGGTGAAGCACTGGGATGGGTTACCTAGGAAGTAGTGGAGTCTCCATCCCTGGAGGTGTTTAAGTCTCGGCTTGACCAAGCCCTGGCCGGGTTGATTTAGTTGGGATTGGTCGTTCCTAGAGCAGGGGGCTGGACTTGACCTTCTGAGGTCTCTTCCAGCTCTATGGGTCTATGATTCTATGAACCCCTCCCCCCAGAGGACTAGGCTGTCTGCCCTGGCTCCTGTGGCCACGTGGAGCCTGTGCTGCGCTGTGTCACTGAGAACCAATAACCCTTCTACCCTACGGCCTGACAGAGTCACATCCGGCTGCGGACGGGGTGCAGGGCCGGGGTCCCCGACGCGCCGTCACACCCTGCTCAGCTCTCCCTGGCCAAGCCCAGCTGCTAGGGAGCTCTCCCATTCAGCTTCAGCTCGGCCAGGCCAGGGCCCCTCACTCACTTTCCACACAGCCCCTTGAAACGGGGGAAGGGACCTCTGGGCATTTTGCAGGCCCTGAGTCGTGTGTCAGCCCTTGCCTGGTGCACGGGGACCCCAGGGCCCACCAGTTGCCCTCTGACCCCCCGTGGCTCCGTTTTCCCTTGCCTGGCCCCAGGCCCTTCTCTCATCTGCACCCTTCTGGCAACCTGGGGGCTTCCCGGGGCCCTCAGGTTCCGCTGGAAAGGCCCCTTCTGCATCTCGGTCTAGAATTCAGCTGCTGGGGTCAGGGGCCAGCACCCGCTGCTCTGCCTCGGCTTCCGCACCTTGGGACAAGGCCTCAGCCTCATCCCCTTCTGGAGATGTTACATCCCCTGCAGCCAGTTCTCCAGCCCAGCCCCAGTAGCACCTCTGCTGGCAGCTGAGGCGTCCCATGTGGGTGTAGCCTCACTCCGGGCACCCTAGCCTGACCCCCAGGGTCAGCGTTGCCCGGGGCACTGCCTGGCCTGGACCCGCTGTCTCGCCAAGCCTGCCAAGCCTTTGCACCTGCCCGACTGCCCCTTAGACCTGCCTTCATCCTCGGCAAGGGGGGGCTCAGCCTCAGCGACGGGGGGTCGCCCCACTCCGACAAGTGGCTCCTGGCCCACAATCTTTCACCCCACCCCCACGGGTCAGAGGGGCCTGAGCCCAGGGATGGAGCAGATGACGTCTGGCATGGAGGGGAAGCCTACTCCTCCAGCCCCTGCCCACCCTGCCCAGGAGCCGGTGCCGGGGGGTGCTCCCTCCAAAGGGGCAGACAGCTCCGAGAGCCTCGTTCAGACAGTTTCCCCCCAGGCTCCCTCCCACCAAGACGTCTTGTGCCTTTTTGCCAGCGCAGTAATTGCACCTCTGGTCCCAGGGAGGGGCTACCAGCTGCGGACTTGTGGGCACCCCCCTTGGGGCTTCCGGGGGCCTTTGGTGGCTCCACGATCCCCACAGACGTGTCTGCTGGACCCGCACGACTCAGGCCTTGGAGGTTCGGAAGGCAGATGTCCCACAGTGGCTTCAGTCCAACCCAATTATTCACCGCCTCTGCGCCCCGCACACACACACCCCCCGCAGCAGAGGGGTGACCCTCCTTGTGAGAGACACCCAGGGTCTCTCTTACCCCGGCGTCTTCTCCTGTGCACCGCAGGGGTCCATTCGCATGCACATTGCCAGGCCTGTTTGCGCTGTTCATGCTCCCCCAACTCTACACTGTCCCTTTGGGCTCTAGCGCGGGGGTAACAGGGACAGCACCCCCCTCTCGGGAGCGCCCGCTCTGGCCGGCTGGGCATGTGTTCTGTAGACCCCTTGTGGTGGTTCTCAACTCAGCCCTCCAGCCAAGTGACGTGCTGTCTGCTTGTGAACCAGACCTGTGAGCCTGCCACAGTGTACAGTGTCCCTGGGCCTGTCTCTCCAGTCCTTCCTGGGCTTCGGTCTTTAAGTAGCTCCAGCGCTGGTATGGGGCCATACCCTGGAGGCACTATCATCCTGCAGCTCTCTGGACAGGCTCAGTCTTCAGCCAGTCCCCACACCCAGCCAGGAGCAATCCCTGCCAGCAGACTGGTTTTGGCTCCTCTAGGCACACAGTGCATTCTCCTCCAGCTCCAAGCAGCAACTTACTGCTTCTCCACGGGGCTGTTGCTCCTTTTATATGGCCTTTGTGGTTCCTGATTGGCAGTTCCAGCACTCCCTCTGATTGGCTGCATCCTCACAACCTCTGCTTTCCTGAGACAGGTGTGGCAGGATGTGATGGCGTGTCGGGGAGCCCCCGACCCTGCACCCTGTTCCACAGCCAGATGTGACTCTCTTCCAGCCAGTAGAATAGAAGGTTTACTGGTTCTCAGTGACACAGCGCAGCACAGGCTCCACGTGGCCACAGGAGCCAGGGCAGACAGCCTAGTCCTCTGGGGGGAGGGGTTCACAGGCCCATGAACTCACCAGTACTGGACTTAGTCTGCTCTCTTCATGCTTCCCCCAACCAAAACTAAAGCAACCCCCAGCAAGTGGTCCCTGAGCCCCCAGGCAGCTCCGCCTCCTGCACTGTCCTGCTCCCAGACCCAAGGTGAATCTTTTGTCACCTGGTCCCAGGGGGTGAGACACTGACACACGTCCCCAGTGAGTCGTGCCTGGCCTCCCCCCTCATGCAGAGAGAGCTGCAAAGGGAGGAGGGGGGCACTGAGGTATGCACACACACACACACACACTACAGCAGTGACTGTAACAGCACCCCCACTATGTCACACAGGACCCTGAGACCTCCAACAGGGGGCAGTTGGGCCTTGTCCACCCCCTCACACATCCCTGACTTCCACAGGGTTGGGGTGGTAGAATCATAGAATCCTAGGGCTGGAAGAAACCTCAGGAGTCATCAAGTCCAGCCCCCTGCCCAAGGCAGGACCAACCCCAACTCAATCAACCCGGCCAGGGCTTTGTCAAGCTGAAACTTAAAAACCTCTAGGGATGGAGATTCCACCCCCTCCTTAGGGAACCCAGCCCAGTGCTTCCCCACCCTCCTAGTGAAATAGTTTTTCCTAATATCCTACCTGGACCTTCCCCACTGTAACTTGAGCCCATTGCTCCTTGTTCTGCCATCTGCCCCCACTGAGAACAGCCTCTCTCCATCCTCTTTGGAACCTCCCTTCAGGAAGTTGAAGGCTGCTCTCAAATCCCCCCTCACTCTTCGCTTCTGCAGACTAAACAGACCCAGCTCCCTCAGCCTCTCCTCATAGGTCATGTGCTCCAACCCCCTCAGCATTTTGGTCGCCCTCCGCTGGACCCTCTCCAATACGTCCACATCCTTTCTGTAGTGGGGGGCCCAGAACTGGACACAATACTCCAGATGTGGCCTCACCAGAGCCGAATAAAGGGGAATAATCATTTCTCTGGATCTGCTGGCAACGCTCCTCGTAATGCACCCTAATATGCCATTAGCCTTCTTGGCTACAAGGGCGCACTGCTGACTCATCTCCAGCTTCTCATCCACTGTAACCCCCAGGCCCTTTTCTGCAGAACTGCTACCTAGCCAGTCGGTCCCCAGCCTGTAACAATGCTTGGGATTCTTCTGTCCCAAGTGCAGGACTCTGCACTTGTCCTTGTTGAACCTCAACAGATTTCTTTTGGCCCAATCCTCTAATCTGTTCAGGTCACTCTGGACCCTATCCCTGCCCTCCAGCGTGTCTACCTCTCCCCTAGCTTAGTGTCACCCGCAAACTTGCTGAGGGTGCAATCCATCCCCTCCCCCAGGTCATTAATAAAGATGTTGAACAAAACCAGCCCTCGAACCGATCCTTGGGGCACTCTGCTAGAAACCGACCACCAACCTGACAACGAGCCATGTATCCAACCAGACTTCCATCACTTGCTGGCAAGGATATTATGGGAGACCGTATGAAAAGCCTTGCTAAAGTCCAGGTACATCACATCCACTGACTTTCCCGTATCCACAGAGCCCATATCCATTGGTAGTTCTAGTACTGTGTCTTGTCCTTCTTCAGCAGGGTCGTCTCACCTTCCTCCCCTCCTCTGTCGGGAGAGCGTTCTTCTCTGTCCTCTGCCGGCAGTAGCCAGGCTCTGCTCGGCCAGGGCTCTTTCCTGAGAGCATCCAAGAGCCCGTTCAGCTCACCTCTGCCCCTGGGCTTCGGGGTGTTTGCACACCACAGCTCCTCCCTCCCGGGACGCCAAGCAGGCCTCCGCCTCGAGGCCATAGACTAAGTGGAGCAGGCTCTCTGGCTCCCCCTTAGCTAACTGGAGGCAGGAGGCCAGTGGCTCTCCCAGCACTCGAGACCCTCCATGTCATGCGCCATCATGCTGAGCTCATCGGCACTTGGGAGGCTCCGGCGGAACTGGCTGGCGCTGCCCTTTCCCCTGGGCCTCCACTGCGCTGCTCACAGCCAGGCCCAGCCAGGTTCCCGTCTGAACCAGCTGCCCTCGGGTCCCCATGCTCGGGCGGCGCCCTCCAGACTCCATTTGCTGTCTATGCCCTGCCTCCCAACCTGGCCAGTCCCAGACACCTCGTGTCCTGGCTCACAGGTCCTGCCCACGCTCGCCCATCCGTCCCCGAGGGGACCCCCTCCAGTGCGGCACCCCTTCTCGGGGAGCCCCCTCCGGCCCAGCGGTAGTAGACAGCCCTTTCTCAGGGGGCCCACTTCAGTGCAGTGACCCTCTCTTGGGGGGGCCCACTCTCACCTGGGGGGTCTGCCCCTCCGCCTCCAGGCCGGCGCCCCTCAGGGTCTTCAGCCGCCCTGCCTCCGCCATGAGCCCCTCGGGGGGTCCCCTCCCTCTAGACCCCCGGGGCCTCCCCCCTCCCAGAGGGACTAGCGCATCCCTGTTCTCCAGCCCACTGCGACCCCCAGCCAGCACCAACAGGAGGGGTTATGTAGCTGTGATCCCAGCCCAGGGTCTCTCAGGCCTGTGGGCCTGGCCCCCCAGCCCCGCACGTGTGAGTCTGCCCTGCAGCCAGGAGGGCTCTGCCTGCTCTGCCCCCTGCCCAGATCCACAGCCCCCGTCTGCCAGCCCAGCCTCAGATCTCCCCCCAGCAACAGCCCCTCCCCGCCCAGTGTCTCTCCCCAGGTAACAGGGTCGGCTGAGCCCCTCTTCTCCCCTCCCCGTCCAATGTTCTCCCCTCGCTGGGACCAGCTGAGCCAGTCGCTGGGGTCCCCCCTCTGCAGCCCCTTGTCTGGGGTCTGCCGGAACCGGCCGTGTGCTCTGAACAGCGCCGGGGGCACCAGGGCACCAGTTGCCGGGCTCCAGTTCTGGGCAGGTCTCTGAGACAACAAACTCCCCCCCCCGCCCATCACATTAAACCAGGAACATCCTGGGGCACTGAGTGCCCCCACCCCCGCATGCAGCCCCCCTCCCCCCCCCGAATCCCCAAAACTCCCACTTCCTCACAGTTGGAGCCCTGGTCTGTGAGGACCTCCTTGGAAATGGCCAGCAACGCGTCTGCCACCATATCTGTCTCAACAGAGGGCAGGGCCACGGCCTCGGGGTGGCGGGTAGCCAAATCCACCCCCTCCAGGACGTATTTCTGCCCCACCCGGGTCGCCTGGCCAAGGGGCCCCCCTAGATCCATCGCCACCTTCTGGAAGGGCTCCTCTATGATTGGTATGGGTCTCAGAGCCGCGTTACACTTGTCCTGGGATTTCCCCCACCCTCTGGCAGGAGTCACAGGCCCTGCAACCCTTGTGAACAGCATCAAAGGCCCCAGGCCAGGGAAACTTCTGCAGCAGCCTCTGCCTGGGGTGCCGGACTCCTTGGTGCCCCAAAAAGGGAATCTTGTGGGCCAGGAACAGCAGCCTGCGGCGGGACCTCTGGGCACCACCAGCTGCCTCCTCCCCTCTCAGGGTTCCGTTTGTCCCAGGCCAGTCCATTCCCGGTCCAGGAATCCCTTCTCCCGTGGGAATCTCTCCCTGAGGCCCTCCCCCAGGGACCAGGAACTGGCACTGCTCTGGGCAGCCAGGGCCCTCAGCTTCTCCAAGGAGGGATCCCGGTGCAGCTCCATCTGCAATTCCACTGCTGGGCTGGTGCTCATGGCCCCAGAGGGTTGTGCCTCAGTTTCTCTACCCTGGGCTGGAGGCTCCGGGCTGCCATTGTCTAGCCCTCCCCTCGGTGCTTCCCTTCCCCTCTCTGGGGGGTCCTGCACCCTTGCTGACTCTGGCTCCAGGTGAGGACCAGGGTATTCTGAGTGCTCTCCGGCCAGTGCTCCAGACCCATTAGCACCTCCGTGGGCAGCTGATCCTGCACCCCACCTCTTTGGGCCCCTCCTTGGCCCCCTACTTCAGGTGTATCCTCGCAACAGGCACCGTGACCGGGTCCAAACACTCCCCTCAGGGTTAGGTAGGCATCAGGCACTGGCTGGTCTGGGCCCACCTGTCACAGAGTGTTGGGGTGTCCCCGCCCCTGCACCCCCAGCCGCAGCCAGAGGGGACTCTCAGACGGCAGGTAGAACGGAAGGTTTATTGGCTCCCAGGGACACAATGGGATGGATGTGAGCACAAAGACCAGGAGCAGGAGCTTCACTCCTCTCGGGGGGGGAGGGGTCCTGGGCCCTTCACCCCTATTTCTGCCCTAAGACCCTTCTCTCATCCCAGCCCAGATGAGACTGACCCTTCCCCCAGGCCCTACCCCCCCCAGCCTGGGGCAGCCCCGCCTGCCCTTTGTGTCTCTTCCGGACCAGGAGTTGGTGTCTCCTGTGTCTGGCCCCACACACATCTGGGGTGAGTCATGCCCAGCCTCTCCCCCCATGCAGAGAGCGCTGGGGGGAGAGGGGGAAACTGAGGTACACACACACACACACACACACACACACACACAGAGCACAATGCAGCCAAGAATGACTGTAACAGCCCCCCCACTACGGCACAGCCTGCCCCTCCCTTCCAGACTGCACTGAGCGGGCTCACTCAGCCTGTGGCCAGGGGAAGTTGAGATTCCCCCCCGCCTCCTGTCGGGATAAAGCAGTGGCGGTGACATTGGCGCTCCCCTTGGCTTGGGCCGGCCACGGCGCTGCCCTGCAGGAGCCGGCTCCCCCTGTTTGGCTGCTGGTCGACTTTGAGGGGCCGGCGCGGGCCCACTCTCTGCGGTTGCACCAGCCCTTCCGCCTCCTTGCCTCTGCCCAGGGTCTCTGGCCGGGCCCATGAGCCCAGCGAACCTTTCCCGAAAGCCAGGACGCCCTCCACCCCCCACGCTCCATCCGGGGAGGCCTCCCCCTCCCATAGCTCTCTCAGCAAGCCCAGGGGGCCCCTCCCCCTTCTGCACCATGGCTCCGGCGGGGAGAACCCAGTGAACCCTCTGGGCGCCTCCCTGTGTGCAGACAGCAGGTGGGGCAGGTACTCGTCCCAGTCCTGCGGGTGCCGGTGCATAAAGGCCTCCAGCATCTGCTTCAGGGTCCCCTGAACCTCCCACCAGCTGGGCCAGAAGCCATACGCTGGGGTCCAGGTGAGCCAGGCCCCGTGCTTCTCCCACAAGCACCGGAGCGGGGCCGACATGAAGTGGGATCCCTGGTCCGTGAGGACCTCCTTGGGGAACCCCACCCTGCTGAAAATGGCCAGCAGCGCGTCAGCCACAGTGTCTGCCTGGATAGAGGGCAGAGCCACGGCCTCGGGGTAGCGAGTAGCAAAATCCACGGCTACCAGGATGTATTTCTTCCGTGTGTGGGTCATACACACACATCACATTCATGCTGGCAGTTTGGAGACAGGCTGCAAGTGCGGGGGAGATTACTTCTGATTTCGCTGGTGGCTGGAGTGCTGGCCAGGTGTCAGCTTCCCGGAGACTTGACCATGATGTTCCTTGGGAGATCCCTTCAGATCTTCCGGACGCTTTACTTTCTCTGGGACGGTCCCAGGTTTCTGCTGTGATGTTACATCTTGTAAAGGAGAGTGAGCAAGAGACGAGAGACAGGGAAGAGAACTTCTGGCTGCTTGTCAACTCATTTATCTGCTCGCAGGATCTTTGTCTGCCTTTAAAGATCACGGACCCTAAAACTGCCTTCTTGGTTGGGTATTCTCATTCACACCTCCCACAGGTTGCTTACATATTCATAAGCAATATGGTTTCTAAGCACAATGGGGCCTCATGGCCGTGGGTACAAGAATACAGTATCTTGCATTGTACTACAGATCACATACCAAAGGCGTGATAAAAAGTGTAACCAATTATAACTAAGAAAGCCAAGGTCAGGGAAGCAGGGAAAAGCAGAGTATGTCTGGTCAGCTAGACACCAGAGAAGAGGAGGGAGGGGGGTCATGTCTGACAGGTTACAGTCTCTCCTGCAGGAAGGCCGGGAAACTCCACCAGCCTCTCCTGACTGTGCTGGTCTGGCCTCTGCCTTAGCGGCTCCTAGCCCATGGTTGCCCCTCCTTTCTCCGAGGGCAATGTCTCCGTAACTGCACTCTGTCTCTTCACATCAAGGCTCCCTGCAGGATGGGCATCTTGGGTCCTCCCTCGCATACTCCCCGTGGGTCCTCTTGGCCTCTCTCTTCTCCAGCGCCAGCTGGTGCCTCCGCTGCTCTGCAGCAACTTGTTTGCTCACAGCTCCAACTCCCGTCTTTCCAGCCCATGGGGAACCCATGTGGGGAAGTCCTGTCCCAGCTGGACCCATGCCCCTGCCCCAACTGCCCCTGCCACTCCCAGGCTCCCCGGGCCTCCTGCTCCTCGGACTGGCCAGCCTCTAGCAGCCGAGCAGCCAGCAGCGTTGGGGGAGCCCCCACGCTCACCCCTTCACCCCTCCCCATTGTAGGGAGTGGGTCTAGGCCGTGTCCTTGCTGGCTCTTTCAATTCCCTCATTTTAGCACCGGCGGCCATGCCCAGCAGAGCCACTCGGCTCCCAGCTGCCACCTGCTACCGCCTGGTCCCGCGCCCCCAGCCCCTGGGCTCTGTCCACTCTGGGGGGCCCTGGGAGGAACCATCCCCCAAAGGCTCCATTCGCTCTCTAGGCTTAGGCCCCCCGGCCCACCACATCCTGGGTGGCAACACTGAGGTTTCTGCCCACTTGGCTGTGCCGTGAGCCCTTCAGGGGCTCCCTTGCTCAGGCCCCTGGGGGCTCTGCCCTGCACAGGGAATGAAGCCCCGACGCCCAGCCTGCAGCCTCTCAGGCAGGCAGCTCTCGGGGCCTCGCACCCAGCGCCCCTCAGCACGGCACGGCTGCGTCCCCAGCCAGCTACCCCCTCCTTGCAGCCGGACATCCAGATCACCAGGGCTGTCCCCAGCGGGGCAACCCCCCGTACCCAGCCCCACCCCGCCTCTTCCTGCCACGGCGGCAAAGTGAGGGTCAGGGCGTCCCACGCTTTTGCTGCTGCCCTGCGCCAGGCCACCCCCAGGCTCCTGGGCCCTGCCGCCAACATGGGGACCAGCCGGGAGCCCCCAAAGGGCAGGGTTGGGGGGTCCTGCCCTGAGCTGTCCATGACTCTAGATTTCACCTCCCCTGCCCCAGTAACAGATCCCCCAGGCCCTTCTCTGTCCTGTGCCCCACCCCGGCCGGGCAGGTCACTGGGCCCCTCTCCTCCATCCTGTGCCCCCCACACTGGAACCGGCCAGGCAGGTCACTGGGCCCCTCTCCTCCATCCTGTGTCCCCCCCACTGGAACCGGCCGGGCAGGTCACTGGGCCCCCTCCTCCATCCTGTGTCCCCCCCACTGGAACCGGCCAGGCAGGTCACTGGGCCCCTCTCCTCCATCCTGTGCCCCCCCTCACTGGAACCGGCCAGGCAGGTCCGCTGGGCCCCTCTCCTCCATCCTGTGCCCCCCTCACTGGAACCGGCCGGGCATGTCCCCTGGGCCCTCTCCTCCATCCTGTCCCCTCCCACTGGAACCGGCCGGGCAGGTCACTGGGCCCCTCTCCTCCATCCTGTGCCCCCCCGCACTGGAACCGGCCGGGCAGGTCACTGGGCCCCTCTCCTCCATCCTGTGCCCCCCCTCACTGGAACCGGCCAGGCAGGTCCGCTGGGCCCCTCTCCTCCATCCTGTGCCCCCCTCAGTGGAACCGGCCGGGCATGTCCCCTGGGCCCCTCTCCTCCATCCTGTCCCCCCCCCCCACTGGAACCGGCCGGGCAGGTCACTGGGCCCCTCTCCTCCATCCTGTGCCCCCCCGCACTGGAACCGGCCGGGCAGGTCACTGGGCCCCTCTCCTCCATCCTGTGCCCCACCGCACTGGAACCGGCCGGGCAGGTCACTGGGCCCCTCTCCTCCATCTTGTGCCCCCCCGCACTGGAACCGGCCGGGCAGGTCACTGGGCCCCCTCCTCCATCCTGTGTCCCCCCCACTGGAACCGGCCGGGCAGGTCACTGGGCCCCTCTCCTCCATCCTGTGCCCCCCCTCACTGGAACCGGCCAGGCAGGTCCGCTGGGCCCCTCTCCTCCATCCTGTGCCCCCCTGTGACGACGCGTTGGGGTCCCCTGACTCCTGCACCCCCGTAATGGCACGAACAGACTCCACCAGCCCGTAGAATGGAGGGAGTTTATTCCTTCTCCAGGATACAGCACAGCACACAGCACAGCACAGCACCGATGTAATCTGGTTACAGGGCAGGTCTAGGATGCCTCAGCCCCCTTGAGATGGGGAGACTGGGCCCCTAAATCCCAGCCCTGGCTTAGGCTGGTTCCTCCATGATCCCAGACAGAAACTAAAACAACTCTTCCAGCCCTGCCCCAGCCAGGGCAGCATTCCCCTCTTCCTTGTCTCTCTCCCTGGGGGTAGCTGGTCAGACAGGTTGAGAGACCCTCTTGCATAATGACTCATCCTTCTGGGCTGTGGTACCGATGGCAGCCAGTGGGGTTACCACAGAGCCAGCATAGGAATCCAGCCAGATACCCCCACTACGTCACAGTTCTCCTCTCCGAGAGCGAACTGAGCAGGGTCACTCCGTGACCTAGGGAAGTTCGGGTCCTCTGCGTGGGAACCCGCCTGGGGACATGGTGCTCTTGACTGGGGCCGCCGTGGCAAGGCCCCACATGAACTGGCTTCCCTCTGTCCACTCGCCGCACCGCTCCAGGGCGACTGACACAGGCCTGTCCTCGGTGGTCGCACCCACCCTTCTGCTGGCCTTGATCTCTGGCCAGGGTCTCTCGGCCGGGGCCATGAGCCCAGCGAGCCTTCTCTGGACAGCCAGGGCGGCTCCACCCCCGACGCCTCCATCCCGGGAGGTCTTCCTCCCATAACTCTCTCAGCAAGCCCAGAGGCTCTCTATACAGGGTAGGGGCCCCTGAGCAGCTTTCTCTCCCGTCTTGGGCCTTCCCCGCCTCTGGCAGGAGTCGCAGGACTGCCGCACGCTGCACGGCTGCAAATATTCCTGCCAGTAGAAGTGTTGGAGCAGCCTCAGCCGGGTGCTCCGGATCTCGGTGGCCCGCAAAGGGGACATTATGGGCCAAAAACAGCAGCTTGAGGTGATACTTTGGGGGACGACCAGCTGCCGCTGGACCCCATGCCCTCACCTTCCTGGGGGAAGCCATTCCCGAACAGGAATCCCCGCTCCCACAGGAATCTCTCCTGGCCTCCTCTCCCCAGGGGCTGAACTGTACGGAGGCCAGCCTCGCCTCAGCCTCTGCAAGGAGGGGTCTGCCTGCACCTCAGCCTGGAATTCAGCCGCTGGGGCAGGGATCGACCTGTTCCCCACCTTTGCCTAGGTCCGGGTCCCCGCTTGGCTGGACCCCGTGTCCACGGTGATGGGACCCTGGGGACCCTGCCAGGAGTCCTTCCTGATCCAGGTTGCCAGCCCTCGCTGGCTCTGGCTCGGGCGGTGACTAGAGCCCGCTGGGATTCCTGGGGCCACTCCTCCAGGTCATTCCCCATCAGCACTCGGTGGGCAAGTGCGGGTGCACCCCACTTCCTTGAGACCTTCCTTGGCCCCCATTTCAGATGCACCCTGGCTACGGGCACCTTAAACGGGACCCGCCTATGCCCTTCAGGGTCAGCTGCGTGTGGGGTAGTATCCGGTCTGGGGCCACTATGTCAGATCGGGCCAGCGCCACCTCCGCCCCGTGTCCCAGAAACCCGTCACCTTCCTACCATCCACCTCCAGGGGTATGAGGCACTCGCCCGCAGGGGCCGCCCTGCCCCACCCGGTACACGGAGAAATCCGCCTCCCGAGGGTCAGACCTCCCAGGGGTGCACTGAGCATCCTTCCCCACTCTGAGCTGAGGTTTGCCTGCCAGCCCCTGCCTCTGGGGCAGCCTGCCCTTCCTCCAGCCCCAGCCAGTTAACCCTGGAAAGTCCCAGGTCATGGGACCTGGTGCACTGAGCCCTCTTGTGGCCTTTTTGCCCACAGCGATGGCAAGTTAGGCTTTGGGCTGTCTCTGTCCAGGCCCTGGCTGGCTCTCTGGGGCAGAGACGACCTGTTCCTTGGGCTCGCCTCGTAGTTGACTCCTCCGCTGCTCAGCCGACATCCGGTCTCTGTGCGATTCCCTCTCTCTCCGGGACTCCTGCTCACACCCGAACCGGCTCTCCGTGAACTCATCTGCCAGTCTCCCAGCCTCCTGGGGGTCTCTGGTCTTCGGTCCTGAGCCACAGCCTCAGTCTGGGTGGGCACGCTTTATAGAACTGCTCCATCATGAACAGCTTGAGCAGTTCTCTGCAGTCTGGGCTCCAACCCCAGACACCCACTTCATGCAGTATTGCGCCAGGCGGGAGGCCAGATCCACATAGGTCTCCCGTGGCTCCCTCTGCACGCCCCGGAACTTCTTCCTGTACATCTCGGGGGTCAGCCCAAACTTGTGCAGCAGGGCCTCCTTGACTCGGTTGTAATCCCCTGGCTGTAGGTCCTCCAGCTGATTGAGCACCCCGGCAGCTTCCTGGTTCAGTGCGGGGATGAGCTCCTGAAGCCAGTCAGCTGGGGGACCTGCTGCAGTCCACAGGCCCTCTCAAAGGAGCTGAGGAACCCGTCTATGTCTCCATGTCCTTCAATTGGGCCACCACGAGCTTCTCCAAGCGCCTGGCCGCCTCTGGGCCCTTGGGGCCCGCCCGCACTCGGCGCAGCCGGGCCCCGCCGCCCGCTCTGCCATGGCCAGCTCATGCTGTCGCTGCTCTCACGGTCCTGACTTCCAATTCCTTCATCTGCAGCTGGATTTCTAGCCGCCGCAGCTCCGAGGGGTTGGACCGCCCTGGGCGGACTACGGCTTGCAGTGCTCCCTGGGAGGCAGTCCGGTCTCTTCGGCGGCCTCCAGCGCCCGCCTCTCCGAGCCTGACACGCTCCCAGTGGGGTCTGGCTGCTCCCACGGGACAGGATCCCAGCCCTGTGGCTGGGCATTCTCTTCCAGCCAGGCAATCAGCTGGGCCTTGCTGCGCTCCGCACAGGCAAGCCCTCTCTGCACAGCTTCACCAGCTCTGCCTTCAGGAATTGGGTGTAGGCCATCTCCCGCTGGTCCTCGGTGCAGACTCACCAGTCTAGTGCTGCTGCGCCCACGATTCTCAGGAACCGCCGCCTGTTTCCAGCACGCCTGGTTCCACGGCTCTTGCTTCTACTGCACCTTGTCGCCGCCGCTGGATGCTCCATCCACGGGGTGCAGTGCATCCCACTCCTGACACCAGTGTGACGACGCGTTGGGGTCCCCTGACTCCTGCACCCCCGTAATGGCACGAACAGACTCCACCAGCCCGTAGAATGGAGGGAGTTTATTCCTTCTCCAGGATACAGCACAGCACAGCACAGCACAGCACCGATGTAATCTGGTTACAGGGCAGGTCTAGGATGCCTCAGCCCCCCTTGAGATGGGGGAGACTGGGCCCCTAAATCCCAGCCCCTGGCTTAGGCTGGTTCCTCCATGATCCCAGACAGAAACTAAAACAACTCTTCCAGCCCTGCCTCAGCCAGGGCAGCATTCCTCCTTCCTTTGTCTCTCCCTGGGGGTAGCTGGTCAGACAGGTTGAGAGACCCTCTTGCATAATGACTCATCCTTCTGGGCTGTGGTACCGATGGCAGCCATTGGGGGTTACCACAGAGCCAGCATAGGAACTAGCCAGATACCCCCACTACGTCACACCCCCTCACTGGAACCGGCCGGGCATGTCCCCTGGGCCCCTCTCCTCCATCCTGTCCCCACTGGAACCGGCCGGGCAGGTCACTGGGCCCCTCTCCTCCATCCTGTGACCCCCCGCACTGGAACCGGCCGGGCAGGTCACTGGGCCCCTCTCCTCCATCCTGTGCCCCCGCCACTGGAACCGGCCGGGCAGGTCCCCTGGGCCCCTCTTCTCCATCCTGTGCCCCCCTCACTGGAACCGGCTGGGCAGGTCACTGGGCCCCTCTTCTCCATCCTGTGCCCCGCCACTGGAACCGGCTGGGCAGGTCCCCTGGGCCCCTCTCTCCACAGCCCATCAGAGCTGGCTGCCTGCCAAGCTGGGGACAGCCGCTTGGTCCCAGCTCCATGGGGTCCCATATCCCCAGGAAGTTGTCTGGGGTCTTGAGGGCACACCAGGTCCCCACCAGCCACAAACCCTCTCCTGCTCCCCCATTACATCGGCAGGGCACAGGGAAACTGAGGCACACACAGTGCTCATGCAAAACACCATGAAACCCCAAACCCTGTTTGTTCTCTGGCAGACAGTGGGCCAGGGGCGTGCTCTGGAGAGAGACGTGGGGGTCCCTTTGGGAGCAGAGCGCAGGAGGCCTGGGGGCTGATCTAGAGGGCAGGTAGCAGGGGCTGAATTGGGGGCTGACTCAGGCAGAGGCTGGGGCGGCCTAGGTGTGGTCTGAGCCCTCTCTCACCCTTGCCAGGGGACCGCTACGTCTCTGCCACCCAGGGGGGCCAGGTGGAGCTGCCCTGTGCTGGGGCGGAGGCCAGGGAGCCACCTGCCGTGGAGTGGTTCTGGGATGCTGGCAACGGGACCCATCCCTTTGTCCTGCTGGGCGCCCGGCACCAGCGCAATGGCAGCAGCCTGCTCATCAAGAGCCTGGGCTCGGAGGACGCTGGGTGGTACCAGTGCCGGGCCGGGAACCAGAGCTGGGCCGTGCACCTGCGCCTGGGAGGTGAGTGCCCCTGCGATGCCCCCAAGGGTTCCTGCTTTTGCACTGTAGAACCTGAACGCCCCCACCCTGAGACCCCGCCCCTGCCCTGCCGCCACTCTGAGACCCCGCCCCTGCCACACACCCACCCTGAGACCCCGCCCCGCCCTGCGACCCCCCCTGCCCTGCTCCCACCCTGAGACCCCGCCCTGCCCCGCCCCTCACCCTGAGTTCCCGCCCCTGCCACACCCCGCCCCTGCCCCGCCCCTGAGATCCCATCCCTGCCCCGCCCCTGCCCTGAGATCCCGCCCCTGCCCTGAGACCCCTGCCCTGCCCTGCCCCACCCTGAGATCCCGCCCCTGCCCTGCCCCGCCCTGAGATTCCATCCTCCCCGCCCCTGCCGAGATCCCGCCCCTGCCCTGCCCCTGCCCTGAAATCCCACCCCTGCCCCGAGATCCCGCCCTGAGATCCTGCCCCTGCCCTGAAATCCCGCCTCTGCCCCCTGAGATCCCGCCCCTGCCCCGCCCCTCCCTGAGATCCCGCCCCGCCCCACTCCTGCCCTGAGATCCCGCCCCTGCCCCGAGTTCCCGCCTGAGATCCCGCCCCTGCCCTGAAATCCCGCCCCTGTCCCACCCCACCCTGAGATCCTGCCCCTGTCCCACCCCCACCCTGAGATCCTGCCCCTGCCTTGCCCCACCCTGAGATCCCTCCCTGCTCTGGCCCCTGCCCCGCCCCCGCCCTGAGATCCACTTGTTCACTTGCTCATTTGAGCAGAGGGTGGGGCTGGGGGGTCTGAGTGGGAGGGGCTCAGGGCTGAGGCGGGGGCTGGGGTGCCAGAGGGTTCACTGTGCAGGAGGGAGGAGGCGGCCCCTAGCCACGGCGCTGGCCAATGGGGGCTGTGGAGCCGGCGCGCGGGGCCGTGCCTGGGAGCTGGGCAGAGCCAAGCCACCAGCTCCGTGCTGTGCCCAGCCGGCGCCGCCAGGCTCTCTGGGCGCTCTGGCCCCTGTTCCCTGCGAGCCCCGGCAGCCCCCGGCCTCCTGCCCTGCGCCCCGGCCCGCACCCAGCCCTGGCTCTCCCTGTCCCTGCAGGGGAGCCGGAGTTCCTGGTGCAGGAGGGGCACACAGCCACGCTGCCCTGCAATGGCTCCCTGGGGCACACCGGGGTCCACAGCTCCTTCGCCTGGAAGCGGCTGGCCCCGGGGGGCTCGTGGCGTCTGCTGCTGGAGGTGGAGGTGCAATACTGGGGACAATGCCTGTTCCAGCTCGTCCTGGGCGCCGGCGCGGCCCTGGTGCTG
Organism: Rafetus swinhoei; assembly: GCA_019425775.1. Classification (NCBI taxonomy): domain Eukaryota; kingdom Metazoa; phylum Chordata; order Testudines; family Trionychidae; genus Rafetus; species Rafetus swinhoei. The sequence goes on from CM033446.1 coordinate 212,517, forward strand.
CCGGCTGTGACGCCCAGCCAGGCAGTCAGCCTGGGGGTCACGCCTTGCACAGGGGCAGTCAGCCCGGGGGTCACGCCTTGCACGGGGGCAGTCAGCCTGGGGGTCACGCCTTGCACGGGGCAGTCAGCCTGGGGGTCACGCCTTGCACAGGGGGCAGTCAGCCCGGGGGTCACGCCTTGCACGGGGCAGTCAGCCTGGGGGTCACGCCTTGCACAGGGGCAGTCAGCCCGGGGGTCACGCCTTGCACAGGGGCAGTCAGCCTGGGGTCACGCCTGCACGGGGCAGTCAGCCTGGGGGTCACGCCTTGCACGGGGGCAGTCAGCCCGGGGGTCATGCCTTGCACAGGGGGCAGTCAGCCAGGGAGTCACGCCTTGCATGGGGATAGTCAGCCAGGGGGTCACGCCTTGCACAGGGGGCAGTCAGCCAGGGGGTCACGCCTTGCACGGGGGCAGTCAGCCTGGGGGTCACGCCTTGCATGGGGATAGTCAGCCTGGGGGTCACGCCTTGCACAGGGGGCAGTCAGCCAGGGGGGTCACGCCTTGCATGGGGATAGTCAGCCTGGGGTCACGCTGCACGGGGCAGTCAGCCTGGGGTCACGCTTGCACGGGGCAGTCAGGCCAGGGGTCACGCCTTGCATGGGGATAGTCAGCCTGGGGGTCACGCTGCACAGGGGCAGTCATCCCAGGGGTCACGCCTTGCACAGGTAGCCAGCCTCACGCTTGCACAGGGGGCAGTCAGCCCGGGGGGTCACGCCTTGCACGGGGATAGTCAGCCCGGGGCTCACGCCCTGCATGGGTGGGGGGATAGAGTGACTGTGGAGAGTAGGGTGGGATGTGGGGCAGGAGGATGATGATGTCTCTATTCACAGGGCTGGGAGAATAAGCTGGGTGTGCAGGGGCAGTGGCAAGGGATTCGGCGTGAGGCCAGGCCTGTGCAGAGGAGAACTGGGGTGCAGGGGATTCGGGGAGAGGCCAGGCCTGTGCAGAGGAGAACTGGGGTGCAGGGAATTCGGGGAGAGGCCAGGCCCGCGCAGAGGAGAACTGGGGTGCAGGGATTCGGGGAGAGGCCAGGCCCGCGCGGAGGAGAACTGGGGTGCAGGGATTCGGGGAGAGGCCAGGCCCGTGCGGAGGAGAACTGGGGTGCAGGGGATTCGGGGAGAGGCCAGGCCCGTGCGGAGGAGAACTGGGGTGCAGGGATTCGGGGTGAGGCCAGGCCCGTGCGGAGGAGAACTGGGGTGCAGGGGATTCGGGGAGAGGCCAGGCCCGTGCGGAGGAGAACTGGGGTGCAGGGATTCGGGTGAGGCCAGGCCCGTGCGGAGGAGAACTGGGGTGCAGGGATTCGGGTGAGGCCAGGCTGCGGAGGAGAACTGGGGTGCAGGGGATTCGGGAGAGGCCAGGCCCGGAGGAGAACTGGGGTGCAGGGATTCGGGAGAGGCCAGGCCCGCGCAGAAGAGAACTGGTGTGCAGGGGATTCGGGGAGAGTCCAGGCCCGCGCGGAGGAGAACTGGGGTGCAGGGATTCGGGGAGAGGCCAGGCCCGTGCTGAGGAGAACTGGAGTGCAGGGGATTCGGGGAGAGGCCAGGCCCGTGCGGAGGAGAACTGGGGTGCAGGGTTTCGCGGAGAGGCCAGGCCCGTGCAGAGGAGAACTGGGGTGCAGGGATTCGGGAGAGGCCAGGCCCGTGCGGAGGAGAACTGGGGTGCAGGGTTTCGGGAGAGGCCAGGCCTGCAGGGAGGAGAACTGGGGTGCAGGGTTTCGGGAGAGGCCAGGCCTGCAGAGGAGAACTGGGGTGCAGGGTTTCAGGGAGAGGCCAGGCCCGCGCAGAGGAGAACTGGGGTGCAGGGATTCGGGGTGAGGCCAGGCCCACGCAGAGGAGAACTGGGGTGCAGGGGATTCGGGGAGAGGCCAGGCCCGCGCAGAGGAGAACTGGGGTGCAGGTTCGGGGAGAGGCCAGGCCCGCGCAGAGGAGAACTGGGGTGCAGGGGATTCGGGGAGAGGCCAGGCCCATGCGGAGGAGAACTGGGGTGCAGGGATTCGGGGAGAGGCCAGGCCCGTGCGGAGGAGAACTGGGGTGCAGGGGATTCGGGGTGGGGCCAGGCCCGCGCAGAGGAGAACTGGGGTGCAGGGGATTCAGGGAGAGGCCAGGCCCGCGGAGGAGAACTGGGGTGCAGGGATTCGGGAGAGCCAGGCCCGCGAGAGGAGAACTGGGGTGCAGGGATTCGGGAGAGGCCAGGCCCATGCGGAGGAGAACTGGGGTGCAGGGATTCGGGGAGAGGCCAGGCCCGTGCGGAGGAGAACTGGGGTGCAGGGGATTCGGGGTGGGGCCAGGCCCGCGCAGAGGAGAACTGGGGTGCAGGGGATTCAGGGAGAGGCCAGGCCCGTGCGGAGGAGAACTGGGGTGCAGGGATTCGAGGAGAGGCCAGGCCCGCGCGGAGGAGAACTGGGGTGCAGGGATTCGGGGTGAGGCCAGGCCCACGTGGAGGAGAACTGGGGTGCAGGGATTCGGGGAGAGGCCAGGCCCGTGCGGAGGAGAACTGGGGTGCAGGGATTCGGGGTAAGGCCAGGCCTGTGCGGAGGAGAACTGGGGTGCAGGGATTCGGGTGAGGCCAGGCCCGTGCGGAGGAGAACTGGGATGCAGGGGATTCGGGGAGAGGCCAGGCCCGCGCAGAGGAGAACTGGGGTGCAGGGGATTCGGGGAGAGGCCAGGCCCGCGCAGAGGAGAACTGGGGTGCAGGGGATTCGGGGTGAGGCCAGGCCCGTGCTGAGGAGAACTGGGGTGCAGGGATTCGGGGTGAGGCCAGGCCCGCGCAGAGGAGAACTGGGGTGCAGGGGATTCGGGGAGAGGCCAGGCCCGTGCAGAGGAGAACTGGGGTGCAGGGGATTCGGGGAGAGGCCAGGCCCGCGCAGAGGAGAACTGGGGTGCAGGGATTCGGGGTGAGGCCAGGCCCGCGCAGAGGAGAACTGGGGTGCAGGGGATTCGGGGAGAGGCCAGGCCCGTGCAGAGGAGAACTGGGGTGCAGGGGATTCGGGTGAGGCCAGGCCCGTGCGGAGGAGAACTGGGGTGCAGGGGATTCGGGGAGAGGCCAGGCCCGCTCAGAGGAGAACTGGGGTACAGGGATTCGGGGTGAGGCCAGGCCCGTGCGGAGGAGAACTGGGGTGCAGGGATTCGGGGAGAGGCCAGGCCTGTGCGGAGGAGAACTGCGGTGCAGGGGATTCGGGGTGAGGCCAGGCCCGCGCAGAGGAGAACTGGGGTGCAGGGGGTTCGGGGTGAGGCCAGGCCCGTGCGGAGGAGAACTGGGGTGCAGGGGATTCGGGGTGAGGCCAGGCCCGTGCAGAGGAGAACTGGGGTGCAGGAGATTCGGGGAGAGGCCAGGCCCGCGCAGAGGAGAACTGGGGTGCAGGGGATTTGGGGTGAGGCCAGGCCCGTGCGGAGGAGAACTGGGATGCAGGGGATTCGGGGAGAGGCCAGGCCCGCGCAGAGGAGAACTGGGGTGCAGGGATTCGGGAGAGGCCAGGCCCGCGCAGAGGAGAACTGGGGTGCAGGGGATTCGGGTGAGGCCAGGCCCGTGCAGAGGAGAACTGGGGTGCAGGGATTCGGGGTGAGGCCAGGCCCGCGCAGAGGAGAACTGGGGTGCAGGGGATTCGGGGAGAGGCCAGGCCCGCGCAGAGGAGAACTGGGGTGCAGGGGATTCGGGGTGAGGCCAGGCCCGTGCGGAGGAGAACTGGGGTGCAGGGATTCGGGGTGAGGCCAGGCCCGTGCTGAGGAGAACTGGGGTGCAGGGATTCGGGGTGAGGCCAGGCCCGCGAGGAGAACTGGGGTGCAGGGGATTCGGGAGAGGCCAGGCCCGTGCAGAGGAGAACTGGGGTGCAGGGGATTCGGGAGAGGCCAGGCTGCGGAGGAGAACTGGGGTGCAGGGATTCGGGTGAGGCCAGGCCCGCAGAGGAGAACTGGGGTGCAGGGGATTCGGGAGAGGCCAGGGCGCGGAGGAGAACTCGGGTGCAGGGATTCGGGTGAGGCCAGGCCCGTGCGGAGGAGAACTGGGGTGCAGGGAATTCGGGGAGAGGCCAGGCCTGCGCAGAGGAGAACTGGGGTGCAGGGGATTCGGGGAGAGGCCAGGCCTGTGCGGAGGAGAACTGGGGTGCAGGGGATTCGGGGTGAGGCCAGGCCCGTGCGGAGGAGAACTGGGGTGCAGGGATTCGGGGAGAGGCCAGGCCTGCGCAGAGGAGAACTGGGGTGCAGGGATTCGGGGAGAGGCCAGGCCTGTGCGGAGGAGAACTGCGGTGCAGGGGATTCGGGTGAGGCCAGGCCCGTGCGGAGGAGAACTGGGGTGCAGGGATTCGGGGAGAGGCCAGGCCTGCGCGGAGGAGAACTGGGGTGCAGGGATTCGGGGAGAGGCCAGGCCTGCCCCCATGACGATGTCTCTGCTCAGAGGGGTGGCGGCCCTGGATCGTGGGGGCTGCAGCCCTGGCATACACTGCTGTTGGTGCGGCCTCCCTGTTTGGATACTGCCGGATCCGCCAAGGTGAGTTGGGGACGAATGGCCCTGGTCTCTGCCCCACATCTCAGCCTGCCTTGTAGCCCTCTGCCCCAGCCCTTTTCTCGCCCTGGGCTTTGTGCCTCAGGAGCTGTGACGGCGCGTCGGGGTCCCCCCCCCCCGAGCAGCCAGAACAGACTCCGCCAGGCGTAGAACAGGGGGGTTTATTGCTCCCCCAGGGTACAGCCCAGCACAGACGTGAGGTGGCTACAGGAGTCGGGGCCAGGATGCCTCAGCCCCCTTGGGGTGGTGGGTCCATCGCCCCCCCAACCCTCAGCCCCCAGCTTAGGCTGTTCCCTTCATGTTTCCCAGCCAGCAACTGCCCCAGCCCCCGGCCAGGTGCCCGTCTCCCTTTGTCTCCCCCTGGGAAGAGCCTTGTTACCTGCCCAGGCTGGGACTGGGTGTCTGGGCCAATCCGCATGTGGGTGAGTCCGTGGGAATCGCACAGCGCAGGGGGACCCCAGGTCACAGAGCAGACAGGCCCCCCACTGCGCCACGGGGGGGGGGAAGTGCAACGGGGCTCAGCGCCCCGGCTCCCAGCATGCCAGAGAGGGGGCCCCACGGTGGGGGGAGTGGCCATGCAGGCGCAGAGGGGAACAGGTCCTGGGTGCAGGTCCTGAAGGGGGACTGGCTTGGTAGGGGAGGGGCACAGGTGGTAGGAGTCCTGGGGGTCACTGAGGGCTGGGGGCTGTGAGGCTGGGGACTGGCTGGGGAGGGGCAGGGGTGCTGGGAGGTCCGGGGGAGGACTGGCTGGGGGAGGGGCACGGGTGCTGGGAGGTCCGGGGGAGGACTGGCTGGGGAAGGGGCATGCGTGCTGGGGGTCCGGGGGAGGACTGGCTGGGGGAGGGGCACGGGTGCTCAGGGGTCTGGGGGACTGGCTGGGGAGGGCACGGGTGCTGGAGGGTCTGGGGAGGACTTGCTGGGGGAGGGGCATGGGTGCTGGGGGTCCGGGGAGGACTGGCTGGGGAGGGGCACGGGTGCTGGGAGGTCCGGGGAGGACTGGCTGGGGGAGGGGCATGGGTGCTGGGGTCCGGGGAGGACTGGCTGGGGGAGGGGCACGGGTGCTGGGGGTCCGGGGGACTGGCTGGGGGAGGGGCACGGGTGCTGGGGGTCCGGGGGAGGACTTGCTGGGGGGAGGGGCATGGGTGCTGGGGTCCGGGGAGGACTGGCTGGGGGAGGGGCACGGGTGCTCGGGAGTCTGGGGGACTGGCTGGGGGAGGGGCATGGGTGCTCGGGAGTCCGGGGACTGGCTGGGGGAGGGGCACGGGTGCTGGGAGGTCCGGGGGAGGACTGGCTGGGGTGAGGGGCATGGGTGCTGGGGGTCAGGGGAGGACTGGCTGGGGGAAGGGCATGGGTGCTGGGGGTCTGGGGGACTGGCTGGGGAGGGGCACGGGTGCTGGGGGTCCAGGAGGACTGGCTGGGGGAGGGGCACGGGTGCTGGGGGTCCGGGGACTGGCTGGGGGAGGGGCACGGGTGCTGGGGGTCCGGGGGGACTGGCTGGGGGGAGGGGCACGGGTGCTGGGGGTCTGGGGGACTGGCTGCGGGGAGGCACGGGTGCTGGGGGTCCGGGGGAACTGGCTGGGGAGGGGCACGGGTGCTGGGGGTCCGGGGGAGGACTTGCTGGGGGAGGGGCACGGGTGCTGGGGGGTCCGGGGGGGACTGGCTCCCCTGGGGCCCCCTCACTGCCCTGTGGTGTCTGCTTCCAGCCCTGCAGAGCTGGAGGAGGAGGAGACGCCTGATGGACCCAGCGAGGAGGTGACCTGGGGCCGGGATAATCTATCTTCTGGAATGGAAAGGGGGGGGGTCTGTGTCCTGGGAGGGATGGGGGGCGGCTGGGGTCCCTGTGTGGTTGGGGCTCAGGGCGGAGGGGGTGTCTGACCCACATGGTGGCCGGGGGGCGTGGGGGGCAGGCCAGGGTGGGGCGGAGGGGCCAGTCTGTGGGTCTGATTTCCTGGGGCTGCTTGCCCCATTTGCAGGTTTTTCAAGGTGACTGGGAACGGGGCTTACAGCCCTCACGGGACCGTCCTGCCTCCCAAAGGCCCTGCTGGTGAGTGCCCCTTGCACCCTGCACCTTCTACCAGGTGGGTGCCCCACTGCCCCTTTTGACCCCCAACATGCCCCTGCCCCCTACAGATACAGCTGGGGATGGCGCAACTCCCACACCCGATCGGACCCTGCTCCCCAGCTCCCCCTCCCCCTGCATCTGCCCCCGTTGTCACTGAGACCCCGGCCCAGAGGCCTGGGGGCTGTGTCTGCAGGACTCTGCCCCGCCAGTCACCCGCCCCCTTCCCGCACCTGCTCGTCTGCACTGGGCCGATCCGGAAACCTGCCCTCCCGGGGGCCCCAGGCTTCTGCAAGGAAAGCGGAAGAGCAGGTGCGCTCCCTGGACGCGGCGGAGTTTTTCTGGGATACCTCTGGAACCCAGACCCCGCAGTGCAGACGTAGCCGGGGGCCTCCCCCAGCCCCACGCAGCCCGGGGCCAGGGACATGGCACCGGCTCAGTCCCAAGCAGGCTGAGCCCCAACACAGCCATCAGCCCACGGTCCCCCAAGGTCCCAGCCAGCCTGACCTCGGGGCAAATCCCTCCTCACCCCAAAAATGGCCCGGGAGCCCTCCCCCGCCAGCAGGGGGTGGGGTAGGGGGAGAACCACACTGAGAATCCAGCCAGCCAAGGGGGGCGCGTTTCTTCCTGACCCTGCGGGTGACAGGCCATGGTCCAGACGCATGGGGCTGGACCGCAGGCATTGTCGTGGGGCAGACCCTGTCACCCGCGTCCCCTCCCCCGGCCGCCCGGGCCCGCGTCCCCTCCCCCGGCCACCTGTCACCTGCGTCCCTTCCCCCGGCCGCCCGGGCCCGCGTCCCCTCCCCAACCGCCCGTCACCCGCGTCCCCTCCCCCGGCCGCCCGGGCCCACGTCCCCTCCCCCGGCCGCCCGTCACCCGCGTCCCCTCCTCCGGCCGCCCGGGCCCACGCCCTCCCCCGGCCGCCCGTCACCCGCATCCCCTCCCCCGGCCGCCTGGGCCCGCGTCCCCTCCCGGCCGCCGGGCCCGTCCCCTCCCAGCCGCCTGTCACCCGCGTCCCCTCCCGGCCGCCGGGCCGCGTCCCCTCCCGGCCGCCCGGGCCGCGTCCCCTCCCCCGGCCTCCCGTCACCCGCATCCCCTCCCCCGGCCGCCCGTCACCCACATCCCCTCCCCCGGCTGCCCAGGCCCGCGTTCCCTCCCCCGGCCACCCGTCACCTGCGTCCCCTCCCCCGGCTGCCCAGGCCCGCGTTCCCTCCCCCGGCCGCCCGTCACCCACGTCCCCTCCCCCGGCTGCCCAGGCCCGCGTTCCCTCCCCCGGCCACCCGTCACCTGCGTCCCCTCCCCCGGCCGCCTGTCACCCGCGTCCCCTCCCCCGACCTCCTGGGCCCGCGTCCCCTCCCTCGGCCGCCCGTCACCCACATCCCCTCCCGGCTGCCCAGGCCCGTCCCCTCCCGGCCGCCCGTCACCCACATCCCCTCCCGGCTGCCCAGGCCGCGTTCCCTCCCCCGGCCGCCCGTCACCCACGTTCCCTCCCCCGGCCGCCTGTCACCCGCGTTCCCTCCCCCGGCCGCCCGTCACCCGCGTCCCCTCCCTCGGCCACCCGTCACCTGTGTCCCCTCCCCCGGCCGCCCGTCACCCACGTTCCCTCCCCCGGCCGCCCGTCACCCGCGTCCCCTCCCTCGGCCACCCGTCACCTGTGTCCCCTCCCCCGGCCGCCCGTCACCCACATCCCCTCCCCCGACCGCCTGGGCCCGCGTCCCCTCCCTCGGCCGCCCGAGACCGTGTCCCCTCCCCCAGGGACGGCAGGCCACCATGTCTGGCTGCATTGACCTGTCCCCACTGCTGCTGCCCAGCCGTGTAGCGGGGGGCAGGAGCGATGAACAAGAGAGATGGGGGCAGCACTGTGGGGAGGGGGGCAATGGGGCACTGTCAGCTCAGGGAGACCCCCTGATACCCTGCTCTCAGCCCTGCCCCCTCCCATTGCCCAGCCGGGACCCCCCCAGGCCCCAGCCCATTCCCCGGCTGGGGCCGCTCTGACCTTGCCCTGCCCTGCCCCCAGGTGTGGGGCCCACGGAGGCCGTGCCCTATGAGAACGTGGCGCTGGGCGCAAGAGGGCAGGGGAGGCTGCTGCAGGCAGAGGGGTTCCTCAGCACCGTGGAGTCCGAGGGTGAGTGGTGACCCCTGCCCCAAAGGGCACAGCCAGGGAGGCCTGGAGAGGGGGGTGAGAGGGCTGGGCTTGCAGTGCAGGGAGGGGATCAGGCAGGGTGGGGGGCAGTGATGGGGCGGAAAGAGCCTGGAAAGGGGGGTCTAATACGGTGATGTCTGTGACGCGGGGGGCAGCGTTCACTCTGGTGCTGCATTCACTGGCTGCTCTGTGTGTGTGTGTCCGACTGTCCTGTGCTGCTCTGCACTGACTGTGTGAGGGGCCCAGCGGGGCTGGGGTCTCTGGCGAGCACTCCTGGGGGAGGCACTAGGGGATGGCCCAGGCCGGCCTGGCACCCGAGCTGGGGGGAGGATTCAGGCCGGTGACACTTGGCCCGGGAAGCTGAACAAAGCAGGAGGCGGGTGGCCTGTGGGCAGTGGCTGGGGCTGTGGGTTAGTTTTCAGCTGGCTGGGGGAGGAGGGGGCCGAGCTGGCCTGGGGGGCAGGAGCCCTGGCTCTGAGCCCCCTCCCCCCCCAGGCTGGGCTGGGCTGGCTGCTCCTGGCTCCTGTCACAACAAGTCTGGGCTACGCTGTGTCCCTGGGACCCAACAAACCTTCTCTTCTACCTGCCGCCTGAGAGTCCCACCTGGCTGCAGGTGGGGGGCAGGGCCCGGGGACCCCCCACGCCCCGTGACAATGGCCAGACATGGGGAGTGATTGGCAGGGGATGTGGTAGGTGGGGACGCAGGGGCAGGAACGTGCCCGAGTGAGAAATGACAGGGGGGATGGACTGTGAGGAAGCAGGACCCACACTGAAACCCCCTCTTCTCCCAGATGAGGAGGGGTACGAGCACCCGGACAGCGAGGAAGAAGCAGCACCCGAGGGTGAGTGGGGCAGGAGAGGCAGGGAGCTGGGCTTCGCGGGGATGGGTAGAGCATGGGAGCAGGCATGAGGAGGGGGGATGGAAGGAGCCAGGGCTGCACCCCCAGGGCCAAAGTTTGGAGTCACCTGCTCTGCTTTTCTCTCCCGGCTCCAGATGGTGACAGCTATGAAAACACGGACAGGGACGTGAAACTGTGCATGGGAGACAAGGGGTCCAGCGGTAACAGCCCCCCCAAATCACCCTTACCCCCTGCCTCTCCTGGCACCCACAGCACAGGGGATGGAACGTCCCCTCTAAGCCTGCCAGTCCCCCAGCCTGTGGCCAGATCAGAGTCCATGCCCCTGGGTGGGAGCCGGCACCCATTCCCCACTTCCTCACTCTCCCTGACCTCCTGGGAGTCTCCTAGGGCAGGGTGCCAGGGGTCTGGCTTGGCCTAAGCGCCCAGTGGAAGAGGGAGGGAGCCTGGTGGCTCCAGTCAGCCATCGGCGGCACAGCGGGGCTAAGGCAGGTCCCTGCCAGAAATGACGGGGTGGCCCTTTGGCCTCTGGGGGAGGCTGCACGTCCTGCTCTGGCCCTGAGCCTCAGCTCTGCAGCGCCCATTGGCTGGGAAGGGCGGCCAATGGGGTCAGCAGGGGTAGGGCCTGTGAGCCCAGGCAGTGCGAAGAGCCAGCTGGCCCCACCTTTGCCTAGGGGCTGCAGGGACACGCCCTGAGCCCCATCCCCCCCCGGCCCAGCCTGAGCACAGGAGCGAGGGGAGGAGGGAATGGCCGTGGTGCAGCCTCAGGGCAGGCAGGGCCGGGAGGGTGGGGGCGCAGGGCTTGGGTTTTCCCCAATCAGTAAGTGGGCAACCTGCCTGGGGGCAAAGCCAAGGCTCCTGCTCCCCTGACACCCCTTCCTTCCCCAGAGGGTGCCTGCTACCAGAACAGCCTGGAGAACAGAACGGGGGGCAGCTGGGCTTCAGGTAAGGGGGCCAGGGCTGGGGGGTTCCGGCTAGAAGTGGGATGGGGCAGGACTGGGGGGTGTCCTGGCTCTCAGGTGGTGCCCACACTCGGCTCATCTGTCCCCGGGCAGGACCCCCCCCTCCAGTGCGGCGCCCCTTCCCGGGGAGCCCCTCCGGCCCAGCAGCAGGGAGACAGGGCTCCCAGGGTTCCACTCCAGTACATAAGAACATAAGAATGGCCGTACTGGGTCAGACCAAAGGTCCATCTAGCCCAGTAGCCTGTCTGCCGACAGTGGCCAGCACCAGGTGCCCCAGAGAGGGTGGACTGAAGACAATGATCAAGCGATTTGTCTCCTGCCATCCTTCTCTAGCCTCTGACAAACAGAGCCCAGGGACACCATTTCTATCCCCAGGCCAATAGCCTTTTATGGACCTAACCTCCATGAAATTATCTAGCTTCTCTTTAAACTCTGTTATAGTCCTAGCCTTCACAGCCTCCTCTGGCAAGGAGTTCCACAGGTTGACTACAGCTGTGTGAAGAAGAACTTTTCGCTTATTAGTTTTAAACTTGCTACCCATTAACTTCATTTGGTGTCCTCTAGTTCTTCTATTTAGGGAACTTATAAATAACTTTTCTTTATTTGCCCTCTCCACACCACTCATGATTTTATACACCTCATCATATCCCCTCAGTCTCCTCTTTTCTAAACTGAAAAGTCCCAGTTGTTTTAACCTCTCTTCATATGGGACCGTTCCAAACTCCTAATCATTTTAGTTGCCCTTTTCTGAACCCTTTCCAAGGCCAAAATATCTTTTGAGGTGAGGAGACCACATCTGTACACAGTATTCAAGATGTGGGCATACCATAGTTTTATACAGGGCAGTAAGATATTCTGTGTCTTATTTTCTATCCCTTTCTTAATAATTCCTAGCATCCTATTTGCCTTTTTGACCGCCGCTGCACAGTGTGGAAGTTTCAGAGAACTGTCCACAATAACTCCAAGATCTCTTTCCTGATGTGTCATGGCCAAATGCGGCGACCCTCTCTTGGGGGGCCCCTCTTCCCTGGGGGGTCCTCCCCTCCGCCTCCGGGACGGCGCCTCTCAGGGCCTCCAGCCGCCTGCCTCTGCCGTGAGCCCCTCGGGGGTCCCCTCCCAGAGGGAACAGCCCAGCCCTGTTCCCCAGCCCACAGCGACCCCCAGCCAGCGCCGACAGGAGGGGTTATGGAGCTGTGAACCCAGCAAAGGATCCCTCAGCCCACACGCCAGCCTCCCCCGCAGCCAGCTGAGTCCTTCCTGCTCCGCTCTCAGCCCCCCCAAAACAGCCCCCGTCTCCCAGCAGAGCCTCCAGTACCCCAGCAACTGCCCCTCCCCGCCCAGTGTCTCCCCAGGTAAGAGGGTCGCCTGGGCCCCTCTTCTCCCCTCCCCGTCCAACGTTTTCCCCTCGTTGGGACCAGCTGGGCCGGTCGCCAGGGTCCCCCCTCTGCAGCCCCTTGTCTGGGGTCTGGACCCGGCCATGTGCTCTGAGCGGGGCCAGGCACCAGGGCACCAGTCGCCGGGCTGTTCTCTGAAACAACAAACTCCCCCCCCTTTGGACCCCCAAACCTCCTCACTTCCTCACACGGGGTCCCGACTGGCGAGTGGAAGGGGGCAGGGCTGGGGGGGGGTCCTGGCTGGGGAGTGGGAGGGGCAGGGCTGGGGGGGGTCCTGGCTGGGGAGTGGGAGGGGCAGGGCTGGGGGTCCCGACTGGCTGGGAGGGGGCAGGGCTGGGGGTCCCGGCTGGGGAATGGGAGGGGCAGGGCTGAGGGGGTCCTGGCTGGGGAGGGGGCAGGGCTGGGGTCCTGGCTGGGGATGGGAGGCAGGGCTGGGGGGGGCAGGGTGTCTGGGGGTACATCCTGGGGTGTCTGTGTCTGGGGGTAGTTCCTAGGGTATCTGTGGGTAGTTCCCGGGGTGTCTGTGAGTAGGAGTAGTTTCCAGGGTGTCTGCGTCTGGGAGTGGATCCCGGGGTGTCTGTGGGTAGGAGTAGTTTCCAGGGTGTCTGTGTCTGGGGGTGGATCTCGGAGTGTCTGGGGGTAGATCCTGGGGTGTCTGTGTCTGGGGTAGTTCCCAGGGTGTCTGGGGGTAGATCCTGGGGTGTCTGTGTCTGGGGTTAGTTCCCAGGGTGTCTGTGTCTGGAGTAGATCCCAGGGTGTCTGTGGGTAGGAGTAGTTTCCAGGGTGTCTGTGTCTCAGGGTGGATCCCGGGGTGTCTGGGGGTGGATCCTGGGGTGTCTGTGTCTGGGGGTTGATCCCAGGGTGTCTGTGGGTGGATCCCAGGGTGTCTGTGGGTAGGAGTAGTTTCCAGGGTGTCTGCATCTGGGAGTGGATCCCGGGGTGTCTGTGGGTAGGGGTAGTTCCCAGGGTGTCTGTGTCTGGGGGTGGATCTCGGAGTGTCTGGGGGTAGATCCTGGGGTGTCTGTGTCTGGGGGTAGTTCCCAGGGTGTCTGCCATGACTGGCTCTGGGAGTGGCAGGATCCCTGCTGCCTTTCTTCTGGCTCGTCCAGGACCAGGGGTTCCAGGAATTGCCTGCAAAGTGTCAGTCCATACTGTCCCAGGGTGTCTGTGTCTGGGGTGGCAGGATCCTGCGGGGTGTCTGCTCTGGCCTGTCCTGTCTCAGAGTCCCCACAGCCCCTGTCCAGGGCTCTGCAATTCCCCTGCCCACCGCACCCGGTCTTCAGCTGCCAGACCTGGGCTTCAGCTGGGGCTGCAAACCAGCCTGCACCACAGGACAGTAGAAATCCCATGCAACATGAGGGCAGTGCCCAGGGAAACTGAGGCACACACACAGGGTTACGGCTGGATGGTAGAAATCCCATGCAACACGAAGGCAGTGCCCAGGGAAACTGAGGCACACACACACGGGGTTACAGCTGGATGGTAGAAATCCCATGCAACACGAGGGCAGTGCCCAGGGAAACTGAGGCACACACACAGGGTTACGGCAGGAGGGTGGAAATACCATGCAACATGAGGGCAGTGCCCAGGGAAACTGAGGCACACACACAGGGTTACGGCAGGAGGGTGGAAATCCCATGCAACACGAGGGCAGTGCCCAGGGAAACTGAGGCACACACACACACGGGGTTACGGCAGGACGGTGGAAAGCCCATGCAACACAAGGGCAGTGCCCAGGGAAGGCACACACACACACACGGGATTCTGGCAGAATGATTAGAAAGCCCATGCAACACAAGGGCAGTGCTCAGGGGTTCCAGTGGGGGTGATTCGGGGTGCCTGCAGGGGGTGCTATCAGGGTACCGTAGAGTGCAGTGGGGTGATTAGGTGCCCGCGAAGATATCAGAATTTACCGCCGGGGGTCCAGTGGGGTGATTCGGGTGCCGCGCAGGATTTCAGTGGGGTGATTGAGTGCCGCGGGAGGTGCTATCGGGGTACCCGTAGGGGTTCCAGTGGGGGTGATTCGGGTGCCCGCGGGTGCTATCAGGGTACCCGTAGGGGTTCCAGTGGGGTTGATTCGGGGTGCCCGCAGGGGGTGCTATCAGGGTACCCGTAGGGGTCCAGTGGGGGTGATTCGGGGTGCCCGCAGGAGGTGCTATCAGGGTACCCATAGGGGTTCCAGTGGGGTTGATTCGGGGTGCCCGCAGGGGGTGCTATCAGGGTACCCGTAGGGGTCCAGTGGGGGTGATTCGGGGTGCCCGCAGGGGGTGCTATCATGGTACCCATAGGGGTTCCAGTGGGGTTGATTCGGGGTGCCCGCAGGGGGTGCTATCAGGGTACCCATAGGGGTTCCAGTGGGGGTGATTCAGGGTGCCCGCAGGGGTGCTATCGGGGTACCCGTAGGGGTCCAGTGGGGGTGATTCGGGGTGCCCGCAGGGGGTGCTATCATGGTACCCATAGGGGTTCCAGTGGGGTTGATTCGGGGTGCCCGCAGGGGGTGCTATCAGGGTACCCATAGGGGTTCCAGTGGGGGTGATTCAGGGTGCCCGCAGGAGGTGCTATCAGGGTACCCGCAGGGGTTCCAGTGGGGGTGATTCGGGGTGCCCGCAGGGGGTGCTATCAGGGTACCCGTAGGGGGTCCAGTGGGGGTGATTCGGGGTGCCCGCAGGGGGTGCTATCGGGGTACCCGCAGGGGGTCAGTGGGGTGATTCGGGGTGCCCGCAGGGGGTGCTATCGGGGTGCCTGCAGGGGTTCCAGTGGGGGTGCGACGCGTTGGGGTCCCTGACTCCTGCACCCCCGTATGGCACGTGACAGACTCCACCAGCCCGTAGAATGGAGGAGTTTATTCCTTCTCCAGGATACAGCACAGCACAGCACAGCACCGATGTGATCTGGTTACAGGGCAGGTCTAGGATGCCTCAGCCCCCCTTGAGATGGGGGAGACTGGGCCCTAAATCCCAGCCCCTGGCTTAGGCTGGTTCCTCCATGATCCCAGACAGCAACTAACCCACTCTCATCCCGCCCTGCCCCCAGCCAGGGCAGCATTCCCCCTTCCTTTGTCTCTCTCCTTGGGGGGTAGCTGGTCAGACAGGTTGAGAGACCCTCTTTGCATAATGACTCATCTCCAGTCCTTCTGGGCTGTGGTACCGATGGCAGCCAGTGGGGGTTACCACAGAGCCAGCATAGGAACTAGCCAGATACCCCCACTACGTCACAGGGGGTGATTCGGGGTGCCCGCAGGGGGTGCTATCAGGGTACCCGCAGGGGGTCCAGTGGGGGTGATTCGGGGTGCCTGCAGGGTGCTGGGTGTCCGGGGGCCCCTCACCCAGTGCTTCATCTCCCCTCCCAGACCTGCGGATGCTGCTGGTGGGGAGTGAGGAGCCGGAGCGGGAGCGGCAGGACGGACGCAGCGAGGGCTCCGCTGGTGAGCGGGATGGGACTGCCCGAGGGGGGTGCAAGAGGCGCCCTGACTTTCCCCTGACCCCCTTGTGCTCCACAGGCTCGCAGGCCTATGAGGAGATGGCTGGGGCTCTGTACGCGGCCCCCGCCCGCCACCTGCGCCTCCGAGACCACAGCCAGGAGGAAGGTGAGCGTCAGGCATGGGACTGGGGCTTAGACATCCCCCTTTGGACACCCATGGCCAGCGCCCCGAGCCCCCTTCCCTGAGGTCAACCCACAGCCAGCGCCCCGAGCTCCCTCCCTGGGGTCAGCTGCACGGCCAGCGCCCCGAGCTCCCTCCCTGAGGTCATCCCACAGCCAGCGCCCTGAGCTCCCTCCCTGGGGTCAGCTGCACGGCCAGCGCCCCGAGCTCCCTCCCTGAGGTCAACCCACAGCCAGTGCCCCGAGCTCCCTCCCTTGGGTCAGCTGCACGGCCAGCGCCCTGAGCTCCCTCCCTGAGGTCAACCCACAGCCAGTGCCCCGAGCTCCTTCCCTGAGGTCAACCCACAGCCAGTGCCCCGAGCTCCCTCCCTGGGGTCAGCTGCACGGCCAGCGCCCCAAGCTCCCTCCCTGAGGTCAACCCACAGCCAGTGCCCCGAGCTCCCTCCCTGGGGTCAGCTGCATGGCCAGCGCCCCGAGCTCCCTCCCTGAGGTCAGCTCACAGCCAGCGCCCCGAGCTCCCTCCCTGGGGTCAGCTGCATGGCCAGCGCCCCGAGCTCCCTCCCTGATGTCATCCCACAGCCAGCGCCCTGAGCTCCCTTCCTGGGGTCACCCCATGGCCAGCACCCGATCCCCCTCCCTGGAGTCACCCCTCAGCCAGTGTCCCCAACCCTCCTGGGGTCAGCTCGCCAGTGCCTGAGCCCCTCCTGGGGTCAGCGCCGCCAGCAGCCCCCTCCCTGAGGTCAGCCCACAGCCAGACCCCAATATCCCATCAGCGCCTGAGCTCCCTTCCTGGGGTCACCCCATGGCCAGCACCCCGATCCCCCTCCCTGGAGTCACCCCTCAGCCAGTGTCCCTGAACCCCCTCCTGAGATTGGCCCTCGGCCAGTGCCTGGGCTGGCAGGCGCCCCAAGCCCCCCCTCCCTGGGGTCAGCCCATGGCCAGCATGTAGAGATTCCCACACTGGGTCACCCCCACAGCCCAAACCCCAATCTCCCATCAGGCTGGACCATCCCTGGCCTTGGGGTCCCCACTCCAGGCCCTCTCTCTGGTGCCCCCAAGATGCAGCGTCCCCCTCCCCAGGGCCAGGTGCAGCAGGGGGCGGGTGGGGCTCAGAAGTGAGGGGAGGGGTTACACTCCCTGGCTCTGACCCTGGCTCCTGTCCACAGATGCTGACTCCTACGAACACCCGGCAGCCAGTGGGCAGGGGCTGGCTGTACCTGCCTCCACGGATCCACTCCCTACTGCTGCTAGGCATGGTCCCCAGCCTGCCTGTGGGGCCCGTGGGCTCTGGGAGCTGCTCCATGGATGCTCCGGGCACTGTGCCCTCGCCCCTCGGCTCCGCGAGGGTCAGCCACTGACACGATGCCCACAGGTGCCTCTGGCCTGCCCTGCATGGCAGCTTCACGCAGCTCCACCAGATTCCTGTTGTCGGACACGTGCACGTCAAGGCTGGGAACAGGCCCCCCCCAGCACCAATACATACCCCCAGACGTGCTGGGAGAAAGGGCCTTCTGCAGCGCCTGTACATACCCCAGATATAGTGGGAACAGGCACCCCTCCAGTGCTTGTATATACCCCTAAACATGCTCGGAGCAGGCACCCCCTCCAACGCCTGTACATACCCCCGGACATGCTCAGAACAGGCACCCCCTCCAGCACCTGTACACACCCCCAGACATGATGGGGACAGGGGCCCCCCCCCCAGCACTTTTACATACCCACAGATATACTGGGAATAGGTACCCTCCAGTGCCTGTACATAGCGCAGACATGCTGGGCACAGGCATCCCTCCAGGGCCTGAACATACCCCCAGACATGCTGGGGACAGACCCCCTCCAGCACCTGTACATACTTCCAGACATACTGGGGACAGCACCCCCTCACGTGCCTGTACATACCCCAGACATGCTGGGGACAGCCCTCCCCCCCAGTGCTTGTACATACCCCAGACATGCTGGGGACAGGCACCCCTCCAGCACCTGTACATACCCCAGACATGCTGGGGACAGCCCTCCCCCCCAGTGCTTGTACATACCCCAGACATGCTGGGGACAGGCACCCCTGCAGCACCTGTACATACCTCTAGGCATGCTGGGATCAGGCACCCCAGTGCTTGTACATAATACCTCTAGGCATGCTGGGATCAGGCACCCCCCTGAAATGCCTGTACATACCCCCAGATATAGTGGGAATAGGCACCCCCTCCAGCGCCTGTACATACCTCCAGTCATGCTGAGAGGCAGGGCCTTCTTCAGAGCCTCTACAAGCCCCAGACATGCTGGGGACAGGCCCCCCTCAGCACCTCAACATACCTTCTGACATACTGGGGACAGGCACCCCATCCCCCCCAGTGCTTGTACATACCCCAGACATGCTGGGGACAGGCACCCCTGCAGCACCTGTACATACCTCTAGGCATGCTGGGAACAGGCACCCCCCTGAAATGCCTGTACATACCCCGGACATGCTGGAAACAGCCCCCCCCCAGTGTCTGTACATACTTCCAGACATGCTGGGAGGCAGGGCCTTCTTCAGCACATTCCTCCAGACATGCTGGGAACAGGCACCCCTCCAGCACCTGTACACCCCCCAAACATGCTGGGAACAGGCACCCCTCCAGCACCTGTACACCCCCCAAACATGCTGGGAACAGGCACCCTCCAGCACCTGTACACCCCCAAACATGCTGGGAACAGGCACCCCTCCAGCACCTGTACACCCCCCAAACATGCTGGGAACAGGCATCCCTCCAGCACCTGTACACCCCCCAAACATGCTGGGAACAGGCATCCCTCCAGCACCTGTACACCCCCCAAACATGCTGGGAACAGGCATCCCTCCAGCACCTGTACACCCCCAAACATGCTGGGAACAGGCATCCCTGCAGTGCCTGTACATACCTCAGACATACAGGGAACAGGCCCCCCTCCAGTGCCTTTCCATACTAAAGATGTTAAAATGCGGTTACCTCGCTAGTCATATAGTAGATATTTGTGCTGACTGTACGATTAGTCGAGAGGGGCCTCTGCAGAGTTGCAGCGAGGGAGTGTGACATAGTGGGGGGCTGTCTGCTCTGTAACCCAGCATGTCCACCTGGCTGCGCTTTGCTGTGCGATTCCCACTGACTCACCCCATGTGTTCTGGCCCAGACACCTAGTCCCAACCTGAGCTGTTAACAAGCCTGTTCCCAGAGGGAGAGACGAAGGAAGGGAGGCAGACATGGCCACCTGGCTGGGGGGCAGGGCCTGGGAGCTGGGCAGTCTTGACAGGGGGGAGGCATGAGGGAAACAGACTAAGTCCAGGACAGGGGGTTCAGGGGCCTGTGAACCCCTCCCCCCAGAGGACTAGGCTCTGCCCTGGCTCCCGTGGCCACGTGGAGCCTGTACTGCGCTGTGTCTCTGAAAAGCAATAAACCTGCTATTCTACTGGCTGGCGGAGTCACATCTGGCTGCGGACGGGGGTGCAGGGTCGGGGCCCCCGACGCGCCAGCACAGTGGTGGCAGAAGTGGGATACACTGCACCCCATGGATGGAGCTTCCAGCAGCGAGTGACGGGGCGCAGTAGAAGTAAGGGGGCTTGCAAGAGCCAGGCGTGCTGGAGGCAGAGCCCAGCTGATTGCCCAGCTGGAAGAGAATGACCAGTCCAGGGGCCTGGATCCTGTCCCAGCGAGGAGCATCCAGACACCCCTGGGAGTGTCTCAGACCGGAGGGAGGGCTGGAGTCCGCCAGAAAGCCACAGTGCCCACCAGGCTACGCTCCGCCGGCAGCGGTTCATCTAGGGCCAGGTCCCCCACGGCACAGCTGCGCCAGCTAAAGATTGAGCTGAGGCTAAAGGAATTGGAGGCACGAGAGAAAGAGAAGGAGCAGCAGGACCGTAGGGAGGAGCGCCAGGACTGAGACACAGCGGCAGCATGAGCGGGCCATGGCGAAGCGAAGAAGCCGAGGGGCCCGGCTGCGGTGAGTGGGGAGGGGATGGCCACACACTTTGAGAGGTTCGTGCTGTCCCAGTGTAAGGACGTAGGGGACATGGATGAGTTTCTTAGCTCCTCTGAGCGAGCCTGTGAGCTGCACCAGGTCCCCCCAGCCGACTGGCTCCGGTAGCTCTCCCTCTTGCTGGATCAGTTGGCTGCAGGGGTGCTCGGCCAGCTGGAAAAGCAGCAGCTGGGTGACTACGAAGGGGTCAGACAGGCCCTGCAGCACAAGTTCAGGCTGACCCCCGAGACGTACAGGAAGACGTTCCGGGGGGCGCAGAAGGGGCCGGAGGAGACCTGCATGGATCTGGCATCCCGCCTAGCGCAATACTGCTGCAAGTGGGTGTCCGGGGTGGAGGTCCAGACCTCAGTTCTATCCTGGAGCAGTTCTATGAAGCGTGCCCGCCCGACCTCAGGCTGTGGCTCAAGGACTGGAAGCCAGAGGACGCCGGGAGGCTGGCGGATGAGTTCACGGTCAGCCGGTCCAGGTGTGAACGGGAGTCCCAGAGAGAAAGGGAGTCGCACAGGGACCGGTTCTTGGCTGAGCAACGGAGAGAATCACCTACGGGGCGAGCCCAAGAGACAAGGACCAGTCAGCCGCCCCCCAGAGAGACAGCCAGGGCCCGGACGGAACCAGCCCAAAGGGACCTGCAGGACCTGACCTGCCATCGCTGTGGACAAAGGGGCCACAAGAGGGCTCAGTGCCCCAGGCACCAGGGCAGGTCCCACAACCCGAGACTTTCCAGGGTTAACTGGCTGGGGCTGGAGGAGGAGCAGGCTGCCCCAGGGGCAGGGACCAGCAAGCAAACCTCAGCTTGGGGGGGGAGGCTGCTCAGGCCAGCTCCTCCAGGAGATCTGACCCTCTGGAGGCAGGTCTCTCCATGTACCGGATGGGGGGCAGGGCGGCCTCTGCGGAGTGAGTGCCTCGTGCCCCTGGAGGTGGATGGCAAGAAGGTGACGCTGGCCCAGCCCAAGGTCATAGCTCCAGACCGCATGGTGCCCAACACCCAGCTCGCCCTGAGGGGCATAGATGGGACCCCATTCAAGGAACCCGTGGCCCAGGTGCATCTGAAGTGGGGGGCTGAGGGCCCCAGGGAAGTGCTTGCCTACGGAGCACCTTGCCTACGGAGGTGCTGATGGGGGGTTTCCTAGAGGAGTGGCCAGACGGACCCCACAGGGTCCTGGTCACCACCCGTAGCCAGAGCCAGGGAGGGGCTGGCGACCCTGACCCAGGGGAGGGCTCCCTACAGGGGGCGCAGGGCCCCATCCCAGCAGACATGGGGCCCAGCAGGGCTGGGACTCTGGACCCAGACAGTGGGAAGGGGGGGACAGGTCCCTGTCCCTTTGTGACAGACCAGGCCAGGTCTGGGCACAGCTGAGGGTGTCCACTCAGGGCGAATTACTCAAACTCGGGGCTCTTTACTGCCCCAGACTGGAGACCTTCCCAAACAGGCCACACACCAGTCACACCGAGCGCGCCAGCTGCCTGCCTGGCCAGCCAGAAGCCTCACGAGCAAAACCCCTCAGACACCGCAGCTCTCCCTGTGCCCCAATCAGCCCCGGGCCCAACACACGGGTGAGGGGTTATAGAACCCGATCCCACCCACCCTGAACGGGTTCTTCCAGCCCCAAGAAACCAGCCACAGTTCCCAGATCAATTTACACTCTGGATCTTACCCACAAGAGCACGCTGAGCCAATCCTTTAGAATCTAAAATTGAAAGGTTTATCACTAAAAGAAAGAAAAGCATGAGAGTGAGGTTGTTAAAGTATCATACATTACATGCACCGAGTCGCCCAGTTCTCGATGCAGGCTTAGCAGAGATGTTATAAACTGCTATATTAAAAGTCTTTGGTGTACATCCTATGTCAGGATGGGTCCACGGTTCTTTCCGGCTCGTGGTTCCCTGCAAGGCTGCACCTGGGATCAGGAGCTAAACTGAAGGCCAAGATGGAGTCTGCCACATGGCATTTTATATCCATCCCCTGGTCTCTTCCAAGCTGGCGTAGGTCACATGGTTCAGGGATCTATCCTTCTTTCACATGCTTGCAGCCATTATGCCCTGGCTGGTTGCAGGTAGCCAGACACATTCCTTCAGGTGTGTCTCTGGCACTTAGAGATCTATTGTCCTTGGAGCGTCACTAATTAGCACAGACATTGAACAAACATTCCTGGCACATTGCTCTGCCTCCGCCAGAGAATTTTCCACCATCAACCCAGAGTCCATGTTTATAACCCCACATACAGAGATTATACCATTATATGAATAGCATCTACAGACTCGGTAGAGCATAAGCTTTCATGTGACACCCCACATGGCCCCCTTTGTACCAGCTTTTGGGGCAACCTCCCCCCCCCAGAGGTGCAGCTATGATCCTTAAAATTCAATAACATGACACCCTTCCCCAGCACCTGAATTCCAGGCCGAGGTGCAGGCAGATCCCTCCTTGCGGACCCTGAGGGACCGGCCTGGCCTCCGTGCAGCTCAGCCCCTGGGGGGAGGCTGCCAGGAGAGGTTCCTGTGGGAGTGGGGATTCCTGTAGCAGGAATGGCTCCCCCTAGGGAAAGTGGAGATGTGGGGGGGTCCAGCAGCAGCTGGTGGTTCCCCAAAAGTATCTCCCCAGGCTGCTGTATCTGGCCCATGACATCCCATTCGCTGGGCACCAGGGGATCCGGCGCACCCGGCTGAAGCTGCTTCCGGCCTTCTACTGGCCAGGGATATTTGCGGCCGTGCAGCGGTACTGCCGGGCCTGCGACTCCTGCCAGGGAGCGTGGGAAGCCCGAGGGGGGGGAAGCTGCCTTGAGGCACCGGCCCTCCATAGAGGAGCCTTTCTATAAGGCAGCAATAGAGATAGTGGGGCCTGTCGGCCCGGCGACCCGGACAGGGGAAAAAATACATCCTGGGAGCCGTGGATTTGGCTACCAAAATGCGGAAGAACGGCTCTTGCGGAAGAGGGGGTTTTTGTGCAAAAAGGAGCCGTGTACATGGCTCATTTTTGCACAAAAACAGAGCCTCATTAATTATGGAAATGAGGCATGGCAATATTCCACACTTCACCGCATTTTGTATATTTGTTGTGCAAAACGGGGGCAGTGTAGCCATAGCTTGTGTGTCTGTGTGAAGGGCCCAGCGGGGGATAGTCTCTGAGGGAAGGCACGGCCCAGCTGCCTGACACCTGGGCTAGGTGGAGGCTACCTGAACAAAGCCAGGGGACCAGTTGCTGGGGGTTGGGACAGGCTCGGCTGGGAGGAAGCAAGAGGGAAGGAGACTAGAATCATAGAACCATAGAGCTGGAAGAGACCTCAGAAGGACTAAGTCCAGGACAGGGAGGTCCAGGGGCCTGTGAACCCCTCCCCCCAAGAGGACTAAGGCTCTGCCCTGGCTCCTATGTCAGCATCGAGCCTGTGCTGCGCTGTGTCTCTGAGAAGCAATAAACCTTCTAACCTACGGCCTGACAAAGTCACATCCGGCTGCGGACGGGGTTCAGGGCCGGGGGCTCCCCGACGCGCCGTCACAGGAAGCTCCAGAGGCCAGCTCGAGCCAAGACTCAGCAGTCCTGGCCCGTGCAGGCTCCGGAGCCCCAGTGCTGCGGCTCAGCATGTTACAGGGAGTAAGAGCCGCTGGGCTCCAACTACATTTAAATGCAGCAGCCAGCGCTTGCCAGGACTGCTCAGTCCCCTGTCCACGGCGGCCAGCCCTGGCCACAGTGAGCAGGGGCTGCTTGGCAGCCTCCCCCCCCCCACCTATTATAGAGGCAGCAGGGGGGCAGGCAGGGCCCTGGAGACCATGAGGAGGGTCTGGCTTTTAAGCCAGCACCCCCGCTCCTGCCCCCCTTGCTGCCTCTCAGAGACTGCAAGCGGGCGTCCCATGCTCCCTGCGGAGCTTCGGCTACTGAAATGGCCGAGTCCCCAGGCTCATATACGTTGCAGACACAGACACCGCCGTGGGAACGGCCGTGTGGGGACATTTCCCACTGCACCTCTGCCTCCCTGCCCCCGCAGAGCAGTGCTGGGGGAACTGGCTTTACCTGGGGGGGGGGCACATAGGGGATGGCCCAGGCCAGCCTCTCGCCTGACCCGAGGGGAAAGCTGCAACCAGGGACAGTCAGAAACCACCTTGGGCCCAGGAAGTAGCACAAAGAGGGTGGGGGAGGGGGCTGCCTGGGGGCTGTGACCAGTGCTGGGTGCGAGAGTTTAGTTTTTGGCTGGCTTGGGGAGAAGGGAGCCTGGCTGGGGGGGGCCGTCCCCAGGCTGGGCTGGGCTGGCTGCCCCTGGTCCCTGTAACAACAAGTCTGAGCTGCGCTGTGTCCCTGGGACCCAAGAAACCTTCTCTTCTACCTGCCACCTGAAAGTCCCGCCTGGCTGTGGTGTCCTCTAGTTCTTCTATTATGGGAACTAATAAATAACTTTTCTTTATCCGCCCTCTCCACACCGCTCATGATTTTATAGACCTCTATCATATCCCCCCTCAGTCTCCTCTTTTCTAAACTGAAAAGTCCCAGTCTTAACCTCTCTTCATATGGGACCCATTCCAAACCCCTAATCATTTTAGTTGCCCTTTTCTGAACCCTTTCCAAGGCCAAAATATCTTTTTGAGGTGAGAGACCACATCTGTACACAGTATTCAAGATGTGGGCGTACCATAGTTTTATACAGGGGCAGTAAGATATTCTGTGTCTTATTTTCTATCCCTTTCTTAATAATTCCTAGCATCCTATTTGCCTTTTTGACACGCTGCACATGTGTGGAAGTTTTCATTGAACTGTCCACGATAACTCCAAGATCTCTTTCCTGATTTGTCGTAGCCAAATTAGCCCCCATCATACTGTACGTATAGTTGGGGTTATTTTTCCTGATGTGCATTACTTTACACTTATCCACATTACATTTCATTTGCCATTTTGTTGCCCAATCGCTCAGTTTGGTGAGATCTTTTTGGAGTCCCTCACAGTCTGCTTCTGTCTTGACTATCCTAAACAGTTTGGTATCATCTGCAAACTTTACCACCTCACTGCTTACCCCTTTCTCCAGATCATTTATGAATAAGTTGAACAGGATTGGTCCTAGGACTGACCCTTGGGGACACCACTAGTTACCCCTCTCCATTCTGAAAATTTACCATTTATTCCTACCCTTTGTTTCCTGTCTTTTAACCAGTTCTCAGTCCAAGAAAGGACCTTCCTCTTATCCCATGGCCATGTAATTTACACAAGAGCCTTTGGTGAGGGACCTTGTCAAAGGCTTTCTGAAAATCTAAGTATACTATATCTACTGGATCCCCCTTGTCCACATGTTTGTTAACCCCTTCAAAGAACTCTAATAGATTAGTAAGACAGGATTTCCCTTTACAGAAACCATGTTGACTTTTGTCCAACAAATTATGTTCTTCTACATGCCTCACAATTTTATTCTTTACTATTGTTTTGACTAATTTGCTACTGAAGTTAGACTTACGGTCTGTAATTGCCCGGATCGCCTCTAGAGACCTTCTTAAATATTGGTGTCACGTTGGCTACCTTCCAGTCATTAGGTACGGAAGCCGATTTAAAGGATAGGTTACAAACCCCAGATAATAGTTCAGCAATTTCCCATTTGAGTTCTTTTAGAACCCTTGGATGAATGCCATCCGGTCCCGGAAATTTGTTAACATTAAGTTTTCTATTTGTTCCAAAACCTCCTCTAATGATACTTCAATCCGGGACAGTTCCTCAGATTCATCACCCACAAAGGACGGTGCAGATTTGGGAATCTCCCAACATCCTCAGCCGTGAAGACTGAAGCAAAGAAATCATTTAGTTTCTCCTAATATTTTGATATGATTGGCTTTATCGTCCTTGATTGCGCCTTTTATAGTTCGATCGTCTAGGGACCCACAGGTTTTTAGCAGGCTTCCTGCTTCTAATGTACTTAAAAACATGTTGTTATTTCTTTTGAGTTTTGGCTAGCTGTTCCTCAAAATCTTTTTTTGCTTTTCTTATTACATTTTTACACTTGATTTGACAGTGTTTATGTTCCTTTCTATTTATCTCACTAGGATTGGACTTCAAATTCTCTTGTGCGTAAGTTTGAAAAACGTTGTGAATAATAGCCTCTCCTTTAGTTCTGGCACAATGGAATTTTTTATTATAAAGTACTCTATTCAGTTTTGACGTACAGTCCATGCTCCGAAAACTTTGATTGTGCATCACAGTGTGGTACACAGTTGGACCTTCGGCAGCTGCTAAATTATTTTCGTCTTCTCCAAATGAGGTACTTCCTAAGAAGTCTGTAACTTTCTGGGACATTGATGCCGATGTTAAAGAATTGTGATGTTTGTTTGATGAAACATGCTTCGTTATGCTGGATCGGCCACCTACTGCCACACTGAATTCCACCGAACAGACAGCACACTTCACTAATGAATCATCTCTTGTTTCATCCACAATTCTGATGAAAGGAAATTCCTTTTTTAAATTCTCATTGAAATGGCATTTTCTTTTGATGGAGAATTTTAATCCAAGGGTTCGGATGGGGGTCCAAGCCCCTTTCCCAATTTATTCCAGACACCCTTCTTAAGCAACCAGCTTTATTCAGGAATGCATTCCAGGGCAAAAATCTCCAGGATACTCTCAGGAAAAGTTTTCACAATTTCCCAAACAAAGGGCAATGTCTTTTCTACTATCTTACATGGTAATCACCCTTTCCCACTGACCACTTACAGTTGCATGCATACACAGGTCAAGCCCTTTGCACCAAATTCCCGCCAATCATTACCTACCCCCTCACAGTCCCTTCTCAGGTCTTACAACAGATTCAAACCAGTTTATACCAGTTTCACCTATCCCCTTCTGGTTGTATACCTGTGTCCAAGCACGTACCTCTTTACAAAGACCAGGTTTAACATCCAGGTCACACAGAGGTCATACTGACAACAACTTAATTTTATCCTTCATTTTTCTTCGACATTTTTAGGGTTAATTGTGTCAACTAAAAAAAATCACATTGACAGTAAATTAAAATGGCTCAAAATAAACAATAACATTTCATAAATACCCTCTAAGTGTACTTTTACTGTATATTAAGCCTTTTAACTGGGGTTCAATTGCAGTATAATGATTCTTTAAAAAACAGCGGGATATATTTTTTTGGCAAAGTAGGACAAGAAGGACAATTTTTTTCAAAGGAGGCCAAAAGGAGGACATAATTATTGGGGAGGACAAGCCCCTCAAAAGGAGGACTGTCCTCCTCAAAGGAGGACGTCTGGTCACCTTAAGGCGGCTTACCCTGAGTGTGGCTGCGGAGAAGCAGTGTCCCCCCCCAGGACTGGCGCTCGAGAAACCCAGCCCACTGAGGGGATCTTCCTGGGAGTCGCGGGCGCTGCAGCATCAGCCGGTGAGTCTGAACCCCAGGGAACGGCGCGGAGATGGCCTACACCCGACTCCTCAAGGCAGACGTTGTGGGGTGGTGCAAGGAGAGGGGCCTGGCCGTGGGGAGATTGACCAAGGCCCAGCTGATTGCCCGGCTGGAAGAGAATGATCGTTCCAGGAGACTGGATCCTGTCCCAGCGGGGAGCAGCCAGACACCTCCTGGGAGCGTATCATGCCCTCAGACTGGAGGGAGGGCTGGAGCCCACCAGACATACGTGGTGCCCACCAGGCCACGTTCTGCCAGCAGCAGTTCATCCAGGGCGGGGTCCATCCCGGCAGAGCTGTGGCGGCTGGAAATCGAGCTGGGGCTAAAGGAACCGGAGGTACAGGACTGTGACGGGGCGAGGCAGCCCCGCACTGAGCCTGCAGGGCCCAGCCAGGGTTACCTGGCTGCAGAGGCCCCTGCCCCGCAGCCCTACCGAGCATGCCCGGGCTGTAGCCCCACTATAAAAGCCTGGGGAAGGACTCAGTTGGGGTGGCAGCCGGAGGAGAAGGACCTGTGAAGGGGGCTCCCGCACAGCCACCACCAGAGACTCCAGGAGAGGCCGGTGGGGACGCGGAGGCAAGCTGGTGCATCCCAGAGGCTGCCCGCCGAGGAGACGCCGGCCCAGAGGGCGCAGCAAGCTGGGCGAGTACAGGGGAAGGAACCCCAGCGAACCAGGTAGGAAGTGGCCCAGGGCAGGAGCGGGAACCGCCTCTCCCGCACCCGAGAACCTCGGCGCGTTTCGGCCGGATTGCCCCGCCGAGGGAGTGACCCGCCATCCGGTCGCTCACAGGGCCCTGGGCCGGGACCCGGTGGAGTAGGGTGGGCCCGGGTCCCCCTCCCTGGGGTGCGTCCCCGCTACAACCCTGAACTGTGTTTTGGACTCGGGCTGGAGGGCCTTGGCCTTGCCTTAAAGGGCCAGACTTAAACTGTGTTTGTGACTCAGGCCAGCGGGCCTTAAGAGGTCCTGCAGGAGGGCCAGGCAGGAGTAGCCCGCCACACGTGCTGGAATGTGAGTAGGTTCTTCCCCTGCGACGAGGGGAAAGTAAGGGGGACACACTTAGCTCTCTCTTTTCTTCCTCTCCTTTTTTTTTTTTTTTTTTTTTGGCTAAGAGATGGGGCAGTTTAGAAAGAGGCAGCGCCCCCAGAACTGTAATTATGGGCAGGTGCTGATGTTCGGCCAGAGGGCGCGGAGGTGGGACGGGGCCAAGATTGTAGTGCCCGTGCGGGTGAATGGAACCCCCACCACCACGCTGGTGGACTCAGGCTGTAGCCAAACCATTGTCCGGACGGGGGTGGCCGTGGGGTTGGAGCAGCTGGGACCCGCAGTACAGATGATGTGTATCCATGGAGATGTACGGTCCTACGCCACAGCCTGGGTAAGGTTGGAAGACAGGCAGCATGGTGCACTAGTGGTGGTGGCCCCAAAGTCGCCCTATCCGGTGATCCTGGGGCGGGACTGGCCGGGGTTTACCGAACTATTGCAAGAAGCAAGTGCCCTAATGTCAAATATTGTCCTAGCACAGCAGGCTTGCTGGTCCCAGATAAGCCAGCCCCTCAAGGCAGCGGCGGGGGAAGGGGCCTTGCAGGACTCTACTCCCGGGAGACCAGTGTTGAGCATGGGCGGGGCCCCTACTGGTCCCCCGCCTAACGACCTGGAGCTAGATGGGGACTTCCTAGAAGAGCAACGGAACGACCCCACACTTAGCCGAGCATGGGAGCAAGCAGTTATTCGCCCAGAAGGGGAAGAGCAGGCTCCAGGCCAGCCCCAAGGGCCCCGCTTTGAGGTACGGCAGGACCTTCGCTACTGCCTAGTACGGGACCCCCAGACCCAGGATGAGATGCGCCAGCTGTTAGTCCCACGGCGTTTCCACTGGGTCCTGTTACAGTTGGCCCACGCGATCCCCTGGGCAGGTCATATGGGCCGAGAGAAGACCCTGCAGCGAGTGGCGCAACGATTCTTCTGGCCAGGAATCCACCATGAAGTGCGCAAGTACTGCGCATCGTGCCCCGAGTGCCAGAAGGCTAACCCCACCAGCATTCCCCGGGCCCCTCTGGTGCCTCTACCCATAGTGGGAACGCCCTTCGAGCGCATTGGCCTGGACTTGGTGGGCCCTCTGGAGAGGAGCCAGACGCAGCACAAATATATCCTAGTCGTAGTGGACTACGCTATGCAGTACCCAGAGGCCGTCCCCTTGCAGACGGCTACCGCCCGCGTCATCGCTGGGGAGTTGCTTGAAATATTCTCCAGGGTGGGGCTGCCCCGGGAAATCCTCACAGATCAGGGGATGAACTTTGTTGTGCTTAAAAGAAGCACCCAGGATCTTTTTCAGGGGGATAAGGCAACGCGCCACATTTATTGAACATACACAGATCAATCAATACTTATCATATGCATATGATACATCACACTCATGCACTCTCACACACACACACACGCACACTCCATCTTGTTGTTACCAAAAGTTGCTCCCCCTAACTGCACTGGCCAGGTGAGTTAGATGGGGAAGGGGTGGAGCCAGGCTTCTGCCGATCCGGATTGATGCTCCCATGTTGACAAGACGAAAATCTGGGGTCCCTCTGCAAGATGCCTCCTATTTATCCCTCTCATGCAGCCTGTTAGTCGTCACCTCGCCTTTCCTAATGCTGCTTCAGAGAGAGTTCCTCCAAGGGCAGGCACTTGCTGCTGGACTCCCAAGGGTCTGTCTGTCCAGTCTTCTTCATGAGCTCACTGCACAGGGATTGTCTTGGATCTGGCTCCCAGACCTTCTCCACCCTTGCAACTGCTGCTGGAGGTGCTCACCTTTCATTCTCCATTCACACCTCATTCATTTCAACAGGGCAATCAAGGAAAGGGGAGAGCTCAAAAGACATTTTTTTCTTACAAGATCTATATATCTTAATACAAAGTTCTAGGAGAAATGTTCCAGAGATTCTATAAGAACACTTAACAAAGATAGATCTAAAAGGACAAGATCTTAATACAAAGTATAATATTACAGGGATTTATCCACAACTTGACTTCACGACTCATGGTGGAGATGTGTCGTTTACTGAACATCCGTACGCTCAGGACCTCGGTCTGCCACCCGCAGACGGACGGGTTGGTAGAGCGCTTCAACTGCACCTTGAAGACAATGCTGCACAAGTTTGTGGAGGAAGACGCCCGTCATTGGGATAAGATGCTCCCAGCACTGATGTTCGCGGTGCGAGAGGTGCCGCAGGCCTCTCCGGGGTTCTCGCCCTTTGAGCTCCTGTACGGACGACAGCCCCGAGGGATTCTAGACCTCCTCCGGGAGACCTGGGAAGAACAAGAGACCCCAGCCCGAGGCTCCGTGCAATACATCCTGCGCCTGCAGGATCAGCTTCGGGAACTAGGGCGCTTGGCACAAGAGAATCTATGCCAAGCCCAGGAGGTCCAGGCAGCTCAATACAACCAGGGATCCAGGACCCGGACCTTCCAGCCAGGAGACTGGGTACTACTGTTGCGCCCCTCCTCAGAATCCAAGCTGCTAGCAAAATGGCAAGGCCCATTTGAGGTGGTGAGACAGGTGGGTCCGGTGAACTATGAAGTACGGCTGCCAGGGCGGAGGAAAGAGGTGCAGATATATCATATAAACCTGCTCAAGGGGTGGAAGGAGCAGGAGGCTCTGATGATCACCCCGTACCCCATGGAGCCGGAGTTGGGGCCATCCACAGAAGAGGACCCCACGTCCGCATGCCTGGACATCAGTCCTGACCTCAATACAGAACTGCGAGAACAGCTCTGCCAGCTGCTGAGCAGCTTTCCCCAGGTCCTGTCGTCTAAACCCGGCAAGACAAGCTTAGCGTGCCACCACATAGCCACCCCCCCCCGGGGCAGAAGGTGCGTGACCACCATCGCCTGCTCCCCAGGAAGAGAATTGGACCAAATGCTAGCTCTGGGCGTGGTAGAAGGGTCCCGAAGTGACTGGAGGAGCCCCATAGTCCTGGTGCCGAAAGCGGATGGGTCGGTCCAGTTTTGTGTGGACTTCAGGAAGGTAAACACCATCTCCTGTTTCGATGCCTACCCGATGCCACGGGTGGATGAGCTGTTGGAGCGGTTGTGTCGTGAAAGAGTCATATCCACTCTTGATTTAACTAAAGGCTACTGGCAAATTCCCCTGACGCCAGCATCTCGTGGAAAAAAATGGCCTTTCCAACCCCTTTTGGACTCTTCCAATTGACAGCGATGCCGTTTGGCCTTCACGTGGTGGCAGCCACCTTCCAGTGGTTCATGAATAAAGTACTAAGTCCACATAATGACTACGCAGCAGCGTATATCGACGATATTGTGGTATATAGCCGGAGTTGGACAGAACATCTCCGACATCTGATCCAAGGGCTGCAGGCGTTAGCGGAGGCCGGCCTCACTGCCAACCCGGCCAAATGCCACTGGGGATATCCTGAGGTGAGCTATCTAGGTTATACATTAGGGAAGGGGCAGCTCTGATCCCGATAGACAAAGTCCAGGCTCTGCAGGAGAGCCCTACGCCTACCACGAAGAGACACGTACGGCAGTTCCTGGGGCTGGCGGGATACTACCGCCGCTTTATACCGAACTTCGCGACCATCGCAGCGCCCCTTACAGACCTCACCAGGAATCCCCGGGTGCGCCGCATAGAGTGGACCTCTGAGTGCGAAGCTGCCTTTCAGGCCTTGAAGAAGCGGTTAGCCCGGGGGCCGGTGCTTGTTCACCCTATTTTGACAAACCGTTCATTTTGCAGACAGATGCCTCCCGAGTAGGACTAGGAGCGGTATTATCCCAGGTGATAGAGGGGGAGGAGCACCTCATCCTGTACCTTAGCTGCAAGCTATTCCCGCAGGAGACCAGATACTCTACGATAGAGCAGGAGGCCCTCGCGGCGAAATGGGCCATGGAGTCACTAAGGGTATGTCTACACTACAAAGTTAATTCAAAATACTACATAGGCAAACCGCTATTTCGAAATAACTTCGAAATAGTGGAGCCCTTATTTTGAATTTGGTAAACCTCATTCTACGAGGAGTAATGCCAAATTCAAAATAGCTATTTCGAATTAAGTGCTGTGTAGACACTTAATTCGAAATAGGGGGCCTCCAGCCCTTCCCAGGGAGCCCTGGTGGCCACTCTGGGCACAACCAGGAAAGCTTACTCTCCTCTCCCCCAGCCCGGAGACATTAAAGAGGTAGACCCTGGCCACAGTGCCTGTGCCAGCTCCAAGCCTGCCAGCCCAGAGCCAGCAGTGGCCACCGGGGCCCCTGACCCAGTGGCCCCAAAACATGAGCCAGCAAGCCACTGGCAGCCAGCCCTCCACCGCTCCTCAGGAGCAGTCTGCCAGCTCCCAGGAGCCTGACAGGGGCTGGAGAAGGCGGGCGCCTTCCTGGTCCAGGGTGGAGATCATGGACCTTATTCAGGTTTGGGGGGGATGCCCCCAACGTCCATGATCTCAGCCTAGACGGAGGAATGCGGCCATCTATGGCAGGATAGCTGCCAGCCTGGCCACCAAAGGCCACATGTGAACCCAGGAGCAAGTTAGCATGAAAGTCAGGTTGGTCCGGCGAGACCCCCAACCCTGAGCCCTGAGCTTCTCCTCCCCCTTCTTCCCCTTGCTTCCCCCTTCCAGT
Source organism: Rafetus swinhoei (assembly GCA_019425775.1). NCBI lineage: Eukaryota > Metazoa > Chordata > Testudines > Trionychidae > Rafetus > Rafetus swinhoei. The sequence goes on from CM033446.1 coordinate 245,052, forward strand.
TCCCTCCTCCCAGGTTTCCCCCTCCCCACTTCCACCCTCTCTCTTCCCCTCTCCCACCTCCTTTTCCCAGTCTCCCCAGAGGTTCATCCCCCCCCCCCAGTATTGTTCAATAAACCCAGTTTCTATTTTTGAACATACGTGTCTTTTATTTGACATCAGGAAGGGGGGCTAGGGAGGGGTAAGTGGAAGGACGTGAGGGAGGAATGGGGCAGGAGCCCCCGGTGGGGAGGACCGGGAAGGCTCTGAGGGCTTCTCGGGGTGGACGCTCTCCCTCAGGGCCTCCTGGATCCTGACAGCCCCCCGATGGACCCCCCGGATGGCAGCCTGCAGCAACAACCCCACGAGATGCACTGGCATGCCATGGGGCAGCTCTGGCTCCATGTTGACAAGTGCTGTGGTGTCTTGAGTGTGGGCACTCAGGGCACTCCGAGACAGGACTGCTTTGCTGTCCCTCATCGAGGTAGACAAGCAAGCGGGAACCCTGAGAACGGTCTGTCCAGGGTGGGGGGTAGGGTCCCTTTAAGCACGGAGCTCAGTTAGCCTCAGGCAGCAGCCCCACACACTAAGTCCTCACCTGATGCCCTGCCGGCACCGGTTCCAGCCAGTTTTAACTTCGGTTCAGGGTCCACTCAGTGTGGACGTGCTATTTCAAAATAGCAAAATGCTATTTCAAAATAGTTTTTGTGTATAGATGCGTTATTTCGAATTAGCTTAATTTGAATTAACTATTTCGAATTAAGTTAATTCGAAATAGCACTGTAGTGTAGACATACCCTAAGATATTAGCTGCTGGGGGCCAGTTCACCTTAGTAACTGACCATGCCCCCCTGAGATGGCTCCACGCCATGAAAGATTCGAACGCGCAGATCATGCGCTGGTGCTTGTCACTGCAACCTTTTGCTTTTCAGGTTGTGCATCGGCCGGGAAAAGCCCATACTAACGCGGAATTTTTTTCAAGGACAAGTGAAGGGGGTCGGCTGAAACCCCGTCGCCGACCCTCTTAAGGGGGAGGGTGTGTAACGGGGCGAGGCAGCCCCGTGTTAGAGAAAAAACTGCCCCCACCCCGTAAAAAGTTTGGCCAGGCCGCTTTTGCTATAGTGGGCTGCAGTACTCCTTGGGAGAAACCAGCCGCACCCTTCCTGCATACCATTGCCTTTAGAAAAGGGAAGGTGTGAAAAGGGAAAATAGCCTCAGACTCTCCCACCCGTCACCTTGGCGTGAGAACTGCGGGCTTACCTGGTCGCATGAAACCTGCACAGTTTTGGCCCAACCCCTGGGACACAGACCCCCACTTGGTGACCATTGGGGCCATATATGGTAATATGCAAGTGTGGGAAAGCGATGTGCAGATTTGGGGATAAATACCCATCGCACAGTTCGCTCGAGGAGGGCTTCGCAACACACGTACCACTGTGCGTGTGCCTTCCCGCGTACTCCAAAGCGCTGCCGGCCTGATCAACTGACCAGCCACCTCCCCCGACTCTCGGGCGTAAGCAAGGCCTTCGCAACCGAACCGATATCTTCGAAATGTTCCTTGTGCTGTGTACGTTGGTATGTAGGATTTGATTCTCTTTCTTGTATAAGCTCAGTGTTGTAGTTGTTTTGGATAGTACATAGAGTTTGTAGTTATCACTGTTATTTAATTAGTGTAGCTGGATATCTTTAGAATAGAGACTATTCCCCTTGCCGTTCCCATCCTTATATCTCTGACACGTTTAACTAGAAATCGTAGAATAAATATAATAAATACTGTCAATTCATTATTAACACAGTCTATTAAAATCTTAGAATAAATACTATAAATTCATCATTGTTATAAATAAATATCTTTAATTTACTAAAACGGTCCCCCCTGGTCCTGTCCTTCCCCTCTTGGGTATGCATCATCGGACCTGTGGTTCTCGCGACACCCCGCACTGAGCCCGCAGGCCCAGCCAGGGTTACCTGGCTGCAGAGGCCCCTGCCCCGCAGCCCTACCGAGCATGCCCGGGCTGTAGCTCCACTATAAAAGCCTGGGGAAGGACTCAGTCGGGGGTGGCAGCCGGAGGAGAAGGACCTGTGAAGGGGGGGCTCCCGCACAGCCACCACCAGAGACTCCAGGAGAGGCCAGTGGGGACGTGGAGGCGAGCTGGTGCATCCCAGAGGCTGCCCGCCAAGGAGACGCCGGCCCAGAGGGCGCAGCAAGCTGGGCGAGTACAGGGGGAAGGAACCCCAGCGAACCAGGTAGGAAGTGGCCCAGGACAGGAGCGGGAACCGCCTCTCCCGCCCCCCCCCCGAGAACCTCGGCGCGTTTCGGCCGGATTGCCCCGCCGAGGGAGTGACCCGCCATCCGGTCACTCACAGGGCCCTGGGCCGGGACCCGGTGGAGTAGGGTGGGCCCGGGTCCCCCTCCCTGGGGTGTGTCCCCTGCTACAACCCTGAACTGTGTTTCAGACTCAGGCCAGCAGGCCTAGCCTTAAGAGGTCCTGCGGGAGGACCAGGCAGGAGTAGCCCACCACAAGGACTGATGGCTGGAGATCGAGCTGTGGCTAAGGCTGGAGGGTGCCCGTGGGAGAGGGGCCCTGCTGTGTGGAGCTGGAGTCACTGCTAATGTTCCCACTAATCTTGTCATCCCTGTGCAGAATAAATTTTGTTCTGTGCACTGTGGCTGTGCACCACCAGGGAAACACAAACCTGGTTATGGGTGCTGCCAATCAGCCAGGCGGCCCCCGACACTCTCCTGGGTGGCCGTGTGGGCACCCAGCTCCCCGGGAACATTCATCAGCAGGGCTCTCAGCCCAGGCCTGGCTCCATGTCTCAGCTTCGCCCTGCCCCTGGGCGCAGGCTCAGCCCCAGCCCAGCCTGGTTTCGCTTCCGTCTGGCTGCTGACAGCGAGGCGCCTGCAGACCTGCTGGCTTGCAGCTGGGGGCTGGGTGGGAAGTGATGTGGCCCGGCCTGAGCCAGGCCTGGAGCTCTGCAAGCTGCCCGGGGCCCTCCCAGACCAGTGCTGGTGCTAGGTTCCCAGTAAGGCTGGCTCACAGCCCCAGCTCCATGGCAGGCAACGGGACTCGGGGGTCACCAGGAGACCCGCACAGAAGCCTGGTGTCCCAGGCACTACGAGGATCTGCCCCGGCGCCAGGCAAGCGGCTCCGCTGGCCAGTTCCCTCCCCGCAAGCCCTGGCACCTTCGAGGGGGTGTCCGTCTGCTGGCAGATGTCCCTGCCCTGGGCAGGGGCCTCTCTGCGTGGGGCGGGGCAGTGGGGCCAGGTGCCCAGCAGCAGGGAGCTGGGGAGCAGGAAGGGACGGGGGTGCCCCAGCAATGGAGAGGGGGTGCAGCCTCTCCTGCTCGCTCCGTCTCTCGCCCAGCAGAGCTGAGGCCTCCCTGGGCGCTCCATGGTGCTGGAGTGCAGAGCCTTGCCGGCTGGGAGCCTGGCTCTGTGGGGGAGCTGTGGGGAGCCTGTGTGGGGCAGGGCAGGCCCCACAGGCTGCTCTCTGAGCCTGGTCCATGCTACAGCTCTCCCTGCTGGAACCGACCAGGTCTGAGCCCGACATCCGGGGGCGCCTTCCTGCCCTACGTGAGCCCAGCGCCTGCCCAGGACTTGCCGATCGCCCGCGGGGGCAGCCAGGATGTGTCGCCCACTGCCCGTCTGCCTCGCCCTCTGCTGCCTGCTGCTGCCAGGTCAGGTACTGCAGAGAGGCTGGCTTCAGGGCATCCTGCAGGGAGGGGGTGGGGTGGGGAGAGCAGGCCAGGGATGGGGTGGGGTGGGGTGGGGAGAGTAGACTAGGGAGGGGCAGGGCAGGGAGGGGTGCTTCTGGCAGCAGAACTGGGGACTGGGGCTGGGCAGTGGGGCCAGGTGCTCAGCAGCAGGGAGCTGGGGAGCAGGAAGGGACAGGGGTGCCCCAGCAATGGGGTTGGGGCGCAGCCTCTTCTGTTCACACCGTCTCTCGCCCAGCAGGGGTCCAGGTGCACCTGCCCCCAGAGCTGGTGGCCTCGCCAGGGGACTCTGTGGTGCTGAACTGCACCTTCGCCGCCGCCCCATGGGCCTCCAAGCTGGCCGTGAGCTAGGTGTGGCAGGCGCCAGACGGGGAGGCCCAGATCTACCCCCTGCCCAGCCAGGCCTCTGCACTGTGCAGCCGGGTCGCCTTGGACTCGGGGCGCTTCTGGCACCAGCAGGATGCGTCCCTGCAGCTGGCCAACCTGACGGGGCAGGATGCTGGGCTGTACCGCTGCCTCATCTGGACCTCTGGCATCAGCAGCCACGCCGGCAATGGGACCCAACTCCGCGTCCTGAGGGAGGGGCCAGGTACCCCTGGGGGGCAGGGGAGCCAGGGATGCGAGGAGGAGGCAGGACTAGGGGTCCCTCAGCAGATCCTGACGTGCTCTCTTCTCTCTCCTCTCCAGGAGCTGGGGCGTGGCGCTGGGCAGCCTGCGGCCCCATGGGCATGTTGCTGGCTGTGCTGCTGGCCCTGCATGCCTTGCTGTGCCCTGCGTGCCGGGGCCTGCCGCGCCCTCGGAAGGACAGGAGGCCCAGTGCCCAGCGCCGGGAGGCAGCCAGGGACCCACGCTCCCCGCAAAGCCTGAGGCTGGCAGGGAAGGACGGAGCCTCCCGGCCTGTCTGACGGCTGCTCGGCCACAGGACACCATCCCTGCCCGTGGGCCTCTCCGGCACCAGCAGATGCGGGAGGGAAGCTCCGGGAAAGGGGACGAGGCGGCTGGAGGAAGCGCCCGGCTCTGTGCAGTGGGATGCTGGGCTGGGGATGCACCAAGCAGGGCCCAGTTGCTCTCCCTGAGGCTCCTGCCGTGGCAACAGGGCCTCTCCGCACGCACAAGGCCTGCGATCAGCACCTCCCCACAAGCCACATCCGCCTGGCTTCCCCTGGGGCTGCAGCTGGCGGCTCCTTCTGTCTCTGCCGGGCCTGGCCCAGCAGCCCCAGCCCCTCTGACCACTGGCCCAGCCAGGCCTGATGCAGCAACTGGGGCCACCGGTCAGCACGGGGCTGGATTTCCCACTGGGGGCAGCACACAGGGCTCAGGGCACCTGGAAGGGAGCCATGCCAGTGGCTGGCTCGCCCCATGGGGCTGGCGGGGGCGGAGGTGGAGGCAGCTGGGGGGCCTCCCGCTTCCTGCCAATGCCCTCGAGCTATTGCCTGCCTGTGCCCTGCCCCCCTGTACAGAATTCCTGCCCCCGAGGGGCGATTCCCCTGCACACGTGCTGCAGCAGCTGGCTGAGCCGCCCTGCGGGGCCCCCGTGCGCACACAGGCGTCTCCGCCCGCAATAAACGCTGTGCCAGCCAGACCGGCCACATGCTTCCCTGCCTGGGGAGGTGGGGCCCCGAGGGGACCCAAGGAGGGGACGCAGGTGTGATGTAGTGGGGGGCTGTCTGCTCTGTGACCCGGGGTCCCCCTGCGCTGTGAGGTGTGACTCCCACTGACTCACCCACATGTTGTGATGTAGTGTCAGTACCTTGCTGGTTGTTGTGCTTGGGCTGTGGAGGACCCCACTGGCCTCTGCCTGTGAGCAGGGCCCAGCAGGGGGGCTGCCTAAGTCAGGCAGACAAAGACCCAACCGGTCAGACGGGTTAGGGCAGCCAGGGAACTAGGAAGTGAGTGTTCGGGGGAAGGGTCAGTCTGGGGCTGGAACCATGAAGGAACCAGTCTAAGGAGGGGCTGGAATCTAGGGGCCCAGGGACCCCATCTCAAGGGGTCTGAGGTATCCTGGCCCTGACTCCTGTAGACACGTCACGTCTGTGCTGTGCTGTATCCTGGAGAAGCAATACACCCCCCTGTTCTACTGGCTGGCGGAGTCTGTTCTTGCTGCTACGGGGGGGGGGCAGGGTCAGGGGAACCCCGACGCGCCGTCACACTGGTGTCAGGAGTGGGATGCACTGCACCCCGTGGATGGAGCGTCCAGCAGCGAGTGCCAAGGTGCAGGAGAAGGAAGGGGCTTAGAGCCAGGCGTGCTGGAGACAGAGCGAAGCGGTTCCTGGGAATCGTGGGGCGCTGCAGCACTAGACCGGTGAGTCTACACCATGGGGACTGGTGGGGAGATGGCCTACACCCGACTCCTGAGGGCAGAGCTGGTGGGGCTGTGCAGAGAGAGGGGCCTGCCTGTGGGGAAAGCAACCAAGGCCCTGTTGATCGCCCGGCTGGAAGAGAATGACACATCCAGAGGCCTGGATCCTGCCCCAGCAGGGATAAGCCAGACACCCCCTGGGAGCGTCTCAGGTTCTCGGACCGGACGGAGGGCTGGAGCCCGGCAGAGAGACGTGGTGCTCACCAGGCCAAGCCCTGCCAGCCGCGGTTCGTCCAGGGCGGGGTCCAGCCTGGTAGAGCTGCGGCGGCTGGAGATCGAACTGCAGCTAAAGGAACTAGAGGACCGTAGGGAGGAGCGCCAGGACCGAGAGAAACAGCGACAGCATGAGCTGGCCATGGCAGAGCGGAGGAGCCGAGGGGCCCCGGTTGCAGTGAGTGGGGAGGACCCCAGGGGGCCTGGGGCGGCTAGACACTTGGAGAAGCTCGTGTTGGCCCAATGTAAAGACATGGGGGACATGGATGGGTTCCTCAGCTCCTTTGAGCGGGCCTGTGAATCGCACCAGATCCCCCCCAGCTGACTGGCTGCAACAGCTCACCGCCTTGCTGGATCAGGAGGCCGCAGGGGTGCTCAACCAGCTGGAGGATCTGCAGCCAGGTGATTATGAACGGGTCAAACAGGTCCTGCTGCACAAGTTCGGGCTGACCCCCGAGACGTACAGGAAGACGTTCTGGGGGGTGCAGAAGGAGCCACGGGAGACCTATGTAGATCTGGCCTCCCGCCTGGCGCAATCCTGCCGCAAGTGGGTGTCTGGGGTTGGAGCCCAGACTGCAGAGGACCTGCTTAAGCTGATGATGCTGGAACAGTGCTATGAAGCGTGCCTGCCCAGCCTGAGGCTGCGGCTCAAGGACTGGAGGCCAGAGGACCCCCAGGAAGCTGGGAGGCTGGCGGATGAGTTCACAGAGAGCCAGTGCAGGTGTGAACGGGAGTCCCGGAGAGAAAGGGAATTGCGCAGAGACTGGCTCTCGGCTGAGCAATGGAGAGAGTCACCTACGAGGCGAGCCCAAGAGACAAGGACCAGCCATCTGCGCCCCAGAGAAGCAGCCAGGGCCCGGGCAGAGCCGACCCAAAAGGGCCCGCAGGACCTAACTTGCCATCGCTGCGGGCAAAGAGGCCACAAGAGGGCTCAGTGCCCCAGGCGCCAGGACAGGTCCCATGACCTGGGACTTTCCAGGGTTAACTGGCTGGGGCTGGGGGAAGGGCAGGCTGCCCCAGAGGCAGGGGCCGGCAGGCAAACCTTAGCTCAGAGGTGGGAAAAGGACACGCAGTGCACTCCCCCGGGAGATCTGACCCTCTGGAGGCGGATTTCTCAGTGTACCGGGTGGGGGCAGGGCGGCCCCTGCGGAGCGAGTGCCTTGTGCCGCTGGAGGTGGATAGCAGGAAGGTGACGGGTTTCTGGGACACCGGGGTGGAGGTGACACTGGCCTGGCACGAGGTCGTAGCCCCAGACCATATGGTGCCCAACACTCAGCTGACCGTGAGGGACATAGACGAGACCCTGTTCAAGGTGCCCGTAGCCCGAGTGCATCTGAAATGGGGGGCTGAGGGCCCCAAGGAAGTGGGGGTGCACCAGCACTTGCCCACGGAGGTGCTGATGGGGGGTGACCTAGAGGAGTGGCCAGACGGACCCCACAGGACCCTGGTCACCACCCGTAGCCAGAGCCAGGGAGGGGCTGGTGGCCCTGACCCAGGGGGCTCAGGGTCCCATCCCAGCAGACACAGGGCCCAGCCAGGCTGGGACTCCGGACCTAGACAAGGGCGGGGAACAGGTCCCGATCCCTGCCCCAGCTGCTGCATTCCAGGCTGAGGTGCAGGCAGATCCTTCCTTGCAGAGGCTGAGGGACCAGGCTGGTCTCCGCACAGCTCAGCCCCGGGGGAGAAGTGGCCAGGAGAGATTCCTGTGGGAGCGGGGCTTCCCCTAGGAAGGTGAGGGCATGGGGGGTCCAGCGGCAGCTGATACTCCCTCAAAAGTATCGCCACAAGCTGCTGTATCTGGCCCAGGGCGTCCCATTCGCGGGCCACCGGGGATCCAGTGCACACGGCTGAGGCTGCTCCAACACTTCTACGGGCCAGGGATATATGTGGCCGTGCAGCGATATTGCTGGTCCTGCAACTCCTGCCGGAGGGTAGGGAAGGCCCAAGATGGGAGGAAAGCTGCTTTGAGGCCCCTGCCTATCATAAAGGAGCTGTCCCGGAAGACAGCAATAGAGATAGTGGGGCCTGTCGGCCAGGCCACCAGGACAGGGAACAAATACATCCTGGTAGCCGTGGATACGGCTACCAACTGCCCCGAGGCCCTGGCTTTGCCCTCTAGCGAGGCAGACATGGTGGCAGACACACTGCTGGCCATTTTCAGCAGGGGGGGGTTCCCCCAGGAGGTCCTCATGGACCAGGGATCCCACTTCATGTCGGCCCCGCTCCGGTGCTTGTGGGAGAAGCACGGGGCCCGGCTCACCTGGACCCCAGCGTATGGCGCCTGGTCCAGCGGGCTGGTGGGGAGATTCCAGGGGACCCTGAAGCAGATGCTGGAGGCCTTCATGAACCGGCACCCGCAGGACTGGGATGAGTACCTGCCCCACCTGCTGTCTGCACACAGGGAGGCGCCCCGAGGGCCTGCCAGGCTCTCCCTGACCGAGTCATGGTGCAGCAGGGGGAGGGGACCCCCGGGCTTGCTGAGAGAGTTATGGGAGGGGAAGACCCCCCTGGATGGAGCGTCGGGGGTGGAAGACGTCCTGGCTTTCCGGGAAAGGCTCGCTGAGCTCATGGGCCCGGCCAGAGAGACTCAGGCCAGAGCTCAAGGGCAGTGGAAGGGCTGGTACGGCCACACAGAATGGACCCATGCCGGGCCCCCCAAAGCTGTGCAACAACAGGACAAGGGGGGAGTCGGCTCCTGCAGGGCAGCGCCGGGGCCGGCCCAAGCCAAGGGGAGCGCCAATGTCACCGCTGCAGCTTTACAGGCAGGGGGCCCAGACTTCCCCAGGTCACAAGTGGAGTGACCCTGCTCAGTTCGCTCTCGGAGAGGGGAGAGATGGGGCGTAGTGGGGGGCTGTCTGCTCTGTAACCCGGGTTCCCCCTGTGCTGTGAGGTGTGATCCCCACTGGCTCACCCACATGGTGTAATGTAGTGTCAGTACCTGGCTGGTCCCTGTGCTTGGGCTGTGGGCGGTGGAGGACCCCACTGGCCTCTGTCTGTGAGCACGGCCCAGTGGGGGGGCTGCCTAAGTCACCTAGACAAAGACCCAACCAGTCAGAGGAGTGGGGGCAGCGCGGGAACTAGGAAGTGAGTGTTTGGGGGAAGGGTCAGTCTGGGGCAGAAACTAGGACGGGGACAGACTAAGGAGGGGCTGGAATCTAGGGGCCCAGGGACCCCATCTCAAGGGGGCTGAGATATCCTGGCCCTGACTCCTGTAGCCACATCACGTCTGTGCTGGGCTGTGTCCTGGAGAAGCAATAAACCCCCCGTTCTACTGGCTGGCGGAGTCTGTTCTGGCAGCTACGGGGGTGCAGGGTCGGGGGAACCCCACGCGCCGTCACAGCAGGGTTCCCTTGTGCAGGCTGCTGCTGGCTGCCAGCGAGTGGGTCTCAGTGCCCAGGGAGGGGGCCCAGGTGTGCACATAACTGCGATGGGGAAAGCGCTCTGAGTGATTCGGGGCAGGCAGGAGGAGGGGCACGCTGGGGGCTGCGGGGGCGAGGGGCGCAGGAGGAGGGGCAGGCTGGGGGCTGCGGGGCGCAGGTGGAGGGGCAGGCTGCGGGGGCAAGGGGGAGGGGCAGGCTGGGGCTGTGGGGCGAGGGGGAGGGGCAGGCTGCGGGGCGAGGGGCAGGCTGGGGGCTGCGGGGCGCAGGTGGAGGGGCAGGCTGCGGGGGCAAGGGGGAAGGGGCAGGCCGGGGCGGGGCGCAGGTGGAGGGGCAGGCTGCGGGGGCAAGGGGCGAGGGCAGGCTGAGGGCTGCGGGGTGCAGGTGGAGGGGCAGGCTGCGGGGGCAAGGGGGAGGGGCAGGCCGGGGTTGCGGGGCGCAGGTGGAGGGGCAGGCTGCGGGGCAAGGGCAGGCTGGGGCTGCGGGGCGCAGGTGGAGGGGCAGGCTGGGGGCAGGGGAGAGGGCAGGCTGAGGGCTGCGGGGTGCAGGTGGAGGGGCAGGCTGCGGGGAAAGGGGGAGGGGCAGGCTGGGGGCTGCGGGGCGCAGGTGGAGGGGCAGGCTGGGGGCAAGGGGAGGGGCAGGCTGTGGGGCAAGGGGGAGGGGCAGGCTGGGGGCTGTGGGGCGAGGTGGAGGGGCAGGCTGCTGTGGGGCGAGGGACAGGCTGGGGGCTGCGGGGCGCAGGTGGAGGGGCAGGCTGGGGGCTGGGGCGAGGCAGCAGGCTGCGGGGCAAGGGGGAGGGCAGGCTGGGGGCTGCGGGGCGCAGGTGGAGGGGCAGGCTGGGGCTGGGGGGTGAGGGGAGGGGCAGGCTGGGGGGCTGGGGGCGAGGGGAGGGGCAGGCTGGGGGCGAGGGGCAGGCTGGGGGCTGCGGGGGGCACAGGTGGAGGGGCAGGCTGGGGGGCAAGGGGGAAGGCAGGCTGGGGCTTGCGGGGCGCAGGTGGAGGGGCAGGGGGGGGGGCGAGGGCAGGCTGAGGCTGCGGGGGCAGGTGGAGGGGCAGGCTGGGGGGGGAGGGGCAGGCTGGGCAGGCTGCGGGCGCAGGTGGAGGGGCAGGCTGGGGGCTGTGGGGCGAGGGGAGGGGCAGGCTGCGGGGCGAGGACAGGCTGGGGCTGCGGGGCGCAGGTGGAGGGGCAGGCTGGGGCTGCGGGGGCGAGGGGCAGGCTGCGGGGCGCAGGTGGAGGGGCAGGCTGGGGGCTGTGGGGGCGAGGGGGGAGCTGCGGGGGCGAGGGGCAGGCTGGGGGCTGCGGGGGCGCAGGTGGAGGGGCAGGCTGGGCTCCTCTTCTGCAGGAGAGCCGGTTGCCCTGAAGCAGCCCCTGGCGCGGACCAAGCCCCCCCGCCGCACGGGAACCTGGCCCCGGGCTGAGCCAGACGTTCGCGCCCCGCCCCCGGAGCCCGTTCGCGCAGGGAAGCGAAAGCGAAGGCAGAAGCAGAAGCAGAAGCGCAGCGGGCGACGATCCTCCCGGGCGGGGCGATGGGGCCGCGAGCGGGGTTCTTCGCTCTGCTTCTGGGGGGCGCCTGTGAGTATCGGCCCGGCCCCCCGGCTCCTGCTGCCCCGCGGTGCGCCCCGTCGGGGCTGCCTCCTGCCCGCCCCTTCCAGCTGCACCCGAGCCCGCGCAGCGCCCCGGGCCGGCTGCTCCCCGCTCCGGCCCCCTGCAGCCCCCCAGCTGCGGCCTGCCCCCCCTGCACTCGCCCTGGGACCCAGCGTCCCCCTTCCAACTGCCCCTGGCTCCCTGGACTAGTTCCCACTGCCTATTGCAAGCCTGCGCCATGGCCCCGCCGGACTGCTGCGGGCGCGCACACACACACACACACACACACACACCCCGCCGGGCTCGGGCTCTCCGCAGGCTCAGGCAGTGTCGCTGTGACACTCACACTAGGGCTGCCCCCCCCCCCAGCGCTGGGCTCGGGCTCTCCGCAGGCTCAGGCAGTGTCGCTGTGACACTCACACTCAGGGCTGCCCCCAGCGCTGGGCCTGGCCTCCGCAGGCTCAGGCAGTGTCGCTGTGATACTCACACTAGGGCTGCCCCCCCAGCGCTGGGCTCGGGCTCTCTGCAGGCTCAGGCAGTGTCGCTGTGACACTCACACTAGGGCTGCCCCAGCGCTGGGCTCGGGCTCTCTGCAGGCTCAGGCAGTGTCGCTGTGACACTCACACTAGGGCTGCCCCCCCCCCCAGCGCTGGGCTCGGGCTCTCTGCAGGCTCAGGCAGTGTCGCTGTGATACTCACACTAGGGCTGCCCCCAGCGCTGGGCCTGGCCTCCGCAGGCTCAGGCAGTGTCGCTGTGACACTCACACTAGGGCTGCCCCCCCCCCCAGCGCTGGGCTCGGGCTCTCCGCAGGCTCAGGCAGTGTCGCTGTGACACTCACATTAGGGCTGCCCCCCCCCCAGCGCTGGGCTCGGGCTCTCCGCAGGCTCAGGCAGTGTCGCTGTGATACTCACACTAGGGCTGCCCCCAGCGCCGGGCTCGGGCTCTCCGCAGGCTCAGGCAGTGTTTGTGTCCAGGTGCATTTCAGGTTCTCGGCCGCCGCAAGGGCAGCATGTTGCTCTGTTTTACATTAAAGCCGAAATGTGGCGACTGTTGGTCGTGAGAGGCAGGACATTGAATAGTTGTGTCACAGGGTGTGGGGGTCCCCGGGCCCTGCCCCCCACCCGCAGCCAGGCGGGACTCTCAGGCAGCAGGTAGAAGAGAAGGTTTGGTGGGTCCCAGGGACACAGCGTAGCCCAGACTTGTTGTGACAGGAGCAGCCAGCCCAGCCTGGGGACGGGGCCAGAGCCCCAGCTCTGAGCCCCAGCTCTGGGGTCCTGCCCCCGCCTCCCCAGGCAACTAGGCTCCCCTCCCCCAGCCAGGTGAACACTCATTCACACCCCCAGCCACTGCCCACAGCCCCCAGGCCACCCGCCTCCTGCTTTGTTCAGCTTCCCGGGCCAAGTGTCACCGGCCTGAATCCTCCCCCCAGCTCGGGTGCCAGGCCGGCCTGGGCCATCCCCTAGTGCCTCCCCCAGGAGTGCTCGCCAGAGACCCCAGCCCCGCTGGGCCCCTCACACAGTCAGTGCAGAGCAGCACAGGACAGTCGGACGGACGGACACGCACTCTCTCTCTCTGTCTCTCTCGCACCAGAGTGAGCGAGACTACAAGAGTGAGCACTGCCCCCCGCGTCACCTCTCCCCCGCGAGACTGAACGGAGCAGGGTCACTCAGCCTGTGGCCTGGGGAAATTCAGGCCCTTCCCTCCGCACCAGAGCATCAGCCAGGACTCGGCACCGTCCCTAACACAGACGCCTCCACGTCCCAGTCGGGCAGGAGCAGCCTCCGTCCCAGCCGCTGGGCCCTCGCAATCGTGGGGCTGCTCCCCGCTGGGAAAGGGGGGAACCGTTCACTCGCAGCTCGGCCATTGGCCGGGCTTTGCAGCACCCTACGCTCTCCCTCCCTCTCCCCTGGCCCAGCTCGACGCCCTCCTCAGGCCACATGGAGAGAAACTCGCCCCTGGGTCCCAGTGGGACTGGCGAGCCACAGATGCTGCCTGGAGCCATGCACCCCCCTTCCCCAGTCGCCCAGGGAGCACAGCAGGTGACATCCGCACACGCTCTGGGGCCGGGGCATTTACTGGCACAACAGCTGCTCAGCGCCCGTGTGGCAGGGTCTCTGGGCTCACCGGCTCCCTTCCTCGCAGGCGCCCAGCTGCAGGTGAAGGTGGAGCCCAGGGTGGCGGCTCGGCTGGGCTCCCAGGCTCTCCTGTCCTGCACGTTCTCCGTGGGCGGTGGCCCCATCAGCACCGAGTTCCTGGCCGTCTCCTGGTATTTCCAGGACAAGGAGCTGGCCTCCTTCGACCAGTCCCTCTCCACGGCCCGGGAGGGGGCCTCCATGGACGTGGTGCAGCTGGCGAAGGGGAACGCCTCCCTGGCACTGCGCAACGTCACCGTGCAGGACCAGGGAACCTACCAGTGCGTGGTCATTCACACCCCGGAGCGGGCAGAGCGGAGCCTGGAGCTGGCTGTGCTGGGTGAGTGCTGGCGGGAGGACCCACCGGCCGTGGGGCTGGGCGGGGCGCTGGGTGAGCGCTGGCGGGAGCGGGGGGACGGACGGGACCCGGCCATGGGGCTGGGCAGGGTGCTGGGTGAGTGCTGGCGGGGGACCCAGCCGTGGGGCACGCCCCGCTCCATCCCACTGCCCAGCACTCCTGGCAGGGCCTGGGGTAAGCCAGGACCTACTGCCCTGCCGCAGCACTGAGGGGTCCGTGGGCCGAAGGGCGATAGGGTGTGATGTAGTGGGCAGGCCGTACACTGTGTCGGGCTGTGGGTGACCCCTACTGGCCTGTGTCTGTGAGCACTGCCCAGTGTGGGGGCGCCTGAGGAGCCTATGGGCACGTAGACAATGACCCAGCCGGTTCTTACCTGTGGAGGCAGGGACGGGACAAAGGCAGGGAGTGTTGGGGGAAGGGTTAGTTCCTGGCTGGGAAACATGAAGGGAACAGACTAAGCTGGGGCTTGAGGGGGCGATGGACCCCCTAACCCAAGGGGTCTGAGGCTTCCTGGCCCTGACTCCTGTAACCACGTCACGTCTGTGCTGGGCTGTATCCTGGAGGAGCAATAAACCCTCCCTGTTCTACTGGCTGGCAGAGTCTGTTCTTGCTGCTACGGGGGTGCAGGATCGGGGGACCCCGACGCGCCGTCACAGGGGCCCTTGCTCTGGTCCAGGGCCACGCAACAGCGTCCTGCACCTGGGAGCTGGGCAGCTCTGGCTGGGCTGGGGGGAGGAGCCCCCCAGCCCAGCAGGGGGATCTTTGGGAAGCCCCCCCAGCTCCGCCTGCTGACGCCCCCGGGTACCCACAGCCACCCCCAGCGTTGCCGTCCCCAGAGCCGTGGTGCTGCCAGGGGAGCAGAACTTGCTGAAATGCGCCGTGTCCGGCTTCTACCCGGCCAACATCACTGTGAGCTGGCTCCGGGCAGGGCTGGTCCTGCCGTCCCCCCCGCTCCCCAAGCCCCAGAGCAGCCCGGATGGCACCTTCAGCGTCAGCAGCTCCCTGCCCTTCCAGCCCTTGGAGCAGGACCGGGGTGTCCCCTTCTCCTGCCAGGTCCAGCATGCCGCCCTGCCGCACGGCCCTCTGCAGACAGACTTCCAGCTCGTCTTTGGAGGTGAGAGCTGGGGGCGGGGGCGGGTAACTGGCTGCCCTGTGGCAGGGAGGGGGGGGGACTGCTCCTGGGGTGGGAATGCAGCTGACGGGCTGCCTCATAGGGGCGGGAGAATGTGGCTGATGGGCTGCCCTGTGGGGGGGTGGGCAGGTCTGACTGGCTGCCCTGTGGCGGGGGACTGCTCCGGGGGGGGAATGTGGCTGATGGGCTGCCCCGTGGGGGGGTGGGCAGGTCTGACTGGCTGCCCTGTGGGGGGCACGGCTCCGTAGCTCTGCCCCGGCCTCTCTGTGTGATCCAGGGCCAGTCACAGATCCCGGGCCCCAGTGCATGGAGCTCCCCTCGCCCCGTGGTGCCGTGTGGGGGGGGGCTGGCGGGCTGCCCCAGGGCGCTGCTGCCCATCTCTGAGCTGCCCTCTAACTCCTTGCGCCTCCCCTCTGCAGCCTCCCCCGTGGTGCAGGTCCACGGCCCCACGTTTGTGCAAGGCAGGGCCCAGGTGTTGACGTCCGACGTGAGGGCCTTTTACCCAGAAGCCATTGCTGTTAACTGGCTCGTGGATGGTGTGCGGACAGGGGGCCCCCAAGTGGGCCTCGATGACACCTTCAGCCTGGAGTCATTCTACCAGTTCGAGCCGACGGCGGGGTCAGAGGGCACCGAGATCAGCTGCGAAGTGCAGCACGAAACGCTGAGCCAGCCCCTTGTGCGCAGCGTGCGGGTGCAGCTGGAAAGTGAGTGAGGGGCAGGGGAGCCGCGTGGCTGTTGGGTGCCTGCCAGCTGGCAGAGAGGCTGGGGGACTCCTGTTTCAGAGCCGACTCCCCTCCCCTGGAGGGCTTCACATGTCTGGGGGGACTGGCTGGCTCAGGGCAATGCTGGCCCGTCCCCACTAGGGGGCGCTGGCTCAGCCCCAGGGCCGGGATTGGCTGGCTCGGGGCAATGTGGGGCCTGTCCCCACTAGGGGGCGCTGTCTCTGACTCGGCCCCAGGGCTGGGGCTGGCTGGCGCAGGGCGATGGGGGGCCCGTCCCCACTAGGGGGCGCTGTCTCTGACTCGGCCCCAGGGCCGGGGCTGGCTGGCTGGCGATGGGGGGCCCGTCCCCACTAGGGGGCGCTGTCTCTGGCTCGGCCCCAGGGCCGGGATTGGCTCCGGGTTCAAGCTGCGCTCCCTGTCTCGGCAGGCCAGAAGATTCTGGTTGGTGTTGATGTGCTGGTGGTCGTGCTGCTCTCAGCGCTAGCGGTGGCTGGACTCGTGTGCGGCGTGGGCTGCGCAGTCAAAGGTACGGCTCGGCTCGGGTGGGCGCGTGGCACGGGGCTTTCCGCTGCCCTCACCCTCCCGCCCGTCCCCTTAGCTCTGCATCGCGCGCCCGTGTCTGACGTGGCCCAGCCGCCTCGAGCCCCGTGCGCCCTGCGCGCAGTGGGGGCAAAGCTGCTGCGCCTTCCCCCCGACCCACAGCCGGGCAGGGCTGCCAGGTGTCCGGTTTTCTACCGGTCAGTCCGGTATTTGCACCCTCTGCCCGGTAGAAAAATTCAGACAATACCGGACACGTGCCACGTGCAACGTGCAATGTCGGTATTTTCTGAATTCCCAGCTGGGCGCCGGAGGGAAGCCTGGCGGGGGCAGGGGAGCAACTGGGAGGCGGAGCGCGATTAGCGCTGGGAGCCCTGTGGTCTCGCACAAAAGCCGGGTGGGGCGGGACTCCCAGCCACCCCGCCCGGCTTCTGCACGCGACCAGAGGCTCCTAGCGCCAATCGTGGCCCTGCCTCCCAGCTGGGAGCCTCTGGTTGCAGAAGCCGGGCGGGGAGCGGCTCCCAGCCCCACCCCAACCCCCGCCCGGCTTCTGCTGGCACGTAAAAGGAGTGCCTGCCGGGGGGCACGGCCTGAAGGACTCCGGCTGCAGACAATGTGCCCGTCAGTTCCTCGGGCTCCTCTTTGCCGTTGTGCGTCCCTGGCGTCTCTCCTGGGCTCACCCCCCCCGCAGTGGGCTCTGTGGGGCGGGGTGGCCGGGCAGCGTGGCTCTGAGTCCCAGGGGGGCAGTAAATCACAGCTCTGTCCTGCTGTCCCCGCAGAGTCACTGCAGCCGTTCCTAGTCAGCAAGGTCATGGGGCCAGAGGTCTGGGTGGCCGGGGAGAGCGTGGCCCTCGCCTGCGTGGCGCCCAAGAGCCGGGCAGGCATGTGTGCCCGCTGGAGCAGGTGCCAAAACGGTGAAGTAATGGTTCTCGGCGGGGACAAGCCAGCCAGGTGCCACTGGGAGGCGCAGCTGCTGATGGCCCCCCAGGCGCTGTACACAGTCCAGGAGCTGCCGCTGCCCTCGGGCGGCCTCGCCACCATGCTCACGTTCCAGGCCAGGTTCCCGGAGGACGAGGGAGCCGGGTACCGGTGCAGCTTCATCAGCAAGGACGGGAGGACACTGGGCAGCCGGGAGTTCACAGGCTTCACCCTGCACCGTGAGTCTGGGTGCTGCCGGGTGGCGGCGAGGGCCACAGCCTCCCCGGGGCAGCAGGGAGTCCGGTCTTCTGGGTTCTCCTCCCAGCTCCCTCAGCGGTTTGCGGTTTGGCCTTTGGTGGGTCACTTCTCCCGCTGGCCTCGGTCCTCCTCGTGACCGCACGGACCCTTCGGGGGCGGGGAGCCCTGCACCGTGGGGAGGTGCCAAAAGCCGTTCCCAGCTGGGAAGGAAGAGCTGCAGCAGGCCCCCAGCCGGCCCGCCAGCTACAGGGGAGCCAGGAAGGAGCATTGATAAGGGCAGCCTTGGGGGGGTTCCTGTGGCCCCCCATGGTGGGAGTGACCCCGCCAGGGTGCCCGGGGCCCAGCAGTGCTGAGGTGTGTTGGGCAGGTGTAACGGGTAGGCCCAGGGGCGGATGCTCAGGGGCGTTGGACTCCTGCTGAGTCAGCCCAGCAGCTCCCGCATTGCTTTGCTTTGCAGCCCCTCGGACCTGATGCTGAAGACTCGCGACCCAGCCCCTGCGGCCTGGCCTGCAGAGACAGCTGCCCAGCGGGTGGGGGATCCAGGCAGAACACCCACCAGCACCCCCTGAGCCCAGCGCTTCCTGCTGGCCGCGCTCGGGGCTCCGGCAGAGCGGGGCTCCCTGGGCAGGGGTGGCGGCGCTGTGTTCTGAGTTGAACCCTCCGTCCAAGTGGCACCGGAGCCCAGCCCGTGAGCCCCACACGGCGTCTGCGGAGCGCTGCCCTTCGGCTGGCCCTGCGGATGCCGCGCCGGTGCTGGAGACAGCCTGGGCGGGGCCTGGGTTTCGCACCAGCCGCAGGGGCCCAGCTAGGACCGGTCCCCAGCCGCCCTGAACAGGCTTTCCTGCCACCCCTCCGTCTGCAGCATGGGCCCTAGCCTCCGCCTGCAAGGCCCCAGTCCCGCCTGGCCAGGGCTCCGCCTGGGAGCTGCCTCCCATGCCATGGCCGAGCGCGGGGCCAGGCTGTGAGAGGCGCTTGAGCCCCTGCGCTGGGCTCCGTTCCCGCTCCGGCCTCGGCGCCGTTGCTGAGAACTGGCGCTTGGCAGGACTGCCAGAGGGTGTCCGTGCAGCCCGGGCCAGGCGGCACCCAGGGCTCTGTATGGAAGCACCCTCCAGCCAGCTTGTGCTCCACCCTTTTCAGTAATAAACCTCTCCACAGTGGATGCGACCGCACCGGTCCAGCGAGCTGCAAGGCAGGGGCAGTTTGGGGGGGGCTGCATGCAGGGGGGGCGCTCAGTGCCCTGGGATGTTCCTGGTTCAGTGTGCCCGGGGGGGGGGGAGTTTATTGTCTCAGAGACCAGCCCAGAACTGGAGCCTGGTGACTGGTGCCCAGCCCAGCTGGTCCCAGCGAGGGGAGAACGTTGGATGGGGTTGGGGGGGCAGAGAAGAGGGGCCCAGGCGACCCTCTTACCTGGGGACAGACACTGGGCGGGGAGGGGCAGTTGCTGGGGGTGTTGGGGGCTGGGCTGGCAGACGGGGGCTGCGGATCTGGGCAGGGGGCAGAGCAGGCAGAGCCCCCCTGGCTGCAGGGCAGACTCACACGTGCGGGGCTGGGGGGCCAGGCCCACTGGCCTGAGAGACCCTGGGCTGGGTTCACAGCTCCATAACCCCTCCTGTTGGCGCTGGCTGGGGGTCGCTGTGGGCTGGAGAACAGGGCTGGGCTGTTCCCTCTGGGAGGGGAGGCCCCGGGGTCCAGAGGGAGGTGACCCCCGAGGGGCTCACGGCAAAGGCAGGGGGCTGGAGGCTCAGAGGTGCCATCCCGGAGGGGGAGGGGCGGACCCCTCAGGTGAGAGTGGGCCCCCCAAGAGAGGGTCACTGCACTGCCATGGGCCCCCTGAGAAAGGACTTTTGAACTGGAGGGGGTTCCCCGGGAAGGGGTGTCGCACTGGGGGTCCTGCCCGTGGACGGCCGGGCCGGGCGTGGGAGCGACCTGAGAGCCAGGACACATGGCAGCAGAGGATGGTTGAGGTGCAGCCTGTAGGCCGTTGGCTGCGGGCGCTTTGCAGCGAGGGGCTGCCAGCGCCGAGCGAGGGCGCTGAAGGACCCAGCGGGGAATGGCCTGTGCCCAGCTCCGTCAGAGCGACCTGGCCCGTCGGGGCAGGGGCAGGGGGCTGAGCGGGGGGGGCTCGCTGAGGAGCAGCTGATGGCTCTGCTGGTGGAGAACGACCGGTCAGACCCAGCCTGGCCGTTCTTATGGACCTGGCGTGCCAGGCTCACCTCCTCAGAGCCCCTGCCAGCCCTGTCATCACCCTGCACGCCAGCAGGTGTCGCCCCAGCCCAGCTGTGCTGCCCCACACCCCTCGCTCTGCCCTCCTGAGCGGGGGGCAATGTGCCCCCGAGGCCTCAGCAATACCCTGCCTCTGCGCTCAGTGGAGGGGAGTGGTGGGTAGATCCCTGGCAGGGCGGGAGGGGCCCTTACCCCTGTGATGGTGCGTCGGGGGGCCCCGGCCTGCACCCCACTCGCAGCTGGAGGGGACTCTCAGGCGGCAGAGAGAACAGGAGGTTCATTGGTTCCCAGGGACACAGGCCCCGAGAGCAGACAGCCTCATTCCTCTGGGGGGGTCCCGGGCCCTGAACCCCCCTTTCCTGCCGTGACGTCGTGGGGGCCGTCTGCTCTGTAACGCGGGGTCCCCTGCGCTGTGAGGTGCGATTCCCACCGACCCGCATGTGCATTGGCCCAGACACCTCGGCTCTTCCCAGGGGGGCAGACAAAGGGAGGGGGCGGAGACGGACACCTGGCTGGGGGCAGGGCCTGGGAGCGAGGCAGTTTCTAGCTGGGAACAGCCTAAGCTGGGTGCTGAGGGTTGGGGGGGCGATGGACCCCCTAGCCCAAGGGGGCTGAGGCATCCTGGCCCTGACTCCTGTAGCCACCTCACGTCTGTGCTGGGCTGTACCCTGGAGGAGCAATAAACCCCCCTGTTCTACGCCTGGCGGAGTCTGTTCTGGCTGCTCCGGGGGTGCAGGATCGGGGGAACCCCGACGCGCTGCCACACCTGCTCCAAGCCTCCACACTCCATTCCTCCTAGCCCACTGGCCCTACCCCCGCACCCTCTGTCCTCTTGGCCCTCAGGTGTCTGGCCCAATACACATCTGGAGTGACTCATGCCCAGCCGCTCCCCCTCATGCAGAGAGTGCGGGCAGGGCCGGCCTTAGGCCGATTCAACCTATTCCTCGAATCGGGCCCCGCGGTCCTCCCACCTGTCGATCGCGAGCATTCGGGGCCCCCAACCCCCCATTTTCCCCCCACTACCTACCAGCGTAGTGCCGGCTTCCCGCAGGGTGGACGGCAGTCCTTCCTGAAGCAGCTTTGCGCCATTTCCGGGGGTTCCGGTAGTGCGCCGGCTGCTCCCCTCCCACCGCTCTGCAGCGTGCTGGGCGCGCTGCGGGGGGGGGTCGGCCCCGGAGGAGGAGTGTGGCGCCAGCGGCTTCCCTGCGCCGTGACCGCAGGACTCGAGGGGTGAGTTCCGCTGCGGGAGGGGGGGTTGGCCCCGGGGCCGGCACGAGCGGGGGATTGGCCCCGCCACGGGAGGGGGGTTTGGCCCAGGGCAGGCGCGGCGGCGGGAGGGGTTTTGGCCCCGGGGCAGGCGTGGGAGGGGTTTTGGCCAGTTTCCCGGGGAGAGAATCCTGGGAGGAGGCGGGTGCAGGGGACTCTCTGCCCCCACTCCCCTCCTGTTCCCTCTCTCCACTCCCCAGCCTCAGAAACCTGTCCCCACTGGCACTCTATCCCCTGCCCTCCCAGCCCCCTGTTCCCTCTCCCCACTCCCCTGTTCCTTCTCCCCAGCCGCAGAAACCTGTCCCCACTGGCACCCTCTCCCCTGCCCTCCCAGCCCCCTGTTCCCTCTCCCCACTCCCCTGTTCCTTCTCCCCAGCCGCAGAAACCTGTCCCCACTGGCACTCTATCCCCTGCCCTCCCAGCCCCCTGTTCCCTCTCCCCACTCCCCTGTTCCTTCTCCCCAGCCGCAGAAACCTGTCCCCACTGGCACCCTCTCCCCTGCCCTCCCAGCCCCCTGTTCCCTCTCCCCACTCCCCTGTTCCCTCTCCCCAGCCGCAGAAACCTGTCCCCAGTACTATGTCCCCTGCTCCCACCAACACAGTTGGGGCCACATTAGTGAAGCTGGGGTTGGAGGAGGGTTTTTTGCAGCTCACTTGTGTGGCCCCAAGTGACTTTTCTGGGGGTCAGTGACCCCTGACTCAAAACAGGTTCTCCGCCCTTCTCAGAAATATAGACAATGCAGAAACTGTTTGTGTTTGACACAGTATTTTATTTAAAAATGAAGCCTGGCCAACAAACCCCCAATTGGGGCCAAGCCCCCATCTGGCCACAGCATCAGAATACTCCTGCACTCCCCCTTCCCCCAGACCCTACATCTGAGCCTATCATACACTGGAACCCCCTGCCCTGAGCCCCTCACATACCCCAACCCAAATTCCTGCACCCTCACATCCAGAAGCCTGTGGCTTGCTTAGTACCCCAACCCTACAGCTGACCCCAACACTGCCCAGCCTGGAGCCCCCTCCCCCAGCCAGCATCCCCTTCTCCACCTCCTCCTGCATCCAGATTTCCTTCCAGAGCTTGCACCTCTCACCCCTCATAGACTCACAGACTTTAAGGTCAGAAGGGACCATTATGATCATCTAGTCTGACCCCTGCACAACGCAGGCCACAGAATCTCACCCACCCACTGCTAGAATAATCCTCTCACCTATGTCTCAGATACTGAAGTCCTTAAATGATGGTTTAAGGACCCCAAGATGCAGAGAATCCTCCCGCTAGTGATCCGTGCCTCGTGCTACAGAGGAAGGTGAAAAACCTCCAGGGCCTCTGCCAATCTACCCTGGAGGAAAATTCCTTCCCGACCCCAAATATGGCGATCAGCTGAACCCTGAGCATATGGGCAAGACTCGCCAGCCAGACACCCAGAAAAAAGTTCTCTGTAGTAACTCCTATCATCCCTCCATTGGCCTATTTACCACGGATAGTGAAAGGTCAATTAGTTACCAAGATCATGTTATCCCATCAAACCATCCCCTTCATAAACCCATCTAGTTTAATCTTGAAGCCAGATAGATCTTTTGCCCCCACTACTTCCCTTGGAAGGCTGTTCCAGAACTTCACTCCTCTGATGGTTAGAAACCTTCGTCTAATTTCAAGTCTAAACTTCCTACTAGTCAGCTTATGTCCATTTGTTCTTGTGTCCACATTGGTAATGAGCTTAAATAATTCCTCTCCTCCTGGTATTTATCCTCTAATATATTTAAAGAGTGCAATCATGTCCTCCGCCTTCTTTTGGTTAAGGTAAACAAGCCAAGCTCCTTGAGTCTCCTTTCATAAGACAGGTTTTCCATTCCTCGGATCATCCTAGTGGCCCTTCTTTGTACCTGTTCTAGTTTGAATTCATCCTTCTTAAACATGGGAGACCAGAACTGCACACAGTATTCCAAATGGGTCTCACCAATGCCTTGTATAATCACTAACACCTCCTTATCCCTACTGGAAATACCTCGCCTAATGCATCCCAAGACCGTATTAGCCTTTTTCATGGCCATGTCACAATGGCAGCTCATAGTCATCCTGTGATCAACCAGGACTCTGAGGTCCTTCTCCTCTGTTACTTCCAACCGATGTGTCCCCAGCTTATAACTAAAATTCTTGTTATTAATCCCTAAATGCATAACCTTACACTTCTCACTATTAAATTTCATCCTATTGCTATCACTCCAATTTATAAGGTCATCCAGATCTTCCTGTATGATATCCCGATCCTTTACTGAATTGGCAATACCTCCCAACTTTGTGTCATCCGCAAACTTTATTAGCACACTCCCATTTTTGGTGCCAAGGTCAGTAATAAAAAGATTAAATAGGATTGGTCCCAAAACTGATCCCTGAGGAACTCCGCTAGTAACCTCCCTCCAACCTGACAGTTCACCTTTCAGTATGACCCGCTGTAGTCTCCCCTTTAACCAGTTGCTTATCCACCTCTCAGTTTTCATATTGATCCCTATCTTTTCCAATTTAACCAATAATTCCCTATGTGGTACTGTATCAAATGCCTTACTGAAATCGAGGTAGATTAGATCCACTGCATTTCCTTTATCTAAAAAATCTGTTACTTTCTCAAAGAAGGAGATCAGGTTGGTTTGGCACGATCTACCTTTTGTAAAACCATGTTGTAAATTGTCCCAATTGCCATTAACCTCAGTGTCTCTAACTACTTTCTCCTTCAAAATTGTTTCCAAGTCCTTGCATACTACAGATGTCAAACTAACAGGCCTGTAGTTACCTGGGTCACTTTTTTCCCCTTTCTTGAAAATAGGAACTATATTAGCAATTCTCCAGTCAAATGGTACAACCCCTGAGTTTAGAGATTCATTAAAAATGTTTGCTAATGGACTTGTAATTTCATGTGCCAGTGTGACGGACTGGGCTGGGTCTGGGCACCACTGAGGGCGTCCGCTCAGGGCGAATTGCTCAAATTCGGGGCTCTCTATAGCCCCCAGACTGGAGACCTTCCCAAACAGGCCACACACCAGTCCCACAGTGCGCTTCAGCAGCCTGCCTGAAGCCTCACGAGCAAAACCCCTCCAACACCCCAGCAATATCTGTGCCCCAGATGGCCCCGGGCCTCATACACAGGTGAGGGGTTTTAGAGCCCAACCCCACCTACCCCGAACAAGTTCTGTCCGGTTCCAAGAAACCAGCCACAGATCCCCGGTCAATTTACCCTCTGGATCTTACCCACAAGAACACGCTGCGCCAATCCTTTAGAATCTAACATCCAAAGGTTTATTACTACCAGAAAGAAAAGATTGCGAGTAAGGTTGCTAAAGTATCATACATTACATGCATTGAATCTCCCAGTTCTCCATGCAGGCTCTAGCAGAGATGTTATAGCTGCTGGCTTAAAAGTCCTTGGTGCACATCCTATAGCAGGATGGGTCCACAGTTCTTCCCGGCTCGTGAATCCCTGCGAGGCCGCATCTGGGGTCAGGAGCAGATCTGGAGACCAAGATGGAGTCGGCCACATGGCCTATTTCTACCTCCTGCCTGGCTTCTTCCAAGCTGGAAACAGTCAGGTGGTCTCTGACCAGGCACCTAGATTCCTTCCCAGGTGGTCTTGGGTACTTAAGAGACCTATTGTTCCTGGAGCCTTGCTAATTAGCATGTTCATAGGCTGAGCCCATCGCTCAGCCACATACAGAGAAACTTCCAGTCTCCACACAGAGTACATATTCATAACTCCACACACAGACATTGTACAGATATATGAAGAGCAGATACAGAATCAGTAGAAGATAAGCTTTTGTGTGACACCTCACATGGCCCCCTTTGTACCACTTTTGGGGCAAACACCCCCCCATGGGTGCAGCAGTGACCCGGCTGCTCCCCTCACACTCCAATAACTAAAGCCAGTTCCTTTAATATTCTTGGATGAAGATTATCTGGGGCCCCCGATTTACTCCCATTAAGCTGTTCGAGTTTGGTGTTTACCTTGGATATGGTAATATCTACCTCCATATCCTTATTCCCATTTGTTATGTTACCATTATCCTAAGCTCTTCATTAGCCTCATTAAAGACTGAAGCAAAGTATTTGTTTAGATATTGGGCCATGCCTAGATTATCCTTAACCTCCACTCCATCCTCAGTGATTAGCGGTCCCACTTCTTCTTTTTTTGTTTTTTCCTATTTATATGGCTATAAAACCTTTTACTATTGGTTTTAATTCCCTTTGCAAGGTCCAACTCTGCATGATTTTTAGCCTTTCTCACTTTGTCCCTTCATGCTCTAACCTCAATAAGGTAGCTTCCTTTGCTGGGCCCTCCCATCTTCCACTCCTTATATGCTTTCTGCTTTTTCTTAATCACCTCTCTGAGATGCTTGCTCATCCAGCTTGGTCTAACACACCTGCCTATAAATTTTTTCCCCTTTCTTGGGATACAGGCTTCTGACAGCTTCTGCAACTTTAACTTAATATAATCCCAGGCCTCCTCCACCTTTAGATCCATAAATTCTTTAGTCCAGTCCACTTCCCTAACTAATTTCCTTAATTTATTAAAATTAGCCCTTTTGAAATCAAAACCCCTCGTCTCAGATTTATTTGTGTTTATCCTTCCAGGCTCCGAGGCGGCGGAGGCCTTGGCCCCCCGCACTCTCCGGCCTCGGCCCCCCGCACTCTCCGGCCTCCTGCGGGTTCGGAGGGGGCGAAGACCGAAGCGGGAAAGCTCACCCGCACGGCGGGGGAATCCCCCTGTCATCCCCGAGCAGGAGCCGAGCGCGCTGGCGGCGGCGGGGCTGGGAGCGCCGGCGGCGGCGGGACGTCTGCTGACGTCATCAGCCCGCGCCCCGGGGGCAAGGGGGCGGGGCTAAAGCTGGAGGGAGATTCAAAAGGCCCGGAGGCCAGTGAGGAAGGGGAGGAACGCCGAAACGGAGGAGCAAGGAGGGGCGAGGAGGACCCCGGCGAAGGGGTCAGCGAGACCCCAGAAGGGATCGGCCAGAGGCGGGGAGAAGCCCGGCTCGGGAAGGGAGCGACCGAGCAGGTAGACGGGCCCCCACGCCAGATCCTGGGCAGAGGTAGCCCCTGATAGGGCCGGACACCACCGAGGGGAGAAACGACGGACTGGGCAAGCCACCAAGGAGCGTGAAGTGACCCTTGGGGGGAACCAGACACTCGGGACTGGGAACCAGGGAGCACTGGGGAGAATTAGGGGTGATTGGGGGGGGGGAGGCAACCCCGATGATGATGATTGGGCTGTAGCCTGAGGGGGAGCCCGAACCCTGACACTTCCATTCAGTTTGAACTGAATTGGCTCATGATCGCTCGAGCCAAGGTTGTCCCCTACAACCGTCTCTTCTATGAGGTCCTCACTACTCACCAAAACCAAATCTAAAATGGCATCCCCCCTTGTTGGTTCAGCAACCACTTGATGAAGGAATTCATCAGCTATCGCACCTAAGAAAATCTGAGCCCTGATAGTATTACTAGCCCTTGTTCTCCAGTCTAGATCTGGAAAGTTGAAGTCTCCCATGATTACGCAGTTTCCATGAGTATTTACTTCATTAAAAACATTAAAGCGGTCTCTCTCCATATCCAAATTGGATCCTGGTGGTCTATAGCACACCCCAAGCACTGTCCCGGGGCGGGTCTGATAGTTTTCTTCCCCAATGTGATTTTTGCCCAGACAGACTCTGTCTTCTCCATTCCATCACTTTATTTCTTTACAATCTACCTCATCATTGATATACAATGCGACTCCACCACCTTTACCCTTATTTCTGTCTTTCCTAAACAGCACATACCCTTCAATACCTGTACTCCAGTCATGCCTGGTATTCCACCATGTTTCTGTTATTCCTAGAATATCTGGTTTCACTTCCTGGACCAGTAGCTCTAGTTCCTCCATTTTGTTACCTAGGCTCCTCGCATCGGTGTACAAACATCTTAATTTTTGCTGTTTGGCCTCACTCACATTCTTAACCCAATTTGGCCTGGACATTGTACCTCCAATATGACCTATTAGACTAGTATCCACCCTACCTTTCCTCCTTATGTCCCTTCTCCTACCCCCGGCTATATCCTTTCTTACTTCGTTTTCCTCCCTCGCAATGCTAAAATCCGGCGTAGAGATTACCTGGACATCTCCCAACCGTCTCCCCCAAATTCCTAGTTTACAGCTCTCTTAATCAGTTGAGCCAGCCTCCATCCTAGAAGTCTATTTCCCTCCCTACTTAGGTGAAGTCCATCCCGAGAGAACAGTCCTCTGTCCGTGAATGCTTCCCAGTGGCCATACATCCCAAAGCCCTCCTTATAGCACCACTGCCTGAGCCATCTATTGAGCATCAACCCTTCCCACACCCAAATCCCTCATTCCCAGCCCAGAGCCTACACATCCTGTCTCAACCCGGCGAGGGTCCGGCTAGACTGCAGGAGTTTTTCAGGATTCTGGAGATATCCCAGAAAAACTCTTCTGCATCCAGGATGCATTTGTTCTTCCGCTTCTTTTAGTAGAAGAGCAAACATGCTCTTTCGGTCACCCCTATAGTCCTCTTTCCACAAGGAATAAGGGGGCTTCCAAAAGAAGGGGTTTTTCTGACATTTGGTCCAGTCTAGACAGGCCAAATGTTGGAAAAACCTCTTCCTACAGTAGAATTGGGGAAAAAAGCAGCAGTATAAGGGTTGGCAGGGCCAGCTTTAGGAAGTGCGGGGCCCAGTTTGAACCGTTTTGGCAGGGCCCCAGGAATTTTTGTTGAGAGAAAAAAAAAAACCACAACCACACACAAATATCACATCAAGTAGATCTGATCAAAATGTATATCTATATAATTGAACATTTAAAAAAAAATGCCATCCTTTATTATGCAAAATTTTACACAAAATTAAATCAGTTACTTTAAGTGTAGGTCAAATATTTTCAATTGCAAACTATCCAATTTTTTCAATAAAGTTTAAAGTTTGATTTTTAAAAAGTTACCAGAGAGCGTTGCAGTTTTCTGTTACATTGATTTACTTTTTAAATAGCAAAAATGGAGTCTTTGTTAAGAAAGTGTCAGTTCTGTGGTCAAATTCCAGGCCTTAGTGATTTCAGCACCAATGATTTCACTAGGTAATATGGTACCTCACCACCATTGCCTCCTTGCACTGCCCTTCAACACACTGCCTGCATGTTGAGTCCAAGGTCAGTCTACACAAGATTTTATCAATGATTTTTGCTCAAGCGATCACTGAGACAAGACAAGGACTCTCAGTTGATTCTAGTCAGCTCTGCCTTTAAACACTGGATGTAAAGTGTCAGATATAATTGAGGACTCCCAAATGGACTCTACACCACCAGAAATAAAACCTGTTTCCATCTTCTGTGACTTTCACTTAGATGTGACTCACTATCCTCTGCTTAGTGTTCAAGTCATGGTAGACCCAAAGCCAGGTCACAGTAAGTTCAGGTCTTTCAATCATACAATATGGATAACAACATTTCATTCTCCCAGCTCCAAGTCTTAAGTGACTTTCAACCCAAAAGAGCCAAAATTGATCACCTTGACACAGCAAGTGTGTCTGCTGATCTCTGTGGCAAAGTAAGTTGTCTATATAAATAAGGTCTGCTCCTGAAGCCTTTTCCTACAGTTGATTAACAGATGGCAGTAGATAGCTCATTCGGACCACTGGCTGGTAATAGTTAGTCACCTGACCAGTCATTAACCAGAGTCATGGACTCACCCTACTCTCCATTGTCTCTATGATTCTCTGATGACCTGTGACAAAAAAGGAGGGTGGAAAGGGAAACTGAAGGAGAGACCTCTCTAAATTCACCAACCAAAGAGCAGTATTGCCAACCCAAAATCACAAGGCGCCTACACAAAGTTATGAGAATGGTCTACAAATCATACGATTTTTTAAAAATAAAACGTTGGATTTTTATTGGCCTTTTGTTTCTTGAGTATTTAGGGTTTGTGTTTTAAAGCTTTCCTCCTTAGCTATAAGGCCCAGAAGTATAGAGAACTTTTTTTTGAATGAAAGCTGAGATTCCTACAGAATCAATTGACTCCAGGCCTTTAGAAAAACACCAAGGCTGCGTCTAGACTGGCATGATTTTGCGGAAATGCTTTTAATGGAAAAGTTTTTCTGTTAAAAGTATTTCCGCAAAAGAGCGTCTAGATTGGCACGGGTGCCTTTGCGCAAAAAGTGCTTTTGCGCAAAAGCATCCGTGGCCAGTCTAGACGCGATTTTGCGCAAGAAAGCCCTGATCGCCATTTTGCACATCGGGGCTTTCTTACGCAAAAAATTCCTTCCCTGTCTACACTGGCCCTCTTGCGCAAGTATTATTGCGCCAGCCTGGTCCTGGGAAGAGGGGGAGGGCTGGGTGGCAGCGGGTGGCTGGCTCATGCCGTGCCAGCTGCAGGGTCTGCTGGCTGGGTGCTGGCAGGCTTGCAACTGGCACAAGCAGTGTAGCCAGACCGTGGCCCTTTAAGGGCTCCGGGGGCAGAAGAGTTTCCCTGGTTTGGCCCAGAGTGGCCACCAGGGCAAGCTGGGAAGGGCTAGCCTCCAGCTAGTTCGAATTAAGTGGCTACACAGCCCTTAATTGAACTATAATTCGAACTAGGCGTTAGTCCTCGTAGAATGAGGTTTACCTAGTTCGAATTAAGCGCTCCGCTAGTTCGAATTAAGTTCAAACTAGCGGTTTGCATGTGTAGCGCCTATGAAAGTTAATTCGAACTAATGGCTGTTAGTTCGAATTAACTCTGTAGCGTAGACATACCCTGCCTGTCTCCAGGGTTTGTCAATGCTGCTAATTCAATTCAGCCTCAAGACGCAATGCATGTTTCCTGGTTATCTCCAAAGTTTCCACCTCTTCTTGATCATCTGGGCATCTGTGATGGCTGTCACACACACACACCCCCTCCACTCATGCACAATGGTGCAATTTCAAACAAGGTCAATAATTACTAAAAGACACAGCTTAGTTTGTGATGCAGACAAGGGGTACAACTGAATTTGTAATGCTAACAGGGAGCAAGGCCTTATAGTAGCATTATCTAATCCTGAGCGACACAAAAAGAGAAATAGAAGCTACAGAACTTATAAGCAAGTCATTATACATGCAATTATTATATATCATCGTGAGGAAGTGGGGGTTCAAAGGGGGGGGTTGCATGCAGGGGAGCGCACAGTGCCCGGAAGTTACTGGTTCAATGTGACAAAGGGGGGGGGAGTTTGTGGTTTCAGAGAACAGCCCAGAATTGGAGCCGCAGCGTCTGGTGCCCTGGTGATCCTGACCCTGCTCAGAGGACACGGCTGGTTCTCGCCAGACGCCAGACAAGCGGCTGCAGAGGGGGGACCCTGGCAACCGGCCCAGCTGACCCCAGCGAGGGGAGAACGTTGGACGGAGGAGGGCGGTGAAGAGGGGCCCAGCCGACCCTGTTACCTGGGGAGAGACAATGGACCGGGGGGGGGGGCAGTTGCTGGGGTATTAGAGGCTCTGCTGTGACTCAGCGACCAGGGCGCTGGCGAACAGGAGCAGCTAACAGGGAGTTTGGAGAGGGAGTTCTCCAGGTAAAAGAGGAGTAAAAACGGGACCCTTGTGGTAAGTGGCTGTCTGGAGTGTGTTTGGGGGGGTTATTTGCTGTGTGCTGAGCTTGTGTTTGGCTGCTTGGTTGGTTGGTTGGTTTGAAGGAGCTTCTGAAAGGTTTGAAATCTAGAAGCCTCTGTTAATTGGCTGAGCCTCAGTCAGGGGGAGGGGCTACCAGAGCTATATAAGCCTGTGACTCAGCGACCAGGGAGCTTTCATTTTTCTTATGAATTACGCAAAAATGAGGAGGTTAGTTAAACAGAAATTAAAAGGCACAGTGACTAGAGCCAAATCCCTGCAAGCTGCATGGAAACTTTTTAAAGACACCATAATAGAGGCCCAACTTAAATGTATACCCCAAATTTAAAAACATAGCAAGAGACCTAAAAAAGAGTCACTGTGGCTTAACCACCATGTAAAAGAAGCAGTGAGGGACAAAAGGCATCTTTTAAGCAGTGGAAGTCAATCCTAGTGAGATAAATAGAAAGGAACATAAACACTGTCAAATCAAGTGTAAAAATGTAATAAGAAAAGCAAAAAAAGATTTTGAGGAACAGCTAGCCAAAAACTCTCAAAGAAATAACAACATGTTTTTTAAGTACATTAGAAGCAGGAAGCCTGCTAAAAAACCTGTGGGTCCCCTAGACGATCGAACTATAAAAGGCGCAATCAAGGAAACTAAATGATTTCTTTGCTTCAGTCTTCACGGCTGAGGATGTTGGGGAGATTCCCAAATCTGCACCGTCCTTTGTGGGTGATGAATCTGAGGAACTGTCCCGGATTGAAGTATCATTAGAGGAGGTTTTGGAACAAATAGAAAAACTTAATGTTAACAAATTTCCGGGACCGGATGGCATTCATCCAAGGGTTCTAAAAGAACTCAAATGGGAAATTGCTGAACTATTATCTGGGGTTTGTAACCTATCCTTTAAATCGGCTTCCGTACCTAATGACTGGAAGGTAGCCAACGTGACACCAATATTTAAGAAGGTCTCTAGAGGCGATCCGGGCAATTACAGACCGGTAAGTCTAACTTCAGTACCGGGCAAATTAGTCAAAACAATAGTAAAGAATAAAATTGTGAGGCATGTAGAAGAACATAATTTGTTGGACAAAAGTCAACATGGTTTCTGTAAAGGGAAATCCTGTCTTACTAATCTATTAGAGTTCTTTGAAGGGGTTAACAAACATGTGGACAAGGGGGATCCAGTAGATATAGTATACTTAGATTTTCAGAAAGCCTTTGACAAGGTCCCTCACCAAAGGCTCTTGTGTAAATTACATGGCCATGGGATAAGAGGGAAGGTCCTTTCTTGGACTGAGAACTGGTTAAAAGACAGGAAACAAAGGGTAGGAATAAATGGTAAATTTTCAGAATGGAGAGGAGTAACTAGTGGTGTCCCCCAAGGGTCAGTCCTAGGACCAATCCTGTTCAACTTATTCATAAATGATCTGGAGAAAGGGTAAGCAGTGAGGTGGTAAAGTTTGCAGATGATACCAAACTGTTTAGGATAGTCAAGACAGAAGCAGACTGTGAGGACTCAAAAGATCTCACCAAACTGAGCGATTGGGCAACAAAATGGCAAATGAAATTTAATGTGGATAAGTGTAAAGTGCACATCAGGAAAAATAACCCCAACTATCGTACAGTATGATGGGGGCTAATTTAGCTATGACAAATCAGGAAAGAGATCTTGGAGTTATCGTGGACAGTTCTCTGAAAACTTCCACACAGTGTGCAGCGGTCAAAAAGGCAAATAGGATGCTAGGAATTATTAAGAAAGGGATAGAAAATAAGACCCAGAATATCTTACTGCCCCTGTATAAAACTATGGTACGCCCACATCTTGAATACTGTGTACAGATGTGGTCTCCTCACCTCAAAAAGATATTTTGGCCTTGGAAAGGGTTCAGAAAGGAGCAACTAAAATGATTAGGGGTTTGGAATGGGTCCCATATGAAGAGGTTAAAGCGACTGGGACTTTTCAGTTTAGAAAAGAGGAGACTGAGGGGATATGATAGAGGTCTATAAAATCATGAGCGGTGTGGAGAGGGCGGATAAAGAAAAGTTATTTATTAGTTCCCATAATAGAAGAACTAGAGGACACCACATGAAATTAATGGGTAGCAGGTTTAAAACTAATAAAAGAAAGTTCTTCTTCACAGCGTGTAGTCAACCTGTGGAACTCCTTGCCAGAGGAGGCTGTGAAGGCTAGGACTATAACAGAGTTTAAAGAGAAGCTAGATAATTTCATGGAGGTTAGGTCCATAAAGGCTATTAGCCAGGGATAAAATGGTGTCCCTGGCCTCTGTTTGTCAGAGGCTGGAGAGGGATGGCAGGAGACAAATCGCTTGATCATTGTCTTCGGTCCACCCCCTCCGGGGCACCTGGTGCTGGCCACTGTCGGCAGACAGGCTACTGGGCTGGATGGACTTTTGCTCTGACCCAGTACGGCCGTTCTTATGTTCTTATGATCTTATGCTGGGAGACTGGGGGCTGTTCTTGGGGGACTGAGAGCGGAGCAGGCAGGACTCAGCTGGCTGCAGGGAGACTGACGTGTGGGCTGAGGGCCCAGGCCGACTGGCCTGAGGGATCCTTTGCTGTGTTCAAAGCTCAATAACCCCTCCTGTTTGGTGCTGGCTGGGGGTCGCTGTGGTCTAGAGAACAGGGCTGCACTAGTCCCTCTGGGAGGGGAGGCCCCGGGGGTCTAGAGGGAGGGGACCCCCCGAGGGGCTCACGGTGGAGGCAGGCCGCTGAAGGTCCTGAGAGGCGCCGTCCCAGAGGCGGAGGGGTGGACCCCCCCCAGGGGAGAGGGGCCCCACCAAGAGAGGGTCTCCGCACTGGAGTGGACTCCCTGAGAAGGGGCTGTCTCACTGCCGCTGGGCTGGAGGGGGCTCCCCGAGAAGGGGCTGCCGCACTGGAGGGGGGTTCTGCCCAGGAGCCGAGGGGCCAAGTGTGGGTACAACCTGTGAGCCATGACAATCATACCTAGTCTTATAACCAATACTAACTAATACCAAAACATACATTTTTGCTACACATGGCCCTTGGGGTGATGGCACCTTGGGGTCGGGAAGGTTCCGTGGCCCTTGGGGTGATGGCACCTTGGGGTCGGGAAGGTTCCGTGGCCCTTGGGGTGATGGCACCTAGGGGGCCGGGAAGGTTCCGTGGCCCTTGGGGTGGTGGCACCTTGGGGTCGGGAAGGTTCCGTGGCCCTTGGGGTGATGGCACCTTGGGGTCGGGAAGGTTCCGTGGCCCTTGGGGTGGTGGCACCTTGGGGTCGGGAAGGTTCCGTGGCCCTTGGGGTGATGGCACCTTGGGGTCGGGAAGGTTCCGTGGCCCTTGGGGTGGTGGCACCTTGGGGTCGGGAAGGTTCCGTGGCCCTTGGGGTGGTGGCACCTTGGGGTCGGGAAGGTTCCATGGCCCTTGGGGTGGTAGAATGTTGGGAGGTTCCAAGACCCTTGGGGATCTTTGTAGTGTTTGGCATGACTAGTGTGTGTGCCTCAGTTTCCCTGTGTGCTGTATGTGTTGCAGGTGAAGGAGAGGGTTTGTTGTTGCAGAGCACCAGGTGTGCCCTTGTCTAACAGCTGGGACCTGGACAACAGCCTGGAGATATGGGGGACCCTCGTGACCAGTGACCTGGAGACCAAGAGCTTCCATTCAGAAGGAGGCCAATGGGCTGTGAAGAAAGCCCTCCCCCTTCTGTCGCCCCCCCCCGCCGCTGGTGCCCTGCCCAGTGGGTACAGCCGGGGGGGAAAAGGAGGGGGTGGGGAGGGGAGAAGAGGGGCCCAGGTGACCCTGGTTACCACAGAAGACAATGGCCAGGGAGGGGCTGTTGCTGGGGGGAGATCTGAGGCTGGGCTGGCAGACGGGGGCTGCGGATCTGGACAGGGGGCAGAGCAGGCAGAGCCCCCCCTCGCTGCAGGGCAGACTCAGACATGCTAGGCTGCGGGGGCCAGACCCACAGGCCTGAGAGACCCTGGGCTGGGTTCACAGCTCCATAACCCCTCCTGTTGGTGCTGGCTGGGGGTCGCTGTGGGCTGGAGAACAGGGCTGGGCTGTTCCCTCTGGGAGGGGAGGCCCCGGGGTCCAGAGTAAATGGATGCCCTGAGGGGCCCCGGCAGAGACAGGTGTTCTGGGGCTCAGAGAGGCTATTTTCCAGTCACTGGGTACGGAAGCTGATGTAAGGGACAGGTTACAAACCACAGGTCATAGTTCCGCAGTTTCCCATTGGCGTCCTTTGGGAACGCTTGGGTGATGCCATCTGGCCCCGGTGACTCGTTACTGTTAGTTTATCACTTTGTTCCAAACCCTCCTCTAATGACACCTCAGTCTGGGACAATGCCTCAGATTTGGCAAATACTAAAAATAGTGGCTCAGGTTTGGGAATCTCCCCAATAGCGTCAGCGGTGGAGACTGAAGCGAGAATTCATTTCGTTTCTCTGCAACGACCTTATCGTCTTTGAGGGCTCCTTTAGCATCTCGACTGAAAACACAACCACTGGTCTGGTGGCACTTTACAGCCAACAAAACACGTAGCTGGGCTCATGAGTTTTCGTGGGCAGCGACGTAGAATACAGGGCCGGCCCGAGCCATTTTGGTGCCCCGGGCCCGGGCGCACAGTGCCGCCCCCAGGCACACAGCGCATGCGCTGCCCAGCCCAGCCCGGCCACCGCTGCTGGCTCGCAGCCCGGGGCAGGCCGCGCCTGGCCATGCAGGGCCCCGCGGCCATGGGGGGAAGGGTGCTGCTGGCCGGCGCCGCGGGGATGGGGGCCGGCGCTGCGGGAGCCGGGCGCACGGCCCCTGATGGCAGCTATAAGGGACGCCACACGCCCCTTACAGCTGCCATCAGGCACCCCCCATCGGTTGGCGGCCCGGGCAGCTGTCCTGCTCGCCCACCCCTTAGTCCGGCCCTGGTAGTATACAAGCCATACATTGTGATCATCCACTGGTGGCTGTGGTTGGGCTGGGGGGTGACCCCTGCTGTCCGGTATCTGTAGCACTGCCCAGCAGGACAGCTGGCTGAGGAAGAGGACCAGAACCTGTCCGACCGGTTGAAGGGCAGGGAGGGGGACAATAGGAGAGAGGCGGAGACAAACAGGAGCTCTGGGGGAAGGGTTTTTTTGGGGGGAAGCCATGAAAGAGAGAGACTGAGGAGGGGGCTGGGGTTGTAGGGGCCCAGTCACCCCCATCTCCAGGGGGCCTGAGGCATCCTGGCCCTAATTCCTGTAACCGGATTACATCTATGCTGTGCAGTACTCTGGAGAAGCAATAAACTCCCTCAATTCTACTGGCTGGTGGAGTCTGTTCTGGCTGCTACAGGGGTGCAGGAGTCTGGGAAACCCCAACTCAACGTCACATGGGCACAGCCCACTTCTTCAGATGACCGGCGTGTTGGATGTCTAGGACCAAAATAAATAGGGGAGACGGGGGGCGGGGCGGGTGCAAGAAGGGAAAACTCGGGGGGGGGGAATCGGAAAAGGCAGTGAGTAAAAAATATAACAAGGGAAAGCTGAGCTGGAAAGCAATAGAGAAAACGAATAATCTATAGGCACCTATAGACTAGCTAGTCAAAGGCAGCAGGTAAGAGCCATTAATTAGCAGCAAACACCAAAGAGTCAGGAAACAAAGACTGATGAAAAATCTAGAGCAATGGTCTCCAACCTTTTTACACCCAGGATCACTTTTTAAATGTCAGAGCAAGCCAAGATCTACCCCCATCCCTTCCCCAAGACCCCACCCCTTCCTTGAGGCCCCGCCCTCTCTGTTCCCCTCCACCATGTGCTAGCCCCGGCCCTTAGACACTCTCAGGGAATGGCTACACTGCCGCTTTTATTCAATCCTTCTGTTGGAAGAAATTTTTCCAACATTTGGCCCGTCTAGACTGGGCCAAAAGTCAGAAAACCCCCTTCTTTTGGCAGCCCCCTTATTCCTTGTGGGTATGTCTACACTACAGCACTAATTCGAACGAACGTCATTGGAATTAGTTAATTCGAACTAAGCTAATTCGAATTAGTGCATCTAGACCTAAAAACTAATTCGAATTAGCATTTTGCTAATTCGAACTAGCATGTCCACATTGAGTGGACCCTGAACCAGAGTTAGGCTGGCGGAACCAGTGCCGGCAGGGCATCAGGTTAGGACTTAGAGTGTGGAGCTGCTGCCTCAGGCTGGCCGAGGGCTGTGCTTAAAGGGACCCGGCCCCACCCGGACAGACAGTTCTCAGGGTTCCCGCTTGTCTACCTCGATGAGGACAGCAAAGCAGTCCTGTCTTGGAGTGCCCTGAGTGCCCACACTCGGCACATCACAGCACTCGGCCATCAGCCCGGCTGCACTTGCATGAGCTGCCATCGGAGGGGTCAATCGGGGCTGTCAGGATCCAGGAGGCCCTGCAGAGAGCTTCCACCCGAGGAGCCCGCAGAGCCACCCCAGTCCTCCCCATCGAGGGCTCGTGCCCCATTCCTCCCTCACCTCCTTCCACTTACCCTCCTAGCCCCCTTCCTGATGTAAAAATAAAGGACACGTGTGTTCAAAAATAGAAACTCTCTTTATTTAACAAAACTGGGGAGATTAACCTCTGGGAGACTGGGAAAAGGAGGTGGGAGAGGAAGAGAGAGGGTGGGAGAGGAGAAACCTGGGAGGAGGGAGCTGGAAGGGGAAGCCAGGGGAAGAAGGAGGAGGGAAGTATAAAACTATAGTACGCCATATCTTCAGTACTGTGTACAGATGTGGTCTCCTCACCTCAAAAAGATATTTTGGCCTTGGAAAGGGTTCAGAAAAGGGCAACTAAAATGATTAGGGGTTTGGAACAGGTCCCATATGAAGAGAGGCTAAAGAGACTGGGACTTTTCAGCTTAGAAAGAGAGGAGACTGAGGGGATATGATAGAGGTCTATAAAATCATGAGTGGTGTGGAGAGGGTGAATAAAGAAAAGTTCTTCATTAGTTCCCATAATAGAAGGACTAGAGGACACCAAATGAAATTAATGGGCAGCAGGTTTAAAACTAATAAGCAAAGTTCTTCTTCACACAGCACATAGTCAACCTGTGGAACTCCTTGCCACAGGAGGCTGTGAAGGCTAGAACTATAACAGAGTTTAAAGAGAAGTTAGATAAATTCATGGAGGTTGGGTCCATGGAGTGCTATTAGCCAGGGGTAGGAATGGTGTCCCTGGCCTCTGTTTTGTGGAAGGCTGGAGATGGATGGCCTGAGACAAATGGCTTGGTCATTGTCTTGGTCCATCCCCTCCGGGCACCTGGTGCTGGCGCTGTCGGCAGACAGGCTACTGGGCTAGATGGACCTTTGGTCTGACCCAGTCTGGCCGTTCTTATGTTCTTATGTTCTAAGCTCAGGGCTCAGGGGTCTCACTGGACCAACTTGCAGTTTTCATGCAAACCTGCTCCTGGGTTGCATGTGGCCTTTGGTGGCCAGGCTGGCAGCTATCCTGCCTAGGCGGCCGCCTTCCTGTGCCTAGTGTGGAGATCGTGGATGTTGGAGGCCTCCCCCCAAACCTCGATGAGGTCCACGATCTCCGCACTAGACCAGGCGGGCGCCCGCCTCTTGCGGCCCTGGGCAGGCTCCTGGGAGCCGCCAGCCTAGTCCTGGGAAGAGGCGGAGGGCTGGGTGGCAGCGGGTGGCTGGCTCATGCCGTGCCAGGTGCAGGGTCTGCTGGCTGGGTGCTGGCAGGCTTGCAGCTGGCACAAGCACTGTAGCCAGACCGTGCCCCTTTAAGGGCTCTGGGGCCGGGATGGGGGCAGAAGAGTTTCCCTGGTTTGGCCCAGAGTGGCCACCAGGGCAACCTGGGAAGGGCTAGCCTCCAACTAGTTCGAATTAAGTGGCTACACAGCCCTTAATTCAAACTACTTAATTCGAAGTAGGCGTTAGTCCTGGTAGAATGAGGTTTACCTAGTTCGAATTAAGTGCTCCGGTAGTTGGATTTCAATTTGAACTAGCGGTTTGCATGTGTAGCGCCTATGAAAGCTAATTCGAACTAACGGCCGTGAGTTTGAATTAACTTTGTAGTGTGGACAGACCCTGTGGAACGAGGATTACAGGGGCTGCCAAAAGAGCGTGTTTGCCAGAAAAACTCCTGCCGTCAAGCCTCACTGTGTTGAGACAGGAGGTGCGGGCTCCAGGGTGGGACTGAGGGATTGGAGTGTGGGAAAGGGCGAGAGGTGCAAAGCTCTGGGAGGGAATTTGGATGCAGGAGGAGGCGGAGAAGAGGATGCTGGCTCAGGGAGGGGGCTCCAGGCTGGGCAGTGGTAGGCTCAGGTGGAGGGTTGGGGTGCTGAGCAAGCCGCAGGCTTGTGGCTGTGAGGGTGCAGGAGTCTGGGTTATGGTGTGTGACGGGCTCAGGGCAGGGAGGCTGGGCGTATGACGGGCTCAGGACACAGATTTGCAGTGTGTGTGTGTGGATGGTGCAGGAGTGTTGTGGCAGAAGACTGAGGATGTGGGGGTGCAGGAGTTTGGGGATGTAAGAGGCTCAGGATGGGGGGTTCCAGTGTATGATGGGCTCAGGTTTGAAGTCTGTGGGGGGTGCAGGCGTGTTCTGATGCTGTGGCCAGATGGGGGCTTGGCCCCAGTTGGGGGCATGTTGGCCAGGCTTCATTTTTAAATAAAATATTATGTCAAACTCAAAAGATTTCAGCGTTGTCTTTATTTATGAGAGGGTTGGGGAACCTGTTTTGAGTCAGGGGTCAGTGACCCACGGAAAAGTCAGTCAGGGCCACACATGTGAGATACAAAAACACAACCCCTCCAAACCCCTCAAGCCTCACTAATGTGGCCCTAACTGTGCTGGTGGGGGCAAGGGGCAGGGGCCTGGGGCAGGGGACAGGGTGTTGGGGCAGGAGACAGGGTGCCAGTGGGTGCCAGGGCAGGAGCCTGGGGCAGGGGACAGGGTGTTGGGGCAGGGGACAGGGTGTCAGTGGGTGCCAGGGCAGGGGTCTGGGACAGGGGACAGGGTGTTGGGGCAGGAGACAGGGTGCCAGTGGGTGCCAGGGCAGGGGCCTGGGGCAGGGGACAGGGTGTTGGGGCAGGGGACAGGGTGCCAGTGGGTGCCAGGGCAGGGGTCTGGGACAGGGGACAGGGTGTTGGGGCAGGAGACAGGGTGCCAGTGGGTGCCAGGGCAGGGGCCTGGGGCAGGGGACAGGGTGTTGGGGCAGGGGACAGGGTGTCAGTGGGTGCCGGGCAGGGGACAGGGTGGTGGGGCAGGGTACTTGTGGGGGTCTGGGTGGGGAAAGGGGGCAGGGACCGGTACCTGGGGATCCTGCAGCTGTGCACCAAGGCCCAGGAACTGCGCGGGCTGTTTCCCCTCCCCCAAACAGCGGCGCGGTACCTGAAATGCTGGTCCGGCGCGTGCCTGATGCCTTCCTACGTGGGGTGGGAATGGGGGGAGAGGAGTCCCGGACCACACCAGCCGGAGCCAGAGTGCTGGAGACTTTATTCCCCTGCTGCCTTCCTGCGTGGGGGAAAGGGGGAGTTCCGGACCGCGCCAGCCCCAACCGCTTGGGCAGCACGCGCCTTGCTCCTCCACTCCCCACGGCAGCACATGCCGCCCGAGCAGCTGGAGCCGGCGCAGTCCCGGCCCCCACCCCCTTCCCCGCACGCAGGAAGGCAGCAGGGGAACAAAGTCCCCAGTGCGCGACGGACCGGCGTTTTAGGTACCGCACTGGCTGTGGAGCGGGGAGGAAGAGCCGCCCGCGCACGTCCGGGACCTGGCGCACAGCTGCACAACTCCCCCCACCCCTTGTCCCTGGAGGTAGCATCAGTGCGGCGTTCATCTTGGGGATGGGGGCCAGCGAGAGGGCCCCCAAAAGCCTCCCACCAGCTACTTAGCAGCTTCCTGCTCCCGATGGACTTCAAACCACTTTGCTATTGCGTTGTGAGGTTTTGGCTGGCTGTGCTTCAGGCTCCTTTTTGGCTTTTCTTGTTACAGTTTTACACTTCACCCCCCGAGCTGAGGCTCTGCTCTAGTCTCCTCGCTCGGAGTGAACGGTCACTTTTCCACCAATGCCTTTTTCTCTCGCCCAGCTCCTTCCCCACGGCAGTCAGCCCCACTGGCTCGGCCTTGGTTCCCTTTGGGTGGTTTTACATTGGCTGAGCCTCCCTTAGGGTGTCTTTGAAAAGTTTCTATGCAGCTTGCCCCTTTTGCACTGCACCCTGTAATTAGACTTTAACGAACTTCCTCATTTCTGTGCCCCCTTGCGGCGCTGAAAGGCCCTGGGAGCTGCGCTGGGACTGGTTGTGGGGCAGAGCCAGTGCCCTGGGCAAGGCAGAGCCAGGAGGGAAGGCACTGCCAAGAGGGCCCCAGACCTGTTTAGCCTGTTCCCCCCACTGTTCAAAGACAGGGCCCAGTAGGTTTCATTGGGCTCCTTGGGGGAGGAGGAAAGCCTCAAGTGAGAGCTGGACTCACTCGTGTGCATGGGCGGGGCGGGGCGGGGCGGGGCGTGGGAGCAGCGTCTCTGCCCAGCCTGGGAAGACTTGAAAAGAGCCTGAGGCACAGCGGGCACAGCAGAGAAGCAGGTGCCAGCAGACGGTGACTGACTGGCTGGCAAGGCAGCAAGGAACTGCAGCAGGTGCGGGGGGGGCCTGTACAGAGGAACCGCAGGTGGGGGGGCCGGTGCAGAGGAACCGCAGCAGCTGGGGGGGCTGGTGCAGAGGCACCATGGCTGGCGAGGCGGCCAGTGCAGAGGAATTGCAGCTGGTGGGGGGGCTGTTGCAGAGGAACCGCGGCTGGTGGGGGGCAGGTGTAGAGGAACCGCGGCTGGTGGGGGGCAGGTGCAGAGGAACTGTGGTTGGTGGAGGGGCCAGTGCAGAGGAATCGCAGCTGGCGGGAGGGGGGGGGCTGGTGCAGAGGCACCATGGCTGGCGGAGAGACTGGTGCAGAGGAATCGCGGTTGGCAGGGGGGCCAATGCAGAGGAATCGCGGCTGGTGGGGGAGGCCGGTGCAGAGGAATCACGGCTGGCAGGGGGCCCAGTGCAGAGGAATCGCGATTGGCGGGGGGCCGGTGCAGAGGCACCATGGCTGGCGGAGAGACCGGTACAGAGGAATCGCAGCTGGCAGGGGGGCCGGTGCAGAGGAATCGTGGCTGGTGGGGGCGGCCGGTGCAGAGGCACCATGGCTGGTGGGGGCGGCCGGTGCAGAGGCACCTCGGCTGGCGGGGCGGCCAGTGCAGAGGCACCTCGGCTGGCGGGGCGGCCGGTGCAGAGGAATCGCAGCTGGCTGGGGGCCCGGTGCAGAGGAATCGCGGCTGGCAGGGGGGCCGGTGCAGAGGAATCGTGGCTGGCGGGGGACCAGTGCAGAGGCACCATGGCTGGTGGGGGGGGCCGGTGCAGAGGCACCTCGGCTGGCAGGGGGCCCAGTGCAGAGGCACCTCGGCTGGCGGGGCAGCCAGTGCAGAGGAATTGCGGCTGGTGGGGAGGCTGGTGCAGAGGAATTGCAGCTGGCGGGGGGCCCGGTGCAGAGGAATCGCGGCTGGCGGGGGGCCCAGTGCAGAGTCACCCTGGCTGGCGGGGCAGCCGGTGCACAGGAATTGCGGCTGGCGGGGGCCAGTGCAGGGGAACCGTGGCTGGGGAGGGCAGGTGCCCTGTTCCCCAGCGAGGAGGGGACCTCGCACGGCTGAACCCTGGGCCCTCGCTGGGCAAGGAGGCCTCTGTGAGTGGGGCTGGGACAGGAGCCGGTGGGCACGGGAGAGGACCGGTTGGGGGCAGCCAGCCCAGCCCCCGGGGGCTGCCGCGTGTGGCACTTTCCCTGAGTAGAGCGGACTGGGCCCCTCCCTTCGCTGCGCTGAGTTCCTCTCCCTCCCCACCTGGGCGCTGGCCGGGGAAGTGGCCTCCCGGAGGCGCCGGGGCGGCCTGGGCTGTTCCCGAGTTCCTGGGGCCGCAGCCGGTTCTGGGCCGTATCGAGGGAGAGGAACCCGCCACTGCCAGCCCCTCCCGCCCAAGGGCTGCAGGGTACTGGGCGGCCTGTAGCTGCTGCCAGGAGCGGGGCGAGGCTGACAGCGCAGCGGGGTTCCATGGGGGCTGACAGTGTGAAGTGGGGATTCCATGGGGCTGACAGCGCAAAGCGGCGGGTGGATTCCATGGGGCTGACAGTGTGAAGTGGGGAGTCCATGATGGACTGGCAGCACAAAGCGGGGATTCCATGGTGGAGTGGCAGTGCAAAGGGGGCGGGATTTCATGGGGGCTGACAGAGCAAAGCAGGGGGAATTCCATGGGGAGGGGCTGACAGCGCGAGCGGGGTTCCATGGGGGCTGACAGCGCAAAGCGGCGGGTGGATTCCATGGGGGCTGACAGTGTGAAGTGGGGGATTCCATGATGGACTGGCAGCACAAAGCGGGGATTCCATGGTGGAGTGGCAGTGCAAAGGGGGCGGGGATTTCATGGGGCTGACAGAGCAAAGCAGGGGAATTCCATGGGGAGGGCTGACAGCGGCGCGGGGTGGATTCCATGAGGGCTGACAGCGCAAAGCAGGGGAATTCCATGGGGAGTGGCAGTGCAAGCGGGGTTCCATGGGGGCTGACAGCGCGAGCGGGGGTTCCATGGGGAGGCTGACAGCGCAAAGCGGGGCGGATTCCATGGTGGAGTGGCAGTGCAAAGCGGGGGATTCCATGGGGGCTGACAGCGCAAAGAGGGGGATTCCATGGGGCTGACAGCGCGGCGGGGATTCCTTGGGGGCTGACAGTGCGGCGGGGGATTCCTTGGGGCTGACAGCGCAAAGCGGGGGTTCATGAGGGGCTGACAGCGTGAAGCGGGCGGGATTCCATGGGGCTGACAGCGCAAAGCGGGGATTCCATTGGGGCTGACAGCACAAAGCGGGCGGGATTCCATGGGGACTGACAGCGCAAAGAGGGGGATTCCATGGGGAGTGGCAGTGCAAAGCGGGGTGTTCCATGGGGGCAGACAGCACAAAGCAGGGGACTCCATGGGGGCTGACAGCGCAGCGGCGGGTGGATTCCATGGGGGCTGACAGTGCAAAGCAGAGGGGATTCCATGAGGGGCTGACAGTGTGAAGTGGGGGATTCCATGGGGGCTGACAGCGCAGCGGGGATTCCATGGTGGAGTGGCAGTGCAAAGGGGGCGGGGATTTCATGGGGCTGACAGCGCAAAGCAGGGGAATTCCATGGGGAGGGGCTGACAGCGCGGCGGGCGGGATTCCATGGGGGCTGACAGCACAAAGCGGGCGGGATTCCATGGGGACTGACAGCGCAAAGCGGGGAGTTTCCATGGGGGCTGACAGCGCAAAGGGGGTTTCCATGGGGCTGACAGCGCAAAGGGGGATTCCATGGGGCTGACAGCGCTGGCGGGGTTTCCATGGGGCTGGCAGCGCAAAGAGGGGGATTCCTTGGAGGGCTGACAGCGCGGCCGGGCGGGATTTCATGGGGGCTGACAGCGGAAAGCGGGGGTTTCATGGGGGCTGACAGCGCAGCGGGGGATTCCTTGGGGGCTGACAGCGGGGGATTCCATGGGGGCTGACAGCACAAAGAGGGGGATTCCTTGGGGGCTGACAGCGCAAAGCGGGGCGGGGTTCCATGGGGCTGACAGCGCAAAGAGGGGGTTTCCATGGGAGGCTGACAGCGCAAAGAGGGGGTTTCCATGGGGGCTGACAGCGCGAAGAGGGGGATTCCTTGGGGGCTGACAGTGTGAAGTGGGGATTCCATGATGGACTGGCAGCACAAAGCGGGGGATTCCATGGTGGAGTGGCAGTGCAAAGGGGCGGGGATTTCATGGGGGCTGACAGAGCAAAGCAGGGGAATTCCATGGGGAGGCTGACGGCGCGAGCGGGGTGGATTCCATGAGGGGCTGACAGCGCAAAGCAGGGGAATTCCATGGGGAGTGGCAGTGCAAAGCGGGGGTTCCATGGGGGCTGACAGCGCGAGCGGGGTTCCATGGGGAGGCTGACAGCGCAGCGGGCGGATTCCATGGTGGAGTGGCAGTGCAAAGCGGGGATTCCATGGGGGCTGACAGCGCAAAGAGGGGGATTCCATGGGGGCTGACAGCGCGGCGGGATTCCTTGGGGCTGACAGTGCGAAGCGGGGGATTCCTTGGGGCTGACAGCGCAAAGCGGGGTTCCATGAGGGGCTGACAGCGTGAAGCGGGCGGGATTCCATGGGGCTGACAGCGCAAAGCGGGGGATTCCATTGGGGGCTGACAGCACAAAGTGGGGCGGGATTCCATGGGGACTGACAGCGCAAAGAGGGGGATTCCATGGGGAGTGGCAGTGCAAAGCGGGGTGTTCCATGGGGGCAGACAGCACAAAGCAGGGGACTCCATGGGGCTGACAGCGCAAAGCGGCGGGTGGATTCCATGGGGGCTGACAGTGCAAAGCAGAGAGGGATTCCATGAGGGGGCTGACAGTGTGAAGTGGGGATTCCATGGGGC
The DNA here is from genome assembly GCA_019425775.1 of Rafetus swinhoei. Taxonomy (NCBI): domain Eukaryota; kingdom Metazoa; phylum Chordata; order Testudines; family Trionychidae; genus Rafetus; species Rafetus swinhoei. The sequence continues at coordinate 289,778 of CM033446.1, forward strand.
TGACAGCGCCGGGGATTCCATGGTGGAGTGGCAGTGCAAAGGGGCGGGGATTTCATGGGGGCTGACAGCGCAAAGCAGGGGGAATTCCATGGGAGGGGCTGACAGCGCGGGCGGGCGGATTCCATGGGGGCTGACAGCACAAAGCGGGCGGATTCCATGGGGACTGACAGCGCAAAGCGGGGAGTTTCCATGGGGCTGACAGCGCAAAGGGGGTTTCCATGGGGCTGACAGCGCGCAAAGGGGGATTCCATGGGGCTGACAGCGCGGGCGGGGTTTCCATGGGGCTGGCAGCGCAAAGAGGGGGATTCCTTGGAGGGCTGACAGCGGCGGCGGGATTTCATGGGGGCTGACAGCGGAAAGCGGGGTTTCATGGGGCTGACAGCGCAGCGGGGATTCCTTGGGGCTGACAGCGCAGCGGGGATTCCATGGGGCTGACAGCACAAAGAGGATTCCTTGGGGCTGACAGCGCAAAGCGGGGATTACATGGGGGCTGACAGCGCGGGCGGATTCTATGGGGGCTGACAGCGCAAAGGGGGATTCCATGGGGCTGACAGCGCGAAACGGGGTTTCATGGGGCTGACAGCGCAAGCGGGGGATTCCTTGGGGGCTGACAGCGCAAAGCGGGAGGATTCCATGGGGGCTGACAGCTGGCGGGCGGGATTCTATGGGGGCTGACAGCGCAAAGAGGGGGATTCCATGGGGGCTGACAGCGAAGGGGATTCCTTGGGGCTGACAGCGCAAAGCGGGGATTCCATGGGGGCTGACAGCACAAAGCGGTGGGGTTCCATGGGAGGCTGACAGCGCAAGAGGGGGTTTCCATGGGGGCTGACAGCGCAGCGGGGATTCCTTGGGGCTGACAGTGCTAAGCGGGCGGGGATTCTATGGGGCTGACAGAGCGCAGCGGGGTTCCATGGGGCTGACAGCGCAAAGGGGGTTTCCATGGGGGCTGACAGCGCAAAGCGGGGATTGCATGGGGCTGACAGCGCGGCGGGGTTTCCATGGGGCTGACAGCGGGCGGGGATTGCATGGGGCTGACAGCGCGGCGGGGTTTCCATGGGGAGGGCTGACAGCGCGAACGGGGTTTCCATGGGGCTGACAGCGCGAGCGGGGGATTCCATGGGGCTGACAGCGCAGCGGGGATTCATGGGGGCTGACAGGGCAAAGGGGGATTCCTTGGGGCTGACAGCGCAAGCGGTGGGGTTCCATGGGGGCTGACAGCGCCAGCGGGGTGGGTTCCATGGGGGCTGACAGCGAAGCGGGGATTCCATGGGGCTGACAGCGCAGCGGGGATTCCATGGGGGTGACAGCGCAAAGAGGGGGATTCCTTGGGGGCTGACAGTGCTAAGCGGGCGGATTCTATGGGGGCTGACAGCGCAAAGCGGGGATTCCATGGGGGCTGACAGCGCGAAACGGGGTTTCCATGGGGCTGACAGCACAAAGTGGGAGTTCCATGGGGCTGACAGCGCGGCCGGGGATTGCATGGGGGGCTGACAGCGCGAGCGGGGATTCCATGGGGCTGACAGCGCGAAGCAGGGGGTTTCCATGGGGCTGACAGCACAAAGTGGGGTTCCATGGGGGCTGACAGCGCGAAGCGGGGATTGCATGGGGCTGACAGCGCGGGGCGGGGGTTTCCATGGGGCTGACAGCACAAAGTGGGGTTCCATGGGGCTGACAGCGCGAAGGCGGGGATTGCATGGGGCTGACAGCGCAAAGCGGGGGTTTCCATGGGGCTGACAGCGCAGCGGGGATTGCATGGGGCTGACAGCGCGAGCGGGGTTTCCATGGGAGGGCTGACAGCGCGAGCGGGGATTGCATGGGGCTGACAGCGCAGGCGGGGTTTCCATGGGGCTGACAGCGAAACGGAGGGGTTTCCATGGGGCTGACAGCGCAAAGTGGGGGTTTCCATGGGGGCTGACAGCGCAAAGCGGGGATTGCATGGGGCTGACAGCGAAGCGGGGATTGCATGGGGCTGACAGCGCGCGGGGATTGCATGGGGGCTGACAGCGAACGGGGGTTTCCATGGGGGGCTGACAGCGCAAAGTGGGGTTTCCATGGGGCTGACAGCGCAAAGTGGGGTTTCCATGGGGCTGACAGCGCGAAGCGGGGATTGCATGGGGCTGACAGCGCGGCGGGAGTTTCCATGGGGGGGCTGACAGCGGGAAACATGGGGCTGACAGCGCGGCGGGGTTTCCATGGGGCTGACAGCCTTGAGCGGGGATTGCATGGGGGCTGACAGCGCGGGCGGGGATTGCATGGGGCTGACAGCGCGAGCGGGGGATTGCATGGGGCTGACAGCGCGGCGGGGGTTTCCATGGGGCTGACAGCGCGCAAAGTGGGGTTTCCATGGGGGCTGACAGCGCAAAGTGGGGTTTCATGGGGCTGACAGCGAGGGATTGCATGGGGCTGACAGCGCGGCCGGGGTTTCCATGGGGCTGACAGCGCGAAGCGGGGATTGCATGGGGGCTGACAGCGCCGGGCGGGGTTTCCATGGGGCTGACAGCTGGCGGGAGTTTCCATGGGGCTGACAGCGCTGCGGGGGTTTCCATGGGGGCTGACAGCGCAGCGGGGGATTGCATGGGGGCTGACAGCGCGCGGGGTTTCCATGGGGGGCTGGGTGGTTCGCCCTCTGTTCAGCTGGTCTGACAAGGAGAAAGGTCATTTCTGGTGTTTGTGCAGGGCGAGCTTTGCGCTGCAAAGTACGGAGCCCGCCTGCAGCCGGGGACCCCGAGCCGGCACCCCCAGCACCCTACCCCCGCCTGAAGCCAGGCCCCCAGCACCTGCCCCCCCGCAAGGTGCCCCAGAACCCCGCCTGCTCCTGGTGAGGAATCCGCCACTGCAGGCCCCGGGCCATGGCCGCGCCACAGACGTACACGGCGGCCTTGTGGGACGCCCAGGCGGTTTTCCATCGTTTCCCCCTGCGTCTGGTGGGCGGGGTCCCCCTCATGGAGCCCATCGCCCAGCAGTGGGGCCCCATCGAGAGCTTCCAGGCCCAGCCCGGCGACCTGCTCATCGCCACCTACCCCAAGGCGGGTAAGGATCCGCTGCCAGCAGGGGCACTGGGGGCAGGGGCAGGGGCAGGGCGCTGGTGCGGGGGGCTCCCGGCTACTCTGGCCCGGCCTCCAGGGGGTGCTGGGGCCGGGGGCAGGGCGCTGGCAGGGCAGGGAGCTCTCCCGGCTACTCCAGCCCAGCCTCGAGGGGGCGCTGGGGGCAGGGTGCTGGGGAGGGCAGGGCGCTGGCGGGGTGCTCCTGGCTACTCCGGCCCAGCCTCCAGGGGTGCTGGGGGCAGGGGCAGGGCGCTGGGGGGGGCGGGGGGCTCCCAGCTCCTCCAGCCAGGCCTCTAACACAAGGCCCTGCTACTGCTTTATGCCAGGGGCTCCGGCGGGCGGGTGGCCGGGTGGGGGCCTGGGGCTGGGAGTGTCGCTGTCTCCCAAGGGACCACGTGGATGCAGGAGATTGTGGACCTGATCCTGGCCCAAGGGGACGTGGAAAAAGCCTGTCGCGCCCCTACCCACATCCGGATCCCCTTCCTGGAGATCTGCTCCCGGCCCCCCGTGCCCTCAGGTGGGTGCCCCAACCCGCTGCCCGGCAGCAGCCCCCGTGCTGGGCTCCCCAGGGCTGAGGACCCCTCTCGCCCCCTCTTGCAGGCGTGCAGCAGCTTCAGGACGTGCCTTCCCCCCGGGTCATCAAAACCCACCTGCCCTTCCAGCTGGTGCCCACCTCCTTCTGGACAAACAGATGCAAGGCAAGAGACACCCCTGCCCCCAGCCCTGCCGGTGCCCCTAAATCCTATCCCCCAGTGACGATTTTGCCCCTCCCCAGGTGATCTACGTGGCCCGAAATGCCAAGGATAACGTGGTCTCTTATTACTTCTTTGACCGGATGAACAAGACGCAGCCGGAGCCGGGCCCCTGGGAGTGCTACCTGCAGAAGTTCATGGCTGGGAAATGTTAGTCGTGGGAGGAGGGTTCAGAAGCCCCGGGGCAGCTCGGCCTCCTTCCCCGCACCCCTTCCTAGGCTCTGGGGCCGGATGGGATTGTGGGTAGGAAGCTCCGTTGGCACCAGACCTGAGGTTTCCCGTCCGGGGTGTATGGACCAGTGCTGACCTGCTGGGGGAGGCTAGCGAGGAATTCTGGCCGGAGTCCGAACGGTGAGCACCCCCCGGTCTCACCTTACGATCTCTGCAAAGGGAGCACAGAATCACAGAGCACTGGAACCGGCAGGGCCCTCGCGGGGCCTCGCGCCCGGTCCCCTGTGCCCCGCCGGGCCAGGCACCGACTAGCCCATCCCGGCAGGTGTCTGTCCAACCTGCCCCTAAACACTTCCAGGGGTGGAGACTCCACAGCCCCCCGGGCAACTTATTCCAGTGTTTGACCCCCGACAGGCAGGACGATTTTCCTACTGTCCAACCTCAACCTCCCTGGCTGCAGTGTAAGGCCGTTGCTTCTTGGCCTGTCCTCAGAGGCCAAGGGGAACAATTTCCCCGTGACACCCTTTAGATACCTGAAACCCACTATCATGTCCCCCCTCAGCCTTCTCCTTTCCAAATTAACAAGCCCAGCTCTTTCAGCCTCCCTCACAGCTCATGCTCACTAGACCTTTCATCATTCTTGTTGCTCTTCTCTGGGCCTTCGCCAATTTCTCCACGTCCTGCTTGAAATGCGGGGCCCAGAACTGGACACAACGCTCCAATTGAGGCCTAACCAGCGCAGAGTCGAGCGGAAGAATGACTTCTCGTGTCTTGCTCACAACACTCCTAGGGTATGTCTACACTAGCTCGTTAGTTCGAGCTAGGTAGGCAAATGAGGGCAACCGGGGTTGCAAATGAAGCCCGGGATTTAAATATCCCAGTCTTCATTTGCATCTTCCCTGGCACCGCCATTTTTAAATCCCCCTTAGTCCGAACTCCGTTCCCGCGGCTACACGCGGCACGGAGTAGGTAGTTCGAATTAGGATATTTAAATCCCGGGCTTCATTTGCAACCCCGGTTGCCCTCATTTGCCTACCTAGCTCGAACTAACGAGCTAGTGTAGACATACCCCCGATTCATGCCGCCCAGAATCATGTTTGCTTTTTTGCCACAGCAGCACACTATTGACTCACATTTAGCTTGTGGGCCACTATGACTCCTAGGGTGTGTCTACACTAGCCCCCTAGTTCGAACTAGGGGGCTAGTGTAGACATACCCCTAGATCCCTTTCTGCCGTACTCCTTCCTAGACAGTCGCTTCCCATGGGCTGTGTCTACATTGGCACCCTTTTTCGAAAAAGGGATGCTAATGAGACCAGTCGCAATTTGCAAATCCGCGGGGGATTTAAATATCCCCTGCGGTATTTGCATTTACATGGCTGCCGCTTTTTTCCGGCTCGGGGCTTTGCCGGAAAAAAGCGCCAGTCTAGACAGGGATCTTGCGGAAAATAAACCCTTTTCCGCAAGATCTCTTATTCCTACTTGCAAGGTAGGAAAAAAGGGTGCCAATGTAGACACAGCCCATGCTGTCTGTGTGTGACATGGATTGTGCCTTCCTCAGTGCAGCACTTTGCATTTGTCCTATTACACTTCTCCTGTTTACCTCAGGCCATTTCTCCAGTGTGTCCAGATCAGTTTGAATTCTGACCCTGCCCTCCCACGCACTCGCAACCCCTCCCAGCTTTGATCATCTGCAAACTTAATAAGCGTCCTCTCTATGCCAATATCTAAATGGTGGATGAAGATATTGAACAGAGCCGGTCCCAAAACAGACCCCTGCGGAGCCCACTTGTTCTGCCTTTCCAGCAGGGTTGGGAGCCATTAATAACTCCTCTCTGAACAGTTGTCCAGCCAGCTGTGCACCCACCGTAGCGTAGCCCCAGCTACGTTGTAGTTGCCCGGTTTCTTGATAAGAGGATCATGCGAGACCGTGTCAAACGCCTTCCTAAAGTCCAGCGCTTCTCCCTTAGCCACAAGGCTCCTTACCCTGTCCACAAAGCTATCATGGGATGTCAGCTCAGCCTCTCTCCCCACAGTGGCCTGGGGCTCGTGGTACGACCACGTCTGTCACTACTGGCAGGAGCGAGCCAACCACCCCATCCTCTACATCTTCTATGAGGACATGAAGGAGGTGAGTGGGGGTGAGGGGCAGTCACTGTCAGTGAGGCCCCTGCCCGATGGCGTCTCTGTGGCCTGGGCGGTGGGTCAGCCTGTGGCAGCCCCAGCCACCGGGCACGCGCCAGGCCCCTGCCCCGTCCACACTGTGGGCTGGGGCGAGCGCCTGGCCAGAGGCAGGCCGGGAGGGGAGCAGCAAGGGACACTCAGCAGACAGCATGAGGGCACCGGACACAATCAGGCCCCATTAACCAGCCCCAAGTTGCTGCTGGGACAGGGGCCCCTGTCTCCTCCCCCAAACCCTCTCCCTGTCCCAGCCTGTCCCTGTGCGACGACGCAGTCGGGGTTCCCCCGACCCTGCACCCCCAGAGCAGCCAGAACAGACTCCGCCAGCCAGTAGAACAGGGGGGTTTATTGCCCCTCCAGGGTACAGCCCAGCACAGCCATGGGGTGGTTACAGGAATCGGGGCCAGGGTGTTTCAGACCCCTTGGGTTAGGGGGTCTCTCACCCCTGGCCCTCAGCCCCAGCAACCTCAGTCTGTCTCCCTCATGGTTCCAGCCCCAGACTGCCACAGCCCCTCCACCCAAAACCTGGTGCTGGTCTCTGCCTCCCTGCCTTTGTCTCCCTCCCTGGGAGGCTGAGCTGAGGGTACGTCTACACTAGCCCCTAGAATGAGCTAGGGAGGCTAATGAGGGCGACTGGAATTGCAAATCAAGCCCGGGATTTAAATATCCCGCGCTTGATCTGCATGTTCCTGGCTGGTCGCCATTTTAGAAATTGACTAGCCTGGAGTAACTGCCCGCGGCAGTGAAACGGAATTCCGGAATAAAGCCCCTAAATCGAATTAGGTGGTAAACCTCATTCCACGAGGAATACCAGCTAATTCGAGTTAGGGCTTTATTCCGGAATCCCATTTCACTGCCGCGTGTACCCTAAGGCTGTGTCTAGACTGGCGCGATCTTGCGCCAGAGCTATGCAAATGAGGCTCAGCGTTGGAATATCGCCGAGCCTCATTTGCATAGCTAATGAGCCGCCATTTTCGTGGAAGCGGCTCTTGCGCAAGACAGGGCTGTCTACACTACCCCTTCTTGAGCAAGAAAAACCTCTTCTTGCAACGCCGTTATGCTGATTATTTTCAGGCATAACGGCTGCGCAGGGTTTCTTGGCGCAAGAAGGGGCAGTGTGACAGCCCCGCCTTGCGCAAGAGCCCTTCCGCGAAAATGGCGGCTCATTAGCTATGCAAATGAGGCTCGGCGATATTCCAACGCTGAGCCTCATTTGCATAGCTCTGGCGCAAGATCGCGCCAGTCTAGACACAGCCTAAGTGTCTGGGTTCATACACATGTGGCTGAGTCAGTGAGAATCTCCCATCACAGCGCAGGCGGACCCCGGGTTACAGAGCAGACAGCCCCCCACTACGCCACACCCTGCCTCTCCCAGCCTGTCCCAACTGGCACTGGGTGTGACCCCCCCCCAGGGCTCCGTGTGTCACCAGGCCTGTCCCTGGCAGGACCTGGCCCGCGAGATCCGCAGGGTCATGGAGTTCCTGGAGGTGGAGCTGCAGCCGGAGGCCCTGGCGCGGATCGTCCGGCACACGTCCTTCCAGGTCATGCAGGAGAACCCCATGGCCAACTACAGCACCATCCCCAGCGCCATCCTCGACCAGAGCATCAGCCCCTTCATGCGCAAGGGTGAGGGCAGGGCCCCGGCTGGCACTGGGCCCTGAGCAGGTCGGAAGCCAGGCCGCCTCAGTGCCATGCAGGCGGCCGTGCATCAGCGCCCCCCGTGCCGTGGGGCATGGGGGCCGCACGCTCAGCTCTGGCCAGGGCTCTTGGGTGACACTCTGGTGCTGAGGGGCCAGGCGACGTGGCTCGGCGGGGAGGTTCCTAGGCTGGGGGATTCGGTGGGGGGGGGAGGTTCCCAGTCTGGGGGGGGCTGTGGGGGGGAAGTTCCCAGGCGAGGGGCACGAACTCTCCCCCTGACAGCCCCTCCCTGACCCCTCCACAGGCGAGGTGGGTGACTGGAAGAACCATTTCACGGTGGCGCAGAGCGAGGCCTTTGACGCCCATTACCAGCACCGCATGCAGGGGACCGGCTTGCGCTTCCGCACCCAGCTCTAGGCCCCAAGGAACCTGCCTCGCCTCTCCCCCCGCGGCCAGCGCGTGACGGGGGCACCACAGGAAACTTCCCCTTCCCCACTGTGCCGGGCCAGACCAGGTCTGGGCACTGCTGAGGGCGTCCGCTCAGGGCGAATTGCTCAAAACCAGGGATCCTTACAGCCCCAGACCAGAGACCTTCCCAGACAGGCCACACACCAGTCACACCGAGCGCTCCAGCTGCCAGTCTGGCCAGCAGGAAGCCTCACGAGCAAAACCCCTCAGACACCCCAGCTCTCCCTGTGCCCCAATCAGCCCCGGGCCTAACACAGGTGAGGGGTTATAGAACCCGATCCCACCTACCCCGAACCGCTCTTTCTAGTCCCAAAGAACCAGCCCCAGTTCCCGGTCAGTTTACACTTTAGATCTTACCCACAAGAGCACGCTGGGCCAATCCTTTGGAATCTAAAATCGAAAGGTTTATTAACAAGCAAGAAAAGGTGGAGAGTGAGGTTGTTGCGGAGAATACATCACATGCACCAATCGCCAAGTTCCTGATGCAGGCTCTAGCAGAGATGTTGCAAACTGCTAGCTTAGAAGTCCCTGGTGTACGTCCTGTATCCGGACGGGTCAGCAATCCTTCCCGGCTCTGTCCCTCCCAAGGCTGCATCTGGGATCAGTAGCAAGATTGGAGGCAAGATGGAGACGACCTCATGGGATTTTGATATCTCTGGGGTCTCCCAAACTGGAGCTGGTCACATGATGGCGTGTTTCACATGCTGGCAGCCATGAGATACAGCCGCATTCCTCAGGTGTGTATTGGCCACTCAGAGCCAGCGTCCATGCAGCAGTGCTAGTTAGCACAGCCAGTCACTGACCAACCCTTCCTCACAACAGGCAGTCCAGGCCCATTGCTCTGTCTCAGAGAGCGTTCCCAGTACCAGCACAGAGCACGTATTCATAACTCCACATACAGACATCACACGAGCACACGAGTAGCACACATAGAATCAGCAGAACAGAAGCTTTTGTTTGACACGTCACATGGCCCACTTCGTACCGAATCTGGGGCAAACGCCCCCCAGGGGTGCACCAGTGATCTGTCTGCTCCCCTTAAAAGCCAATAACGTGACACCCAGCCAGCCTGCCCCAGAGCCCCACCCCAACCCTCTGGCCATGGGTTGGGCGTGCTGTGGGGCAGGGGTCAGCACACACACTGATAGCACCGGGGGAACAGGGGGGGCTGCATTCGCCCTGGTGCGGGGAAAACAGCCGTGGGCTCGAGGCTGCTCCCTGGGCCGCTCCATGTGAGCCGAGGGTGCCAGCACCAGGGGGAGGAGGCCACTCGGGGAAGGGGCAGATTCCCTGGGGCTGTGACCCCCTCCCTTTCCTCAGAGCTGCTGGCGCGCGCCAGTGGGCACCCTGTGAGCCGAGTGGCTGGGCGGTGTTCTGGGGGGGTGGGGCAGCCGAGGAACACTTGGAGGCGCTGCCTTTAGTCACCGACCGGCCAACGCCCCTTTCTGGGACAGCAGAGCGAAACCAAGGGCAGGCACTGGAGCACTGCGGTCACCCCTCCCGGCCAGCACCCAGACCGCTCAGGGCCCCTGGGGCTTCGGGCGCCCCGTGTGATGTAGTGGGGGTGTGCACCACTCTCACAGTCATGGTCACTCTGGTGTTACAGTCACTCTGCTGTAGTGTGTGTGTGTGTGTGTGTGTGTGTGTGTGTGTGTGGAGGGGGGTTGGGTCTGTGTCTGTGTGTGTGTGGGTGTGTCTGTGTGATTCCTACTGGCCCAGGACCTGGCCCAGGCTCTGGAGCAGGGGGACGACTCACTGCAGAAGTGTATTTGGCCTCGCACACCTGAGGGCCAGGCCTAGGAGATAAGACGTCCTGCCCCAGAAGGGAGACAAAGGGCAGTTGGGCTGACCCCAGGCTGGGGGAGGTAGGGCCTGGGGGGATGGGCCAGTTTCGTCTGGGCCGGGATGTGAGAAGGGTCTTAGAGCAGGAATGGGGGAGAAGGGCCCAGGACCCCCCCCCCCCCCCTGCAGAGGAATAAGGCTCCTGGTCCTGGTCCCTGTGCTCACATCCATCCCGCTGTGTCCCTGGGACCCAACAAACCTTCTGTTCTACCTGCCGCCTGAGAGTCCCCTCTGGCTGGGGGTGCAGGGCCGGGGACTCCCCGACATTCAGTGACACTGGTGGCAGCGGTGGGATGGGCTGCACCCCGTGGACGGAGCACCCGGCAGTAAGTGGCGGGGCGCAGTAGGAGGAAGGGGGCTTGCAAGAGCCAGGGGCTGGAGGCCGGGAGAAGCGGTTCCAGGAAGCGGAGGGGTCTGTGGTCTAACCCCAGTGGTCTCTGAGGAGTGTCCCCAGGAGGGGTTCCCCTGTGGACTATGGGAAGTGGCCCCAGAAGGCGGAGGGGGCTACGGTCTAGCCCCGGGGGGAGTGGCCCCTCGAGGAGCCTGGCCCACTGAGGGGATCTTCCTGGGACTCGCGGATGCTGCAGCATCGGCCGGGGGAGTCTGCACCCCGGGGACCGGCGGGGAGATGGCCTACACCCGACTCCTCAAGGCAGACGTTGTGGGGCGGTGCAAGGAGAGGGGCCTGCCCGTGGGGAGATTGACCAAGGCCCAGCTAATTGCCCGGCTGGAAGAGAATGACCAGTCCAGGGGACTGGATCCTGTCCCGGCCCGGAGCAGCCAGACACCCCTGGGAGCGTATCAGGCTCTGAGATAGGAGGGGAAGGCTGGAGTCCGCCAGACAGATGCGGTGCCCACCAGGCCATGCTCCGCCAGCAGCAGTTCTGTGATGGCTGGAGATCGAGCTATGGCTAAGGGAATTGGAGCCACAAGAGAAGGAGCGGCAGGACTGGGAGAAGGAAGAGCGCGAGGACTGAGAGCGAAAGCGGCAGCATGAGTGGGCCACGGCAGAGCGGAGAAGCCGAGAGGCCCCAGTTGCGGTGAATGGGGAGGGGCCCAGGGGTCCCGGGACGGCAGGTCACTTTGAGAGGTTCCTGCTGTCCCAGTGTAAGGACGTGGGGGACTTGGACGGGTTCCTTAGCACCTCTGAGCGAGCCTGCGAGCTGCACCAGGTCCCCCCAGCCGATTGGCTCCGGCAGTTCTCCCCCTTGCTGGACCAGGGGGCCACAGAGGTGCTCGGCCAGCTGGAGCTGCAGCTGGGGGGCTACGAAGGGGTCAAACAGGCCCTGCTGCACAAGTTCGGGCTGCCCCCGAGACATACAGGAAGAAGTTCCAGGAGGTGGGGAAGGGCCCTGAGGAGACCTGCGCAGACCTGGCCTCCCGCCGGGCGCAATGCTGCCGCAAGTGGGTGTGCGGGGCTGGGCTCAGACCGCAGAGGACCTGCTTACGCTGGTGGTGCTAGAGCGGTTCTATGAAACGTGCCCGCCCAGCCTGAGGCTGTGGCTCAAGGACCGGAAGCCGGAGGACCCCATGGCACGGGGAAGCTGGCCGATGAGTTCACAGACAGCCGGTCTGGGGGTGAGAGGGAATCGCACAGAGACCGGTTCTCGGCTGTGCAACTGGGGGAAGCGCCTATGGGGCGGGTCCAGAACGGGGGTGCCAGCCATCCGCCCCCCAGAGGGCCAGCCAGGGCCCGGACAGACCAGCCGGCCCGAGGGGACCTGTGGGACCTGACCTGCCATCGCTGCGGGCAAAGGGGCCACAAACAGGCTCAGTGTCCCAAAGCCTGGACAGGCCCCACAACCCGACACTTCCCGGGGTTAACTGGCTTGGGCTGGAGGAGGAGCAGGCTGCCCCAGAGGCAGGGGCTGGAAGCAGGAGCTGCCCTCAGCTCAGGGGGGTGGGAGGCCGCTCAGGCCAGCTCCTCCGGGAGACCTGACGCTCCAGAGGCGGGTTTCTCCGGGTACCGGGTGGGGGCAGGGCGGCCCCTGCGGAGCGAGTGCCTGTGCCCCCGGAGGCGGATGGCAGGGAGGTGGGGGGCTACTGGGACACTGGGGCGGAGGTGACGGGCAGTGGTCCCGGACCGCATGGTACCGAACACACAGCTGGCCCTGAGGGGCATAGACAGGACCCTGTAGTGGGGGTGTTGTTACAGTGTGTGTGTGTGTGTTCGCGCGCACCCACCTCAGTTCCTCTCTCCCCCCAGCGCTCTCTGCATGGGGGGAGAGGCTGGGCATGACTCACCCCAGATGTGTGGGGCCAGACACAGGAGACACCAACTCCTGCCTGGGAAGAGACACAAAGGGCAGGCGGGGGGCCTGGGGGGAGGGTCAGTCTTGGCCGGGCTGGGATGAGAGAGGAGGCTGGGGGCAGGAAAGGGGGGTTCAGGGCCCGTGAGCCCCTCCCCCCAGAGGAATGAGGCTCCTGGCTCCCTGAGCTCACATCGATCCCGCGCTGCGTCCCTGGGAATCAATGAACCTTCCGTTCTACCTGCCGCCTGAGAGTCCCCTCTGGCTGCGGGTGGGGTGCAGGGCCGGGGACCCCCCAGCACTCTGTGACACCATGTCCCGAGTGCATCTGAAATGGGGGGGGGGGATAAAGGGCCCCAAGGAAGAGGGGGTGCAAAAGCACCTGCCTGCTGGGGTGCTGATGGGCTGGAAGGACCCTACAGTGCTGCGGTCGCTACCCATAGCCAGAGCCAGTGAGGGCCCCACGGCCCTGAACCTGGGGAGGGCATTCTGCAGGGGCCGCAGGGCCTCATCCCAGCAGACAGGGGGACCTAGGTGTCCGGGCTCAACAGGGCTGGCACCCCGGGCCCAGGCAAGGTGGGGAAACAGGTCCCTATTCCTGCCCCAGCTGTGGACTTCCAGGCTGAGGTGCAGGCAGAACCCTCCTTGCAGATGCTGAGGGACTGGACTGACCTTAGTGCAGCCCAGCCCCTGGGGGAGGCTGCCAGGAAAGCTTCCTGTGGGAGAGGGGATTCCTGTACCAGGACTGGCTCCCCCAAGGGAAGGTGGGGACGTGGGGGGCTCCAGTGGCAGCTGGTGGTTCCCCAAAAGTATTGCCGCAGGCTGCTGTATCTGGCCCATGACGTCCCATTCTCGGCGCACCTGGGGATCCGACGCACCCAGCTGAGGCTGTTCCAACACTTCTACTGGCCGGGGATCTTTGTGGCCGTGCTGCAGTACTGCCAGTCCTGTGACTCCTGCCAGAGGGTGGGGAAAGCCCGGGAAGCTGCCTTGAGGCCCCTGCACATCATAGAGGAGCCTTTTGTGACATAGCGGGGGGCTGTCTGCTCTGTGCCCCGGTGTCCCCACCTGGCCGTGTTGCTATGTGCGATTCCCACTGACTCACCCACATGTGTATCGTCTGTAGACATCTAAGTCCCAGCCCGAGCAGATAACAATTCAGTGACGTGACAGGGCCCAAGAAAAGTGGATTGTCAGGTATGGCCACAATGCATGGACCCGTGCCAGCGCCACTGGGGACCAGGTGATGGTTCTCATCCCTGTGCAGAAGAACAAGCTGCAAGCAGCCTGGGACGGACCCTTCAAGGTCACCAAGCAGCCGAATGAGGTGAACAATGTGGTGGAGCTGACCAGCCAGACGCGCAGCCAGCGAGTGTATCACGTTAACACGATGAAGCCGTACTGGGGCCGGGAGAACTTGGTGCTGGCCGTGTGCAGGCCCTGGGAGGAGCAGGGGGAGGATCCCCTGGTGGGTCTGTTCACTGGGACTGGAGCAGACTCTTTGCTGGAGTCAATTTCCCTCTCGGACCAGCTCACCCCGGCCCAGCAGGCCGAGATCTGAGAGGTGCTGCGCTCCCGCCAGCAGCTGTTCTCTGACAAGCCTGGTCTCACCAACCTGGCCGTCCACCGGTTAGAGAGGGGCACCCACCCCCCGATGCGCTGCTCCCCGTTCAGCGTCACAGGGAAGACGGCCCAGGACCTGGAGAGAGAGGGCTGGGACATGCTGGTGCTAGGGGTGATCCAGCCGTCCTCCAGCCCCTGGGCCTCTCCAGTAGTTCTGGTCCCCAAGAAGGACGGGTCGATCCGGTTCTGCGTGGACTATCGGAAGCTCAATGCCGTGAATTCATCTGCCAGCCTCCCGGCCTCCTGCGGGTCCTCTGGCTTCTGGTCCTTGAGCCACAGCCTCAGCATGGGTGGGCACGCTTCGTAGAACTGTTCCAGCATCATCAGCTTAAGCAGGTCCTCTGCGGCCTGGGCCCCCGCCCCACACACACCACTTGCGGCAGGATTGCGCCAGGCGGGAGGCCAGATCCACGTAGGTCTCCCATGGCCCCTTCTGTGCCCCCCCGGAACTTCTTCCTGTACGTCTTGGGGGTCAGCCCGAACTTGTGCAGCAGGGCCTGTTTGACCCCTTCGTAGTCACCTGGCTGCAGATTCTCCAGCTGGTTGAGCACCCCTGTGGCCTCCTGATCCAGCTGCTGGAGCCGGTCTGTTGGGGGGATCTGGTGCAGTTCACAAACCTGCTCAAAGGCACTAAGGAACCCGTTGTGATGGCGTATCGGGGTTCCCCCGATCCTGCAGCCCCGTAGCAGCAAGAACAGACTCTGCCAGCCAGTAGAACAGGGGGGTTTATTGCTTCTCCAGGGTACAGCCCAGCACAGACGTGATGTGTCTACAGGAGTCAGGGCCAGGCTGCCTCAGACCCCTTGAGACGGGGTCCCTGGGCCCCTAGGTTCCAGCCCCTCCTTAGTCTAGTTCCTTCATGGTTCCAGCCCCAGACTGACCCTTCCCCCAACACTCACTTCCTTTGTTCCGTCCCTTCCCTTAAGTGGTAGGACCGGTTCGGTCACTGTCATGGGGGCTCTCAAGGCACCCCCCCGCTGGGCAGTGCTCACAGGCAGAGGCCAGTGGGGGTCACCCACAGCCCACAGCCCAAGCACAGCGACCAGCAAGGTACTGACACAACATCACATCTCTCCCCCCTGCAAGAGCGAACTGAGTGGGGCCACTCCGCCTGTGGCCTGGGGAGGTTCGGGCCACCCACTACGGGACAGCGCATCGGCAATGATGTTGGCGCTCCCCTTGCCGTGGGTCACTTCCATGTCGTAGTCCTGCAGGAGCAGGCTCCACCTCAGCAGCTTGGCCTTCGTCCCTTTCATCTGGTGCAGCCAGGTTGGGGGCAGTGGTCGGTTACACCGTGAAACGCCGGCCAAACAGGTATGGCTGCAGCTTTTGCAGGGCCCACCCCATTGCCAGGCGTCCTTCTCTATGGCCGCGTAGCTCCGCTCCCGGGGCAGCAGCTTCCTGCTCAGGTACACAATGGGGTGTCGCTCCCCCTTCTCGTCCGCCTGCATCAGCACCGCCCCCAGCCTGGTGTCCGAGGCATCGGTAAACATGGTAAAGGGCTTGTCAACGTCTGGGTTTACCAGCACTGGGGCCTTGACCAGGGCCTCCTTCAGTGCACAGAGAGCCCCCTGGCACTGCTCCGTCCAGACCACCCTGTCGGGCCTCCCCTTCCTGCACAGCTCCATGATCGGGGCAGCGATGGAGCTGAAGTTGGTGTGGCGGTGCGTCGGGGTTCCCCCAACTCCTGCACCCCCGTAATGGCACGAACAGACTCCACCAGCCAGTAGAATAGAGGGAGTTTATTGCTTCTCCAGGATACAGCACAGCACAGATGCAATCCGGTTACAGGGCCAGGCCTAGGATGCCTCAGCCCCCCTTGAGATGGGGGAGACTGGGCCCCTAAATCCCAGCCCCTGGCTTAGGCTGCCTCCTCCATGATTCCAGCCAGAAACTAAAACCCTCTCCCAGCCCTGCCCCCCAGCCAGGGGCTGGTCTCCGCCCTCCTTCCTTTGTCTCCCTCCCTGGGAGGCTGAGCCTGGGTGTCTGGGTTAATACACATTTGGGAGAGTCAGTGAGAATCTCCCATCACAGCACAGGGGGACTCCGGGTCACAGAGCAGACAGCCCCCCACTACGTCACAGCTGTCCCCCCTCCGAGAGCGAACTGAGCAGGGTCACTCCGCTTGTGACCTAGGGAAGTTCGGGTCCCCTGCCCGGGAAAGCCGCCGCGGTGACATTGGCGCTCCCCTTGGCTTGGGCCGGCCGCGGCGCTGCCCTGCAGGAGCCGGCTCCCCCGTCCCATTGCTGCACAGCTCCGGGGGGACTGGCACGGGCCCGTCTTTGGTGGCTGTACCAGCCCTTCCACTGCCCTTGAGCTCTGGCCAGAGTCTCTCTGGCCGGGCCCATGAGCCCAGTGAGCCTTTCCCGGAAAGCCAGGACGTCCTCCTCACCCGACGCTCCATCCAGGGAGGTCTTCCCCTCCCATAACTCTCTCAGCAAGCCCAGGGGGTCCTTCCCCCTTCTGCACCCCGGCTCGGTCCCGGAGAGCCTGGCAGACCCTCGGGGTGCCTTCCCCTGTGCAGACAGCAGATGGGGCAGGTACTCGTCCCAGTCCTGCGGGTGCTGGAGCATAAAGGCCTCCAGCATCTGCTTCAGGGTCCCCATGAACCTCCCCACCAGCCCGCTGGGCCGGGCGCCAAACGCTGGGGTCCAGGTGAGCTGGGCCCCGTGCTTCTCCCACAAGCACCGGAGCGGGGCCGACATGAAGTGGGATCCCTGGTCCGTGAGGACCTCCTGGGGGAACCCCACCCTGCTGAAAAGGGCCAGCAGTGCGTCTGCCACCATGTCTGCCTCACTAGAGGGCAGAGCCATGGCCTCGGGGCAGTGGGTGGCCGTATCCACGGCTACCAGGATGTATTTGTTCCCCGTCCGGGTCGCCTGGCCGACAGGCCCCACTATCTCTAATGCTGCCTTCCGGAACCGCTCCTCTATACGGGGTAGGGGCCCCCAAGCAGCTTTCCTCCCATCTTGGGCCTTCCCCCGCTCTGGCAGGAGTCGCAGGACTGACAATATCGCTGCACGGCCGCAAATATCCCCGGCTACTAGAAGTTTTGGAGCAGCCTCAGCCGGGTGCATCGGATCCTCTGGTGTCCCGAGAACGGGATGTCATGGGCCAGGTATAGCAGCTTGCGGCGATACCTTTGGGGGACGACCAGCTGCCGCTGAAGCCCCCACGCCCCTACCTCCTTGGGGGGAGCCATTCCCGGAACAGGAATCCCTGCTCCCACAGGAATCTCTCCTGGCAATCTCCCCCTAGGGGCTGAGCTGCACCCAGGTCAGCCCGGTCCCTCAGGGCCTGCAAGGAGGGATCCGCCCGCACCTCAGCCTGGAATTCAGCGGCTGGGGCTGGGACAGGGGCGTGTTTCCCCCCACTGCCTAGGTCCGACTCCATGTCTGCTGGGACGGGGCCCTGGGCCCCATTGGGGAACCTCCTCGAGTTCCGGGCTGCCAGCCCCTCACTGGCTCTGGCTGCGGGTGGTGACCAGGGTCCTGTGGGGTCCGTCTGGCCACTCCTCTAGGTCACCCCCCATCAGCACCTCGGTGGGCAAGTGCGGGTGCACCCCCACTTCCTTGGGGCCCTCCTTGGCCTCCCATTTCAGATGCACCCTGGCTACGGGTACCTTAAATGGGGTGCCGTCTATGCCCCTCAGGGTCAGCTGAGTGTAGGGCAGCATACGGTCTGGGGCCACTATGTCGGGTCGGGCCAGCATCACCTCCGCCCCCGTGTCCCAGAAACCCGTCACCTTCCTGCCATCCACCTCCAGGAGTGAGGCACTGCCTCCGCGAGGCCGTCCTGCCCCACCCAGTACACGGAGAAATCCGCCTCCCGAGGTCAGACCTCCCGGGGGGGTGCACTGAGCATCCTTCCCCCCACTCTGAGCTGAGGTTTGCCTGCCAGCCCCTGCCTCTGGGGCAGCCTGCCCTTCCTCCAGCCCCAGCCAGTTAACCCTGGAAAGTCCCAGGTCGTGGGACCTGTTCTTGTGCCTGGTGCATTGAGCCCTCTTGTGGCCTTGTTGCCCACAGTGATGGCAAGTTAGGTTCTGTGGGCTCTTTTGGGTCGGCTCTGCCTGGGCCCTGGCTGGCTTTCTGGGGCACCGATGAGTGGTCCTGGTCCCTGGGGCTCACCTCGAGAAGCTACACCCTGGGGATCAGCGGGGAGATGGCCTACTCCTGACGCCTGAAGGCAGACCTTGTGGAGCTGTGCAGAGGAAGGGGCCTGGCCATAGGGAAAGCAACCAAGGCCCAGCTGATTACCCGGCTGGAAGAGAATGACCCGTCCAGGGGCCTGGATCCTGTCCCAGTGGGGAGCAGCCAAACGCCTCTTGAGAGCATCTCAGGCCTTCAGACTGGAGGGAGGGCTGGAGCCCGCCAGACAGACGCGGTGTCCACCAGGCCACGCTCCGCCAGCAGCAGTTCATCCAGGGCGGGGTCCATCCCAGCAGAGCTGCGGCGGCTGGAGATCGAGCTGCGGATGAAGGATTTGGAGGTACAGGACCGAGAGAGGCAGCGGCAGCATGAGCTGACCATGGCGGAGCGGAGAAGCCGAGGGGCCCTGGCTGCAGTGAGTGGGGAGGACCCCACGGGGTCCGGGGTGGCCAGATGCTTTGAGAAACCCATGCAGCACAATGTAAGAACATGGGGGACATGGACGGGTGGGTACAACCGGAGGTTTGAGCCCAACTTCAGCTCCACCTCTGCCCTGATCACGGAGCTGTGCAGGGGGCTGGGGGGAGAGGGCCGGGGGCTCTCTGTGCACCGAAGGAGGCCCTGGTCAGAGCCCCGGTGCTGGGACACCCAGACTGCAACAAGCCCTTCCTGGCGTTGACCGACGCCGTGGACACGGGGCTGGGGCGGGGCTGAGGCAGGTGGGCGAGAAGGGGGAGCGGCACCCCAGCGTTACCTGAGCAGGGGGCTGCTGCCCGGGAGCAGAGCGAGGTGGCCAGAGAGCAGGGCCCCTTTGAAACCTGCAGCCGTACCGGTTTGGGCGGTGTTTCCCAGGTAACCGCCCCCCCCCAGCCTGGCTGCACCGGACCAAGGGGCCAAGGCCGAGCGGCTGAGGTGGAGCTGGCGCCTGCAGGACTGTGCCAGGCAGGGTCCGTGTCACAGCCGAGTGTTACCCCCGAGCGGGGTGGGAACTTCCCCAGGCCACCGGCTGAGTGACCCCGCCACTCCCGTCTGGCGGGGCGGGAGTTACGTCCGGGGGGACTGCGTTCACTCTTGTAGGCCTGTGTTCACTCTGCTGTAGTGTGTGGGTGTGAGTCCTACATCCCGGGACCTGGCCCAGGCTCTGGAGCAGGGGGCCAACTCACTGAGGGCCAGGCCTAGGAGATAAGACAGGGAGACAAAGGGCAGGCGGGGCTGACGCCAGGCTGGGGACTAGGGCCTGGGGGATGGGTCAGTCTCTGCTGGGCTAGGGACAGAGGGGGCTTAGAGCAGGCAAGGGGGGGGGAAGGGCCGGGACCCCTTCCCTCGAGAGGAATGAGGCTCCTGTTCCCAGTCCCTGTGCTCACATCCATTCCGCGCTGCGCTGTGTCCCTGGGACCCTACAACCCTTCCATTCTACCTGCCGCCTGTGAGTCCTGTCTGGCTGTGGACTGGCCCCAGCCACGGCCCTCCCCGCCACGCCGGGCAGCGGCGAACAGCGACGGGCCGACCGTCCCCAGCCACGGCCCTCCCCGCCACGCCGGGCAGCGGCGAACAGCGACGGGCCGACCGTCCCCAGCCACGGCCCTCCCCGCCACGCCGGGCAGCGGCGAACAGCGACGGGCCGACCGTCCCCAGCCACGGCCCTCCCCGCCACGCCGGGCAGCGGTGAACAGCAACAGCCGACCGTCCCCAGCCACAGCCCTCCCCGCCACGCCGGGCAGCGGCGAACAGCGACGGGCCGACCATCCCCAGCCACGGCCCTCCCCACCACGCCGGACAGTGGTGAACAACGATGGCCCGACCGTCCCCAGCCACGGCCCTCCCCGCCACGCCGGGCAGCGGCGAACAGCGACGGGCCGACCGTCCCCAGCCACGGCCCTCCCCGCCACGCCGGGCAGCGGCGAACAGCGACGGGCCGACCGTCCCCAGCCACGGCCCTCCCCGCCACGCCGGGCAGCGGTGAACAGCAACGGCCGACCGTCCCCAGCCACGGCCCTCCCCGCCACGCCGGGCAGCGGCAAACAGCGACGGGCCGACCGTCCCCAGCCACGGCCCTCCCCACCACGCCGGACAGTGGTGAACAACGATGGCCCAACTGGCCCTAGCCACGGCCCTCCCCGCCACGCCAGACAGCGGTGAACAGCGACGGCCCGACTGGCCCTAGCCACGGCCCTCCCCGCCATGCTGGACAGCGGCGAACAGCGACGGCCCGACCTGCTGGTTTCCAAATGACACTTTCTAGTCCAGCCCTGGAGCCTGGTTAGCTCCTGCTTTGCACGGGGCATTGGGGGAGAGGGTCTGGGCTGTAGGGGGGGGGTGTCTGCTCTGTAACCCGGGGTCCCCCTGTGCTGTGCTGTGTGATTCCCACTGACTCACCCACATGTGGATTGGCCCAGACACCTAGGCCAAGCTTGAGCAGGTAACAGCTCTTCCCAGGGGAGAGACAAAGGGAGGGAAGCGGAGATGGACACCTGGCTGGGGGGCAGGGCTGGGAGCTGGGCAGTTTTTGCTGGAAAACCATGAAGAGAAGAGACTAAGCTGGGTGCTGGGCGTTGAGGGGCCTGTGGACCCCACTCCGAGGGGTCTAGAGCGTCCAGCCCCTGACTCCTCATGTCCACACCACGCCTGGGCTGGGCTGTGTCCGGAGGAGCAATAAACCCCCCTGTTCTACTGGCTGACCAGGGTCTCTGAGTGGGAGTGACCCCTGGCATGGGACCGGCTGAGCCCAGGCCTGCTGCCCCTGCACCAGCGCTCCCAGGACGTGTCAGCCCCGCAGCTGCCACCAACCGGGGCCTCTCACTGAACCCCAGGGCAGGCGGAGCCCTCAGGAAGCGTCGTGTCCAGCCCCTGCCCAAGGCAGGACCCACCCCGACTCAGTCAGCCCAGCCAGGGCTCTGTCCAGCCGGGACTGAAACCCCTCTGGGGCGGAGATCCCCCCCCTCCCCAGGGACCCCCACAGGGCCTCCCCGCCCGCCTAGGGAAAGAGCTGGTCCCAATGTCCCACCTAGCCCACCCCCACGGCAACGGGAGCCCGCTGCTCCTCGCTCTGCCCTCTGCCCCCCCGAGAGCAGCCGCTGGGGAACCCCCGTCAGGGAGCTACAGGCTGCTCCCGAGCCCCCTCGCACTGCTCCTGCCCACCAGCGGAGAACGGCTCTGCCCTGCTTGGTGCTGGCTGAGCCCAGGGCCCCTCAGGGGAAGGGGAGCAGCCAGGGCTGTTTTCCCCCGACACCCCTATGGCTCCTGCCTCGCACTCCCACAGGGCTGGGGGCCCGCACACAGCGCAAGCCCAGCCCCACGCACCACGAGACAGCCGCCTGCCGGGGGGGTCAGTCGGGGCAGCAGGGAAAGAAGGGGCAAAGGGGGTGGGAAATGGGCAGTTAGAGGCCATGGGGGGCAGACCTCGGGGGTGGCCAGGGTGGCCATGATGGGGGCCACAGGGGAAGAGCAGAGCGTGGCACACAAGGGGTGGAGAGGGACACGCTGGGTGGGGTGGGGTTGGGGGGTGTCGTGCGCTGAGGAGGGCAGGGAGTGATGGCGGGGCCAATCCCTCCACTGTGCACCCCAGGAGCCACGGCGCGGAGACACCCCCGCAAGTTTATTACACACAGAGATTTACAAGCTCAAAACAATGAGCTAGGCCTGGCCCGGCCCCTACCCGGCCAGTCGGGTTGGCGATGCCCACTGTCCTGAGGACAGCTAGGGCCCAGGCAGGGCAGGGGGTGGGAGGCCCAGGCAGGGTAGGGGCCGGGGGAGGGGGCAGGGGGCCCAGCAGGGCAGGGGGCCCGGAGCCCAGGCAGGGCAGGGGGCAGGAGCCCAGGCAGGGCAGGGGCGGGGACCCAGGCAGGGGCGGGGCGGGGGCCCAGGCAGGGCAGGGGAGGGCCGGGGCCCAGGCAGGGCGGGGGGCGGGGGACCCAGGCAGGGCAGGGGGCCCGGGACCCAGGGCCAGGCCACACGGGGCAGCAGCAGAGCTCCGGCGGGCGGTCGCGGGGTGGCTAGGGCACGTTGACATAGACGCAGTCGGGCTGCCGCGCGTCCGGCGAGCCTGCGAGGAAGGAGAGAGGTGCATCTCAGCCCCAGCCGCAGGCGCAGGGTCCGTGCGCCGCTGGCGTCAGGAAGGGGAGGCAGCAGGAGCATTAGGAACTGGGGGGGAGGGCGGCATGGGGGTCCAGAGGCTCCATGTGCATCAGGACTGGGCGGCGGGGCCCAGCCTGGGGATCCCTTTCACAGGCGCAGCAGAAGGGCAGGTCCGAGGCCGCGGGGAATCCCACAGGGACAGGGGCAGCCAGGAAAATTGGGGGGGCCAGTGGGTGGGGCAGGAACCAGGGGCCAGTGGGACGGGGGCAGGAACCTGGGGAGTGGGATGGGGCAGGAACCTGGGGGCCAGTGGAGCGAGGCAGGAACCTGGGGCCAGTGGACGGGCAGGATCCGGGAGCCAGTGGAGCGGAGCAGGAACCTGGGGGCCAGTGGGGCGGCAGGAACCTGGGGCCAGTGGGATGGGGCAGGAGCCAGGGGCCAGTGGGATGGGGGCAGGAGCTGGGGGCCAGTGAGACGGGGCAGGGCCGGGGGCCAGTGGGATGGGGGCAGGAGCCGGGGCCAGTGGGGCGGGGCAGGAGTCGGGGCCAGTGGGATGGGGCAGGAACCTGGGGGGGCCAGTGGGACGGGGCAGGAACCTGGGGGGCCAGTGGGACGGGGCAGGAACCTGGGGGGCTGGTGGGATGGGGGCAGGGCGCTGCCTGCGGGCAGAACCAGGGGCTGGGTGATGCAGACCTCAGTGCCCTGGTGTCCTCCGTCCCGTCCCTGTGTGCTCACCACAGAGCGTGCAAACGCCTGTGCACATGAAGCAGTACCGCGCCCAGAGGCTACGTCCTGGGCCTGGGGGGGAGGGGGCAAGAACATGGGCCCCCCGCCCGGCCGGGAGCAGCCCAGACCCGGGAGCCAGTCGCTGGGGGCACGTCCGGGGGAGGCTCCTGCAGGAGCGTGTGCGTGTGCACAGACACAACCCATGCACATGACTTGGACACACCATGCACGCGTGCACACGGCTCACGCACACACCAGGCACAGCCACACAACTCCCACACAAATCGTTGTGCAGGGCCCAGCCCACAACAGGAGCCCAGCGACTGGCGCCCTGGTGCCCGGCAGGCCCCGCTCGGAGGCACGGCCAGGTCTGGCCGGAGGGAGGCCAAGGGGCTGTGGAGAGGCCCCGGAGCCCTGCCCAGCGGGTCCAACCGGGGGGAACAAAGGAGGAAGGGGGGCCCAGGCGACCCTGCTTACCGGACAGAAGACACTGGGCGGGGAGGGGCAGTTGCTGGGGGTGTTGGGGGCTGGGCTGGCAGACGGGGGCTGCGGATCTGGGCAGGGGGCAGAGCAGGCAGAGCCCCCCTGGCTGCAGGGCAGACTCACACGTGCGGGGCTGGGGGGCCAGGCCCACTGGCCTGAGAGACCCTGGGCTGGGCTCACAGCTCCATAACCCCTCCTGTTGGCGCTGGCTGGGGGTCGCTCTGAGCTGGGGAACAGGGCTGGGGCTGTTCCCTCTGGGGGAGGCCCTGGGGGTCCAGAGGGAGGGGCCCCTCCAAGGGGCTCATGGTAGAGGCAGGTGACTGAAGGCCCTAAGAGGCGCCGTCCCGGAGGCCTGGGGGGCAGACCCCCCACATGAGAGTGGGCCCCCCAGAGAAGATCGCTGCGCTGGAGGGGGGGTCCCCGAGAAGGGGCCGTGGCGCTGGAGGGGGGGTCCTGAGAAGGGGCTGTGGTGCTGGAGGGGGGCCCGAGAAGGGGCCGTGGCGCTGGAGGGGGTCCCGAGAAGGCCGTGGCGCTGGAGGGGTCCCGAAGGCTGTGGCGCTGGAGGTCCCGAGAAGGGGCCGTGGCGCTGGAGGGTCCCGAGAAGGGGCCGTGGCGCTGGAGGGGGTGTCCCTGAGAAGGGGCCGTGGCGCTGGAGGGGGGTCCCGAGAAGGGGCTGTGGCGCTGGAGGGGGGCCCCGAGAAGGGGCTGTGGCGCTGGAGGCAGAGTCCCGAGAAGGGGCCGTGGCGCTGGAGGGGGGGTCCCCGAGAAGGGGCCGTGGCGCTGGAGGGGGGGCCCACCCGGGGACCTCAGGGGCCAAGTGCGGGCAGGACCTGTGAGCGGTGCCAGCCCCACACACACCGCTCCCCTGCACTTACCCTCCTTGTGGCCAGGGCCCTTCTGCCGCTGGGGCCTGGGTCTCTGGGTGGGGGACGGAAGCAGCTCCCTGTAGATGGGGAGGGGGCAGAGGGGGAGCAGGTGGGGTTGAGGGGGCAGCCCCACAGGGGAATGTGCTCAGAAAGGGGTATGGCCCCACGCACACCAGAGATCCCACCACGCCCCTGCCCCCAACAGCCCCACCCCAGCCCCTCACAGCTTCCCTCCCCACTTGTCGCTGAGAGCCCCTGGCCCTGCCCCCACCCACCGCCAGGGGGGCTCCCAGCTGGCAGGGAGCACGGGGGGAGGGGTGTCACTGGCTCCCCGGGACCCAGCGCCGCACAGACTGGTCAGCACAGGAACTAGGGGCAGCCCAGCTTGTGGGGAGGGGACCAGAGCCAGGACCTACCCCTCCCTGCCCCCCAAGCCAGGCCATGCCCCTGCCTGCCTCCCAGTGGCACAGCACCTAGGGAAACTGAGGCACACAGCCAGGGTTGCTGCAAGCCAGTAGAACTCCCATGCGGCACAAGCAGTGAACATGGTCCCCAGCCTCACACCCCTCTATTGCCCCGCCCCCAGCCCCTGGACTCTCAGATACCCGCCTCACACCCCTCTATTGCCCCACCCCCAGCCCCTGGACTCACAGATACTCCTTGTCCTTCTCCACCGAGCCTGCAAAGCACGAGGGAGAGCAGCCAGTGAGGTGCTGCGAGCTGGGAACAGAGATGGGGGGGAGGCAGGATCCCTGTGGGGCGGGGTTTGCAGGGGCAGGGCATCCTGGGGGCAGGGCAGGGCCTCTGGGGGACAGGGCAGGGCCTCTGGGGGACAGGGCTTGCAGGGGCTCATGCTGCCCCAAGCATTAGGGTTGCCAGGTAGACTCCGTCAAAAAACTGGACACACTTGATCATGGGCGGGGGTGGGGAGAACCGGCCGGGAAGGGGGCGGGGCAGGAAGCAGAGCTGGCGGGGGAGGGTCCAGGGGCCACAGGGCTGGCTGGGAGGAAGTGGGGGCCAGGAAGCAGAGCTGGGGGTCAGGGCCACGGGGCTGGCCGGGAGGAAGGGGGCCGGGAAGCAGAGCTGGGGAGTCAGGGGCCGCGGGAGGCTGGCCGGGAGGAAGGGGGCCGGGAAGCAGAGCTGGGAGTCAGGGCCGCGGGGCTGGCCGGGAGGAAGCAGGGCCGGGAAGGAAGCAGAGCTGGGGTCAGGGGCGGGCTGGCTGGGAGGAAGGGGGCCGGAAGCAGAGCTGGGAGTCAGGGCAGCGGGGCTGGCCGGGAGGAAGGGGGCCGGGAAGCAGAGCTGGGGGTCAGGGCGGAGGCTGGCCGGGAGGAAGGGGGCTGGGAAGCAGAGCTGGGAGTCAGGGCCGGGGCTGGCCGGGAGGAAGGGGGCCGGGGAAGCAGAGCTGGGAGTCAGGGACGGGGCTGGCCGGGAGGAAGGGGGCCAGGAAGCAGAGCTGGGGGTCGGGGCGGGCTGGCCGGGAGGAAGGGGGCCGGGAAGCAGAGCTGGGGTCGGGGCAGCGGGGCTGGCCGGGAGGAAGGGGGCCGGGAAGCAGAGCTGGGGCGGGTCAGGGGCATGGGCTGGCCGGGAGGAAGGGGGCCAGGAAGCAGAGCTGGGGTCGGGCCGCGGGGCTGGCCGGGAGGAAGGGGAGGCCGGGAAGCAGAGCTGGGGTCAGGGCAGCGGGGCTGGCCGGGAGGAAGGGGGCCGGGAAGCAGAGCTGGGGTGGGTCAGGGCCGCGGGGCTGGCCGGGAGGAAGGGGGGGCCGGGAAGCAGAGTTGGCGGGGCCGGGGCGGTGCAGCCACTGGCCGCAGCCTGAGTCCTTTGGGCCGTGCCCCTGGCAGGCGCTCCCTTTAGTTGTGAGCAGAAGCCGTGCGGGCCGGGGGCGGGGAGGGGCTGGGAGCCTCTGGTTTTATGCAGAAGCCGGGTGGGGGGAGTGGCTGGGAGTCCCGGCTCCGGTCCCGGCCCCGTCCGGCCCCGCCCGGCTTTTGCACGTGACCACAGGGCCCCGCCTCCCAGTCACTCCCCTTCCCCCGCCAGGCTTCCGTCCGGCGCCCAGCCGGGAATTCAGAAAATACCGGACATTGCACGTGGCACGTGGCACGTGGCACGTGTCCGGTGTTGTCTGAATTCTTCTACCGGACAGACGGTGCAAATACTGGCCTGACCGGTAGAAAACCGGAGACCTGGCAGCCCTACCAAGCATGGCAATTTGTGTTTCACTTACTTGCCCCCTCGGCACCCTCCAGATTCACATAGTCCTCCTCCGAGTCTGTGGGAGAGATGGGCTGAGGCGCGGCCCACGGCTGGGGAGCAGAGCACAGCACCCCGGCCCCGCTCCCCCGCCCTCCAGGAGAGGGGCCAGGATGCTACCAGCTCCGCACTGGGGCTAGGACTCGGGGTGCAGAGCAAGGGCCCCCCTGCCCCCTGGCACAGTGCCCCTGCCCCAGCACTCACGGATGTTCACGTAGCTCCCGTGGCTGTCCACGTCTGCCAAGAAACAGGGGGTCAGGGAGCAGCCGAGTTCGTCTGCCCCATGAGGAGCCCAGCAGCGCCGCAGAGGCTAAAACAGCTCGTCGGTGGGGCCACGAGCTTCCCACGGCTGGAGTACGAGTGGGCTGTGCCCACGGAAGCTCGTGGCCCCACCGACGTGGCTTGTTCGTCTCTAAGGGGCAGCAGGACTCTTTGTGGGTCCCGTTTTTCAAGAAACAGGGTTAGAGACCCCCCGTCTGTCCCGCAGCCCCCTCAGCCAAGCCTCCAATATTCCCCCCAGCAGCCCCTGCCCAGCCACTGTCTTCTGTCCAGTAACCAGGGTCACCTGAGCCCCCCTCCCCGACCCTCCCTCCCTCCTTTGTTCCCCCCGGCTGGACCCGCTGGGCAGGACTCCGGGGCCTCTCCGCAGCCCCTTGGCCTCCCTCCGGTCCGAGTGGGGCCTGCCGGGCACCAGGGTACCAGTCGCCAGGCTGGGCCCTGCAAGGACAGACCCCCTCCCCCCTTGCTGCATGAAGCTGGTAAGTCCAGGGACACGGAGCACCCCCCTGCATGCAGCCCCCCCTTTGGGCCCCACAACTCCCCCCTCCCACCTGCTCACCGGTGCCAGATTCCCGCGCCGACTTCAGGGGCTCAAACACGCTGGGGGGGGGAAGGAGCAGGTCAGAGTCCGGG
Organism: Rafetus swinhoei; assembly: GCA_019425775.1. Lineage (NCBI taxonomy): Eukaryota > Metazoa > Chordata > Testudines > Trionychidae > Rafetus > Rafetus swinhoei. Next base: position 317,201 of record CM033446.1, read on the forward strand.
GATTCCCAGCCCCCTGCTCCACAGCTGGGAGCTCTCCTCCCCTCCCCACCCCAGCCAGAGCCCTCTGCTGACTGGGACTCCCCATCGATTCCCCCCAGCCCAGGGGAGGGGGGCAGTGGCCAGAGGGAACCAGGGTGGGGCCCATGGAAGCGGTGTGGGCAGAGGGGAGCACAGGTGGGGGAAGGGGTCTGGCACCTACGGGGTTTGCAGCGCCTCTGTCCAGGGGGGCAGGAGCTGTGAGGAGAGAGAGGGAGAAACATTGATTCTCACGGCCCCACGGCTCACGGGGACTCAGCAGCAGGCCAGGCTCAGGCTGCCACGGACACTGACACTCCCAGCCGCTAGCACAGTCCCCCTCCCGCTGCACTGCAGCCTGGTGGCTGCACAGAGTCTGCACTCGGGGGGGAGCGTCCTGGGGCACGAAGTGAGGGGGTCAGATGCAGGCTGCATATTTCTAGGGGCGCAGGGCAGGGGTGAGACGCCGGCCGCATGGCTTGGGGGAGCAGGGGAGATGTGACACTCCGGTTGCGTGGCTCAGGGGTGAGACGCCGGTCGCGTGGCTCAGGGGTGCAGGGAAGGGGTGAGACGCCGGTCATGTGGCTCGGGGGAGCAGGGGAGGTGTGACACTCCGGTCGCGTGGCTCGGGAGAGCGGGGGAGGTGTGACACGCCGGCCGCGTGGCTCGGGGGAGCGGGGGAGGTGTGACACGCCGGCCGCATGGCTCGGGGGAGCGGGGAAGGGGTGACACTCCGGTTGCGTGGCTCAGGGGTGAGACGCCGGTCGCGTGGCTCAGGGGTGAGACGCCGGTCGCGTGGCTCGGGGGAGCAGGGGAGGTGTGACACGCCGGCCGCGTGGCGCGGGGGAGCGGGGGAGGTGTGACATGCCGGCCGCGTGGCTCGGGGGAGCGGGGGAGGTGTGACGCCGGCCGCGTGGCTCGGGGGAGCAGGGGAGATGTGACACTCTGGTTGCGTGGCTCAGTGGTGAGACGCCGGTCGCGTGGCTCAGGGGTGCGGGGGAGGGGTGAGACGCCGGTCATGTGGCTCGGGGGAGCAGGGGAGGTGTGACACTCCGGTCGCGTGGCTCGGAGGAGCGGGGGAGGTGTGACACTCCGGTCGCGTGGCTCGGGGGAGCGGGGAAGGGGTGACACTCTGGTTGCGTGGCTCAGGGGTGAGACGCCGGTCGCGTGGCTCGGGGGTGCGGGGGAGGTGTGACACGCCGGCCGCGTGGCTCGGAGGTGCGGGGGAGGTGTGACACGCCGGCCGCGTGCCTCGGGGGAGCAGGGGAGGGGTGACACTCCGGTTGCGTGGCTCAGGGGTGAGACACCGGTCGCGTGGCTCGGGGAGTGCGGGGCAGGTGTGACACGCCGGCTGCGTGGCTCGGTGGTGCGGGGGAGGTGTGACACGCCGGCCGCGTGGCGCGGGGGAGGTGTGACACGCCGGCCGCATGGCTCGGGGGAGCGGGGGAGGTGTGACACGCCGGCCGCGTGGCTCGGGGGAGCGGGGGAGGTGTGACACGCCGGCCGCATGGCTCGGGGGAGTGGGGGAGGTGTGACACGCCGGCCGCGTGGCTCGGGGGAGCGGGGAAGGGGTGACACTCCGGTTGCGTGGCTCAGGGTGAGGCGCGGTCGCGTGGCTCGGGGTGCGGGGAGGTGTGACACGCCGGCGCGTGGCTCGAGGTGGGGGAGGTGTCACACGCCCGGCCGCGTGGCGCGGGAGGTGTGACACGCCCGGCCGCATGGCTCGGGAGCGGGGAGGTGTGACACGCCCGGCCGCGTGGCTCGGGAGCGGGGAGGTGTGACACGCCGGCCGCGTGGCTCGAGCGGGGAGGTGTGACACGCCCGGCCGCGTGGCTCGAGGCGGGGAGGTGTGACACGCCCGGCCGCGTGGCTCGAGGCGGGGAGGTGTGACACTCGGTCGCGTGGCTCGGGGGAGCGGGGGAGGTGTGACACTCCGGTCGCGTGGCTCGGGGGAGCGGGGAGGTGTGACATGCCGGCCGCGTGGCTCGGGGGAGCGGGGGAGGGGTGACACTCTGGTTGCGTGGCTCAGGGGTGAGACGCCGGTCGCGTGGCTCGGGGGTGCGGGGAGGTGTGACACGCCCGGCCGCGTGGCTCGGGGAGCGGGGAGGTGTGACACGCCCGGCGCAGGGGCTCGGAGGTGACACGGGGGAGGAGTGACACTCGGTTGCGTGGCTCAGGGTGAGCGCCGGTCGCGTGGCTCGAGTGCGGGGAGGTGTGACACGCCGGCCGGCGTGGCTCGGAGGTGCGGGAGGTGTCACCACGCCCGGCCGCGTGTGAGAGGTGTGACACGCCCGCCGCGCATGGCTCGAGAGGTGTGACACGCCCGGCCGGCGTGGCTCGAGGCGGGGAGGTGTGACGCCGGCCGCGTGGCTCGGGGGAGCAGGGGAGCGTTGAGATGCAGGCCGTGTGACTCAGGGCTGCAAATGACACTGGGCCGGGCCACGTGGCTCAGGGTTGCCTGCCTCGTTGGTCTCCGCCTGTCGCGGTGGTACTTACGATATTGGAAGTCATCATCGTCCTCATCTAGAGAGAAGAGAAAAGGTGCCTGTGACACCAGCCCGGCAGCCCCAGCCCCCCGGACTGGCCGTCACTGGCAGGGCTCCTGGGGCCACACGTGTGGGAAAGGGTCCCGTGGCGCACTGAGCGAGGATGCTGGGCAGCGCCAGACCCAAGCGAAGGGGCCAAGAGCCCGGCCTGTGGTGCAGAGACGAGATGGGACGGGCAGGGTTGGAGCTGGGTCGGGGGCGAGACGCAGATCAAGCCGGGCTGGGCTCCATGTGCCACCTGGGCGCGAGAGTGCAGCTGCCTTACACCCGGTGCTGGCCGGGCTGGGGGTCCCGTCACTCAGGGTCCCAGGCACAGGCCAGGGGTGGGATCTGTGGCCTCGGGGTCCCAGCCTGCCCCCCACAGACCCACCCTGGTACTCACTGTCCGTGCTGCAGGGGCCAACTGGGGGCCGGGGGCTGGTGGTGATGCTGGTGCCAGCGGTAGGATCTGGGGAGGACAGACAGGTGAGCTGGGCTGCGGGAGCCGTGGTCCCAGAGAAAGGGGGGAAGCTGCCCGGCCCCAGCACTCACCTGAGATGTAGCGAGAGCCCAGCTCCGCCGGTGAGTCCCTGCAACACACAAGGGGAGAGGGGCAGGCCCCGGGGCTGGACTGGGGGGAGGGGCAGCTCTGCAGGGCAGGGGAAGGTGGGGAAGGAGAGGAGAGGGACAGGGAGCATTGGGGGGAGCTGCGGTAGCTCTGCAGCATGGCGAGAGATGGGGCGGGAAGGGGTAGAGCAGCGGGGGGGGCACTTACCTGGGTTGTGGGCCTGCTGTGGGGGAGACGGGCAGCTCTGGGGAGGAGGAAGGGGAGAGTCTCACCTCATTAACAAACAGCCCAGCCGCCCTCCCCTGCCCCCCCCCGAGCCCCTCTGTGCTGGAGTGGGGATTGGATTCGCTCTGTTCTGTTGCATGGGATTCTACTGTCCTGTAGTAACCCCATGTGCGTGCCTCAGTTTCCCTGGGCCCTGCACCAGTCCCTAACCGGGGATGGGCACGTCAGCATGTCGGCCTCCCCCAGGGACACCCCGGCCGCTGCCCTTTGAACCCGAGCTGGGGAGGGGGCGACCTGGCGACCCCTTGTGCCCTGGAAGCTGGACAAAGGAGGAGGGGGCAGGGCTGCCTGCTGAGTGTGGGTCAATGTCGCTGGCTTGGGGGGCAGGGAGGGGCAGGCCTGGCTCTGGGCCCCTCCCCCCAGTCCGGGCTGCCCCTGGGCCCCGTGCTGCCCAGTCTGTGCTGTGCTGGGTCCCGGGGAGCCAGTGACCCCCTGTGCCCCCTGCCGGCTGGGAGCCCCTGGCTGCGGGTGGGGGCAGGGCCCGGGGGCTCCCTGTGACATAGTGGGGGGCTGGCTACTCTTGTGCCCACGTCTCCCCCAGCTGCACCGTGTGAGCTGTGAGTCCCCATGACGTGTGTGGGGCCCAGCCCCCCGGGGCCAGACTGAGCAGACAGGGACTCTGGCCGGGCTGTCTCCAGGCTGGGAACCAGGTCTGGGAGCGGGGTCGGGCTTGGGGGGCTCGGGGGTGCGGAAGTTCTAGACCAAGGAAGGGGGTGAAGCCCCCCCCGAGGAATGAGGCTCCTGCCCTGGCTCCGGCGCTCACATCGATCCCGCACCTCCCTGGGACCCAAGGAACCTTCTGTTCCCCCGACGCCCCGTCACCCACATCTGCTCCCCATCTCCCCTCCCCCCAGCCCCACTCACTTCTCTGGCAGAGCCCACAGAGCAGCAGGCAGCCCCACAGGGGGAGCAGCAGGCAGCCCCCCAGCCAGGGGCTCGCCGCGTCCTCGGGCCCGGCCATGGGCAGCTCTGTGGGGAGATGGGGCCCAGCAAGGTGAGAGCAGCAGAGACCCACCCCAGAGGGCACCGTGCCCGAGCCAGCCCCAGCACCCCACTCCCAGCACCCCCCCCCCGTGGGCACCGTGCCCTGGACAACCCCAGCACCCCCCCCGTGGGCACCGTGCCCTGGACAACCCCAGCACACCCACCCCAGAGGGCACCGTGCCCTGGACAACCCCAGCACACCCACCCCAGAGGGCACCGCGCCCGAGCCAGCCCCAGCACCCCTCCCAGCACCCCGTGGGCACCGTGCCCTGGACAACCCCAGCACACCCACCCCAGAGGGCACGCGCCAGGCCAGCCCCAGCACCCCACTCCCAGCACCCCGTGGGCACCGTGCCCTGGACAACCCCAGCACACCCACCCCAGAGGGCACCGCGCCCGGGCCAGCCCCAGCACCCCACTCCCAGCACCCCCCCCCCGTGGGCACCGTGCCCTGGACAACCCCAGCACCCCGTGGGCACCGTGCCCTGGACAACCCCAGCACACCCACCCCAGAGGGCACCGCGCCGAGCCAGCCCCAGCACCCCACTCCCAGCACCCCGTGGGCACCGTGCCCTGGACAACCCCAGCACACCCACCCCAGAGGGCACCGTGCCCGAGCCAGCCCCAGCACCCCCTCCCAGCACCCCCCCCCCCCGTGGGCACCGTGCCCTGGACAACCCCAGCACACCCACCCCAGAGGGCACCGCGCCCGGGCCAGCCCCAGCACACACCCCCCGTGGGCACCACGCCTGAGCCAGCCCCAGCACCCCCCCCTGTGGGCACCGTGCCGTGGACAACCCCAGCACCCCCCCCCCCCCGTGGGCACCGTGCCCTGGACAACCCCAGCACACCCACCCCAGAGGGCACGCGCCGGGCCAGCCCCAGCACACACCCCGTGGGCACCACGCCTGAGCCAGCCCCAGCACCCCTGTGGGCACCGTGCCGTGGACAACCCCAGCACCCCGTGGGCACCGTGCCCTGGATAACCCCAGCACACCCACCCCGTGGGCACCGTGCCCTGGATAACCCCAGCACACCCACCCCAGAGGGCACCGTGCCCGAGCCAGCCCCAGCACCCCACTCCCAGCACCCCGTGGGCACTGGCCAGCCCCAGCACCCCTCCCGTGGGCACCGTGCCTGGATAACCCCAGCACCCCCATGGGCACCGTGCGTGGACTACCCCAGCACCCCCTCCGTGGGCACCGTGCCTGGACAACCCCAGCACCCCGTGGGCACCGTGCCTGGACAAACCCACCCCGTGGGCACGTGCCTGGACAAACCCAGCACCCCCCCCCCGTGGGCACCGTGCCCTGGACAACCCCAGCACCCGCCCCCGTGGGCACCGTGAGCACCGGCTATGGCTCAGGTGAGTCAGCCTGGCTCTATTGGCGTCAGTGGGGCCAGGCCCCCATGGGCCTGTCCCTGGCCTGTGTCCCCTACGCCCTTGGGCCCAGCTACTGCCCCACAGTGGCTCCATGCTGCCCCCGGCCCCTCCCGCCCTGTGTCACCTCAGCTGAGGGTGATAGCCCCCCACGCCATGCGGCAGGCTGGTTGGGGCAAGACCCCCCCGTGTCGTGGGCAGGCTGGCTGTGGAAGGGCTCCCCCGTGCCATGGGGCAGGCTGGCTGGGGCAGGGCCCCCGTGCCGTGGGGCAGGCTGGCTGGGGAAGGGCTCCCCCGTGCCGTGGGGCAGGCTGGCTGGGGAAGGGCCCCCGTGCCGTGGGGCAGGCTGGCTGGGGAAGGGCTCCCCCGTGCCGTGGGGCAGGCTGGCTGGGGAAGGGCTCCCCCGTGCCGTGGGGCAGGCTGGCTGGGGTGCCGTGGGGCAGGCTGGCTGGGGAGGGCCCACGTGCCATGGGGCAGGCTGGCTGGGGAGGGCCCCCATGCCGTGGGGCAGGCTGGCTGGGGAAGGGCTCCCCCGTGCCGTGGGGCAGGCTGGCTGGGGCAGGGCCCCCGTGCCGTGGGGCAGGCTGGCTGGGGAAGGGCCCCCCCGTGCCGTGAGGCAGGCTGGCTGGGGCAGGGCCCCCCGTGCCTTGGGGCAGGCTGGCTGGGGAGGGCCCCCGTGCCGTGGGGCAGGCTGGCTGGGGAGGGCCCCCGTGCCGTGGGGCAGGCTGGCTGGGGAAGGGCTCCCCCGTGCTGTGGGGCAGGCTGGCTGGGGAAGGGCTCCCCCGTGCCGTGGGGCAGGCTGGCTGGGGAAGGGCTCCCCCGTGCCGTGGGGCAGGCTGGCTGGGGCAGGGCTCCCCCCGTGCCGTGGGGCAGGCTGGCTGGGGAGGGCCCCCGTGCCGTGGGGTAGGCTGGCTGGGGAAGGGCTCCCCCGTGCTGTGGGGCAGGCTGGCTGGGGCAGGGCCCCAGTGCCGTGGGGCAGGCTGGCTGGGGAAGGGCCCCCGTGCCGTGGGGCAGGCTGGCTGGGGCAGGGCTCCCCCCGTGCCGTGGGGCAGGCTGGCTGGGGCAGGGCCCCCCGTGCCGTGGGGTAGGCTGGCTGGGGAAGGGCTCCCCCGTGCCGTGGGGCAGGCTGGCTGGGGCAGGGCCCCCGTGCCGTGGGGCAGGCTGGCTGGGGAAGGGCCCCCGTGCCGTGGGGCAGGCTGGCTGGGGCAGGGCTCCCCCCGTGCCGTGGGGCAGGCTGGCTGGGGCAGGGCCCCCCGTGCCGTGGGGCAGGCTGGCTGGGGAGGGCCCCCGTGCCGTGGGGTAGGCTGGCTGGGGAAGGGCTCCCCCGTGCCGTGGGGCAGGCTGGCTGGGGCAGGGCCCCCGTGCCGTGGGGCAGGCTGGCTGGTGAGGGGCCCCGTGCCGTGGGGCAGGCTGGCTGGGGAAGGGCTGCTGGCTCACCTGCAGGCGGGTCTGGCTGCGACTGCGATGGCTATGACGGCGTCACCGGCACTGGGGCTTCCTGTCACTGCGTCCCCTCCCCCTGCCCCACGGCCGCCTGCTCTTCCGACAAGCCCCAGCCTGGGGGCAGGGCCCGGCAGCGCTCCCAGCCGGGGGATACATGCTGCTGTGCGCCCTGAGGCACGTGCCGGCCCCCGGTGCAGAGCCAGGCTGCGGGGGCCCCTGGTCCCCACTCCCCGGACCACACGCCAGCTGCTATGGGGCAGAGGCAGCCTCTCTGGTTTTGGGGCAGGGCACACGGGGGGCTGGCGGCTCTGGGCGGCCCAGCACTGACCCGACACGCCCGCCTGGCCCGGAGCTGCTGCTGCCGCTGCCGCGAGAGGCTGGGGAGCCTGTCCCCCCAAACCCCTCAGCCCCACCCCGGCGCCCCCCGAGCCCCTCGGCCCAGCCCCACGCGCGGCCGTGTGCAGAAGGAACTGCTATGCGCACCAAATGGAGGTGCTGCTGCGAGAGGCTGGGGAGCCTGTCCCCCCAAACCCCTCAGCCCCACCCCCGCGCCCCCCGAGCCCCTCGGCCCAGCCCCACGCGCGGCCGTGTGCAGAAGGAACTGCTATGCGCACCAAATGGAGGTGCTGCTGCACGCCCCGTGTCAGCGCACATAACAAAATTCATTCCGCACACGGACCTACAGCATTCACAGGAACCTCCCTGGATCTGGGCTCCGAGGCGGGAGAACAGGGCAGGCCCTGGACAGACGGACGGACGCAGGTGGCGCCAGCGGCTTTATTCAGCGACCAGAGGTGCTGGGGTCACAGCACAGCAGTGGGGGGCAGCGGGGGGGCTCCCAGTGCAGCCGAAGTTCCAGCCCCCTTGGGCTGGGGGGCAGGTGGCCCCCGGGGGCGGAGGCAGCGGGCGCTGGGCAGTTCTCAGGCTGTGTCAGAAAGGTGCAGAACCGGTGTGGGGTAATAAATTACGATGGGGCTGGGGGAGCCGGGCCCGTGGGGCGTTCTCAGGTGGTTCCTCGGGGCGGGGGCAGGGCTAATTCTCAGGGGAGAGTCCAGCGAAGGGGGATTCTCGGGGCTCCTCGAGGCAGGTCTCAGGGGCCGGGCTCGCTCCGTCCTGCTGCCGCACCTGCCTGCAACACGGAGCCGTGGGTCATGGGGCTCCCCGGCACATGTGGAGCAGCCAGAGCCAGGGCCCTGCCCCACCGCGGGGGCGGGGGAGGGAGAAGGGTTTTGGCTGCAGGGCCGGGGGGCTCGGACAGGGCTGGCACAGGGGTCAGGGCAGAGCCAGGGAGTGGGCCAGGGGCAGGGAGGGTCCGGTAGAGGCTGGGGCAGGGCGCAGCTGAGAAGTAGGCCAGGCCAGGCAGGGGCAGGCCAGGGGAAGTGGGGCGGGGAGGGGCAGGCTGTGCCGTGGTGGGGGGCCAGGCACAGGGAGGCGAGGGGGCGGGCCAGGAGGTGCGGGGAGGGCCAGGAGGCGCGGGGCAGGCCAGGGAGGCAGGGGCCAGGGGAGGTGCGGGGCGGGCCAGGAGGCAGGGGTGGGCCAGGGATGGCGGGGTGCAGGCCAGGGAGGTGGGCCAGGGGAGGCGGGGCGGGCCAGGAGGCGCACGGGAGGCGGGGCGAGCCAGGGAGGCGCACCAGGGAGTTGGGGCGGGCCAGGAGAGGTGGGCCAGGGAGGCGGGGGCGGGCCAGGGGAGGCGGAGGATGGGCCAGGGGAGACGGGGGGCGGGCCAGGGGAGACGGGGCGGGCCAGGGGAGGCGGAGGATGGGTCAGGGGAGACGGAGGATGGGTCAGGGGAGGCGGGGCGGGCCAGGGGAGACAGGGGCGGGCCAGGGGAGGTGGGCCAGGGGAGGCGGAGGATGGGCCAGGGGAGGCAGGGGCGGGCCAGGGGAGACAGGGGCGGGCCAGGAGGCAGGGGCAGGCCAGGGAGGCGGAGGATGGGCCAGGAGGCGGAGGATGGGCCAGGGGAGGCGGGGCGGGCCAGGAGGCGGAGGATGGGCCAGGGAGGCAGGGGCGGGCCAGGGGAGACAGGGGCGGGCCAGGAGGCAGGGGCAGGCCAGGGAGATGGGGGGCCAGGGGAGGCGGAGGATGGGCCAGGAGGCGGAGGATGGGCCAGGGAGGCGGGGCCAGGGAGGCGGAGGATGGGCCAGGAGGCAGGGGCAGGCCAGGGAGACAGGGGCGGGCCAGGGAGACGGAGGATGGGCCAGGGGAGGCAGGGGGCGGGCCAGGGGAGACAGGGGGCGGGCCAGGGGAGACAGGGGAGCGGGCCAGGGGAGATGGAGGATGGGCCAGGGAGATGGGGTGGGCCAGGGAGACAGGAGCGGGCCAGGGGAGACAGGAGCGGGCCAGGAGACGGAGGATGGGCCAGGGAGACAGGGGCGGGCCAGGGAGACGGGGCGGGCCAGGGAGACGGAGGATGGGCCAGGGAGACGGGGCGGGCCAGGGGAGACGGGGGCGGGCCAGGGGAGGCGGAGGATGGGCCAGGGGAGGCAGGGGGCAGGCCAGGGGAGACGGGGCGGGCCAGGGGAGACGGGGGGCGGGCCAGGGGCGCGGGGGGTCAATACCTCGCTCTCAGCGGTGCAGGTTCTCGTAGTCGGGACAGTCGTCCTCGCTCTCCCGGTTGCTGGAGCCTGCGGGAAGAGCCGTGGGGGGGTCAGAGGAGCCTCCCCAGAGCCCCCGGGCCCTGCCCCCCACCTGCAGCCAGGCGGGACTCTCAGGCGGCAGGTAGAAGAGAAGGTTTGTTGGGTCCCAGGGACACAGTGTAGCCCAGACTTGTTGTGACAGGAGCAGCCAGCCCAGCCTGGGGCCGGGGGGGCCAGAGCCTCGGCCCCCCAGGCCAGCTCGGCTCCCTCCTCCCCCAGCCAGCTGAAAACTAACCCACAGCCCCAGGCCGCCCGCCTCCTGCTTTGTCCTGCTCCCAAGCTCAGGTGTTATCTGCTGTCACTTCCCCAGTGAGTCCTGCCCAGCCTCCCCCTCCTCCAGAGAGTGCTGCAGTGCCCAGGGAAACTGAGGCACACGCACACTGTGAGGTAGTGAGGATCGCGTTGCTGTGTGGTTCCTACTGTGCTGGGAGCTGCAGCCCTGTGTGGAGCAGGACTCACTGCAGAAGTGCATTCGGCCTCACACCTGAGGGCCAGTCACAGAAGATACCAACTCCTGCCGGGAAGGGAGAGGCGGGGCTGCCCCAGGCTGGGGGGGAGGGCCTGGGGGATGGGCCAGTCTCGGCTGGCTAGGAAGGGAGAAGGGGCTTAGAGCAGGAAAGAGGGGGCAGGGGAAGGGCCGGGACCCCTCCCCCCCAGAGGAATGAGGCTCCTGCTCCCGGTTCCTGTGCTCACATCGATTCCGCGCTGCGCTGTGTCCCTGGGACCCGGCTGCGGCTGGGGGTGCAGGGGCAGGGACCCCCTGGCGCGCTGTCACACTGGTGTCAGCGGTGGGATGGGCTGCACCCCGTGGACGGAGCACCCGGCAGTAAGTGGTGGGGCGCAGTAGGAGGAAGGGGGCTTGCAAGAGCCAGGGGCTGGAGGCCGGGAGAAGCGGTTCCAGGAAGCGGAGGGCAGGTGGCTTAACCCGAGTGTGGGTGCGGGGAAGCAGTGTCCCCCAGGACCGTGGGAAGTGGCCCCAGAAGGCGGAGGGGGCTACGGTCTAGCCCCGGGGGGAGTGGCCCTCGAGGAGCCTGGCCCACTGAGGGGATCTTCCTGGGACTCGCGGGCGCTGCAGCATCGGCCGGGGAGTCTGCACCCCGGGGACCGGCGGGGAGATGGCCTACACCCGACTCCTCAAGGCAGGCGTTGTGGGGTGGTGCAAGGAGAGGGGCCTGCCCGTGGGGAGATTGACCAAGGCCCTGCTGATTGCCCGGCTAGAAGAGAATGATCGTTCCAGGGGCCTGGATCCTGTCCCGGCCCGGAGCAGCCAGACACCCCTGGGAGCGTATCAGGCTCTGAGACTGGAGGGAGGGCTGGAGTCCGCCAGACAGACGCGGTGCCCATCAGGCCATGCTCCGCCAGCAGCGGTTCATTCCAGGCACGTTCCCCCTTGGCAGATCTGTGATGGCTGGAGATCGAGCTATGGCTAAGGGAATTGGAGGCACAAGAGAAGGAGCGGCAGGACTGGGAGAAGGAAGAGCGCGAGGACCGAGAGAGAAAGCGGCAGCATGAGTGGGCCACGGCAGAGCGGAGAAGCCGAGAGGCCGCAGCTGCGGTGAATGGGGAGGGGCCCAGGGGTCCCGGGACGGCAGGTCACTTTGAGAGGTTCCTGCTGTCCCAGTGTAAGGACGTGGGGGACTTGGACGGGTTCCTTAGCGCCTCTGAGCGAGCCTGCGAGCTGCACCAGGTCCCCCCAGCTGACTGGCTCCGGCAGTTCTCCCCCTTGCTGGACCAGGAGGTGGCAGAGGTGCTCAGCCAGCTGGAGGGGCTGCAGCCGGGGGGCTACGAAGGGGTCAAACAGGCCCTGCTGCACAAGTTCGGGCTGACCCCCGAGACGTACAGGGGGGTGCAGAAGGAGCCAAGGGAGACCTACGTAGACCTGGCCTCCCGCCGGGCGCAATGCTGCCACAAGTGGGTGTTCAGGGCGGGGGCCCAGACCACAGAGGACCTGGTTATGCTGATGGTCCTGGAACGGTGTGAGGAAGAGGGAGTTTTGGGGATTCGGGGGGGAGGGGGGGCTGCATGCAGAGGGGTGCTCAGTGCCCTGGGATATTCCTGGTTTAATATGACAAGGGCCGGGGGGAGAGTTCATTGTCTCAGAGACCAGCCCAGAACTGGAGCCGTGGTGTCTGGAACCCTGCTGCCCCCGGCCCCGCTCAGAGCACACGGCCGGGTCCAGATGCCAGACAAGGGGCTGCAGAGAAGGGACCCCAGCGACCAGCCCAGCTGGTCCCAGCGAAGGGAGAACATTGGACGGGGAGGGGAGAAGAGGGGCCCAGGCGACCCTCTTACCTGGGGAGAGACACTGGGCGGGGAGGGGCAGTTGCTGGGGGTGTTGGGGGCTGGGCTGGCAGACGGGGGCTGCGGATCTGGGCAGGGGGCAGAGCAGGCAGAGCCCCCCTGGCTGCAGGGCAGACTCACACGTGCGGGGCTGGGGGGCCAGGCCCACAGGCCTGAGACACCCTGGGCTGGGTTCACAGCTCCATAACCCCTCCTGTTGGCGCTGGCTGGGGGTCGCTCTGGGCTGGGGAACAGGCTGCGCTAGCCCCTCTGGGAGGGGAGGCCCCGGGGGTCTAGAGGGAGGGGACCCCCCAAGGGGCTCACGGCGGAGGCAGGGGGCTGGAGGCCCTGAGAGGCGCCATCCTGGAGGCAGAGGGGTGGACTCCCAGGGGAGAGGGGCCCCCCAAGAGCGGGGCGCCGCACTGGAGTCTCCCTGCCGCTGGGCCGGAGGGGCTCCCCGAGAAGGGGCGCTGCAGTGGAGGGGGGTCCTGCCCAGGGTCAGACAGCCGGGACACATGGTTCTATGAAATGTGCCCGCCTGACCTGAGGCTGTGGCTCGAGGACCGGAAGCCGGAGGACCCCACGGCGCGGGGAAGCTGGCCGATGAGTTCACAGCCAGCCGGTCCAGGGGTGAGAGGGAGTCCTGGAGAGACCAGGTCTCAACTGTGCAGCTGGGGGAAGCGCCTATGGAGGGGTCCCAGGAGGCAGGGCCCAGCAGTCTGCCCCCCAGTTGGACCAGGGATCCCACTTCATGTCGGCCCCGCTCCGGTGCTTGCGGGAGAAGCACGGGGCCCGGCTCACCTGGACCCCAGCGTTTGGTGCCCAGCCCAGCGGGCTGGTGGGGAGGTTCCAGGGGACCCTGAAGCAGATGCTGGAGGCCTTGATGTACCGGCACCCGCAGGACTGGGACCAGTACCTGCCCCACCTGCTGTCTGCACACAGGGAGGCGCCCCGAGGGTCTGCTAGGCTCTCCCCGCCGGAGCCATGGTGCAGAAGGGGGAGGGGCCCCCTGGGCTTGCTGAGAGAGCTATGGGAGGGGGAGGCCTCCTGGATGGAGCGTGGGGGGTGGAGGACGTCCTGGCTTTCCAGGAAAGGTTCGCTGGGCTCATGGGCCCGACCAGAGAGACCCTGGGCAGAGCCCAAGGGAGGCGGAAGGGCTGGTGCAACCGCAGAGAGTGGGCCCACGCCGGCCCCTCAAAGTCGACCAGCAGCCGAACGGGGGGAGCCGGCTCCTGCAGGGCAGCGCCGCGGCCGGCCCAAGCCAAGGGGAGCGCCAGTGTCACCGCCACTGCTGTACCCGGCGGGGGGCTGAACTCCCCCAGGCTGAGTGACCCCGCTCAGTGCGCTCGGGGGGGAGAGATGGGACGCAGTGGGGGTCGTGTTGCTGTGCTGCTGTGTGCGCTGTGTGGCTCCTACTGTCCAGGGACCTACAACCCAGTCTGGGGCACGACTCACCCCAGATGTGTGGGGCCAGACACAGGAGACACCAACTCCTGCCTGGGAAGAGACACAAAGGGCAGGCGGGAGGGCCTGGGGGGAGGGTCAGTCTTGGCCGGGCTGGGATGAGAGAGGGGGCTGGGGGCAGGAAAGGGGGGTTCAGGGCCCGTGAGCCCCTCCCCCCAGAGGAACGAGGCTCCTGGTCCCTGAGCTCACATCGATCCCGCGCCGTGTCCCTGGGAATCAATGAACCTTCCGTTCTACCTGCCGCCTGAGAGCCCCCTCTGGCTGCGGGCGGGGGGCAGGGCCTGGAGACTCCCGCACACTCCAGGACACCCCACAGCATCCCCACAGCATCCCCAGAGTGCCCCGTCACACCCCCACCGCAGCTCCAGAGCCCCCGTCACACCCCCACCCACCCCAGAGCGCCCCACACACCCCACCACAGCCCCAGAGCCCCGTCACACCCCACCCACCCCAGAGCGCCCGTCACACCCCACCACAGCCCCAGAGCCCCATCAAACCCCACTCACCGCAGCCCCAGAGCCCCGTCACACCCCACCGCAGCCCCAGAGCCCCATCAAACCCCACTCACCGCAGCCCCAGAGCCCCGCCACACCCACCACAGCCCCAGAGCGCCCGCCACACCCCCACCGCAGCCCCAGAGCGCCCGTCACACCCCCACCGCAGCCCCAGAGCCCCGTCACACCCCACCACAGCCCCAGAGCCCCGTCAAACCCCACCACAGCCCCAGAGTGCCCTCACACCCCACCGCAGCCCCAGAGCGCCCGCCACACCCCACCCACCCCCAGAGCGCCCGTCACACCCCCACCGCAGCCCCAGAGCGCCCACACACCCCACCGCAGCCCCAGAGCCCCATCAAACCCCACCACAGCCCCAGAGCACCCGTCACACACCCCACCACAGCCCCAGAGCGCCCACACACCCCACCACAGCCCCAGAGCCCCGCCACACCCCACCGCAGCCCCAGAGCCCCGTCACACCCCACCGCAGCCCCAGAGCCCCGTCAAACCCCACTCACCGCAGCCCCAGAGCCCCGTCACACCCCCACCACAGCCCCAGAGCCCCCGTCACACCCCCACCCACCCCCAGAGCCCCCGTCAAACCCCCACTCACCGCAGCGATCATCGGGCAGGCTGGAGCCGGACTCGGGCATGTTGATGTACTCCAAGCTGTCAGCTGTGGGAGCCATTGGGGGCATCAGACAGGGCGTGCGCAGGGCTCCAGGGGGCCTGACCCAGGCAGGAAGCCCAGCACACTGGAGCCCGGGGGGCCCACTCCTGACCCCCCCCCCCCCACGCACTGGGATCTTTGCCCTTCCCCGCTGCAAGATCCTCCCCGGCCGGGTCAGGCCCAGCCGGACGAACGGGACCCGCACTCACCCAGCGATTGCCTCTGGGCCTCTGGCACGTTCTCGTAATCGTCTGCCGGCGCCACTGCCAGAGAGCGAGAGGAGCACTCAGCACTGCCCCCCACGCCGGGCCCGCAGCCGGGGGGCTCCCCGTGATTGCCTGGTCTGTGGCCCCGGCTGTCCTGGGAGGCAGGCCCTGGCTTGGGGTCAGAGCCTGGCTCTGGGCCCTTCCCCCCGAGCTGGGCTGCCCCTGGTCCCTGTGCTGGTAAGTCTGGGGAGCCAGTGACCCCGCCAGCTGGGAGCCCCCTGGCTGCGGGTGGGAGCTGGGCCCGGAACCCCCCCACTCCGTGCCCCCCCGGCGCAGTTCTGGGGGCAGAAGGAGGCTAGTGCTGATCGCAGGGGCAGCAGAACTGCCTGAGACGATCCACGCGGGGGCCAGGGACTGTCCCGGGCCGGCCCCCACTTACCCGAGGACGCGCTGTCCCGGAGCTCCGTCTTGGAGGTGACCAGCTCCGCTGCTGATGGCTCCGCGATGCTGTCGGGAAGCACCTCCCTGCGGCGGAGCCGAGGCGTCAGGCCGGCCCCTGGCTCTGCACCTCCCCCAGCACTGACCCCCATCCACGGCCTCTGCCCCTGCTGGGACCCAGAGACCCCAGCCCTGCCCCCCCATGGCCCAGCGCCCACGGCCCGGCCCGCATCCCCCTGTGGCGCAGTGGGGGGCCGTCTGCTCTGTGACCCGGGTTCCCCCTGCGCTGAGCGATTCCCACGGACTCACCCACATGCGGATTGGCCCAGACACCCAGTCCCAGCCTGGGCAGGTAACAAGGCTCTGCCCGGGGGGAGACAAAGGGGAGACGGGCACCTGGCCGGGGGCTGGGGCAGTTGCTGGCTGGGAAACATGAAGGGAACAGCCTAAGCTGGGGGCTGAGGATTGGGGGGGCGATGGACCCACCACCCCAAGGGGGCTGAGGCATCCTGGCCCCGACTCCTGTAGCCACCCCACGTCTGAGCTGGGCTGTACCTTGGGGGAGCAATAAACCCCCCTGTTCTACGCCTGGCGGAGTCTGTTCTGGCTGCTCGGGGGTGCAGGACTGGGGGACCCCAATGTGCTGTCACACCCCCACAGCCCATCTCCCCACGGCCCAGTCCCCCACGGCCCAGTCCTCCATGGTGCCCCCGGGGCCCAGTCCCCCACGGCCCATCCCCCCACGGCGCCCCCGGGGCCCAGTCCCCCACGGCCCATCCCCCCACGGCGCCCCCGGGGCCCAGTCCCCCACGGCCCATTCCCCACAGCCCAGTCCCCACGGCGCCCCGGGCCCAGTCCCCCACGGCCCAGTCCCCCACGGCCCATCCCCACGGCGCCCCCGGGGCCCAGTCCCCCATGGCCCATCCCCCCACGGCGCCCCCAGGGCCCATACACGTAGCCGGTGGCGTAGAGCTCGTTGTTGTAATCGTCGTCATCGTCCCCCGCACGGGGCCCCTCTGCAACCAGACACAGGGGGGCGGTTAGCATGGGGGGCCCACTGCACCTCCCCCCACTCCTGAACGGCCGCGGGGCTCAGTGCCCGGGGCCCGACTCACCCTGGTTCTCGTAGCTAGGCACGCTGTCTGGGGGAGGGAGACAGAGTCAGTCACCCCCCCTGCCGGCGAGCCCTGAATCCCTGCTGCCTGTCGAACCCCCCCGGCCCCCTCCGCCCAGCCTCCCTCCTCCCTTCCGTCCGTCTGCCCTCCCCTCCAGCCGCCTCCGCCCATCCGCCGTCCTCCCTTCCGTCCGCCTGCCCTCCTCCAGCCGCCTCCGCCCATCCGCCCCTCCCTTCCGTCCTTCTGCCCCTCCTCCACCCACCCTCCGCCCATCCGCCGTCCTCCCTTCCGTCCGCCTGCCCCCTCCTCCACCCGCCCCCTCCGCCCATCCGCCGTCCTCCCTTCTGTCCGTCTGCCTCCCCCTCCAGCCGCCTCCGCCATCCGCCGCCTCCTCCCTTCCGTCCATCTGCCTCCCCCTCCAGCCGCCTCCGCCCATCCGCCGTCCTCCCTTCCGTCCGTCTCTGCCCTCCTCCAGCCGCCTCCGCCCATCCGCCGTCCTCCCTTCCGTCCCTGCCTGCCCTCCTCCAGCCGCCCTCCGCCATCCGCCGCCCTCCTTCCGTCCGCCTGCCCTCCCCCTCCAGCCGCCTCCGCCCCATCCGCCGTCCTCCCTTCCGTCCGTCTGCCTCCCCCTCCAGCCGCCCCCTCCGCCCATCCGCCGTCCTCCCTTCCGTCCGTCTGCCCCCTCCCTCCAGCCGCCCCCTCCGCCCATCCGCCGTCCTCCCTTCCGTCCGTCTGCCCTCCTCCTCCACCCGCCTCTCTGCCCATCCCCGTCCTCCCTTCCGTCCGCCTGTCCCCTCCCTCCAGCCGCCTCTCCGCCCGATCTGCCGTCCTCCCTTCCGTCCGTCTGCCCCCTCCCTCCACCCGCCTCCGCCCATCCGCCCCCTCCCTTCCGCCCCTCTGCCCCCTCCCTCCACCCGCCTCCGCCCATCCGCCGTCCTCCTTCCGTCCCTCTGCCCTCCTCCCTCCACCCGCCTCCGCCCATCCGCCGTCCTCCCTTCCGTCCCTCTGCCCTCCCCCTCCACCCGCCTCCGCCCATCCGCCGCCGTCCTCCTTCCGTCCTTCTGCCTCCCCTCCAGCCGCCTCCGCCCATCCGCCGTCCTCCTTCCGTCCCTCTGCCCTCCTCCCTCCACCCGCCTCCGCCCATCCGCCGCCCCTCCTTCCGCCCCTCTGCCTCCCCTCCACCCGCCCCTCCGCCCATCCGCCGTCCTCCCTTCCGTCCCTCTGCCCTCCTCCTCCTCCACCCGCCCCCTCCGCCCATCCGCCGTCCTCCCTTCCGTCCCTCTGCCTCTCCTCCTCCACCCGCCTCCGCCCATCCGCCGTCCTCCTTCCGTCCCTCTGCCCTCCTC
This sequence comes from Rafetus swinhoei, assembly GCA_019425775.1. NCBI lineage: Eukaryota > Metazoa > Chordata > Testudines > Trionychidae > Rafetus > Rafetus swinhoei. The sequence goes on from CM033446.1 coordinate 335,054, forward strand.
CCTCCACCCGCCTCCTCTGCCCATCCGCCGTCCTCCCCTTCCGTCCATCTGCCCTCCCCCTCCAGCCGCCTCCGCCCATCTGCCATCCTCCCTTCCGTCCCTCTGCCTCCTCCCTCCAGCCGCCCTCCTCTGCCCATCCGCCCCTCCTTCCGTCCATCTGCCCTCCCCCTCCAGCCGCCCCTCCGCCCATCTGCCATCCTCCCTTCCGTCCCTCTGCCTCCCCCTCCACCCGCCCCCTCCGCCCATCCGCCGTCCTCCTTCCGTCCCTCTGCCCTCCTCCCTCCACCCGCCTCCTCTGCCCGTCCGCCGTCCTCTCTTCTGTCCATCTGCCCGCCCCCTCTGCCCATCCCCCTCTGCCTGCCCACTGTCCTCCCTTCCATCCATCTGCCTACCCCCACCACCTACCCCCTCTGCCCATCCACCGTCCTCCCTTCTGTCCATCTGCCCAACCTCCTGCTCTCCCCTCCTCTCCACCTGTCTGCCCACCTCTGCCCCCCACCCTGAACATCCGTCACAGCTCCCCTGGTCACTGTCCATGTGGGTTTCTGTCTGCACATCCCCACCTCCCACTCACCATTGTCGGTCTCTGTCCTGCAGGAGGAGACCTGGCGGCTCTGGGGCATCTGTGGGGAACGCCTGGAAATGGGGGCGCGGGATCAGGAAGGGCACAGAGGCACCTGCCCTCCCCAGCAGCACGGGGCTCGCAGGGCCCATCACAGCTGGCTCGGTGCAGCGCACATGCCTAGCATGCCGTATTTGGAGTGTGGTGCCTCAGTTTCCCCAGGTGCCGTTGGCTAGGGGGCAGGAAGGGCAGCTGGCAGGGCTGGGGGCGTTGGCATTGCTGCATGCCCGGGGCGGAGCCAGGCTGGGCACTAACCCGCCAGGCTTGCGCAGGGACCTGGTGCGCCCACGTGGGCTGCGTATCCTCTGCAGCGGCACCCGCAGAGGGGACAGGCCTGGGGGCAGGGGCAGGAGGGAGACTCACGGGATGGACAGGAACTGCTCAGCTGGCCCCACAGGCTGCTGTTTGATCTGGTTCCTGGCGGGATCTGGGGAGAGAGGGGCAGAGCAGCAGTCAGACGCTGGGGCAGGAGGATGGGCAGATAGGGGGCAGAGACATGGAGAGAAAGCGGGGGGCAGGGCAGGGACCTGGGGAGACGGAGTGCAGGCTGAGGGAGAAGGGGGCACAGGAGGTGGGGAGCAGCATGTGGGGCACAGGGGCAGCGTGTGGGCGCAGGGGCACAGGGGCAGTGTGTGGGGTGCAGGGGGCAGCGTGTGGGGCGCAGGGGCACAGGAGGCAGTGTGTGAGGTGCAGGGGCAGCACATGGGGTGCAGGGGGCAGCGCGTGGGGTGCAGGGGCACAGGGGGCAGCGCGTGGGGCGCAGGGGCAGCGCGTGGGGCACAGGGGCAGCGCGTGGGGCGAGGGGCAGCGTGGGGGCAGGGGCACAGGGGCAGCGCATGGGGCAGGGGCAGCGTGGGGGCAGGGGCACAGGGGCAGAGCGTGGGGGCAGGGGCAGCGCGTGGGGGCAAGGGGCAGCGCATGGGGGCAGGGGCAGCGCGTGGGTGCAGGGGCACAGGGGCAGCGCGTGGGCGCAGGGGCAGCGCGTGGGGCACAGGGGCAGCGCATGGGGCGCAGGGGCAGCGCGTGGGGCAGGGGCACAGGGGCAGAGCGTGGGGGCAGGGGCACGTGGGGGCAGGGGCAGCGCGTGGGGGCAGGGGGCAGCGTGTGGGGCAGGGTGCAGGGGCGGGGCACAGGGGGGTCAGGTACTCACAGCTGGCTCGGGTCAGCACCATGAAGCTGTTGTGGGGGACACAGGGCGGGGGTCTGTGTGGGCAGAGAAGGCCCCATTAGAGCCCAGTAAGGTCCCCAGCCCCTGCCAGGAGCCCCCCTCCCCTCTGGGCCCACATAGCCCTGCCCCATGCCCGCAATGCCCGTCTGTGGGACAGACACAGGGACAGACGGACTCACTTGTACTCGTAGTCGGCAACCGCCTGGACACCATGGGCTGCAAGAGAGCAGAGCACAGCGTTGGGGGAGGGGACATGTGGGGGAGTCGGGGGGGAAGGGCGTGGGGGCACTGAGGAGCAAGGTGTGGGGAGGCGTGGGGAGTAGGATATGGGGGCACCGAGGTGCAGGGGGCTGTAGGGGGGGATCAGGGCGTGGGAGGCCCTGTCTCAGGCTTCTCTTGCGTGGTGGGACAATACCATGCCACCCCATGGCTGGAGCTGGGGCAGGTCAGGAGGGGCAGGGGTCCTGGACTTACCAGGGGAGCTGGAGTCCCGGCAGCCAATGCATAGAGCCGTCACCAGCACCGCGGGCAGAACCAGCGCCAAGGCCCAGAGCAGCCCGGCCAACCACACGGCCTCCATCGCACCTGTGGGGAGAGGGGTTAGGGGCCCGGACACACGGCTTCCATCGCACCCGGGGGGAGAGGGGTTAGAGGCCCGGACACACGGCCTCCATCGCACCCGGGGGGAGAGGGGTTAGGGGCCCGGACACACGGCCTCCATCGCACCCGGGGGGAGAGGGGTTAGGGGCCCGGACACACGGCCTCCATCGCACCCGGGGGGAGAGGGGTTAGGGGCCCGGACACACGGCCTCCATCGCACCCGGGGGGAGAGGGGTTGGGGCCCGGACACACGGCCTCCATCGCACCTGGTGGCAAGGGGCAGACAGGATACCTGGGTCCTCTGCCAGCTCTAGGAGGCAAGTGGGGGGTGAGGTGTCACCATGGAGCAGGGAGCCCCCTGGTCCTGCCCCCACCTGCAGCCAGATGTGGCTCTCAGCCAGCAGGGACCACAGGGCTGGGAAACTGTTTGTGGCTGGGGGCCGCTGACCCACAGAAAACTCCGTGTGGGGGGGCCACATGAGCAAAAACCAACCCTCCCAAACGCTCACTGCTGTGGCCCCGGATAGCCACTCCCTGCAGTCCCCTCGCACCAGAGCCTGGGGGGCCCAGCCCAGTAGATTCTGGGTGCTCCAGCCCCACCATGGGGCAGCAAGGGGGCTGGAGCGCCAGCAGGGGGTGCCCAGTGCTGGGGGGTCCCTGAGCCTCAGGACTGCAACCGGCCCCTGGGTCTGAGGTTCCCCCTGCATCATTGGCTCCCCAGGACCCAGCGCAGCACTGACTGGGCAGCACAAGGACCGGGGCAGCACAGTTTGGGGGGAGGGGCCCAGAGCCAGGCCCTGTCCCTGTCCCACAAGACAGAAAGACCGACCCACACTCAGCTCCTGGTCCCAGGCCCCCAGCCAGGCCTCTCCTCTGGCCTGTGTCCTGCTAGGTTGAGGATGATGTCGGAGCCCAAGGGAAGGGGGTTCAGGGCGGGTGAGCCCTTCCCCCCAAGAGGAAGGAGGCCGCCTGCTCTCGGGGTCTGTGCTGACACGGATTCTATGCCGCACCATGTCTGAGAAGCAATGAAACCTTCTCCTCTACTGGCCGCCTGAGAGTCACATCCGGCTGTGGACGGGGTGCAGGGTCGGGGGCCCCAGACGCGCCGTCACAGTGGTGGCAGCAGTGGGATGTTCTGCACCCCGCGGCTGGAGCTTCCAGCAGCGAGTGACGAGGAGCAGTAGAAGAAAGGGGCATGCAAGAGCCAGGCGGGCTGGAGGCAGAGCGAAGCAATTCCTGAGCTGGGCGTGGCCATCTGCTCGCCGATCCCGAGGGTGTAGACTCACTGACCAGTGAGTCTACACCCTCGGGATCGGCGAGGAGATGGCCTACGCCCGACTCCTGAAGGCAGACCTTGTGGAGCTGTGCAGAGGAAGGGGCCTGGCCATAGGGAAAGCAACCAAGGCCCAGCTGATTGCCCAGATGGAAGAGAATGACCCGTCCAGGGGCCTGGATCCTGTCAAAGCGGGGAGCAGCCAGACCCCCCCTGGGAGCATCTCAGTGTCTCAAACCGAAGGGAGGGCTGGAGTCTGCCAGACAGATGCGGTGCCCACCAGGCCACGCTCCACCGGCAGCAGTTCGTCCCGGGCGGGGTCCCCCCCAGACAGAGCTGCGAAGGCTGGAGATCGAGTTGCGGCTAAAGGAATTGGAGGATTGTAGGGAGCAGCACCAGGACGGAGAGAGAAGGCGGCAGCATGAGTGGGCCACGGCAGAGCGGAGAAGCCGAGAGGCCGCAGCTGCGGTGAATGGGGAGGGGCCCAGGGGTCCCGGGACGGCAGGTCACTTTGAGAGGTTCCTGCTGTCCCAGTGTAAGGACGTGGGGGACTTGGACGGGTTCCTTAGCACCTCTGAGCGAGCCTGCGAGCTGCACCAGGTCCCCCCAGCCGACTGGCTCCGGCAGTTCTCCCCCTTGCTGGACCAGGGGGCCGCAGAGGTGCTCGGCCAGCTGGAGCTGCAGCCGGGGGCTACGAAGGGGTCAAACAGGCCCTGCTGCACAAGTTCGGGCTGCCCCCGAGACGTACAGGAAGAAGTTCCAGGAGGTGGGGAAGGGCCCTGAGGAGACCTGCGCAGACCTGGCCTCCCGCCGGGCGCAATGCTGCCGCAAGTGGGTGTGCGGGGCTGGGCTCAGACCGCAGAGGACCTGCTTACGCTGGTGGTGCTAGAGCGGTTCTATGAAACGTGCCCGCCCAGCCTGAGGCTGTGGCTCAAGGACCGGAAGCCGGAGGACCCCATGGCACGGGGAAGCTGGCCGATGAGTTCACAGACAGCCGGTCTGGGGGTGAGAGGGAATCGCACAGAGACCGGTTCTCGGCTGTGCAACTGGGGGAAGCGCCTATGGGGCGGGTCCAGAACGGGGGTGCCAGCCATCCGCCCCCCAGAGGGCCAGCCAGGGCCCGGACAGACCAGCCGGCCCGAGGGGACCTGTGGGACCTGACCTGCCATCGCTGCGGGCAAAGGGGCCACAAACAGGCTCAGTGTCCCAAAGCCGGACAGGCCCCACAACCCGACACTTCCCGGGTTAACTGGCTTGGGCTGGAGGAGGAGCAGGCTGCCCCAGAGGCAGGGGCTGGAAGCAGGAGCTGCCTCAGCTCAGGGGGGTGGGAGGCCGCTCAGGCCAGCTCCTCCGGGAGACCTGACGCTCCAGAGGCGGGTTTCTCCGGGTACCGGGTGGGGGCAGGGCGGCCCCTGCGGAGCGAGTGCCTGTGCCCCTGCAGGTGGATGGCAGGGAGGTGACGGGTTTCTGGGACACGGGGGCGGAGGTGACGCTGGCCTAGCCCGAGGTCGTAGCCCCAGACCATATGGTGCCCAACACTCAGCTGACCCTGAGGGGCATAGACGGGGCCCCGTTTAAGGTGCCCGTAGCCCGGGTGCATCTGAAATGGGGGGCTGAGGGCCTCAGGGAAGTGGGGGTGCACCGGCACTTGCCCACGGAGGTGCTGATGGGCCGGGACCTAGAGGAGTGGCCAGACGGACCCCACAGGGCCCGGTCACCACCCGTAGCCAGAGCCAGCGAGGGGCTGGTGACCCTGACCCAGGGGAGGGCTCCCTGCAGGGGGCTCAGGGTCCCATCCCAGCAGACACGGGGCCCAGCTGGGCTGGGACCCCGGACCCAGGTGGGGGTGGGTGGGGAGAACAGGTCCCTGTCACTGCGCCAGCTGCTGAATTCCAGGCCGAGGTGCAGGCAGACCCCTCCCTGCAGACCCTGAGGTACCGGACTGGCCTCGGCACAGCTCAGCCCCTGGGGGAGGCTGCCAGGAGAGGTTCCTGTGGGAGCGGGGATTCCTGTACCAGGACTGGCTCTCCCCAGGGAAGGTGGAGTCGTGGGGTGGTTCCCCAAAAGTATCGCCCCAGGCTGCTGTACCTGGCCCATGACGTCCAGTTCGCGGGGCCCCGGGGGATCCGGTGCACCCGGCTGAGGCTGCTTCAGGCCTTCTACTGGCTGGGGATCTTTGCGCCGTGCAGCGGTACTGCCGGGCCTGCGACTCCTGCCAGGGGGCGCGGAAAGCCCGAGATGGGGGGGAAGCTGCCTTGAGGCGCCGGCCCACCATAGAGGAGCGGTTCCGGAGGGCAGCAATAGAGGTAGCGGGGCCTGGCGGCCAGGCGACCCGGACGGGGAACAAATACATCCTGGGAGCCGTGGATACGGCCACCCACTGCCCCAAGGCCGTGGCTCTGCCCTCTGTCCAGGCAGACACGGTGGCAGATGCGCTGCTGGCCCTTTTCAGCGGGGGGGTCCCCAAGGAGGCCTCACGGACCAGGGATCCAACGTCATGTCGGCCCCGCTCCAGTGCTTGCGGGAGAAGCACGGGGCCCGGCTCACCTGGACCCCAGCGTTTGGTGCCCAGCCCAGCGGGCTGGTGGGGAGGTTCCAGGGGACCCTGAAGCAGATGCTGGAGGCCTTTATGTACCGGCACCCAAAGGACTGGGACGAGTACCTGCCCCACCTGCTGTCTGCACACAGGGAGGCGCCCCGAGGGTCTGCCAGGCTCTCCCCGCCGGAGCCATGGTGCAGAAGGGGGAGGGGCCCCCTGGGCTTGCTGAGAGAGCTATGGGAGGAGGAGGCCTCCCTGGATGGAGCGTGGGGGGTGGAGGACGACCTGGCTTTCCGGGGAAGGCTCGCTGGGCTCATGGGCCCGACCAGAGAGACCCTGGGCAGAGCCCAAGGGAGGCGGAAGGGCTGGTGTGACCGCAGAGAGTGGGCCCGCGCCGGCCCCTCAAAGTCGACCAGCAGCCGAACGGGGGGAGCCGGCTCCTGCAGGGCAGCGCCGCGGCCGGCCCAAGCCAAGGGGAGCGCCAGTGTCACCGCCACTGCTGTACCCGGCGGGGGGCTGAACTTCCCCAGGCTGAGTGACCCCGCTCAGTGCGCTCGGGGGGAGAGATGGGACGCAGTGGGGGGGCTGTCTGCTCTGTCCCCAGGGCCCCCGCCTGGCTGTGCTGTGCGATTCCCACGCACTCACCCACACGGGTATGGCCCAGACACCTTGGCCCAGCCTGAGCAGGTAACGGCCCCGTTCCCAGAGAAAGGAAGAGAGGCGGGGACTGTCCCCCGGCTGGGGCGTAGGCCGGGGAGTTGGTAGGCTCAGCTGGGCTGGGTTGAGGATGATGTCGGAGCCCAAGGGAAGGGGGTTCAGGGCGGGTGAGCCCTTCCCCCCAAGAGGAAGGAGGCCGCCTGCTCTCGGGGTCTGTGCTGACACGGATTCTATGCCGCACCATGTCTGGAAGCAATGAAACCTTCTCCTCTACTGGCCGCCTGAGAGTCACACCTGGCTGCAGGGTCGGGGGCCCCCGACGCGCCGTCACAGGCAGCTGCCCTCAGTGAGGGTCAGGCCGGAAAGTCCCACCCCCAGCCATACACCAGTGCAGGGCCCAGGGAAACTGAGGCAGTACACAGGGCTAGCACAGGACAGTAGGAAGCCCATGCAACAAAGCAAATGGAGCAAACCCAACCCCCCTTCATACAGGGGTGGGGCCGGGACGCCTGGGTTCTCTCCTGGCTCTGCGAGGGGAGCGGGGTCTAATGGTTAGAGCCGGGGTGGGGGCGGGACGCCTGGGTTCTCTCCTGGCTCTGCGAGGGGAGCGGGGTCTAATGGTTAGAGCCGGGGTGGGGTTGGGACGCCTGGGTTCTCTCCCGGCTCTGCGAGGGGAGCGGGGCCTAATGGTTAGAGCCGGGGTGGGGCCGGGACGCCTGGGTTCTCTCATGGCTGCGTGAGGGGAGCAGGGCCTAGTGGTTAGAGCCGGGGTGGGGGGCGGGACGCCTGGGTTCTCTCCGGCTCTGCGAGGAGCAGGGCCAGTGGTTAGAGCCGGGTGGGGCGGGACGCCTGGGTTCTCTCCCGGCTCTGCGAGGGGAGCGGGCCTAGTGGTTAGAGCCGGGGTGGGGCGGGACGCCTGGGTTCTCTCCCGGCTCTGCGAGGGGAGCGGGGCCTAGTGGTTAGAGCCGGGGTGGGGGCGGGACGCCTGGGTTCTCTCCTGGCTGCGTGAGGGGAGCAGGGCCTAGTGGTTAGAGCCGGGGTGGGGGCGGGACGCCTGGGTTCTCTCCCGGCTCTGCGAGGGGAGCGGGGCCTAGTGGTTAGAGCCGGGGTGGGGGCGGGACGCCTGGGTTCTCTCCCGGCTCTGCGAGGGGAGCGGGGCCTAGTGGTTAGAGCCGGGGTGGGGGCAGGACGCCCGGGTTCTCTCCCGGGCCGGCTGCCCCTCACTGCAGGGGCCGTGCAGCGCCTGGTGCCATGGGGCCGGGGGGCTGAGTCAGCCGGGGCCGGATCTGCTGCAGCAGCAGGTGGGCGGAGGCAGCCAGCACCTCGGCTCATCTCTGCAGCTGCGGTTTCCACCCCAGCTGCGCCTGCCTGTCGCTGCAGCTGCTGCTGGGGGGCTGGGCCGGGCCCGCAGTGGGCAACGCTCCGCACCGCCCCCACTGCCTCTGCTTATGGCAGGCCCTACCCAAACTCCCCGGGCACTGCCCCGGCCCAAGGGCTGGCTGGGCAGAGGTGGGCCCGGCCCACGGCGCTTGCGGCTGCAGCGCACCAAGGGGGAGAAGGGAAACCACGGCCCCCGGGGGCAGGGGAGCCGGGCCTTCAGCTGTTCACCTCTAGCCCGGGCCCGCTCCACTCCGGGAGAGCCAGGAGCCCTGCTCTAACCCCTAGACCCCGCTCCCCTCCCCGAGCCAGGAGCCCTGCTCTAACCCCTAGACCCCGCTCCCCTCCCAGAGCCAGGAGCCCTGCTCTAACCCCTAGACCCCGCTCCCCTCCCAGAGCCAGGAGCGCCCCTGAGCCCTGCTCTAACCCCTAGACCCCGCTCCCTTCCCCGAGCCAGGAGCCCTGCTCTAACCCCTAGACCCCGCTCCCCTCCCCGAGCCAGGAGCCCTGCTCTAACCCCTAGACCCCGCTCCCCTCCCAGAGCCAGGAGCCCTGCTCTAACCCCTAGACCCCGCTCCCCTCCCAGAGCCAGGAGCGCCCCTGAGCCCTGCTCTAACCCCTAGACCCCGCTCCCCTCCCCGAGCCAGGAGCGCCCCTGAGCCCTGCTCTAACCCCTAGACCCCGCTCCCCTCCCCGAGCCAGGAGCGCCCCTGAGCCCTGCTCTAACCCCTAGACCCCGCTCCCCTCCCAGAGCCAGGAGCGCCCCTGAGCCCTGCTCTAACCCCTAGACCCCACTCCCCTCCCCGAGCCAGGAGCACCCAGGAGTCCTGCTCTAAACCCAAGACCCCACTCCCCTCCCAGAGCCAGGAGCGCCCCTGAGCCCTGCTCTAACCCCTAGACCCCGCTCCCCTCCCCGAGCCAGGAGCCCTGCTCTAACCCCTAGACCCAGCTCCCCTCCCTGACCCAGGAGCCCTGCTCTAAACCCAAGACCCCACTCCCCTCCCAGAGCCAGGAGCGCCCCTGAGCCCTGCTCTAACCCCTAGACCCCGCTCCCCTCCCCGAGCCAGGAGCACCCAGGAGCCCTGCTCTAACCCCTAGACCCCGCTCCCCTCCCCAACCCAGGAGCACCCAGGAGCCCTGCTCTAACCCCTAGACCCTGCTCCCCTCCCCGACCCAGGAGCACCCAGGAGTCCTGCTCTAAACCCGAGACCCCACTCCCCTCCCAGAGCCAGGACAGCCCAGGAGCCCTGCTCTAACCCCTAGACCCCGCTCCCCTCCCCGACCCAGGAGCACCCAGGAGTCCTGCTCTAAACCCGAGACCCCACTCCCCTCCCCGAGCCAGGAGCGCCCAGGAGCACTGCTCTAACTCCTAGACCCTGCTCCCCTCCCCGAGCCAGGAGCGCCCAGGAGCCCTGCTCTAACTCCTAGACCCCGCTCCCCATCCCGAGCCAGGAGCGCCCAGGAGCACTGCTCTAACTCCTAGACCCCACTCCCCTCCCCGAGCCAGGAGCACCCAGGAGCCCTGCTCTAACTCCTAGACCCCACGCCCCACCCTGAGCCGGGAGCACCCAGGAGCCCTGCTCCCAGCCCCCTGCTCTAACCCCTAGACCCTGCTCCCCTCCCTGAGCCAGGAGAGCCCAGGAGCCCTGCTCCCAGCCCCCAGCTTTACCCCAGTGGGTCTCGACTCCAGGCCCACGCACCCAAGGGGGTGCAGACATGTGGGGTCTGCTGCTTTTCGCTGGGCCCCCGCAGCCAGGAGGCCGGCGTGAGCTTGGGCTCCCCACGCCAGGCCCAGGCTGGCCACCAGCATCACAGGGAGCAGGAAGCCCCCTTCAGCACCGGCCCGTCCCTGCCTCCCTCTGGCGCAAGGTGCTGGCCGGTGAGGGGCCCTGGGCACACGCAGCACCAGGCTCCCGAAAGGGGCAGGCTGGAGAGGCCAAGCCACTGCTTGGACCCCAGGCGTCCTGCTCCCCCCCCCCGAGCTGGGAGAGACCCAGGCGCCCTGGCTCCAGGCCATGGCCCTGACCCCGCTCGTGTCCCATCCCCATGCACGAGAAGGGCACAGACCCACACAGGCCCCAGGGCAGCATGAGCCCTGGAGCGTGGCCAGGGGGCGACCCGAACTACCAGGTCACTTGGGGCGGAAACCGGCAGCAGAGGAACCAGGGGGGATGATCGGGGCTGGGACAGAGGGCCTCCGGTGGGGAGGGGTCCACTGACACCAAACTGTATGCGGGGGGGAACCCAGGGCTCGTGGGGTAATGAATCAAGTGGCCTCAGAGAGGAGCGGTGGGAGGCCCGGGGCTAGGGGCTGTGGAGCGTGGGGCCGGAGCTAGGGGCTGCAGGTCAGGGGCCACAAAGTGGTGGGAGGCCCGGGGCTGGCTGCGGTCGGGGGCCACAGAGCGGTGGGAGGCCTGGGGCTAGGGGGGCTGCGGGTCAGGAGACCCAGAGCTGGGGGGCTGCGGGTCAGGGGGCTGCGGGTCAGGCCCAAGGGGCCCTGCCCTCCGGCGCCATGGCGTGACCAGCGGGCTGCTGGCGCCCAGGCCGCACGCTGGCACTGCCGGTCCTGGCCAGGGCGCGGCGGGACAAGCTGGCGAGGCAGCAAAACAGGAAACGGCGTGATGGTATCGGGGCACAGCGCTATGGCGCCGCTGCCCCAATGCCCCCCATGTCCTCTGGCTCCACAGCCCCCCAAGTTGCCCCCAGCCGGCCCATGGGACAGGCGCCTGGTCAGGCCCCTTGCTGCCCCCACTCCTGGGGGCCCGAGCTCATGGCGCCCCGTCCGTCCCTGCCGGGCCCAGGCGCACCCCGGGGAGCGGCCGCGCGGGACCCAGGGCCAGCTCAGGCCAGAGAGATCTGGGGAGCTGAGTTCCCCCCCAGCCCCCAGCACACGGGGGTTTCCCCGGGCAGGGGACAGGCGGGCTCGGCCTCAGCTCCCAATGCCCCACCCTGCAGGCTGACACGGTCCGTGCGGCTGGCTGGCCCCAGGGGACAGACACCACGTCCGGCTTCCTGCGGCTGCAGCCAGGCTGGGGGGGGCCGGCACCTACCTGGGCCCTGGGGCGTCCGGCGCGGGCTCCTGGCGCTGCCACCCGCGCTCCTCGCGCTCTCCCCTGGCAGGAAGCTGCGGCCGCCACGAGCTCCCGGCAGGAAGTCGTAGGGCTGAGCGAGCAGCAGGTGTGCACGCCTCAGGGCCCCCAGCCGGGGCACGGCCTCTCCCCCGGCCTGACCCCACCAGCACACGCTGCACGAGGGCTCTCGCCCGGGCAAGGGGCGCTCTGGGGTCCCAGGGCAGGGGGGCAGAGGGGGAGGCGGATTCCTGCCCCCCGGACAGAAACCAACAGCAAGAGCCAGAGCCAAGGTTTAATGTGGGGAACCGTGGCAGCAGGGGGGCTGTGCCCACAGCGCAGTGGGGACCCACGCAGCCTGGGCACCTCGCCAGACCCCCAAGGAGCCCACGAACCAGCACCTGGGGAGGTGGTTGGGAGGCCCGGGGCAGCCCAGCCCAAGATGTCCATACGTCTGTCCCTGAGGTGGCTGGACCCCACTTCCTTTACGGGGGCTCCGCGCCTGCATAAACACCAGGCTCCACGCCGGCCTGCGCCCACCCCATGGGGCACCCAGACTTGGCGCCCGGGGGGACCCAGAGTCTAGAGCCGGCAGCGCCCGAGCCCAGCGCCGGGGGGACCCAGAGTCTAGAGCCGGCAGCGCCCGAGCCCAGCGCCGGGGGGACCCAGAGTCTAGAGCCGGCAGTGCCCGAGCCCAGCGCCTGGGGGACCCAGAGTCTAGAGCCGGCAGCGCCCGAGCCCAGTGCCGGGGGGACCCAGAGTCTAGAGCTGGTGGCGCCCGAGCCCAGCCCTTGGAGGGGACCCAGAGTCTAGAGCTGGCAGTGCCGAAGCCCAGCCCTTGGGGGGGACCCAGAGTCTAGAGCCGGCAGCACCCGAGCCCAGCGCCGGGGGATCCAAAGTCTAGAGCTGGCGGCGCCCGAGCCCAGCCCTTGGGGGGGGGACCCAGAGTCTAGAGCCAGCGGCGCCCGAGCCCAGCCCTTGGGAGGGACCCAGAATCTAGACCCAGCAGCGCCCGAGCCCAGCGCTGGGGGGACCCAGAGTCTAGAGCCGGCGGCGCCCGAGCCCAGTGCCGGGGGGGGACCCAGAGTCTAGAGCCTCCAGCGGCGCCCAAGCCCAGCCCTTTGGGGGGGGGAGACCCAGAGTCTAGAGCCAGCAGTATCCAAGCCCAGCACCGGGGGGACCCAGAGTCTAGAGCTGGCAGCACCCGAGCCCAGCGCCGGGGGGACCCAGAGTCTAGAGCCAGCAGTACCCAAGCCCAGCACCGGGGGGACCCAGAGTCTAGAGCTGGCGGCGCCCAAGCCCAGCCCTTTGGGGGGGGGGGGAGACCCAGAGTCTAGAGCCAGCAGCGCCTGAGCCCAGCCCTTGGGGGGGACCCAGAGTCTAAAGCCAGCGGCGCCCGAGCCCAGCGCCAGGGGGTCCCAGAGTCTAGAGCCGGCGGCACCTGAGCCCAGCCCTTGGGGGGGACCCAGAGTCTAAAGCCAGCGGCGCCCGAGCCCAGCGCCAGGGGGTCCCAGAGTCTAGAGCCGGCGGCACCTGAGCCCAGCCCTTGGGGGGGACCCAGAGTCTAGAGCCGGCAGCGCCCAAGCCCAGCGCCCGGGGGACCCAGAGTCTTTGCCTGGCGGTGCCTGAGGACACCGATGTCAGATGAGGACACTGGAGACAGGCACTTTGGTGGATCGTCCCCGCTGTGGCACCACAATCGGCTCCTCTGTCTCGGCCTCCTCCGGCAGCAGCCCTGGGGGGAGAGGAGAGTCAAAGGCTGGCATTGTGGGCAGTGGGGCAGGGCTGGGGCACAGCTCTGTGGGGCACTGGGGCTGCCAGCCGGGACATAGACCTGCAGGTGCCATGGGGGGATTCTTGATGCCCAAACTTTTGGAGCAGGGGTCGGGGGGTACACAGCTTGGCGACCCGGGGCCAATGGGAGATGGCAGGGTCGGGGCCAAGGAGGGAGTCGGGCGCTGTGGGGCGCCACGACGGGGTGGGTGGGCAGCGATGGGTGGAGAGGGGCGCCGCAGGGCAGCGACGGACGGGGCGCCGACGGGAGGGGGCGCGCGGGCAGCGACGGGCGCGGGGCGCCGACGGGTGGGGCGCTGCGGGGGCGCCGGGCAGTGACGGGACAGGGGCGCCGACGGGAGGGGGCGCCGCGGGCAGCGACGGGCGGGGCGCCGACGGGGAGGGGGCGCCGACGGGGCGCCGCGGGCAGCGACGGATGGGGCGCCGACGGGCGGGGCGCGACAGGGGCGCCGCGGGCAGCGACGGGACGGGGCGCCGACGGGAGGGGGGCGCCACGGGGGCGGCGCGGCAGCGACGGACGGGGCGCCGACGGGCGGGGCGCCAGGGGCGCTGGGCAGCGACGGGACGGGGCGCGACGGGAGGGGGCGCCAGGGGCGGCGCGGGCAGCGACGGACGGGGCGCCGACGGGAGGGGGGGCGCCACGGGGCGGCGCGGCAGCGACGGACGGGGCGCTGACGGGAGGGGGCGCACGGGGCGCCGGGCAGCGACGGACGGGGGCGCCGACGGGGCGGGGCGCGCGGGCAGCGACGGACGGGGCGCTGACGGGAGGGGGCGCCACGGGGCGCGGGCAGCGACGGACGGGGCGCCGACGGGCGGGGCGCGCCGCACCCTGGGCACTGAGCTCAGCGCGCTTGCGGTCGGCCTGGATGAAGAGCGCGGTGGCGAGGAAGAAGGCCCCGCCCAGGGCGCCGGCGAAGGCGCTCAGCATGAGGGCGTGCTGCAGGCTGTGGAACTCCAGCAGGTAGGACGGGGGGCGGCCCTGCTGCAGCCTGTCACTGATCTGGGGGACAGAGAGGGTGAACCGTGCTGCCCCACACCCCTCCGCCTTCCCCCACGCTGTGAGCTTCCCCCAGCAGTACCGCCAGCCCTCCCCCGCGCTGCGAGCTTCCCCCAGCAGTGCCCCTGCCCGCCCTCCCCCGAGCTGCGAGGGCTTCCCAGCAGTGCCCCACCAGCCCTCCCAGCCTGCGGCGCTTAGCTGCAACATTTTATGGCATTTCCCCAGCATTCACTCCTGCTCACGCTCTGTCAGTGCCCCGCCCGCCTCCCCAAGCTGCGAGCTTCCCCAGCAGTGCCCCCACCAGCCCCTCCCACAGCTTCCCAGCAGTGCCGCCCACCCTCCCGAGCTGCGAGCTTCCCCAGCAGTGCCCCGCCCGCCTCCCGAGCTGCGAGCTTCCCCAGCAGTGCCCCCTGCCCGCCTCCCCCGAGCTGCGAGCTTCCCCAGCAGTGCCCCACCAGCCCTCCCCGCGCTGCAGCCTCAGCAGTGCCCCCACCAGCCCTCCCCCCGCGCTCAGCCCTCCCGCACTGCGAGCTTCCCAGCAGTGCCCCCGCCCGCCTCCCCCAAGCTGCGAAGCTTCCCCAGCAGTGCCCCCACCAGCCCTCCCCCGCTGCTTCCCCAGCAGTGCCCCGCCCACCCTCCCGAGCTGCGAGCTTCCCAGCAGTGCTCCCGCCCGCCTCCCCGAGCTGCGAGCTTCCCCAGCAGTGCCCCCACCAGCCCTCCCCCATGCTGCGAGCCCTCCCCTGCACTGCAAGCCCTCCCACGCGCTGCGAGCTTCCCCACCAGTGCCCCCACTGTGCACTCACCACTCCGATGAGATAGGGGCTGCCGGCGTCGCCCAGCAGGTGGGACAGGACAATCTGGAAGGCCTCGGCCGTGGAACGGCGCGTGGGCACCACCACATACTGCAGGGGAAGCGGGGGTCAGCACAAGCCCCAGAGGGGTCCCCCCGCACTCTGCATCGCTCTGTCCCTGCTGCCCCCTGGTGGGGCAACGAGCCCAGCTCTCTGGCCCTCTGTCTGTCCCTGCTGCCCCCTGGTGGGGCAACGAGCCCAGCTCTCTGGCCCTCTGTCTGTCCCTGCTGCCCCCTGGTGGGGCAACGAGCCCAGCTCTCTGGCCCTCTGTCTGTCCCTGCTGCCCCTGCTCAGGGACTGGTTGATGGGGTCTAGCAGGACTCCCGGGTGCCAGGCACGCTGTGGGAAGGGGGAGGGCTCCCAGGGGCTGGCTGAGGCAGGGACGTGGCAGGGCGCCCGGCGCACTGGGGGGGCTCCCAGGGGCTGGCTGAGGTAGGGATGTGGCAGGGCGCCCGGCGCAGGGGGTACTCCCAGGGGCTGGCTGAGGCAGGGACATGGCAGGGCTCCCGGCGCAGGAGGGGGGGCTACCAGGGGCTGGCTGAGGCAGGGACGTGGCAGGGCGCCCGGCGCAGGGGGGGCCTCCCAGGGGCAGGCTGAGGCAGGGACGTGGCAGGGCACCCGGCGCACTGGGGGGGCTCCCAGGGGCTGGCTGAGGCAGGGACGTGGCAGGGCACCCGGCGCACTGGGGGGGCTCCCAGGGGCTGGCTGAGGTAGGGATGTGGCAGGGCGCCCAGCGCAGGGGGGACTCCCAGGGGCTGGCTGAGGCAGGGACGTGGCAGGGCACCCGGAGCACTGGGGGGGCTCCCAGGGGCTGGCTGAGGCAGGGACGTGGCAGGGCGCCCGGCGCAGGGGGGGCCTCCCAGGGGCTGGCTGAGGCAGGAACGTGGCAGGGTGCCCGGTGCAGGGGGGGCTCCCAGGGGCTGGCTGAGGCAGGGACGTGGCAGGGCACCCGGCGCACTGGGGGGGCTCCCAGGGGCTGGCTGAGGCAGGGACGTGGCAGGGCACCCGGCGCACTGGGGGGGCTCCCAGGGGCTGGCTGAGGCAGGGACGTGGCAGGGCGCCCGGCGCAGGGGGGGCCTCCCAGGGGCTGGCTGAGGCAGGGACGTGGCAGGGTGCCCGGTGCAGGGGGCTCCCAGGCTGGCTGAGGCAGGACGTGGCAGGCGCCCGGCGCACTGGGGCTCCCAGGGGCTGGCTGAGGTAGGGATGTGGCAGGGTGCCCGGTGCAGGGGCTCCCAGGGGCTGGCTGAGGCAGGACGTGGCAGGCGCCCGCGCACTGGGGCTCCCAGGGGCTGGCTGAGGCAGGGACGTGGCAGGGTGCCCGGTGCAGGGGGGGCTCCCAGGGGCTGGCTGAGGCAGGGACGTGGCAGGGTGCCCGGTGCAGGGGGGGCTCCCAGGGGCTGGCTGAGGCAGGGACGTGGCAGGGCGCCCGGCGCACTGGGGGGGCTCCCAGGGGCTGGCTGAGGCAGGGACGTGGCAGGGCGCCCGGCGCAGGGGGGGCCTCCCAGGGACTGGCTGAGGCAGGAACGTGGCAGGGTGCCCGGTGCAGGGGGGGCTCCCAGGGGCTGGCTGAGGCAGGGACGTGGCAGGGCACCCGGCGCACTGGGGGGGCTCCCAGGGGCTGGCTGAGGCAGGGACGTGGCAGGGCACCCGGCGCACTGGGGGGGCTCCCAGGGGCTGGCTGAGGCAGGGACGTGGCAGGGCGCCCGGCGCAGGGGCCTCCCAGGGGCTGGCTGAGGCAGGGACGTGGCAGGGTGCCCGGTGCAGGGGGGGCTCCCAGGGGCTGGCTGAGGCAGGGACGTGGCAGGGCGCCCGGCGCACTGGGGGGGCTCCCAGGGGCTGGCTGAGGCAGGGACGTGGCAGGGTGCCCGGTGCAGGGGGGGCTCCCAGGGGCTGGCTGAGGCAGGGACGTGGCAGGGTGCCCGGTGCAGGGGGGGCTCCCAGGGGCTGGCTGAGGCAGGGACGTGGCAGGGCGCCCGGCGCACTGGGGGGGCTCCCAGGGGCTGGCTGAGGCAGGACGTGGCAGGGTACCCGGCGCACTGGGGCTCCCAGGGGCTGGCTGAGGCAGGGACGTGGCAGGGCGCCCGGCGCAGGGGGGGCCTCCCAGGGGCTGGCTGAGGCAGGAACGTGGCAGGGTGCCCGGTGCAGGGGGGGCTCCCAGGGGCTGGCTGAGGCAGGGACGTGGCAGGGTGCCCGGTGCAGGGGGGGCTCCCAGGGGCTGGCTGAGGCAGGGACGTGGCAGGGTGCCCGCGCAGGGGCTCCCAGGGGCTGGCTGAGGCAGGGACGTGGCAGGGTGCCCGGTGCAGGGGGGGCTCCCAGGGGCTGGCTGAGGCAGGGACGTGGCAGGGTGCCCGGCGCAGGGGGGGCTCCCAGGGGCTGGCTGAGGCAGGGATGTGGCAGGGTGTGCGCAGGGGCTCCCAGGGCTGGCTGAGGCAGGACGTGGCAGGGTGCCACAGGCTCCCAGGGGCTGGCTGAGGCAGGACGTGGCAGGGTGCCCGAGCAGGGGCCTCGGGGCTAAACGAGGCAGGCAGCGGCATGGCTCTGCTCCATGCAAGTGGTACAGGGCCTGGTGGCTGCTGGGGAGTTCCAGTCTCTCTTGCTGTATCGGGCTGTGGGGGGGTGAGGCTGGGCGTGACCCACAGCCCACGTGTGTGTGGGGCCAGACACAGGAGATACCAACTCCTCCCAGGAGCGGGGACAAAGGGCAGGCGGGGCTGCCCGAGGCTGGGGGAGGGCCTGGCGGATGGGTCAGTCTGGGCTGGGCTGGGCTGAGCGATGAGGCTGGGAGCCCCTCCCCCCAAGAGGAATGAGGCTGCTGCTCTTGGGGCCTGTGCTAACAACCACCCTCTGCCACCACTGTGACGGCGCATCGGGGGGTCCCCGGCCCTGCCCCCCGCCCGCAGCCGGAGGGGACTCTCAGGTGGCAGGTAGAACGGAAGGGTTGTTGGGTCCCAGGGACACAGCGCAGCGCGGGATCCATGTGAGCTCAGGGACCAGGAGCCTCATTCCTCTGGGGGGAGGGGCTCACGGGCCCTGAACCCCCCTTTCCTGCCCCCAGGTCTGTGACGTGGGGGGCGCTCCACTCTGGCTGGGCAGTCACTGGTTGCTGTGTGGGCTGGGGGTGACCCCTACTGGCCAGTGCTGGTCTGCAGCGACTCTGTGGCTACGTCTATGCTGGTGTGATCTCGCGCAAAAACTCTTTAGCACGGGAGTTCTTGCGTTCAAGTAGCTGCACAGGAGAGCGTCTACACTGGCATGTGCCTTTGCGCCAGAGCAGCCGTGCCAGTGCGGACACTCTCTTGCGCAAGAAAGCTCTGACGGCCATTTTAACCATCGGGGTTTCTTGCACAAGACATTCACGCTGCCTGTCTACACTGGCCTCTTGCGCAAGAGCAGTTGCCCAAGAGCGCTTCCTCCTGAGCGGGAGCGGCAGAGCTCTGGCGCAAGACGCCCTGATGTCACACAGTAGAACGTCCGTTCACTTGCGCAAGAACACGCGGCCAGTGTAGACAGGCAGCAAGTTTTTGCGCAAGAGCAGCCGCTTTGGTGCAAGATCGCGCCAGTGTAGACACAGCCTGAGTGTGTGTGTGTGTGCAGGACCCAGCGGGGGGGGGGAGGGGGCACGTAGGCACGGCCCGGCCGCCTGACACCTGGCCTAGGGGGTGGAATCTGAACAAAGCCAGGGGTGGAGCTGCCTGGGGGCTGAGGGACGAGCTGCTGGGGGTTGGGGCGGTTGGGCAGAGGGAAGCATGAGGGAAGCAGACTAAGTCCAGGACAGGGGGGTCCAGGGGCCTGTGAACCCCTCCCCGCAGAGGACTAGGCTGTCTGCCCTGGCTCCTGTGGCCACGTGGAGCCTGTGCTGCGCTGTGTCACTGAGAACCAATAACCCTTCTACCCTACGGCCTGACAGAGTCACATCCGGCTGCGGACGGGGTGCAGGGCCGGGGTCCCCGACGCGCCGTCACAAGCCTCCGCACTCCTCCCAGCCCAGCCGAGACTCACCCTTCCCCCAGGCCCTCCCCCAGCCTGGGGCAGCCCCGCCTGCCCCTCGTCTCCCTTCCCGGGCAGGAGCAGTGACCCCCGTGTCTGAGCCCAATACCATGGCAGTGGGTCACACCCAGCCGCACACACACACACAGAGCGCCCAGCGCAGCACCCCCCCTGACTGACAGCACCCCCTCTCCCCCATGCACGGGGTGCATCAGGAGTCCTGCCCTGGCCCTCCCCTTCCGCTCAGCACCAACCCTCTCCTGGCACACGGGCCCAGCCAGCTCCCTTGCTCACATCCCAGCGATCAACTGCCCAGGCACTGGGGCTGCTCCTTTGGGACGGGGAGAACCTGGTCAGACTTGGAGAGGCGGGTTAGAACCTCTCCCCTGTGAAAGGGGGACGGGGGGGGCACAGGGAGCACTGGGGTGTCTGAGGGGAGGTGGGGGATGGGTTTGAACCTCTCCCGTGTATGGGGGGGCTGGGGAGACACAGGGAGCGCTGGGGTGTCTGAGGGGAGGTGGGGGATGGGTTTGAACCTCTCCCGCGTAAGGGGGGGCTGGGGAGACACAGGAGCGCTGGGGGTCTGAGGAGGTGGGGGATGGGTTTGAACCTCTCCCGTGTATGGGGGGGCTGGGGAGACACAGGGAGCGCTG
Organism: Rafetus swinhoei; assembly: GCA_019425775.1. Classification (NCBI taxonomy): domain Eukaryota; kingdom Metazoa; phylum Chordata; order Testudines; family Trionychidae; genus Rafetus; species Rafetus swinhoei. Next base: position 354,640 of record CM033446.1, read on the forward strand.
GGGTGTCTGAGGGGGTGGGGATGGATTAGAACCTCTCCCGTAAGGGGGAGCTGGGGGGGCACAGGGAACGCTGGGGTGTCTGAGGAGGTGGGGATGGGTTAGAACCTCTCCCATGTATGGGGCTGGGGAGACACAGGAGCGCTGGGGTGTCTGAGGGGGTGGGGATGGGTTTGAACCTCTCCCGTGTATGGGGGGGCTGGGGAGACACAGGGAGCGCTGGGGTGTCTGAGGGGAGGTGGGGATGGGTTTGAACCTCTCCGCGTAAGGGGGCTGGGGAGACACAGGAGCGCTGGGGTGTCTGAGGGGGTGGGGATGGGTTTGAACCTCTCCCGCGTAAGGGGGCTGGGGAGACACAGGAGCGCTGGGGTGTCTGAGGGGAGGTGGGGATGGGTTAGAACCTCTCCCGCGTAAGGGGGCTGGGGGCACAGGGAACGCTGGGGTGTCTGAGGGGAGGTGGGGATGGGTTAGAACCTCTCCCGCGTAAGGGGGCTGGGGAGACACAGGAGCGCTGGGGTGTCTGAGGAGGTGGGGATGGGTTAGAACCTCTCCCGCGTAAGGGGGCTGGGGGCACAGGGAACGCCATGTCTGAGGGGAGGTGGGGATGGGTTAGAACCTCTCCCGCGTAAGGGGGCTGGGGGCACAGGAACGCTGCGGTGTCTGAGGGGAGGTGGGGATGGGTTAGAACCTCTCCCGCGTAAGGGGGCTGGGGGGGGCACAGGGAACGCTGGGTGTCTGAGGGGAGGTGGGGGATGGGTTAGAACCTCTCCCGCGTAAGGGGGCTGGGGAGACACAGGGAGCGCTGGGGTGTCTGGGGGGTGGGGATGGGTTTGAACCTCTCCGCGTAAGGGGGCTGGGGGCACAGGAACGCTGCGGTGTCTGAGGGAGGTGGGGATGGGTTAGAACCTCTCCCGTGTATGGGGCTGGGGAGACACAGGAGCGCTGGGGTGTCTGAGGGGGTGGGGATGGGTTAGAACCTCTCCCGCATAAGGGGGCTGGGGGCACAGGGAACGCTGGGGTGTCTGAGGGAGGTGGGGATGGGTTAGAACCTCTCCTGTGTATGGGGGCTGGGGAGACACAGGAGCGCTGGGGTGTCTGAGGGGAGGTGGGGATGGGTTAGAACCTCTCCCGCGTAAGGGGGCTGGGGGGCACAGGGAACGCCTGCGGTGTCTGAGGGGAGGTGGGGATGGGTTAGAACCTCTCCGCGTAAGGGGGCTGGGGAGACACAGGAGCGCTGGGGTGTCTGGGGGTGGGGATGGGTTTGAACCTCTCCTGTGTATGGGGGCTGGGGAGACACAGGGAGCGCTGCGGTGTCTGAGGAGGTGGGGGATGGGTTAGAACCTCTCCCGCGTATGGGGGGGCTGGGGAGACACAGGGAGCGCTGGGGGGTCTGAGGGGATCGCTGGGGGCTGCTTGCTGGCCAGAGGGGCAGCTGACGCGCTCGGTGCGGCCAGTTTGGTGCCGTACAGGAAGGGCCCGGGCTGGATCCGAGCGGTGCCCGCAGAAGGCCCTTGTCCGTGCTACGGGCCGGGGCGCACTCCCATGGGGCTGGGCCATGGAGCAGGGGAGGCGGGGCGCATTCCCAGGCGGCCGGGCGGTGGGGGCTGGCCCTGAGGATCCGGACCCACGGCCACAGGGCAGACTCACCAGCAGGATGTCGGCGACGATGGCCCAGTTCAGTGACAGCAGCGTCTCCCCAATGAAGATGAAGACCTACGGGGGAAGGCCGCTGGTTACCCAGGTGCTATGGGGCGTGGGGGGTCCCCGGACCCTGCACCCCGACGTGGCTCTCGGGCGGCAGGGGGACGAAGGGTTATTGCTTCCCAGGGACACAGCCTAGCGCAGGGCGGATGTCACACAGGAGCCAGGTGCATTCGGGGCCATTCCTCTCGGGGAGCAGGGACCCTGGGCCCCCTTCCTGCTCTGAGCCGCCTCTCTCATCCTAACCCAGCGAGACGGGCCGACCCCCCAGGCCCTGGTCCCCAGCCCCTCCTGCCCTTCGCTCCAATGTCCCCTGGACCTCCTGATGGGAGAGACTGCACATCCTTCCCCAGTGAGTCCTGCCCAGCCTCCCCTTCTCCTCCAGACAGTGCTGCAGAGCCCGGGGAAACTGAGGCAGCCACACAGAACCCCTAGCGACCAGCACAGGACAGCAGAATCACAGCCCGCCCCATAAGGCCACCCGAGAGGGCACAAAGTGAATCCAGTCCCCGCTACGGCACTGGGAGCTTTGGGGAATCGGGGGGCTGCACGCAGGGGGAGCGCTCACTGCCTCAGGATGTACCTGGTTCAGTGTGACAAGGGGGGGGAGTTTGTCGTCTCAGAGACCAGCCCAGAACTGGAGCCCGGTGACTGGTGCCCTGGTGCCCCCGGCGCTGTTCAGAGCACACGGCCGGTTCCAGCAGACCCCAGACAAGGGGCTGCAGAGGGGGGACCCCAGCGACCGGCCCAGCTGGTCCCAGCGAGGGGAGGACAGGGAGGGGAGAAGAGGGGCTCAGCCGACCCTGTTACCTGGGGACAGACACTGGGCGGGGAGGGGCAGTTGCTGGGGGTGTTGGGGGCTGGGCTGGCAGACGGGGGCTGCGGATCTGGGCAGGGGGCAGAGCAGGCAGAGCCCCCCTGGCTGCAGGGCAGACTCACACGTGCGGGGCTGGGGGGCCAGGCCCACTGGCCTGAGACACCCTTGGCTGGGTTCACAGCTCCATAACCCCTCCTGTTGGCGCTGGCTGGGGGTCGCTCTGGGCTGGGGAACAGGCTGCGCTAGCCCCTCTGGGAGGGGGGCCCCGGGGTCCAGAGGGAGGGGACCCCCCGAGGGGCTCATGGCGGAGGCAGGGGGCTGGAGGCCCTGAGAGGCACCGTTGTGGAAATGGAGGGGCGGACCCCCAGGGGAGAGGGTCACCGCACGGGAGTGGCCCCCTGGGAAAGGGCTGTCTCCCTGCCGCTGGGCCGGAGGGGCTCCCCAAGAAGGGGCGCTGCAGTGGAGGGGCCCCCGGGGCGGGACCGGGCGGCTATGAGCGGCACACCAGGAAGGCCTCCCGGCCCCGCACTCACGTAGGTGGCGATGCTGCTGGCCGGGGCGCACACCAGCGCCAGGAAGAGGAAGGGCGCGGAGCCCAGCAGGCCGGCGGCGCACACCAGTGGGTCGGCCCGGGGGTTGGCTCTGCGCAGGCGCTTGGAGATCTCCACACCCGCCCCCACGCCCAGGACGCCCGTCACGCACGTGATGACGCCGAAGATCAGGCTGTGCTGGCTGAGGGGAGAGGGAGGCAGAGTCACCAGGGGGAGAACAGCCCCGACCCCCGGGGCCAGGGCGCAGGGAGGGGTCCCCAGGGGGAGAACAGCCCCGACACCCGGGGCCAGGGCGCAGGGAGGGGTGCCCAGGGGGAGAACAGCCCCGACACCTGGGGGAAGAGCGCAGAGAGGGGTGCCCAGGGGAGAACAGCCCCGACACCCGGCCAGGGCGCAGGGAGGTGCCCAGGGGAGAACAGCCCCGACACCCGGGGCCAGGGCGCAGGGAGGGGTCCCCAGGGGGAGAACAGCCCCGACACCCGGGGCCAGGGCGCAGGGAGGGGTGCCCAGGGGGAGAACAGCCCCGACACCTGGGGGAAGAGCGCAGAGAGGGGTGCCCAGGGGGAGAACAGCCCCGACACCCGGGGCCAGGGCGCAGGGAGGGGTGCCCAGGGGGAGAACAGCCCCGACACCCGGGGCCAGGGCGCAGGGAGGGGTCCCCAGGGGGAGAACAGCCCCGACCCCCGGGGGAAGAGCGCAGGGAGGGGTCCACGGGGAGAGAACAGCCCCGACACCCGGGGGAAGAGCGCAGGGAGGGGTCCACGGGGAGAGAACAGCCCCGACACCCGGGGGAAGAGCGCAGGAGGGTGCCCAGGGGAGAACAGCCCCGACACCCGGGGCCAGGGCGCAGGGAGGGGTGCCCAGGGGAGAACAGCCCCGACACCCGGGGCCAGGGCGCAGGGAGGGGTGCCCAGGCGGAGAACAGCCCCGACACCCGGGGCCAGGGCGCAGGGAGGGGTGCCCAGGGAGAGAACAGCCCCGACACCCGGGGGAAGAGCGCACAGAGGGGTGCCCAGGGGGAGAACAGCCCCGACACCCGGGGCCAGGGCGCAGGGAGGGGTCCCCAGGGGGAGAACAGCCCCGACACCCGGGGGAAGAGCGCAGAGAGGGGTCCACAGGGAGAGAACAGCCCCGACCCCCGGGGCCGGGGCGCAGGGAGGGGTCCACGGGGGGAGAACAGCCCCGACCCCGGGGGAAGAGAGCAGGGAGGGGTCCACGGGGGGAGAACAGCCCCGACACCAGGGGGAAGAGAGCAGGGAGGGGTGCACGGGGAGAGAACAGCCCCGACCCCCGGGGGAAGAGCGCAGGGAGGAGTCCACGGGGGGAGAACAGCCCCGACCCCCGGGGGAAGAGCGCAGGGAGGGGTGCCCAGGGGAGAACAGCCCCGACACCCGGGGCCAGGGCGCAGGGAGGGGTGCCCAGGGGGAGAACAGCCCGACACCCGGGCCAGGCGCAGGGAGGGGTGCCCAGGGGAGAACAGCCCCGACACCCGGCCAGGGCGCAGGGAGGGGTGCCCAGGGGGAGAACAGCCCCGACACCCGGGGCCAGGGCGCAGGGAGAGGTCCCCAGGGGGAGAACAGCCCTGACACCCGGGGCCAGGGCGCAGGGAGGGGTCCACGGGGAGAGAACAGCTCCGACCCCCGGGGGAAGAGCGCAGGGAGGGGTCCACGGGGGGAGAACAGCCCCGACACCAGGGGGAAGAGAGCAGAGAGGGGTCCACGGGGAGAGAACAGCCCCGACCCCCGGGGGAAGAGCGCAGGGAGGGGTCCACGGGGGGAGAACAGCCTCGACCCCCGGGGGAAGAGCGCAGGGAGGGGTACACGGGGGGAGAACAGCCCCGACCCCCGGGGCCAGGGCGCAGGGAGGGGTCCACGGGGGGAGAACAGCCCCGACACCCGGGGGAAGAGCGCAGGGAGGGGTCCACAGGGAGAGAACAGCCCCGACACCAAGGGGAAGAGAGCAGAGAGGGGTCCACGGGGGGAGAACAGCCCCGACTCCCGGGGCCAGGGCGCAGGGAGGGGTGCCCAGGGGGAGAACAGCCCCGACACCTGGGGCCAGGGCGCAGGGAGGGGTCCCCAGGGGGAGAACAGCCCCGACACCCGGGGCCAGGGCGCAGGGAGGGGTCCACGGGGGGAGAACAGCCCCGACCCCGGGGGAAGAGAGCAGGGAGGGGTCCACGGGGGGAGAACAGCCCCGACCCCCGGGGGAAGAGAGCAGGGAGGGGTGCACGGGGAGAGAACAGCCCCGACCCCCGGGGGAAGAGCGCAGGGAGGGGTCCACGGGGGGAGAACAGCCCCGACCCCCGGGGGAAGAGCGCAGGGAGGGGTCCACGGGGGAGAACAGCCCCGACCCCCGGGGGAAGAGCGCAGGGAGGGGTCCACGGGGAGAACAGCCCCGACCCCCGGGGGAAGAGCGCAGGGAGGGGTGCCCAGGGGAGAACAGCCCCGACACCCGGGGCCAGGGCGCAGGGAGGGGTGCCCAGGGGGAGAACAGCCCCGACACCCGGGGCCAGGGCGCAGGGAGGGGTGCCCAGGGGGAGAACAGCCCCGACACCCGGGGCCAGGGCACAGGGAGGGGTGCCCAGGGGGAGAACAGCCCCGACACCAGGGGCCAGGGCGCAGGGAGGGGTGCCCAGGGGGAGAACAGCCCCGACACCCGGGGGAAGAGCGCAGGGAGGGGTCCACGGGGAGAGAACAGCCCCGACACCCAGGGGAAGAGCGCAGGGAGGGGTCCACGGGGGGAGAACAGCCCCGACACCTGGGGGAAGAGCACAGGGAGGGGTCCACGGGGGGAGAACAGCCCCGACCCCCGGGGGAAGAGCGCAGGGAGGGGTCCACGGTGGGAGAACTACCCCGACACCTGGGGGAAGAGGGCAGGGAGGGGTCCACGGGGGGAGAGCGGGTCTCGTGGTCACAGGCAACTGCCAAGTCGGGGGGCTGAGGGCCGGGCTGAGCCCCCGTGGCGCTCACCTCTCCTCGGAGCTGCAGGTGTCCCCGTGGGGGCAGGGCTGGCACCCCCCAGTGGCCAGGCAGGAGCGGTACAGGAAGGCCGGGGCCCAGAGTGCCAGCGACCCCGTCACGAACGCCACCGCCGTGAAGCCCAGCGAGGACAGCACGAAGCTACGGCTGCCGAGAGGTGGGGGGAGGTGAGAGAGCTCCCTGCTGAGCCCCCCGCCCTGCCCCCCCACCCCTGTGCCCCCCTCAGCGCCCGGACGTCGGCGGCCCAGGAGGTGTAGCGCAGGGGGGAGGCGGAGTGACGCTCCACAGCCCCCCGAGGCGGCTCCTGCAGCACTGTGACCAGCAGCACCACAGCCAGCACGCCCAGCGCCGGCGTCACCTGGGGCACAGAGCCGGAGCCGTGTTGCCAAGGGGGCACTCGCCTCAGTTTCCCCCGCGGGCTGCGCTGAGAGCCCAGCTGGGGGGGAGCCGAGGCTCAGCCTGTGGCTCCAGGGCCCGGCCAGGGGAGAACAGGCCAGGCAGGGCCAGAGGCAGCCGAGCAAGAACCGCACACTGGGGCTGGCCGCCTGTGGTAGGGAAGATCCCCAGGATCGCTGGCCCCCGCCCGGCAGGCAGGCAGAAGCCATGTGTGGGCAAACGGGAGTACGGCGTGTGCCAGTCACGCAGGGGGATCGTGCCTCAGTTTCCCTGGGCACTGCCCCACTACGCAGCCGGGCATGGGAACGCCAGCTGGGACTCGCGGAGGGCGGCGGCCCCGTGTCCTTCATCCCCAGCGTGCGGGGGCAGGGCCAGGTGAGCAAGACAACGACTGAGGCAGGGGCGTGGGGTCAGGCTGCTGAGTGAGGGTAGGTCTCACTGGCTTGGGGGGCAGGGAGGGGCAGGCCCTGGCTCTGGGCCCTTCCCCCCAATCCGGGCTGCCCCTGGGCCCCGTGCTGACCAGTCTGTGCTGTGCTGGCTCCTGGGGAGCCAGTGACCCCCTGTGCCCCCTGCCGGCTGGGAGCCCCTGGCTGTGGGTGGGGGCAGAGCCCCTCGGGACAGCCCCCACTCCCACCAAGCCCTGCCCCCAGACCCAAGCTCGCGACCCTGCTGCCCAGAGCCCCCAGGCGCTGCCCCACAGCCCTACCCGCAGGGCCCAGTGCCAGTCCTCAGCCAAGTCCTTCACCTTGGAGCCCACGATGTAGCCCAGCCCGCTGCGGGGGAGAGGCAGGTACACGACAGGGCTCAGCCCCACCCCTCCACCCCGGCCCCCAACCCCGTGGCCCCCAACCCTCCACCCCGACACTCCCAGCACCTTCACCCCCTGCGGCCCCCAACCCTCCACCCCGGCACCTCCCAGCACCTTCACCCCAGCGCCTCCACCCACCATGGCCCCCAAACCCTCCACGCCCCCAACACCTCTGTCGCCTCACCTGCCAACAGGGATGGCGAAGTAGAAGAGGGCCAGCATGCGGCTGCGCTGCTCGCTCACAAACAGGTCAGCGATGATGGTGGGGGCTATGGTGGAGTAGCTGGCCTCCCCAACCCCCACCAGCCCCCGCGTCACCAACAGCAGCCAGAACCGCTGGGGACAGAGATGGTCAGAGACAGCGACCCCCGCCCACCACGCGCCCCTCGGCCCTCCTCCCCGCCCGCCACGCGCCACAGGACCTCGGCCCTCCCTGCCCCGCCAGCCACGCGCCACAGGGCCCTCGGCCCTCCTCCCCGCCCGCCACGCGCCACAGGGCCTCGGCCCTCCTCCCGCCCGCCACGCGCCACAGGGCCCTCGGCCCTCCCTGCCCCGCCAGCCACGCGCCACAGGACCCCTCGGCCCTCCCTGCCCCGCCAGCCACGCGCCACAGGGCCCCTCGGCCCTCCCTCCCCCGCCCGCCACGCGCCACAGGACCCCTCGGCCCTCCCTGCCCCGCCAGCCACGCGCCACAGGGCCCCTCGGCCCTCCTTCCCCCGCCCGCCACGCGCCACAGGGCCCCTCGGCCCTCCCTGCCCCGCCAGCCACGTGCCACAGGGCCCCTCGGCCCTCCTTCCCCCGCCCGCCACGCGCCACAGGGCCCCTCGGCCCTCCCTGCCCCGCCCGCCACGCGCCACAGGGCCCCTCGGCCCTTCCTACCCCGCCCGCCACGCGCCACAGGGCCCCTCGGCCCTCCCTCCTCCGCCCTCCCTCCCCTGCCCGCCACACGGCCCCTCGGCCCTCCTTCCCCCATCCGCCACGCGCCACAGGGCCCCTCGGCCCTCCCTGCCCCGCCCGCCACGCGCCACAGGGCCCCTCGGCCCTCCATCCCCCGCGCCACAGGGCCCCTCGGCCCTCCATCCCCCGCCAGCCACGCACCACAGGGCCCCTCGGCCCTCCCTGCCCCGCCCGCCACGCGCCACAGGGCCCCTCGGCCCTCTCTGCCCCGCCCGCCATGCGCCACAGGGCCCCTCGGCCCTCCCTGCCCCGCCCGCCACAGGGCCACTCGGCCCTCCCTCCTCCGCCCTCCCTCCCTGCCCGCCACACGGCCCCTCGGCCTCCTCCCCGTCCGCCACGCGCCACAGGGCCCCTCGGCCCTCCCTGCCCCGCCCGCCACGCGCCACAGGGCCCCTCGGCCCTCCATCCCCCGCGCCACAGGGCCCCTCGGCCCTCCATCCCCCGCCCGCCACGCGCCACAGGGCCCCTCGGCCCTCCCTGCCCCGCCCGCCACGCGCCACAGGGCCCCTCGGCCCTCCCTGCCCCGCCCGCCACAGGGCCACTCGGCCCTCCCTCCTCCGCCCTCCCTGCCCCGCCCGCCACACGGCCCCTCGGCCCTCCCTCCCCTGCCCGCCATGAGCCACAGGGCCGCTCGGCCCTCCCTCCCCCACCCGCCACAAGGCCACTCGGCCCTCCCTCCCCCTGCCCACTACAAATCACAGGGCCGGTCGGCCTGCCCCCGCGCCACGAGCCACGCGGCTGGTCAGGCCTGTAACATAGTGGGGGTTGTATTCATTCTTGCAGTCGCTGTATTCACTGTTAGCTTTAGTGTCCCCTGGAACCTCCCCACTGGCCCGTGCGCCATATGCTGGGGCCCAGGAGAGCCGAGCCCCGTGCTTCTCCCACAAGCACCAGAGCAGGGCGGACATAAAGTTGGACCCCTGGTCCGTGAGGCCCTCCTGGGGAAACCTCACCCTGCTGAAAATGGCCAGCAGTGCGTCTGCCACCATGTCTGCATTGACAGGGGCAGAGCCACGGCCTCAGGGTAGCGAGTAGCAAAATCCACCACCTCCAGGACATATTTCTTTGTCTGGGTCGCCTTGCCGAGGGGCCCCCCTAGATCCATCGCCACCTTCTGGAAAGGCTCCTCTATCATGGGCAGGGGCCTCAAGGCAGCTTTCTTCCTACCTCGGGCTTTCCCCACCCTCTGGCAGGAGTCGCAGGACCGGCAGTACCGCTGCACAGCCGCAAATATCCCCGGCCAGTAAAAGTTTTGGAGCAGCCTCAGCCAGATGCACCGGATCCCCTGGTGTCCCAAGAAGGGGATGTCATGGGCCAGGTACAGCAGCCTGGGGAGATACCTTTGGGAAACCACCAGCTGCCGCTGGACCCCCCCTTGCCCCCACTTTCCTAGGGGGGAGCCATTCCCGGTACAAGAATCCCTCCTCCCACAGGAACCTCTCCTGGCAGCCTCCCCCCAGGGGCTGAGCTGCACGTAGGCCAGGCCAGTCCCTCAGCATCTGCAAGGAGGGATCTGCCTGCACCTCGGCCTGGAATTCAGCAGCTGGGGAAGGAACAGGGACCTGTACCCCCGACCACTGCCTGTGTCTGGGGTGCCAGCTCTGTTGAGCCCAGTCTCTTGGGGCCTCTTGTTTGCCTGGATGAGGCCCTGAGCCCCTGCAGGGTGCCCTCCCACGGGTCTGGGCCACGAGTCCCTTGCCAGCTCTCACTACAGGTAGCAACCAGACCACTGTGGGGTCTTTCTGGTCAATCCTCTAGGTCACCCCCCCCATCAGCACCCCAGCAGGCAGGTGCCAGTGCACCCCCACTTCCTTGGGGCCCTCAGCCCCCCATTTCAGATGCACTTGGGCTATGGGCCCCGTAAATGGGGTCCAGTCTATGCCCCCAGGGTCAGCCAGGTGTTGAGCACCATGCAGTCTGGGGCCACTAGCTCGGGCCGGGCCAGCAGCACCTCTGCCCTCACGTCCCAGTATCCTGCCATCCACCTCCGGGGCACGAGGCACTCGCTCCGCCCCACCCAGTACGGAGAGAAACCCGCCTCTGGAGCGTCAGGTCTCCCGGAGGCTGGCCTGAGCAGCCTCCCCCCGCTGAGTTGAGGGCTGCCTGCTAGCCCTGTTCCTGGGAAGTCTCGGGATGTGGGGCACCGAGCCTGTTTGTGGCCCCTTTGCCCACAGCGATGGGACGTCCGGTCCTGCAGGTTCCCTCAGGCCAGCTGGGTACTGGCTGGCCCTCGGGGGGAGGGGGACTGAGGGGCCCTCCCTTCTGGGAACCCACAGTGGGCACTACTCTGTGTGGCACAGCTGTGAGCGGGTCTCTCGGATTCCCTCTCACCCCCGGACCAGCTGGCTGTGAACTCATCGGCCAGCTTCCCCGCGCCGTGGGGTCCTCCAGCTTCCTGTCGTTCAGCCGCAGCCTCAGGTGGGGCATAGGGATGTTAAATGTCGGTTAACTGAATAGTCAAGTAAGCTCATGAATTCAGATCGGTTAGTCGTCTAAAGTGTACTGGCTGGGAAGGGGAGGGAAATGCGTGTAGTCCACAGTATTAACCTACAAGCTTTTGCTCATCTGTTCATCGACACCACTATTACTTCCCTCGTCGGGCAGGCATGTTTCATAGAACCATTCCAGGACCAACCGCGTAAGCAGGTCCTCTGTGGTCTGGGCCCAGCCCCGCACACCCACTAGCGGCAGCATTGCGCGCGGCGGGAGGCCAGGTCTGCGCAGGTCTCCTCAGGGCCCTTCCACACCCCCCGGAACTTCTTCCTGTACGTCTCGGGGGTCAGGCTGAACTTGTGCAGCAGGGCCTGTTTGACCCGTTCATGGTCCCCCGGTTGCAGTCTCTCCAGCTGGCCAAGCACCTCTGCGGCCTCCTGATCCAGCAAGGGGGTGAGCTGTCTGAGCCAGTCGGCTAGTGGGACCTGGTGCAGCTCACAGGCTCACTCGAAAGAGTTAAGGAACCCATCAATCTCCCCACGGCCAGGCCCCTCTCCTTGCACCGCCCCACAATGTCTGCCTTGAGGAGTCGGGTGTAGGCCATCTCCCCGCCGGTCCCCGGGGTGCAGACTCCCCGGCTGATGCTGCAGCGCCCGCGAGTCCCAGGAAGATCCCCTCAGTGGGCCAGGCTCCTCGAGGGCCACTCCCCCCGGGGCTAGACCGTAGCCCCCTTCGCCTTCAGGGGCCAATTCCCATGGTCCTGGGGGACACTGCTTCCCCACACCCACACTCGGGTTAAGCTGCCTGCCCTCCGCTTCCTGGAACCGCTTCTCCCGGCCTCCAGCCCCTGGCTCTTGCAAGCCCCCTTCCTCCTACTGCGCCCCACCACTTACTGCCGGGTGCTCCGTCCACGGGGTGCAGCCCATCCCACCGCTGCCAAGAGGTGTGAGGGAGTCACTGGGCCCTGCACCCCGACGTGGCTCTCAGGCGGCAGGGGGACGAAGGGTTATTGCTTCCCAGGGACACAGCCTAGCGCAGGGCGGATGTCACACAGGAGCCAGGTGGATTCAGGGCCATTCCTCTCGGGGAGCAGGGACCCTGGGCCCCCTTCCTGCTCTGAGCCGCCTCTCTCATCCTAACCCAGCGAGATGGGCCGACCCCCCAGGCCCTGGTCCCCAGCCTGGTGTCAGCCCCGCCTGCCCTGGCCAAAAGCGCTATCTGCTGTCACCTGGGAAAGACTGAGCATACTTCCCCAGCGAGTCGCGCCCAGCCTCTCCCTCCTCTTCCAGGTAGGGTTGCTGTGCCCAGGGAAACTGAGGCACACGCACACAGAGTGACTCCAGAAGAACACAGGGCAGTAGAATCACAAACAACACCGCAAGGCAACCAGAGTGAATGCCAAGACAAGAGGAGTGCATACAGCCCCCATTGCGCCACAAGGCCATCCCCAACTTCATCTCCCCTGCTCCCTGCAGATGGGGGAAGCAGGAACCCTCCCTTCATGCCCCCCTCCGGCCAGGGGACACTTGAGCCCGTCTGCACCATGGAGTGCAGCCTGAGCCCCACCCTCCCCCCATGAGTCCCTGCATCCCCCGGCAGGCACAGCCCTTGCCCCTGGCGCCCCTACTCCTGCAGCACGCTGCACAGGGTGTCTGAACATTCAACGCGCATGGCACAGTCCTGCTGCTCTCGCTGGATCAGCACACGCCAGCAATCCCGTGTCACACGCGGACAACCCCGGCCCCAAGGAGAGAAGAGACCCCTCTGACCCCCGCAGCCTGCGTCTCTGCCCAGACGCCCGCCCCTCCCCAGAGCCCAGCCCCCTGCCCAGACACCGCTGCTCCCCCAGAGCCCAGCTCCCTGCCCTGGCCAGACGCCCGCCCCTCCCCAGAGCCCAGCCCCCCCGCCCAGACACCGCTGCTCCCCCAGAGACCAGGCCCCTGCCCTGGCCAGACGCCCGCCTCCCTGAGCCCAGCTCCCGGCCAGACGCCCGCCCCTCCCCTGAGCCCAGTCCCCACTCTGGCCAGCCCCCCCGCCCCGGCCAGATACCTGCCCCTCCCCCAGAGCCCAGCTCCCCATCTGGCCAGATACCTGCCCCTCCCCCAGAGCCCAGCTCCCCATCTGGCCAGATACCTGCCCCTCCCCCAGAGCCCAGCTCCCCATCTGGCCAGATACCTGCCCCTCCCCCAGAGCCCAGCTCCCCTGGCCAGACACCCACCCTCTCCTCGAGCCCAACTGCCCCAGGTCAGACACCCGCCTTCCCCAAGCCCAGTCCCTGCCGTGGCCAGACACCCGCCCCTCCCCTCCCCCACCCCACCCCTCCCTGACTCCTGCCCCCTTCTTGCAAGCCCAGGGATCCAGAGGGGGACCAGCCTGATGCTGGGTCCCAGGCGTGCTGGAAAGTGCAGCTGCTGGGACCCTCCCCACAATGTCCCCTATGCAGCCCTGGGCATTAAGAACATCTGAGCTGCCAGACGGGGTCAGACCAAGGGCCCATCAGCCCAGCGTCTTGTCGGGCGACAGTGGCCAGGCCCAGGTGCCCCAGAGGGAGTGACCAGAGCAGGGAACCACCAAGTGATCCCTCCCGTCGCCCATTCCCAGCCTCTGGCAGAGGCCAGGGACCCAGCTCTGCCCATCCCGGCTAACAGCCACTGACGGACCCAACCTCCACAGATGTAGCTAGCTCACAGCCCCCCCACCCCACACATGGCCCCTGAACCCTGTGCGCCCCAGGGCACCCCCAGCTGGTACCTCTCGAGGGATGAAGCTGGAGCCCAGCGTGACGGCTGACCAGAAGGCGATGCCCAGGCAAAGCAGGCGCTTGCGGTGGTAGCGGTCGCCCAGGTAGCCGAAGATCGGGGCCAGCACCATGTAGCTGCAGATGAACACTACGGGGGAAGAGCTAGGTACTGCTCGGGGGCACGGCACAGGCAGCTCAGGGCTACACCCACTGCTGTGCCATGGTCCCACCTGGGCTGGAAAGGGTGTAGTGAGAGCCAGCTGCTCACATGTGCCAGCTCTGCGGGACACTCTCGGGAGACGGGCTCAGGCGGGCAGTTCACTGTTCTCTGGCCGGCAGGCAGCAGCAGGCCTCGAGCCCTAGTGTGTGGGGCGGTGACTCAGGCACTAGCCATGCTGCATGGGCAGTGGCCCTGAGGGACAGCTAAACATGTTCAGTGTGGCTGGTTTGGTGCCGTACAGGAAGGGGCTCAGGCTTGGGCTGTAAGTAGCCCTGGGTTGAGCTGTTTGCCAGGATTTGACCCCCCCAGCTGTGCCACCAGAACCCATCATATTACGCCCTCCCCCAACCCCTAAGGCGATATGCCAGCTCCCCGGTAGGTGCCATTCCCCAGGCACATGGTGCGCCCTGCTCCCGCCTGGCCCTGTACCTGTCTGCAGGAGCCCGGAGCTGCTGTCTCCAATGCGAAAGAAGGACTCAATGTCTGGCAGGATACCTGCAGAACCCAGCCGGGAGAGGGCGTCAGACAGTGGGAAGAGCCCCCACAGGCCTCTACAGGCACCAGACCCCAGTGCTCACATAGCCCCCTGCAGTCCCCCTACCCCGTGGCCCACACCCCACAGAGCTGCCCCCCGCCGCACCGGCCACCGTGAAGCGGTCCATGTAGTTGAGCAGGTTGATGTAGCAGAGCACGGTCACCATCATCACCGAACGGGGGTGCGAGATGCCAGTGAGGGCCTGCACCCCCCCCTCAGGCTGCTCCCCAGCCCGGGGCCTCCCTGCCACCTCCTCCGTCTCGTCCGCCTGGCTCAGGAAAGGGGCAGTGTCAGGGTAGGGGCCACGTCGGGTCGCCATGGCTCAGGCTGCGCGCCCGGTTCCGGAGCAGGGTCTGTGGAGAGACGAGATTCGGTATCCCTGCCTCAGTTTCCCCAGCCCTGGCCTCCCAGTCAGCTCCCCCCCGCCCCCACAACGAGCCGCCCCCCAGTGAGTCCCCACCCCACAACGAGCCGCCCCCAGTGAGCCCCCACCCCACAACGAGCCGCCCCCAGTGAGCCCCCAGTGAGCCGCCCCAGTCAGCTCCCCGCCCCAGTGAGCCGCCCCCAGTCAGCTCCCCGCCCAGTGAGCCGCCCCCAGTCAGCTCCCCGCCCCAGTGAGCCGCCCCAGTCAGCTCCCAGTGAGCCCCCTCCGGTCAGCGCCCCAGTCAGCTCCCCAGTGAGCCCCTCCGGTCAGCTCCCCGCCCCAGTGAGCCGCCCCAGTCAGCTCCCCGCCCCCAGTGAGCCGCCCCCAGTCAGCTCCCCCGCCCCAGTGAGCCGCCCCAGTCAGCTCCCCCGCCCCCAGTGAGCCGCCCCCAGTCAGCTCCCCGCCCCCAGTGAGCCGCCCCAGTCAGCTCCCCGCCCCACAACGAGCCGCCCCAGTCAGCTCCCCGCCCCCAGTGAGCCGCCCCAGTCAGCTCCCCGCCCCAGTGAGCCGCCCAGTCAGCTCCCCGCCCCAGTGAGCCGCCCCCAGTCAGCTCCCCGCCCCCAGTGAGCCGCCCCAGTCAGCTCCCGCCCCCAGTGAGCCGCCCCAGTCAGCTCCCCAGTGAGCCCCCGGTCAGCTCCCCCGCCCCCAGTGAGCCGCCCCAGTCAGCTCCCCGCCCCAGTGAGACGCCCCCAGTCAGCTCCCCCGCCCCAGTGAGCCGCCCCAGTCAGCTCCCCCGCCCCCAGTGAGCCGCCCCCAGTCAGCTCCCCGCCCCCAGTGAGCCGCCCCAGTGAGCTCCTCCGGTCAGCTCCCCGCCCCAGTGAGCCGCCCGGTCAGCTCCCCGCCCCCAGTGAGCCGCCCCCGGTCAGCTCCCCGCCCCCAGTGAGCCGCCCCCGGTCAGCTCCCCGCCCCCAGTGAGCCGCCCCGGTCAGCTCCCCGCCCCCCAGTGAGCCGCCCCCAGTCAGCTCCCCGCCCCCAGTGAGCCGCCCCCAGTCAGCTCCCCGCCCCAGTGAGCCGCCCCCAGTCAGCTCCCCGCCCCCAGTGAGCCGCCCCCAGTCAGCTCCCCGCCCCCCAGTGAGCCGCCCCCAGTCAGCTCCCTGCCCCCAGTGAGCCGCCCCAGTCAGCTCCCCGCCCCCACAACGAGCCGCCCCCAGTCAGCTCCCCGCCCCAGTGAGCCGCCCCCAGTCAGCTCCCCGCCCCCAGTGAGCCGCCCCCAGTCAGCTCCCCCGCCCCCAGTGAGCCGCCCCCAGTCAGCTCCCCGCCCCCAGTGAGCCGCCCCCAGTCAGCTCCCCGCCCCCAGTGAGCCGCCCCCAGTCAGCTCCCTGCCCCAGTGAGCCGCCCCCAGTCAGCTCCCCGCCCCAGTCAGCTCCCCCGCCCCACAACGAGCCGCCCCAGTGAGCCCCCGCCCTTACCGCCTCGGGACGCGCTGCAGAGTGGGAATCATGTGACCGCATGCGCATCAGGTGACCCACACCGAGTCCCGCCTCTTCCGGTTGTGACGCCAGGACGACCCCCCCTCACTTTCCGGCACCGTAGCCAGGGGGAGGGGCTCCCGGCTCCATGGCAACCAGCGCAGCCTCTGGCTTTCCCCCGATCGCAGGCCGCGAACCCGCTCATCGTTACCACGGCAACCAAAGGCGGCCTCTCGGTGTCCCCGCCCCTGCCGCCCGGTCACCGTTCCCATGGCGACCAGCGCGGGCCTCCCTAGCCGAACCGCCGCGGATTGGCCGCCACCAGAGACGTTCCGGCGCGTAGCCAATGGGAGCGGGGGGCGGGGCTCCGAACATGTTAGCGCGGGTGTCCCCCACCCAAGATCGGTTTTCAGCGTAAGGGAGAGCCAAGATCAGCCCCGCCCCCGCCCCAGGCCCCGCCCCTTCCCTGAGGCCCCGCCCCCTCCGTCCACTCCTCTCCATCGCGTCCTGCCCCGCCCCTGCTGGGGCACAAGATGGGTTGGGGTAGCGGAGCAGTACAAGATGGGTTACACAAGATGAGTGCGAGGGTGCAAGACAAGAGGCACAAGATGGGTTGGGAGTGCGAGGGTTAGCGGAGAGCACAAGATGGGTTAGGTTGACGCGTGCAGAGGTGGTACAAGATGGGTTTCCGGTTGTGACGAGGTTGGGAGCAGAGGGTGGGGGGTACAAGATGGGTTGGAGGCCGCGAACCCGCTCATAGAGAAAGTGGGGTACAAGATGGGATGGGTCGAGGTTAGAAGCGGAGGGGGATTGGCACAAGATGACGTTCCGGTGCGAGGGTTGGGGAGCAGAGGGGTGGGGTACAAGATCGGTTGGGGTGCGAGGGTTGGGGCTGGAGGGTTGAGGGCACAAGATGGGTTAAAAGTGCCTGAGTTGGGGCGCGGGGCAGGGGTTGGGGGCACAAGATGGGTTGCGAGGGTGGGGGCGGAGGGGTGGGGGCACAAGATGGGTTAAAAGTGAGGTTGGGGGCAGAGGGGTGGGGTACAAGATGGGATGGGGTGCGAGGGTTGGGGAGCAGAGGGGTGGGGGTACAAGATGGGTTGGGGTGCGAGAGGTTAGCGGAGGGTGGGGGGCACAAGATGGGTTAAGTGCGAGGGTTGGGAGCAGGGGTAGCACAAGATGGGTTGGGGTGCGAGGCGGAGGGGTGGGGGCACAAGATGGGTTGGGAGTGCGAGGTTGGGGGGGCAGGAGGGTGGGGGTACAAGATGGGTTGAGGCGGAGGGGTTAGCACAAGATGGGTTGGGAGTGCGAGGGGTTGGGGCGGAGGGTTGGGGCAGGTTGGGGGCACAAGATGGGGATGGGATGAGGGTGGGTGGGGCGGAGGGTTGGGGAAAAGATGGGATGGGAACAGGGTTGGGGCGGAGGGGTTGCGGGCACAAGATGGGATGGCGAGGGTGGGGGCGGAGGGTTAGGGGCACAAGATGGGTTGGGGCGGAGGGTTGGGGCACAAGATGGGATGGGTGCGAGGTGGGGCGGAGGGTTGGGGGCACAAGATGGGTTGGGGGGGCGGAGGTTAGGGGCACAAGATGGGATGGGGTGCGAGGTGGGCGGAGGGTTGGGGGGCACAAGATGGGATGGGAGTGCGAGGGTTGGGGGCAGAGGGTGGGGCACAAGATGGGATGCAAGGGTGGGCGGAGGGTTAGCACAAGATGGGATGGGTGCGAGGGGTTGGGGGCAGAGGGTGGGGGCACAAGATGGGATGGGGTGCAAGGGAAGGAGGGTTGAGGTGGCCGGACGAGTGCGGGAGTTCGGGATGCCAGGGGTCAGGGGGGGGTCCGATGTCAGGGGGGCTCAGGCGGAGGGGGAGGAGGTGGCCCGGGACAGGGTGCAGTTCGGGGATGCCAGGGGTCAGGCGGGGTCCATGTGGGGGCTCGGGGCGAGGGGAGGTGGCCCGGGGGGGAGTTCAGGGATGCCAGGGTCAGGGCGGGTGCGGGCGATGTGGGGGCTCGGGCTGAGGGGAGGTGGCAGGCGAGTGCGGAGTTCGGTGCGAGGAGTCAGGGGGAGTCAGATGGGGGGGGGGCGCAGGGGAGGGAGGGGCTGGGTCCCAGCCGGTGTTGCCCAGGCTTCGTGTTTGATCGCAAACTGCCGGCAAACACAACAGCTTTCCCCGTGGCTTTGTTGGTGGGAGGGGTCGGGAGCCTGTTGTGGGCCAGGGGTCACTGACCCCCAGAAGAGTCAGTCGGGGCGCGAGAGGCAAAACCCCAACCCTCCAAAAGCTCCCAGGCCTCGCTGCCGTAGCCGAACGGAGACGGCTGGCTCCCCTGGCACTCCAGCCCCACGGGCGGGGGGCAGGCAGGACAGGTTCAAGGCCTCAGGTCAGATTTACTCTTCTGGGTTCCAGGGTTCGTGGGTTTTGTGGGCCCTGAGGTGGGGCCAGAACGAGGGATCCGGTGTGCAGGGATGGGGGTGCAGAATCTGGGCGGAAGTGGTAACAGGAGCCTGGGGAGGGTCGCCCAGGAGGGAGTACCAGGTGCTGGTGGGGCTGGGGCAGAGGGAAGGCCGGGTGCTGATGGGGTGTCTGGGTTACCAGGGGCAGAGGCAGGTGCTGGGGATGGGGCAGGGTGCCAGACACGGTGCTGTGATTCCCTGGGGATGGGGGGTCCGGGGCTGGGGCAGAGGAAGGCTGTGATTCGGGAGTGCTGGAGGTGTCTGGGGGGGCAGAGGCAGGTGCTGGTGGGGGCATGGGGTGCTCACGGGGGGTTGGGGAGGCAGGGCGCTGATTCCTGGGGATGGGTGCGAACCAGGAACACTTGGTGCTGTGATTCCCTGGGGATGCTGGGGTACCAGGCACCTCTGCTGTGGTCTGGGAGCCAGTGACTGACCCCTGCTGCCTGGATGGGGTGTCCGGGGCGCACTGGGCGCAGCTGGCAGGACACGCCGTGCGCGCCTGGGGGATGGGGGTGTCCGGGTTACCAGACACTCCCCGACTGTGATTCCTGGGGATGCTGGGCTGTCCTGGGGTTACAGACACTCCGTGCTGTGATTCCCTGGGGGAGTCTGTTCCGGCTGCACCCGGGGGGGGTCGGGCCAGACACCCTGTGCTGTGATTCCTGGGGGATGAGAAAACCGGGGTTACCAGACACCCCGCTGTGATTCCAACACAGACGCACCAGCACAATTCCTAACAGGCCACACCCAGCCACACCCACTGCGACACAGATTACCAGACACACCCTGATTCCCTGGGGATGGACACACACACAGACACTCCCGTGCTGTGATCTCCCTGGGGGATGGGGTGCGGAGACACCCCTGCTGTGATTCCTGGGGATGTCCGGCTACCAGACACTCGTGCTGTGATTCCTGGGGATGGGGTGTCCGCTAGACACCCTGTGCTGTGATTCCTGGGGATGGGGTGTCCGGGGTACCAGACACTCGTGTGCTGTGATTCCTGGGGGATGGGGTTACCAGGCACACCTGTGCTGTGATTCCCTGGGGATGGGGGTGTCCGGTTACTAGGCACCCTGTGCTGTGATTCCTGGGGGATGGGGTGTCCGGGGGTTACCAGACACCCTGTGCTGTGATTCCCTGGGGATGGGTGTCCGGGGGGGTTACCAGGCACTCCCGTGCTGTGATTCCCTGGGGGATGCGGGTGTCCGGGGGGGGGGTTACCAGGCACTCCCGTGCTGTGATTCCTTGGGGGATGGGGTGTCCGGGGGTTACCAGACACTCCCGTGCTGTGATTCCCTGGGGATGGGGGGTGTCCGGGGTTACCAGGCACTCCCGTGCTGTGATTCCCTGGGGGATGGGGGTGTCCGGGGGTTACCAGACACTCCCGTGCTGTGATTCCTTGGGGGATGGGGTGTCCGGGGGTTACCAGACACTCCCGTGCTGTGATTCCCTGGGGATGCGGGTGTCCGGGGTTACCAGACACTCCCGTGCTGTGATTCCCTGGGGGATGGGGTGTCCGGGGTTACCAGACACTCCCGTGCTGTGATTCCCTGGGGGATGGGGGTGTCCGGGGGGGGTTACCAGGCACTCCCGTGCTGTGATTCCCTGGGGGATGGGGGTGTCCGGGGGGGGTTACCAGACACTCCCGTGCTGTGATTCCCTGGGGATGGGGTGTCCGGGGGGGGGTTACCAGACACTCCCGTGCTGTGATTCCCTGGGGATGGGGTGTCGGGGTTACCAGGCACTCCCGTGCTGTGATTCCTGGGGATGGGGTGTCCGGGGTTACCAGACACTCCCGTGCTGTGATTCCCTGGGGATGGGGTGTCGGGGTTACCAGACACTCCCGTGCTGTGATTCCCTGGGGATGGGGTGTCGGGGGTTACCAGACACTCCGTGCTGTGATTCCCTGGGGATGGGGTGTCAGGGGTTACAGACACTCCCGTGCTGTGATTCCCTGGGGATGGGGTGTCCGGGGGTTACCAGGCACTCCGTGCTGTGATTCCCTGGGGATGGGGTGTCAGGGGTTACAGACACTCCCGTGCTGTGATTCCTGGGGATGGGGTGTCGGGGTTACCAGACACTCCGTGCTGTGATTCCCTGGGGATGGGGTGTCCGGGGGTTACCAGGCACTCCCGTGCTGTGATTCCTGGGGATGGGGTGTCAGAGGGGTTACCAGACACTCCGTGCTGTGATTCCCTGGGGATGGGGTGTCCGGGGGTTACCAGACACTCCCGTGCTGTGATTCCCTGGGGATGGGGTGTCGGGGTTACCAGACACTCCCGTGCTGTGATTCCCTGGGGGATGGGGTGTCCGGGGGGGTACCAGACACTCCCGTGCTGTGATTCCCTGGGGGATGGGGTGTCCGGGGGGGTACCAGACACTCTCGTGCTGTGATTCCCTGGGGGATGGGGTGTCCGGGGGGGTACCAGACACTCCCGTGCTGTGATTCCCTGGGGATGGGGGTGTCCGGGGGTTACCAGACACTCCGTGCTGTGATTCCCTGGGGATGGGGTGTCGGGGTTACCAGACACTCCCGTGCTGTGATTCCCTGGGGGATGGGGGTGTCCGGGGGGGGTTACCAGACACTCCCGTGCTGTGATTCCCTGGGGGATGGGGTGTCCGGGGGGGGGTTACCAGACACTCCCGTGCTGTGATTCCCTGGGGATGGGGTGTCGGGGTTACCAGACACTCTCGTGCTGTGATTCCCTGGGGATGGGGTGTCGGGGTTACCAGACACTCCGTGCTGTGATTCCCTGGGGATGGGGTGTCCGGGGGTTACCAGACACTCCCGTGCTGTGATTCCCTGGGGATGGGGTGTCCGGGGTTACCAGACACTCCCGTGCTGTGATTCCCTGGGGATGGGGTGTCGGGGTTACCAGACACTCCGTGCTGTGATTCCCTGGGGATGGGGTGTCGGGGTTACCAGACACTCCCGTGCTGTGATTCCCTGGGGATGGGGTGTCGGGGTTACCAGACACTCCGTGCTGTGATTCCCTGGGGATGGGGTGTCCGGGGTTACCAGACACTCCCGTGCTGTGATTCCCTGGGGATGGGGTGTCGGGGTTACCAGGCACTCCCGTGCTGTGATTCCCTGGGGGATGGGGGTGTTACCAGGCACTCCCGTGCTGTGATTCCCTGGGGATGGGGGTGTCCGGGGGGGGTTACCAGACACTCCCGTGCTGTGATTCCCTGGGGGATGGGGTGTCCGGGGGGGGTTACCAGACACTCCCGTGCTGTGATTCCCTGGGGATGAGGTGTCGGGGTTACCAGACACTCCCGTGCTGTGATTCCCTGGGGATGGGGTGTTACCAGGCACTCCCGTGCTGTGATTCCCTGGGGGATGGGGTGTCCGGGGTTACCAGACACTCCCGTGCTGTGATTCCCTGGGGATGGGGTGTCGGGGTTACCAGACACTCCCGTGCTGTGATTCCCTGGGGGATGGGGTGTCCGGGGGTTACCAGACACTCCCGTGCTGTGATTCCCTGGGGGATGGGGGTGTCCGGGGGTTACCAGACACTCCGTGCTGTGATTCCCTGGGGGATGGGGGTGTCCGGGGTTACCAGACACTCCCATGCTGTGATTCCCTGGGGATGGGGTGTCGGGGTTACCAGACACTCCCGTGCTGTGATTCCTGGGGATGGGGTGTCGGGGTTACCAGACACTCCCGTGCTGTGATTCCCTGGGGGATGGGGTGTCCGGGGGGGGTTACCAGACACTCCCGTGCTGTGATTCCCTGGGGGATGAGGGTGTCCGGGGGGGGTTACCAGGCACTCCCGTGCTGTGATTCCCTGGGGGATGGGGGTGTTACCAGGCACTCCCGTGCTGTGATTCCCTGGGGGATGGGGTGTCCGGGGGGGTTACCAGACACTCCCGTGCTGTGATTCCCTGGGGGATGGGGTGTCGGGGTTACAGACACTCCGTGCTGTGATTCCCTGGGGATGGGGTGTCCGGGGGTTACCAGACACTCCCGTGCTGTGATTCCCTGGGGATGGGGTGTCGGGGGTTACCAGACACTCCCGTGCTGTGATTCCCTGGGGATGGGGTGTCCGGGGTTACCAGACACTCCCGTGCTGTGATTCCCTGGGGATGGGGTGTCCGGGGGTTACCAGACACTCCGTGCTGTGATTCCCTGGGGGATGGGGTGTCGGGGGGGTTACCAGACACTCCCGTGCTGTGATTCCCTGGGGGATGGGGTGTCGGGGTTACCAGGCACTCCCGTGCTGTGATTCCCTGGGGGATGGGGTGTCCGGGGGGGGTTACCAGACACTCCCGTGCTGTGATTCCCTGGGGGATGGGGTGTCCGGGGGGGGTTACCAGACACTCCCGTGCTGTGATTCCCTGGGGGATGGGGTGTCCGGGGTTACCAGACACTCCCGTGCTGTGATTCCCTGGGGGATGGGGGTGTCGGGGTGTTACCAGACACTCCCGTGCTGTGATTCCCTGGGGGATGGGGTGTCCGGGGGGGGTTACCAGACACTCCCGTGCTGTGATTCCCTGGGGGATGGGGGTGTCCGGGGGGGGTTACCAGACACTCCCGTGCTGTGATTCCCTGGGGGATGGGGTGTCCGGGGGGGGTTACCAGACACTCCCGTGCTGTGATTCCCTGGGGATGGGGTGTCCGGGGTTACCAGACACTCCCGTGCTGTGATTCCCTGGGGATGGGGTGTCGGGGTTACCAGACACTCCCGTGCTGTGATTCCCTGGGGATGGGGTGTCGGGGTTACCAGACACTCCCGTGCTGTGATTCCCTGGGGATGGGGTGTCCGGGGGTTACCAGACACTCCGTGCTGTGATTCCCTGGGGATGGGGTGTCAGGGGTTACCAGGCACTCCCGTGCTGTGATTCCCTGGGGATGGGGTGTCCGGGGGTTACCAGACACTCCCGTGCTGTGATTCCCTGGGGGATGGGGTGTCCGGGGTTACCAGACACTCCGTGCTGTGATTCCCTGGGGATGGGGTGTCCGGGGTTACCAGACACTCCCGTGCTGTGATTCCCTGGGGATGGGGTGTCCGGGGTTACCAGACACTGTGATTCCCTGGGGATGGGGTGTCGGGGGTTACCAGGCACTCCCGTGCTGTGATTCCCTGGGGATGGGGTGTCGGGGGGTTGCAGACACTCCCGTGCTGTGATTCCCTGGGGATGGGGTGTCGGGGTTACCAGACACTCCGTGCTGTGATTCCCTGGGGATGGGGTGTCGGGGTTACCAGGCACTCCCGTGCTGTGATTCCCTGGGGATGGGGTGTCCGGGGGTTACCAGACACTCCCGTGCTGTGATTCCCTGGGGATGGGGTGTCGGGGTACCAGACACTCCCGTGCTGTGATTCCTGGGGATGGGGTGTCGGGGGTTACCAGACACTCCCGTGCTGTGATTCCCTGGGGATGGGGTGTCGGGGTTACCAGACACTCCGTGCTGTGATTCCCTGGGGATGGGGTGTCCGGGGTTACCAGACACTCCGTGCTGTGATTCCCTGGGGGATGGGGTGTCCGGGGGGGTACCAGACACTCCCGTGCTGTGATTCCCTGGGGGATGGGGTGTCCGGGGGGGGTTACCAGACACTCCCGTGCTGTGATTCCCTGGGGGATGGGGGTGTCGGGGGTTACCAGACACTCCCGTGCTGTGATTCCCTGGGGATGGGGTGTCCGGGGGTTACCAGACACTCCCGTGCTGTGATTCCCTGGGGGATGGGGTGTCCGGGGGGGGTTACCAGACACTCCCGTGCTGTGATTCCCTGGGGGATGGGGTGTCCGGGGGGGGTTACCAGACACTCCCGTGCTGTGATTCCCTGGGGGATGGGGTGTCCGGGGGGGGTTACCAGGCACTCCCGTGCTGTGATTCCCTGGGGGATGGGGTGTCCGGGGGGGGTTACCAGACACTCCCGTGCTGTGATTCCCTGGGGGATGGGGTGTCCGGGGTTACCAGGCACTCCCGTGCTGTGATTCCCTGGGGATGGGGTGTCCGGGGTTACCAGGCACTCCGTGCTGTGATTCCCTGGGGATGGGGTGTCGGGGTTACCAGGCACTCCCGTGCTGTGATTCCCTGGGGGATGGGGTGTCCGGGGGTTACCAGACACTCCCGTGCTGTGATTCCCTGGGGGATGGGGTGTCCGGGGGGGGTTACCAGACACTCCCGTGCTGTGATTCCCTGGGGGATGGGGTGTCCGGGGGGGTACCAGACACTCCCGTGCTGTGATTCCCTGGGGATGGGGTGTCGGGGTACCAGACACTCCGTGCTGTGATTCCCTGGGGATGGGGTGTCGGGGTTACCAGACACTCCCGTGCTGTGATTCCCTGGGGATGGGGTGTCCGGGGTTACCAGGCACTCCGTGCTGTGATTCCCTGGGGATGGGGTGTCCGGGGTTACCAGACACTCCGTGCTGTGATTCCCTGGGGATGGGGTGTCCGGGGTACCAGACACTCCCGTGCTGTGATTCCCTGGGGATGGGGTGTCGGGGTTACCAGACACTCCCGTGCTGTGATTCCCTGGGGATGGGGTGTCCGGGGGTTACCAGACACTCCCGTGCTGTGATTCCCTGGGGATGGGGTGTCGGGGTTACCAGGCACTCCCGTGCTGTGATTCCCTGGGGGATGGGGTGTCCAGGGGTTACCAGGCACTCCCGTGCTGTGATTCCCTGGGGATGGGGGGTGTCCGGGGTTACCAGGCACTCCCGTGCTGTGATTCCCTGGGGATGGGGTGTCAGGGGGTTACCAGGCACTCCCGTGCTGTGATTCCTGGGGATGGGGTGTCGGGGTTACCAGACACTCCCGTGCTGTGATTCCCTGGGGATGGGGTGTCGGGGTACCAGGCACTCCGTGCTGTGATTCCCTGGGGATGGGGTGTCGGGGTTACCAGACACTCCCGTGCTGTGATTCCCTGGGGATGGGGTGTCCGGGGGTTACCAGACACTCCCGTGCTGTGATTCCCTGGGGATGGGGTGTCGGGGGTTACCAGACACTCCGTGCTGTGATTCCCTGGGGATGGGGTGTCCGGGGGTACCAGACACTCCCGTGTGATTCCCTGGGGATGGGGTGTCCGGGGGTACCAGACACTCCCGTGCTGTGATTCCCTGGGGATGGGGTGTCAGGGGTTACCAGACACTCCCGTGCTGTGATTCCCTGGGGATGGGGTGTCGGGGTACCAGACACTCCCGTGCTGTGATTCCCTGGGGATGGGGTGTCGGGGTTACCAGACACTCCGTGCTGTGATTCCCTGGGGATGGGGTGTCCGGGGGTACCAGGCACTCCTGTGCTGTGATTCCTGGGGATGGGGTGTCCAGGGGGTACCAGACACTCCGTGCTGTGATTCCCTGGGGATGGGGTGTCTGGGGGTACCAGACACTCCCCGTGCTGTGATTCCTGGGGATGGGGTGTCGGGGGGTTACCAGACACTCCCGTGCTGTGATTCCCTGGGGATGGGGTGTCCGGGGGGGTACCAGACACTCCCGTGCTGTGATTCCCTGGGGATGGGGTGTGTCGGGGGTTACCAGACACTCCCGTGCTGTGATTCCCTGGGGTATGGGGGTGTCGGGGGTTACCAGACACTCCTGTGCTGTGATTCCCTGGGGATGGGAGGGGTACCAGACACCCCGTGCTGTGATTCCCTGGGGGGGGGGCTGTGCCCGGCGGGGCTGGTGTCTGGCCCGGAGCAGTTCCAATGGTGGAGCCAGGGGGCGGTGCCCCCCAAGTGCTAGTCACCCCGGGCCGTACAGACCCTGGGCTCGCGCCAGCTTTGGGAGCGGAGCGGGGTGCAGTGGTTAGAGCAGGAGGCGGCTCAGAGCCAGGGCCCCGGGGGGGAGTGGGGTGCAGTGGTTAGAGCAGGAGGCGGCTCAGAGCCAGGGCTCCGGGGGGGAGTGGGGTGCAGTGGTTAGAGCAGGAGGCGGCTCAGAGCCAGGGCCCCGGGGGGGAGTGGGGTGCAGTGGTTAGAGCAGGAGCGGCTCAGAGCCAGGGGCCCAGGCGGGGTGTGGGGTGCAGTGGTTAGAGCAGGAGGCAGCTCAGGGCTCGGGGGGGAGTGGGGTGCAGTGGTTAGAGCAGGAGCGGCTCAGAGCCAGGGCCCCGGGGGGGAGCGGGGTGCAGTGGTTAGAGCAGGAGGCGGCGCAGAGCCAGGGCCCCGGGGGGGGAGCGGGGTGCAGTGGTTAGAGCAGGAGGCGGCGCAGAGCCAGGGCCCCGGGGGGGAGCGGGGTGCAGTGGTTAGAGCAGGAGGCAGCTCAGGGCTCCGGGGGGGAGTGGGGTGCAGTGGTTAGAGCAGGAGTGGCTCAGGGCCCCGGGGGCCGCAGTGGTTAGAGCAGGAGCTGGCGCAGAGCCAGGGCCCCGGGGGGGAGTGGGGTGCAGTGGTTAGAGCAGGAGCAGCTCAGGCGGGGTGTGGGGTGCAGTGGTTAGAGCAGGAGTCGCTCAGAGCCAGGGCCCCGGGGGGGAGCGGGGTGCAGTGGTTAGAGCAGGAGCGGCTCAGGCGGGGTGTGGGGTGCCGGGATTAGAGCAGGAGCGGCTCAGAGCCAGGGCCCCCGGGGGGAGCGGGGTGCAGTGGTTGGAGCAGGAGCGACTCAGGCGGGGTGTGGGGTGCCGGGGTTAGAGCAGGAGCGGCTCAGAGCCAGGGCCCCCGGGGGAGCGGGGTGCAGTGGTTGGAGCAGGAGCGACTCAGGCGGGGTGTGGGGTGCCGGGGTTAGAGCAGGAGCAGCTCAGAGCCAGGGCCCCCGGGGGAGCGGGGTGCAGTGGTTAGAGCAGGAGCCGGCGCAGAGCCAGGGCCCCGGGGGGGAGCGGGGTGCAGTGGTTAGAGCAGGAGCGGCTCAGGCGGGGTGTGGGGTGCCGGGATTAGAGCAGGAGCGGCTCAGAGCCAGGGCCCCCGGGGGGAGCGGGGTGCAGTGGTTGGAGCAGGAGCGACTCAGGCGGGGTGTGGGGTGCTGGGGTTAGAGCAGGAGCGGCTCAGAGCCAGGGCCCCCGGGGAGAGCGGGGTGCAGTGGTTAGAGCAGGAGTCGCTCAGAGCCAGGGGCCCCGGGCGGAGCGGGGTGCAGTGGTTAGAGCAGGAGCGGCTCAGGCGGGGTGTGGGGTGCCAGAGTTGCCCACGCTGGAGTTACTGCGGGGCTGCTCACCACCTGCTGGCCCCGGGGCCCTTCCGAGGCCTGAGCATGCACTGTGGGTTAGAGCCCATCACCCTGGCACTGCCTGCTGCTCCACGACAGCCAGGCCTCAGGTAGCGGACTCTGAGACCAATGGGCTCTTCCTGTGGCTGGCGCTGGGCTTCACGCGGCAGAGGCTGGCGGGCGCGTGCAACCGTCGGGGGAGCGGGTGCAGTGGTTGGAGCAGGAGCGACTCAGAAGGGGTGTGGGTGCTGGGTTAGGAGCAGGAGCTGCTCAGGAGCCAGGGCCCCGGGGAGAGCGGGCAGGGGTTAGAGCAGGAGTCGCCAGAGCCAGGGCCGGCTGGCGGTGCCCTTCGAGAGCCTGAGCATGCACTGCGGGGAGCCCATCACCCTGGCACTGCCCCTGCTCTACGACAAGATTGTGCGGCGGCGCCGCGGTGGCTTCTGCTACGAGACCAATGGGCTCTTCCTGTGGCTGCTGCGGGCGCTGGGCTTCTGCGCGGCAGGGCTGGCGGGCCGCGTGTGCAACCGTTTCACCGGCCGCCTGGGGCCGCCCCGCGACCACCTGCTGCTGCTGGTCTGCCTGGGCACCCAGCGCTTCCTGTGCGACGTGGGTTTCGGCGAGGGCTTCCTGGAGCCCCTGCGGCTGGAGCCGGGCCTGGAGCAGGCGCAGGAGGGCGGCACCTTCCGGCTGGGCCTGGCGGGGGGCGTGTGGGCGCTGGAGCGGCTGGGGGGGCCCGCCGAGGCGGGGCGGACGCTCTACACCTTCACGCTGGAGGAGCGGGAGCTGGCCGACTTCGCCGCCATGTGCCAGTACCACCAGCGCTCGCCCAGCTCCGTCTTCGCCTGCAAGTCCTTCTGCAGCCTGCCTCAGCCGGGCGGCGGGCGCCTGACCTACCTGGGCTGGCGCCTCGCCAGAGGCCTTGTGAGGGCGCACGGGGCGCCTGCAGGCCCACGAGATCCCTGCCCTGCTGCAGCGCCTCTTCGGCACCCAGCTCCCCCGCCCCCTGGTGCCCAGGGACCAGGATATCCAGCCCCCGCCCGCAGGGGAGACTGCCCCCACGCCACCCCTCTGAACACGCTGCGGGAGCGCCCGGGGGAGGCTGGCCTCCTGGGGGCCCGGGATGGCTCCGATAGCATCAGGAGCTGGGGGGCGGGGGGTCCCTGCAGTGCCTGGCCCAGTGCCACTCCCGCCCCCCCGTAAAGGGCCAGAGGCTCAGGGCACATGGCTGCATTTCTTTATTCAGTCCCCAAACCCGCTTCACCCCTCAGTCACGCAAGGGGGTGAGGCTTAGCCATGCCCAGTGGCTGGGGGGCTGGGCCCCATGGCAGCAGCAGGCTCTGTGCTCAGGTTGTGGGGGGCTAGGCCCAGGCCTCGAGCAGTCCTGGGGTTCCATGCCCAGCTAGGGGGCAGAGCCATAGCGAGCTGTGAGAGGGGTACGGGGAGACAAGGAGCAGGCCTCACCCTGGGCCTCACTGACGTCATTGGGCTCTGTAGCCAGCTTGGGGGGGGGACACAGAAAGAGACGGGGTGGGGGTGGGCTGTTGTCGGGCTCCATGTCCAGGTGGGGCGGGGGCTGGGCACTGTGCCGGGGGAGGGGAGGGGGGGCTAGGCCCAGGCCTCGATGACGTCGTCGGGCTCCATGCCCAGCTGCTCGGGCGTGCGGGTTCCTGCCAGGCGCTGCCCGTCGAAGAAGAAGCGGAGCTGCCGGCCGTCCAGCCCCATGGCCTGCTGGTAGTGCTCCATCAGCCCGCGCAGCGGCTCCGCCTGCCAGGGCACACACGGTCAACGGCTCCGTGCAAGGGCGACACCCAGCCTCCCTCCCCACCGCCCCCAGCCATGGATCACTTCCCCCTCCTCCTGAAACTGGGACACCCCGGCCCCTCCCTCTGCAGACACCCCCCATACCCTGGGCACAGTGAGCGTGAGCTGGGAGTCCTTCTCCTGGCCTCGCACCGTCAGCCGCAGCTCCCCGGGGCCCGGCCTGGCCCCCGGCTCCCCCCCGCCCTGCGGCTCCCCCGCTGCCACGTCCACCACGCAGTCTGCAGGGGAAGAGCGAGGGGCGGACAGCTGGGGCGCTGGCACGGCTCGGGTGGGGCTGCTCCAACAGAGACGGGGCGCTGGCAGGGACCCCGCCGCCCACGCGCGGAGACAGGGCCCAGCAAACCTGGCCAGCCCACCAGTTGTGCCCAAGCCCGGCCGTGCCTGAGCCCCCTTCCCTCCCCCAGCCCCGACTGTCCCACCTTGCAGGGACTTGGAGACGGTGGCGTAGTGGGGGGCTGTCTGCTCTGAGACCCGGGGTCCCCCTGCGCTGGGATGGGAGATTCTCACTGACGCTCCCACATGTGCATTAACCCAGACACCCAGGCTCAGCCTCCCAGGGAGAGAAAGGGAGGAGGGGGAGACCAGCCCCTGGCTGGGGGCAGGGCTGGAAGAGAGTTTCTAGTTTCTGGCTGGAATCATGGAGGAAGCAGCCTAAGCCAGGGGCTGGAATTTAGGGGCCCAGTCTCCCCATCTCAAGGGGGCTGAGGCATCCTAGGCCTGGCCCTGTAACCGGATTGCATCTGTGCTGTGCTGTATCCTGGAGAAGCAATAAACTCCCTCGATCCTACTGGCTGGTGGAGTCTGTTCGTGCCATTACGGGGGTGCAGGAGTTGGGGGAACACTGACGCACCGTCACAGAGACCAACCAGCCCGGGGCAAAGGGGGGTGTCCCAGGCAGCGCCTCAGTTTCCCCCAGACTGCACAGCTGCCCAGGCAGGGAAGGCCAGGGCTTGCTCTCAGGGCAGCCTGGCCCACAGGGGCGGGGGTGACAACAGCCTCATTCAGAGCACCCAGCCTGAGCGCCCCTGCTCGCCCGGCCAGGCACCCGCCCCGGGTGGGCCCGGCCCCGTGCTCACCAATGATGTCGGCCACACCCAGGCCTAGGGTCTGGGGGGTGCTGCCGGGGGGCAGCTCCACATCTCGCAGCAGCAGCAGGATCTGCCCTGGACGCACCTGCAGCCTCCGGGCCATGTGCTCCACCACCAGCTGCAGGGGCTGCGACTGCCGGGAAAGGGACAGTCAGGGGGGCCAGGCCACAGCCCTGGGCGGCACCAGCTGGGCCCAGTCCTGGGTCACTCCTCAGCAGGCCCAGTGTCGGGTAGTTCCACCGTCCCCCACAACAGCGTTACCCCCTTCCGGCCCCGCACCTGGCGGCAGGTGGGCACGGGGGGCCAAAAGGCAGGGATCCCAGGGGCGTCACTCACCGTCTCCATGGCGACGCGGTGGATCTCAGTCCGGCACCGCACCTTGAGCTGCAGCTGCCGGGGCGCCGGGGGACGGAGGCGGCTCCACCAGGATCACGTCGTCCTCGGGCAGCTCTTCCCGCAGGCTGCGCTGGGCGGCTGAGAGCCACGTGCTCAGCCCCTGCAGCTGGCGGTCCACCTGCCTGGGGGGCCAGGTTGTCAGGGCCCCTGCCAGGGCCCCCCCAACCCCGCCTCCCCAGGGGGCCGGGTAGCCAGGGCCCTCCAACCCTGCCTCCCGGGGGGGGCAGAGCCCCCATCACCCACTTCCCCCACCCTCACCTTCACAGCATCCCCAGACAGGTCTCCCCCAGAGACACCCCCTGAGGGCCTGCCCCTCAATTCCCTGCTCCTGCAGGGCCAGAAATTTGGGCAGAGACCCCCAAGCCCAGTGAACCCCCATCCACAGCCCCAAGGTGGGTAGCCCCTCACCGGCGGGTCCGGCCCCTCTGCAGGCGTGTGGGCCGTGGCGGGGGAGGAGGGGAGGGGGACTTGTCCCGGACCCTGAGAGAGAGAGAGAGAGAGAGAGAGAGAGAGAGCGCACGCGCAGGGTTAGAGGGGGCTCTGGGAAGTGGGCCTGGGAAGCTGTGCCCCGTAAGTAACCCCTTGGGGACAGTGCCCGATGCCTGAGACCACAGAGCCCGAGCCATGCCCCCCATCCCTCCTCATGTAGCCCTGGCTGTGACCCTGCCTCTGCTCGGACCCCCCGTTAGACCCCATTCTAGCCCACCCCACACCTACGTTCTCGCTGCTCCCGGCTGCGGTGCCTCCTCCAGCCAGTCAGTGCAGGGGTCCTGGGGGAGGCGCGGGGCGTGAGGCCGCTCCGGCCGGGGGGGGGTGTCAGGGCCAACCTCATCCACATCTGCAGGGGAGGGGAGAGAACATAAGAACGTGAGAATGGCCAGGCTGGGTCAGACCAACGCCCCATCCAGCCCAGGGTCCTGTCTGCCCACAGTGGCCAGTGCCCCATATCCCAGAGGGAGGGATCACAACAGGGAATCCTCCCCGGATCCCTCCCATCACCCACTCCCAGACAAAGGGAGGCCAGGGACACCATCCCTACCCACCCTGGCTAATAGCCAGTGATGGACCAGGCATCTCTCTCGTGTCTGGATAAACCTCTGCCACATTGCCATACAACCAGGCATCTCTCTCGTGTCTGGATGAAGCTCTGCCACATTTCCATACAACCAGGCATCTCTCTCGTATCTGGATAAACCTCTGCCACATTTCCATACAACCAGGCATCTCTCTCGTGTCTGGATGAAGCTCTGCCACATTTCCATACAACCAGGCATCACTCTCGTGTCTGGATGAAGCTCTGCCACATTTCCATACAACCAGGCATCACTCTCGTGTCTGGATAAACCTCTGCCACATTTCCATACAACCAGGCATCTCTCTCGTATCTGGATAAACCTCTGCCACATTTCCATACAACCAGGCATCTCTCTCGTGTCTGGATGAAGCTCTGCCACATTTCCATACAACCAGGCATCACTCTCGTGTCTGGATGAAGCTCTGCCACATTTCCATACAACCAGGCATCTCTCTCGTATCTGGATAAACCTCTGCCACATTTCCATACAACCAGGCATCTCTCGTGTCTGGATGAAGCTCTGCCACATTTCCATACAACCAGGCATCACTCGTGTCTGGATGAAGCTCTGCCACATTTCCATACAACCAGGCATCACTCGTGTCTGGATAAACCTCTGCCACATTTCCATACAACCAGGCATCTCTCGTATCTGGATAAACCTCTGCCACATTTCCATACAACCAGGCATCTCTCTCGTGTCTGGATGAAGCTCTGCCACATTTCCATACAACCAGGCATCACTCTCGTGTCTGGATGAAGCTCTGCCACATTTCCATACAACCAGGCATCTCTCTCGTATCTGGATAAACCTCTGCCACATTTCCATACAACCAGGCATCTCTCTCGTGTCTGGATGAAGCTCTGCCACATTTCCATACAACCAGGCATCACTCTCGTGTCTGGATGAAGCTCTGCCACATTTCCATACAACCAGGCATCATTCTCATATAACTTTGTATTAAGAGAAACTTTGTAAGTCTTTATATAGATAGATCTTGTATAGATCTTTGCTTCTTATAGACCATAGAAACTTTGTATTAAGCCCTTTATGTGAGAGGCCTTAGGAATAGGAAAATGTCTTTTTCTAGGAGTGGAGTAGATCTCTCCCCTTTCATGGACTGTCCTGTTGAAATGAAGCAGGTGTGAATGGAGAAGCCTTGAGAGGGGAGCCCCTCCAGCAGCAGTTGCAAGGGTGGAGAGGGGCTGGGAGCCAGATCCAAAGATAACAAGACTTGTGCAGTGAGCTCATGAAGAAGACTGGACAGACAGACGCCTTGGGAGTCCAGTAGCAAGTGCCTGCCCTTGGAAGAACTCTCTCTGAAGCAGCATTAAGAAAGGCGAGGTGATGACTAACGGGCTGCATGAGAGGGATAAACAGGAGGCATCTTGCAGGGGGACCCCGGGTTTTCATCTTGTCAACATGGGAGCATCGATCCGGATCGGCAGAAGCCCGGCTCCACCCCTCCCCCACCTAACTCACCTGGCCAGTGCAGTTAGGGGGAGCAACTATTGGTAACAACAAGACAGAGTGTGCGTGTGTGTGTGTGAGTGCATGAGTGTAATGTATCCTATGCATATGATCAAGTGTTGATTGATCTATGTATGTTCAATAAATGTAGCGTGTTGCCTTATCCCCCTGAAAAAGATCCCAGATGCTTCTTTTAAGCACAGCACATGAATCTACCGAGCTCTTTTTGAACTCTGTTAAAGTCCTAGCCTTCACCACATCCTCTGGCAAGGAGTTCCACAGATTGACTGTCCGCTGAGTGAAGAAAAACTTCCTTTGGTTTGTTATAAACCTGCTGCCTATTCCTTTCATTTGGTGCCCCTAGTTCTTATATTGTGGGAACAAGTAAATAACTTTTCCTTACTCACTTTTTCCACACCAGTCATGATTTTATAGACCTTGATCTCCTCCTTAGTCTCCTCTTTTCTAAGCTGAAAAGTCCCAGTCTCTTTAATCTCTCTTCATATGGGACCCGTTCCAAACCCCTCATCAATTTTGTTGCCCTTCTCTGAACCTTTTCCAATGCCAAGAGATCTTTTTTGAGTTGAGGCGACCACGTCTGTCTGTGGGCATCCCATGGTTTTATATAAGCAATAGGAGATTCTTGGTCTTATTCTCTCTCCCTTTTTAAATGATTCCTAACAAGCAGTTTGCTTTTCTGACGGCCACTGCGCACTGAGTGGCTGTCTTCAGAGAACGATCCACAGTGACTCCAAGATCTCTCGAGTAGTTGTAGCCAAATGAGTCCCCATCATATTGTATGTCTAGTTGGGATCATTTTTCCAATGTGCATCACTTTACGTTTATCCACATGAAGTTTCATTTGCCGTTTTGTTGCCCAATCACTTTTTTCGATCTTTTCGAAGCTCTTCCCAGTCTGCTTCGGTCTGAACTCTCTTCAGCAGTTTGGGATCATCTGCAAATGTTGCCACCTCCCTGTTTACTCCTTTCTCCAGATCATTTATAAATAGGTTGAATAGAATGGGTCCCAGGACAGACCCTTGGGGGACCACACAAGTTACCTCTCTCCACTCAGAAAACTGACCATTTATTCCTACCCTTTATTTCCAGTTACCAACCTATGAAAGGCCCTTCCCTCTTCTCCCATGACAACTGACTTTGTGTAAGAGCCTTTGGTGAGGGACCTTGTCAAAGGCTTTCTGGAAACCTAAGTACACGATATCCACTGGATCCCCCTTGTCCACATATTTGTTGATCCCCTCAAAGAACTCTAGCAGATTAGTAAGACATGATTTCCCTTTGCAGAAACCATGTTGACTTTCCCCCAACAAATTCCGTTCATCTATGTGTCTGACAATTTCTATAGTTTCAACTAATTTGCCCGATACTGACATTAGACTTACCGGTCTGTAACTGCCAGGATCACCTCTAGAGCCCTTTTTAAATAGTGGCCTCACGTTAGCTATTTTCCAGTCCCTGGGTACAGAAGCTGATGTAAAGGATAAGTTACAAACCACAGTTCATAGTTCCTCAATTTCCCATTTGAGTTCTTTCGGAACTCTTGGGTGATGCCATCTGGCCCCGGTGACTCGTTACTGTTAGTTTATCACTTTGTTCCAAAACCTCCTCTAATGACACCTCAGTCTGGGACAATGCCTCAGATTTGTCAAATACTAAAAATAGTGGCTCAGGTTTGGGAATCTCCCCAATAGCATCAGCGGTGGAGACTGAAGCGAGAATTCATTTCGTTTCTCTGCAACGACCTTATCGTCTTTGAGGGCTCCTTTAGCATCTCGGTCGTCCAAGGGCCCCACTGGTTGTTTAACTTTAGCCGGCTTCCTGCTTCTGATGGACTTAAAAACATTTTGCTGTTACTTTTTGAGTTTTTGGCTGGCTGTTCTTCAAACTCCTTTTTGGCTTTTCTTGTTATATTTTTACACTTAATTTGACAGTTAATGGTCCTTTCTATTTTCCTCACTAGGATTTGACCTCCACTTTTTAAAAGATGTCTTCTTATCTCTCACTGCTTCTTTTACTTGGTTGTTAGGCCACACTGGCACTTCTCTGGTTTTCTTACTGTGTTTTTTAATTTGGGGTATACATTTAAGTTGGGCCTCTATTATGGTGTCTTTGAAAAGTTTCCATGCAGCTTGCAGGGATTTTACTTTTGTCCCTGTACCTTTTAATTTCTGTTTAACTAACCTCCTCATTTTTGTGTAGTTCCCCTTTCTGAGATTAAATGCCCCAGTGTTGGGCTGCTGAGGTGTTTTTCCCACCACAGGGATATTACATTTTATGACATTATGGTCACTATTTCCAGGCAGTCCAGTGATATTTACCTCTTGGACCAGATCCTGCGCTCCACTTAGGACTAAATCAAGAATTATATTCTCCCCCGACCCCCTCATTAAATCTTCCCCCCTGTTGCAGGCTCCCCCAACGCCCAGCATCCCCCCCAGAAGTTGCTTGGTAGACCTGCTACAGGGATTTCCATAGCCTAGGTGAGGTGGGGGTACCTGGGCAGGATGCTTCCAGGGCCCAGCTGCTGGGTCCCAGCCCATGCTCAGGTGGGGTCACCTCACCCTGCAGTGAGACCCGGGCTCCAGCACGTGGCGTTGGGGGAGTCACTGTAACGCGGAGCCCAGCACAGGCCGGGAGGGCGCCCACGACTCAGCGAGAGCCCAGGGGCATGACTGGGTGGGAGGGAGCTCCAACCACAGCCCAGACACACAGCCCCCCCCACAGAAACCCTGCTACCTGCTCCCGCCCCGCAGCCAGCCCCCCTCCCTCCAGCCAGCCTGAGCCCCTCCACAGCTAGCCCTAGGGCCCCCCTCTCCCTGCAGCCAGCCCTAGCCCTAGGACCCCCTCACCTCCTTGCCACTGCAGGGTGGGCACTGCCTGGCGCAGCTCTGCGGGGCACAACTGGAAGCTGCTGTTCACCTGGGGAGCAACGGGGCACGTTACCCACAATGCCCTGCGCCATGGGCACCCCAGAGCTGGGGGGCTGCACCAAGTGCCCGAATGGGCACAAGTAGTAAGTGGGGGGGGAGCAGGGCATCCTTGGCCGGAGGTGCCGCACGTCCTGCCCCCGTCCCCCATCTTTCCTCCCCGTCACCCCCCCATCCCGCCCGCCCCGACATCCCCATCTCCTCCCCATCACCCCGCCACCCCCACGCCCACCTCCTCCCCCGTCACCCCCCATCCCGCCCCGCCCCTGACATCCCCATCTCCTCCCCCATCACCCCGTCACCCCCACGCCCCACCTCCTCCCCGTCACCCCCATCCCGCCCCGCCCCTGACATCCCCATCTCCTCCCCATCACCCCGTCACCCCACGCCCCACCTCCTCCCCGTCACCCCCATCCCGCCCCGCCTGACATCCCCCCATCTCCTCCCCATCACCCCGTCACCCCACGCCCCACCTCCTCCCCGTCACCCCTCCATCCCGCCCCGCCCCTGACATCCCCCTCCCTCCTCCCCATCACCCCCCACGCCCCACCTCCTCCCCGTCACCCCTCCATCCCGCCCCGCCCCTGACATCCCCACCTCCTCCCATCACCCCCCACGCCCCACCTCCCCCGTCACCCCTCCATCCTGCCCCGCCCCTGACATCCCCACCTCCTCCCATCACCCCACGCCCCACCTCCTCCCCGTCACCCCCATCCCGCCCTGCCCCTGACATCCCCACCTCCTCCGTCACCCCCACGCCCCACTCCCCCCCCCCCCCCCCCCTGACATCCCCCCCTCTCTCCCCATCACCCCCCCCACCTCCCCACGCCCCATCCTCCCCCGTCACCCCATCCTGCCCCGCCCTGACATCCCCATCTCCTCCCCATCACCCCGTCACCTCCACGCCCCACCTCCTCCCCGTCACCCCCATCCCGCCCGCCCTGACATCCCCACCTCGCCCCATCACCCCCTGACATCCCCCACGCCCCACCTCCTCCCCGTCCCCACCTCCTCCCCATCACCCCCCCTGACCCCACGCCCCACCTCCTCCCCTCCTCCCCATCCTGCCCCGCCCTGACCTGACCGACCTGACATCCCCACCTCGCCCTGCCCCTGACATCCCCCCATCCCGCCCGTGTCCCCCCAATCGCCCCCGTCCAGACCTGCCCGGCCATGGCGCGCGCTCCCTGACCGCTCCCTCCTCTCGCCTTAGAACCGCCCGCTGGGCCCCGCCCCCTGCCCAGCCATTGGCCACGGCTCCAGAGGCTCTGTGGCGTCAGACGCGGCGCCCGGCCCCGCGGCGCAGGGAGCGCTGGGAGTTGTAGTTCCCACGAGGGGCTGGGCGCCAGGCTCCGCCCCGCGGCCTGTGTTGGCTTCCCAAGCTCCAATGAGCGCCGGGAAGTCGCTCCCAGCTGGAGCGCTGGGGGCGGGGCCGGGGCCGGGGCCAAAGCGACGGGACCCGCCCACATTGGGGCGGCGCTGAGGGGGCTCCCCAAGGGGGACCTGTCACGTGCTCACACTCGGCCCAGGGGACCCGGGCGGAACCCCCCCTCCAGTGCGACCCCCCTTCCTGAGGACCCCCCCCTCCAGTGCGACCCCCCTTCCCGGGGACCCCCTCCAGTGCGACCCCTTCCTGAGGACCCTCCAGTGCGACCCCCTTCCCGGGGACCCTCCAGTGCGACCCCCTTCCTGAGGACCCCCTCCAGTGCGACCCTCCTTCCCAGGTACCCCCTCCAGTGCGACCCCCTTCCCAGGGACCCCCTCCAGTGTG
Organism: Rafetus swinhoei; assembly: GCA_019425775.1. Classification (NCBI taxonomy): domain Eukaryota; kingdom Metazoa; phylum Chordata; order Testudines; family Trionychidae; genus Rafetus; species Rafetus swinhoei. The sequence continues at coordinate 392,698 of CM033446.1, forward strand.
ACCCCCTTCCCGGGTGCCCCCTCCAGTGCGACATTCCTTCCCGGGACCCTCCTCCAGTGCGACCCCTTCCCAGGTACCCCCTCCAGTGCGACCCCCTTCCCGGGACCTCCAGTGCGACCCCCTTCCCAGGTACCCCCTCCAGTGCGACCCCCTTTCCCAGGGACCCCCTCCAGTGCTACCCCCTTCCCAGGAACCCCCTCCAGTGCGACCCCCTTCCCAGGGACCCCCTCCAGTGCGACATTCCTTCCCAGGGACCCTCCTCCAGTGCGACCCCCTTCCCAGGTACCCCCTCCAGTGCGACCCCCTTCCCAGGTACCCCCTCCAGTGCGACCCCCTTCCCGAGGACCCTCCAGTGCGACCCCCTTCCCAGGTACCCCCTCCAGTGCGACACCCTTCCCGGGACCCTCCAGTGCGACCCCTTTCCCAGGACCCTCCAGTGCTACCCCCTTCCCAGGTACCCCCTCCAGTGCGACCCCCTTCCCAGGGACCCCCTCCAGTGTGACCCCCTTCCCGGGTACCCCCTCCAGTGCGACATTCCTTCCCGGGACCCTCCTCCAGTGCGACCCCCTTCCCTGTGACCCCCTCCAGTACATCCCCCTTCCCAAGGGCCCACCCTCCAGTGTGACACACCTTCCCGGGACCCCCTCCAGTGTGACCCCCTTCCCGGTGACCCCCTCCAGTGCGACCCCCTTCCCGGGGCCCCTCCAGTGCGACCGCCCCCTTCCCAAGGGCCCCTCCAGTGCGACCCCCTTCCCAGGGACCCCCTCCAGTGCGACCCACTTCCCAGTGACCCACCTTCCAGTGCAACCCCCTTCCCAGGTACCCCCATCCAGTGCGACCCCCTTCCCGGGTACCCCCTCCAGTGTGACCCCCTTCCCAGTGACCCCACTCCAGTGCGAGCGCCCTTCCTGGGTACCCCCTCCAGTGTGACCCCCTTCCCGGGAACCCCCTCCAGTGCGACCCCCTTCCTAGGGACCCCCTCTAGTGTGACCCCCTTCCCAGGGACTCCCCCTCCAGTGCGACCCACCTTCCTGGGTACCCCACCTCCACTGCGACCTCCCTTCCCAGGGACCCCCTCCAGTGCGACCCCCTTCCCGGTTACCCCCTTCAGTGTGACCCCCTTCCCAAGAGCCCCCTCGAGTGCTACCCCCTTCCCAGGTACCCCCTCCAGTGTGACCCCCTTCCCAGGGACCCCCTCCAGTGTGACCCCCTTCCCGGGTACCCTCCTCCAGTGCGACCCCCTTCCCGGGGACCCCCTCCAGTGCGACCCCTTCCTGGGGACCCCCTCCAGTGGACCCCCTTCCCAGGGACCCCCTCCAGTGCGTCCCCCCTTCCCAGTGACCCTCCCAGTGCGACGCCCCTGTGAGGAGCTGGGGAGTTTGGGAGTTCAAAGGGGGGCTGCATGCGGGGGCGCTCAGGGCCAGGATGTTCCTGGTTCAATGGTGGGGAGTTTGTTGTCTCAGAGACCAGCCCAGAACTGGAGCTGTGGTGTCTGGGACCCTGCTGCCCCCGGCCCCGCTCAGAGCACACGGCCGGGTCCAGACCCCAGACAAGGGGCTGCAGAGGGGGAACCCCGGCGACCGGCCCAGCTGGTCCCAGCGAGGGGAGAACGTTGGACGGGGAGGGGAGAAGAGGGGCCCAGCCGACCCTGTTACCTGGAGAGACACTGGGCGGGGAGGGGCAGTTGCTGGGGGTGTTGGGGGCTGGGCTGGCAGACGGGGGCTGTGGATCTGGGCAGGGGGCAGAGCAAGCAGAGCCCCCCTGGCTGCAGGGCAGACTCACACGTGCGGGGCTGGGGGGCCAGGCCCACTGGCCTGAGAGACCCTGGGCTGGGCTCAGAGCTCCATAACCCCTCCTGTCGGCGCTGGCTGGCTCATAGGCTCCTCAGGCGCCTCCCCGCTGGGCAGTGCTCACAGACACAGGCCAGTAGGGGTCACCCACAGCCCGACACAGTGTACGGCCTGCCCACTACATCACATCCCTCCCCCTGCGAGAGCGAACTGAGCGGGGCCACTCTGCCTGTGGCCTGGGGAGGTTCGGGCCCCCCCACGGGACAGCGCGTCGGCGATGACGTTGGCGCTCCCCTTGCCGTGGGTCACTTCCATGTCGCAGTCCTGCAGGAGCAGGCTCCACCTCAGCAGCTTGGTGTTGGTCCCCTTCGTCTGGTGCAGCCAGGTCGGGGGCAGTGGTCGGTGTCACCGTGAAATGCCGGCCAGACAGGTACGGCTGCAGCTTTTGCAGGGCCCACCCCATTGCCAGGCGTCCTTCTCTATGGCCGCGTAGCTCCGCTCCTGCTCAGGTACACGATGGGGTGTCGCTCCCCCTTCTCGTCCGCCTGCATCAGCACCGCCCCCAGCCTGGTGTCCGAGGCATCGGTAAACATGGTAAAGGGCTTGCCAAAGTCTGGATTTACCAGCACTGGGGCCTTGACCAGGGCCTCCTTCAGTGCACAGAGAGCCCCCTGGCACTGCTCCGTCCAGACCACCCTGTCGGGCCTCCCCTTCCTGCACAGCTCCATGATCGGGGCAGCGATGGAGCTGAAGTTGGGCACAAACCTCCGGTAGTACCCCGCCAGCCCAATGAAAGCCTGGCTGTATCTCTTCCCCACCCGGGTCGCTCTGCTGAAGGGTCCCACTAGATCCATCGCCACCTTCTGGAAAGGCTCCTCTATGATGGGCAGGGGCCTCAAAGCAGCTTTCCTCCCGTCTTGGGCCTTCCCCACCCTCTGGCAGGAGTCGCAGGCCCAGCAATATCGCTGCACGGCCGCAAATATCCCCGGCCACTAGAAGTGTTGGAGCAGCCTCAGCCGCATGCGCCGGATCCCCTGTGTCCCGAGAAGGGGATGACTTGGGCCAGGTACAGCAGCCTGCGGCGATACTTTTGGGGAATTACCAGCTGCCGCTGGAGCCCCCATACCCCCACCTTCCTTGGGGGGAGCCATTCCTGGTACAGGAATCCCTGCTCCCACAGGAACCTCTCCTGGCGGACTTCAGCCCTCCCTCCCGTCTGAGAGCCGGAGATGCTCTCAGGAGGTGTGTGGCGTAGTGGGGGGCTGTCTGCTCTGTGACCCGGGGTCCCCCTGCGCTGGGATGGGAGATTCTCACTGACGCTCCCACATGTGTATTAACCCAGACACCCAGGCTCAGCCTCCCAGGGAGAGAAAGGGAGGAGGGGGAGACCAGCCCCTGGCTGGGGGGCAGGGCTGGAAGAGAGTTTGTAGTTTCTGGCTGGAATCATGGAGGAAGCAGCCTAAGCCAGGGGCTGGGATTTAGGGGCCCAGTCTCCCCCATCTCAAGGGGGCTGAGGCATCCTAGGCCTGGCCCTGTAACCGGATTGCATCTGTGCTGTGCTGTATCCTGGAGAAGCAATAAACTCCCTCTATTCTACTGGCTGGTGGAGTCTGTTCGTGCCATTACGGGGGTGCAGGAGGCAGGGGAACCCCGACACGATGTCACAAGGTGTCTGGCTGCTCCCCGCTTTGACAGGATCCAGGCCCCTGGACTGGTCATTCTCTTCCAGCCGGGTAATCAGCTGGGCCTTGGTTGCTTTCCCTATGGCCAGGCCCTTCCCTCTGCACAGCCCCACAAGGTCTGCCTTCAGGAGTCGGGCGTAGGCCATCTCCTCACCGATCCCCGGGGTGTAGACTCACCGACCGAGTGCTGCAGCGCCCCACGGCTCCCAGGAATCGCTTCGCTCTGCCTCCAGCCCGCCTGGCTCTTGCATGCCCCTTTCTTCTACTGCTCCTTGTCACTTGCTGCTGGAAGCTCCATCCGCGGGGTGCAGAACATCCCACTGCTGACACCAGTGTGACGGCGCGTCAGGGACCCCCCCGATCCTGCACCCCTGCAGCAGCAAGAACAGACTCCGCCAACCGGAAGAATAGAGAGGGGTTTATTGCTTCTCCAGGATACAGCACAGCACAGACATGATGTGGTTACAGGAGTCAGGGCCAGGAAGCCTCAAACCCCTTGGGTTAGGGGGTCCATCGCCCCCCTCAACCCTCAGCACCCAGCTTAGTCTGTTCCCTTCATGTTTCCCAGCCAGGAACTGACCCTTCCCCCAACACTCCCTGCCTTTGTCCCGTCCCTGCCTCCACAGGTAAGAACCGGCTGGGTCAGTAGGCTCCTCAGGCGCCCCCCCGCTGGGCAGTGCTCACAGACACAGGCCAGTAGGGGTCACCCACAGCCTAAACACAGTGTACGGCCTGCCCACTACATCACATGGGGGCTCCCTGAGAAGGGGCACCGCATTGGAGAAGGGTCCTGCCCGGGGACGGATGGGCCGCGTGTGGGCACCACCTGTGAGCCATGACAGGAGGGAACACAACAGGGAATCCTCACGTGATCCCTCCCCTGTACTCGCCTCCAGAGAAACTGGCCAGGGACCCCATTCTTACCCATCCCGGCTAATAGGCATCGATGGATCCAACCTCCATGAATCTATCGAGCTCTTTTTCAAACCCTGTTAAAGTCCTAGTCCTCACCGCATCCTCTGGCAAGGAGTTCCACAGGTTGACTGTGCACGGAGTGAAGAAAAACTTCCTTTTGTTTGTTTTAAACCTGCTGCCTGTTAATTTCATTTGGTGGCCCCTAGTTCTTATATTGTGGGAATAAGTGAATCACTTTTCCTTATTCACTTTTCCCACACCAGTTATGATTTTATAGACCTCGATCCTATCCCCACTTAGGATGCCCATTCGTGGAGACTGAGGGGGGATATGATAGAGGTGTATAAAATCATGAGTGGTGTGGAGAGGGTGAATAAAGAAAAGTTATTCATTAGTTCCCATAATATAAGGACTAGAAGACACCAAATGAAATTAATGGGTAGCAGGTTTAAAACTAATAAGCGAAAGTTCTTCACACAGTGCGTAGTTAACCTGTGGAACTCCTTGCCAGAGGAGGCTGTGAAGGTTAGAACTGTAACAGAGTTTAAAGAGAAGCTAGATAATTTCATGGAGGTTAGGTCCATAAAAGGCTATTAGCCAGGGGGTAGGAATGGTGTCCCTGGCCTCTGTGTGTCAGAGGCTAGAGATGGATGGCAGGAGACAAATCGCTTGATCATTGTCTTCGGTCCACCCCCTCTGGGGCACCTGGTGCTGGCCACTGTCGGCAGACAGGATACTGGGCTAGAGGGACCTTTGGTCTGACCCAGTACGGCCGTTCTTATGTTCTTATGTGTGACCCCCATGACAGCCCAGGCAGGACTTGGCCAGGCCACCTGCTCCTGGGGTTTGTTCAGTGGGGGGAGGGATGGGGTCAGGCTGGCTGGGACCCCCAGGAAAGCCTCCCACAGCATGGGGGAGTCTGGGCAGTGCCAGCACCAACTCTGGGGCCACCCCATAGAGACCCTAATGCTCTTCCTGGCTGGCTCTGTCTGCGCCCGTGTCGTGGCATGTCAGGGACCCCCGACCCTGCACCCCCATCCGCAGGAAGATGTGACTCCACCAGCCAGTAGAACAGGGGGGTTTATTGCTCCGAGATGCAGCCCAGCCCGGGTTCCATGTGGACATCGGAGTCAGGGGCAGGCAGCCTCAGACCCCTTGGGGCGGGGTCCACAGACCCCTTGGGGTGGGGACCACAGGCCCCTGATCCCCAGTACTCGGCTCAGTCCCTTCTCTTCATGTTCGCCCAGCCCAGCCTGCCCCTTCTCCAAACCACCGACCCCCCCCAGCCAGCCCCACCCCTCCCTCTGTTCACACCCTTTCCCCTGGCCTGGGGAGGCGTTGCTGGGCCACGGCCTAAGTGCTGTCCGCAGAAACCACCCCCCCAGGCAGTGCTATGGACACCGGCCAGTAGGGGTCACCCCCCGCCCACAGCCACCAGTGACTGCCCAGCCAGAGTGGGCCCAGGGCCACTAGAGAGGACAGTCCTCCACGACGTCACACCCCGTCTATCCCGGAGCTGGATGGGACGCAGCTCTGCCGGGGGCCACGCGGGGTAGTCACTGCCTGGGCTCCCAGACACCGGGGGGAGCAGCCACTGGCCCTGTGCATCTGGGCTGAGGAAGGGGAAGGTACATTTGGGGAGCCTCCCCCAGCCCAGGGCAGCAGATGGGGGGCCCCGCAGTCCAGTGGTGAGACAGCCCCGTCTACGTGGGGCAAGGGGGCATTTCCTGCCCCGCCCAGCCGCCACCACCCCGGGCCTGGCCTGCTCCACGCTCCCGCCCGCCCGCCCCGGGGCAACGGACACACGGACACCAGCTGGCAGCAGGACACGGTGCCAAGCATTTTATTACCCATCCCACCACACGGCCCCTCCGCACCCCAGCCACACACTCCCGGCAGGGCCGGCAGACACCCTGGCCCGCCTGGCCCGCATCCCGCCCCAGCAGCCCGGAGCGACGGGGGCCTGTGCCCTCCGCGTGCCGCCCCGGCCCGACTAGCCGTCCAGCCCTGCAGAAGCGAAGCCAGTGCTGGCCCAGGCCGCCCCCGGATCCAGCCCCAGAGACCCCGGCGGCTCCTCAGGCGCGGGGCGGGAACGCGGCGGCCGTCGGCTTGGTGGGCTCAGCCTCGGCCCCCCCGCTGCCCAGACACTGCTTCACCTCGGCAGCCAGGCGGGCCAGGCGGCGCTGCAGCTCGCCGGCCGAGCGGGCGCAGCCCCCGATCGCCTCCTCCAGCTGCCGCAGCGGCGGGGCGCCCCCAGCCACGGCGCAGGGCTCGGGGGGCGCTGGCGGCTCTGCAACAACAGCATGGCAGCTCGTCAGCTGCAGCACACCCCGAGCTGCTCCAGCCCCGTCCTCTCCCTGCAGGGGGCGCTGTGGGGCAGGAGGACCGGCCATGCAGGTGGGTGGGCGCCCAGAGGGGGCGCTGTGGGGCAGGAGTGCCGGCCGTGCAGGGGTCGGGTGCCCAGCGGAGGGCGCTGTGGGGCAGGTGGGCTGGCCATGCAGGTGGGTGGGTGCCCAGCGGGGGGCACTGTGGGGCAGGAGGGCCGGCTGTGCAGGGGTCAGGCGCCCAGCAGGGGGCGCTGTGGGGCAGGAGGGCTGACCACGTAGGGGTCGGGTGCCCAGTGGGGGTGCTATGGGGCAGGAGGGCTGGCCGCGTATGGGTCAGGCACACAGCAGGGGGTGCTGTGGGGCAGGAGGTCCGGCCATGTAGGGGTTGGGCCCCCAGCGGGGGGCGCTGTGGGGCAAGAGGGCCAGCCGTGCGGGGGTCAGGCGCTCAGCGGGGGCGCTGTGGGGCAGGATGGCCGGCCGTGCGGGGGTCGGGCGCCCAGCGGGGGCGCTGTGGGGCAGGAGGGCCGGCTGTGCCAGGGTTGGGCGCCCAGCGGGGGTGCTGTGGGGCAGGAGGGCCAGCCATGCAGGTGGGTGGGTGCCCAGCAGGGGCGCTGTGGGGCAGGATGGCCGGCCGTGCGGGGGTCGGGCGCCCAGCGGGGGCGCTGTGGGGCAGGAGGGCCGGCTGTGCCAGGGTTGGGCGCCCAGCGGGGGTGCTGTGGGGCAGGAGGGCCAGCCATGCAGGTGGGTGGGTGCCCAGCAGGGGCGCTGTGGGGCAGGATGGCCGGCCGTGCGGGGATCGGGCGCCCAGCGGGGGCGCTGTGGGGCAGGAGGGCCGGCCATGCAGGTGGGTGGGTGCCCAGCAGGGGCACTGTGGGGCAGAAGGGCCGGCCGTGCAGGTGGGTGGGCCCCAGTGGGGGGCGCTGTGGGGCAGGAGGGCCGGCCGTGTGGGGGCGCTGTGGGGCTGGCCCCGCTCACCTGCCACGTGCAGCGTGAGGCTGCCCTGGGCGCGGTCGGGCGGGTAGAGGACGTCGCAGGTCCAGTCCCCGCTGTCGGTGGCGGCGGCGCCCTGCAGCAGCAGCGAGGCGTTGCCGTTCCTCACCTCGTCCTCGGCCAGGCTGAGCCCGGCCCGCGCCGCCCGCGCCGCCCCGGCGAACTCCAGCACCGTGCGCCCCTCGTGCTGCCAGCGCACCTGCAGCTGCTCCAGCTCCAGGGGCGGGTAGTCGGCGCCGAAGAGGCACTCCAGGAGCACGCGCTGCCCGGGCCGCGCCCGCACCGGCGAGGGGCCCACGGACACCTGCAGCCAGGCCGCTGGGGAGAGGGGCAGGGTCACGCGCTCGCTCCCGCCTGGGCCCCCTGCCCCGCTCCCCCGCACTGAGGGGTCCCCGCACCTGCCAGCCCTCGCCCTGGGAGGACCGGGGGCCTGTCTCGGGGGGGATGCCGGGGCACCGGGGGCCTGTCTCAGGGGATGCCGGGGCACGGGGGGCCTGTCTCGGGGGGATGCCGGGGCACCGGGGGCCTGTCTCCGGGGGATGCCGGGGCACGGGGGCCTGTCTCAGGGGATGCTGGGGCACCGGGGCCTGTCTCAGGGGATGCCGGGGCACCGGGGAGCCTGTCTCGGGGGGATGCTGGGGCACCGGGGGCCTGTCTCCAGGGATGCCGGGGCACGGGGGCCTGTCTCAGGGGATGCTGGGGCACCGGGGGGCCTGTCTCGGGGGGATGCTGGGGCACCGGGGGCCTGTCTCCAGGGATGCCGGGGCACCGGGGGCCTGTCTCAGGGGATGCCGGGGCACCGGGGGGCCTGTCTCCGGGGATGCCGGGGCACCGGGGGGCCTGTCTCAGGGGATGCCGGGGCACGGGGGGCCTGTCTCGGGGGGATGCCGGGGCACCGGGGGCCTGTCTCCGGGGGATGCCGGGGCACGGGGGCCTGTCTCAGGGGATGCTGGGGCACCGGGGGGCCTGTCTCAGGGGATGCCGGGGCACCGGGGAGCCTGTCTCGGGGGGATGCTGGGGCACCGGGGGCCTGTCTCCAGGGATGCCGGGGCACGGGGGCCTGTCTCAGGGGATGCTGGGGCACCGGGGGGCCTGTCTCGGGGGGATGCTGGGGCACCGGGGGCCTGTCTCCAGGGATGCCGGGGCACGGGGGCCTGTCTCCAGGGATGCCGGGGCACCGGGGGCCTGTCTCGGGGGGATGCTGGGGCACCGGGGGGCCTGTCTCGGGGGGATGCTGGGGCACCGGGGGCCTGTCTCCAGGGATGCCGGGGCACCGGGGGCCTGTCTCGGGGGGATGCTGGGGCACCAGGGGGCCTGTCTCGGTGGGATGCCGGGGCACCGGGGGCCTGTCTCGGGGGGATGCCGGGGCACCGGGGGCCTGTCTCAGAGGATGCCGGGGCACTGGCCGGGACGGGGACAGGCCCCTACTCACCAGCGGCCGCGCAGCACAGGGCCAGCACGGCGCCGCGCAGACACATCCCCGGGGGTGCGTGCATGGCTGCAGGAGGCACCGCACTGCACCCGCCCTGCCCGGGTCACGCTGATAAAGGCTCAGCCGTGTGGCAGGGCCCGATAAGGCCCAGACGCGTCCAGCAGCCCCCTGATTGGCTGGCAGCTGCGCCCCGTCCCATCCCCCCAGGCGAGGGGGCAGCATCTGCTTGGCGTGTTTGTGACCCGAGATCCTGGGGCCACCAGTGACCTCAGGAGGCCGGTCCCTGGCCCCCGGACACCTGTGTCCCTGCGCAGGGCGTTGGCCCGGGGCCCCAGCCCAGCCCTGCCCTTGGCTGCCCCTCAACGCCCTGGGCCCGGGACACGTCCGACCCTGCACACCCCAGCTCCACCCCCCCCAGGCACAGAGCTGTGGGGCTGGGCTGGGAGTCCAGCTGAGGGGTTCAGGCTGCCCCCCGCCCCGCATCATAGACCAGAACACGGACCAGGCATCACAGCTGGATTTATTCAGAGACCAGTGCCACACGCCTGCCCCTGCCTCCTGGGGCCGCCCCGCAGCCGAGCCTCCTCCCTGCGCATCCCCCAGCGCCAGCCCCCCGCAGCCCAGCGCACAGCCCTCCTGCACCTCCCAGCCCCCCCTCAGCCTACAGTGCACAACCCCCAACCCCTCTGTCCCACCCCAAACCTGGCTCTTTCCCTCTGCGCCGCCTTCCTTTCTGCTCACGGTGCCCCTCCCCCTGGCTGGCCCCATAGCTGCCCCCCCAGCGCTGGGTTTACCCCTGCGCTGCCTGAGCACCCCCTGGTGCCTGGAGTGGGCTCAGGTCCCTCCCGCTTCCCCCAGCCGAGTTGCCCGCTGGGTCCAGCTTGCGGCTGATCTGCTCCAAGACGCTCAGCACCTGCTCCAGCTTGGTCAGTACCCGGGGGTCAGGACAGGGGGTGCAGGTGTCGGGGGCTGCGGCCGCCGGCTCATCTGTAGGCGGCTTGGAGGGGTCTGTGGGCACAAACCGGGCACACCCATCACCACGAGGGGCGTCCCTTCCCCTGCACCCACACTGCCCCCCACCTCACCCAGCAGGCAGTGCAGGGGGGGAGCAGGGCACTGGCTCGGGGCTCTCCCAGCAGGGGTGCTGTGGGGCTGGAAGCTCAGTCTGGGGGAGAAGGGGCAGGCGTGGACGGTGCAGGGACGGGACACTGGCCACGTGGGGGCTCCCAGCCCTGGAGAGCCAAGGGAGTGCTGGCCAGGCTGCGACCCCTCTCCCTGCAGCCTCCAGGCGAGCCCGTGGCAGCCCCAGCCAGCAGCGAGTCCCCGGCGGCCCCCAGCCAGCAGCGAGTCCCCGGCGGCTCCTAGTGAGCAGCGAGTCCACCACGGCTCCCAGTGAGCAGCGAGTCCCTGGCGGCCCCCAGGCTAGCAGCAAACCCATGGTGGCCCCTAGTGAGCAGCAAGCCCGAGGTGGCCCACAGCGAGTCCCCGGCAGCCCCCAGCGAGCAGCGAGTCCCCAGCAGCCCCCAGCGAGCAGTGAGCCCACGGAGCCCCAAGGGAGCACATGGCAGGCCCTGCGGTGGGCGTGCCAGCCTCTTACCCTCGACCTGAAGGACGACCTGCTTGATGCGCACGTCGGGTGCGTAGGTGACGTAGCAGCGGTAGTTGCCGGCGCTCTCGGGAGTCACCTTACTGAGGTGGAGCGCGGCGTTGCCGCTCTGCAACCCCTCCACGCTCAGGGTGGCACCCGGCCGACTCCCGCTCACCACCCCGTCGAACTCCACCAGCTGCCCGCCCCGGTGAAACCACTGCACAACCAGCTGTCTCAGGTCCACGGGCGGATTCGGCACAGAGAACTGGCACTTCAGCACCACGTCGTCCCCCACCTGGGCTCGCACCGGCGAGGCGTCCGTCTCCACCGCCAGCTTGCTGGCTGCAGGGGCACAGCGGGGCAGGCTCAGGGGGCGGCGGGGGGCACGGCGGGGCAGGCTCAGGGGGCAGCGGGGGGCACGGCGGGGCAGGCTCAGGGGCGGCAGGGGCACGGCGGGGCAGGCTCAGGGGCCGGCAGGGGGCACGGCGGGCAGGCTCAGGGGCGGCGGGGCACGGCGGGCAGGCTCAGGGGCAGCGGGGCACGGCGGGGCAGGCTCAGGGGCGGCGGGGGCACGGCGGGCAGGCTCAGGGGCGGCGGGGGCACGGCGGGGCAGACTCAGGGGTGGCGGGGGCACGGCGGGGGCAGGCTCAGGGGCGGCGGGGGCACGGCGGGCAGGCTCAGGGGCCGGCGGGGGGCACGGCGGGGCAGGCTCAGGGGCGGCGGGGCACGGCGGGCAGACTCAGGGGTGGCGGGGGCACGGCGGGGGCAGGCTCAGGGGCGGCGGGGACACGCGGGGCAGGGTTAGGGGCGGCAGGGGGCACGGTGGGGCAGGCTCAGGGACCCGGCAGGGGCACGACGGGCAGGCTCAGGGGCGGCGGGGACACGGCGGGGGCAGACTCAGGGGCGGCAGGGGCACGGCGGGGCAGACTCAGGGGCGGCAGGGGGCACGGCAGGGCAGGCTCAGGGACCCGGCAGGGGCACGACGGGGCAGGCTCAGGGGATAGCAGGGGGCACGACGGGGCAGGCTCAGGGGATAGCAGGGGGCACGGGGGCAGACTCAGGGGGCAGCAGGGGCACGGCAGGGCAGGCTCAGGGACCCGGCAGGGGGCATGGTGGGGCAGGCTCAGGGGGTGGCAGGGGGCACGGCGGGGCAGGCTCAGGGGCGGCGGGGACACGGCGGGGCAGGGTTAGGGGCGGCAGGGGCACGACGGGCAGGCTCAGGGGCGGCGGGGACACGGCGGGCAGACTCAGGGGCGGCAGGGGGCATGGTGGGGCAGGCTCAGGGGCCGGCAGGGGCACGACGGGCAGACTCAGGGGCGGCAGGGGGCATGGTGGGGCAGGCTCAGGGGCCGGCAGGGGGCACGACGGGGCAGGCTCAGGGGATAGCAGGGGCACGACGGGCAGGCTCAGGGGCGGCGGGGACATGGCGGGGCAGGGTTAGGGGTGGCAGGGGCATGGTGGGGCAGGCTCAGGGACCCGGCAGGGGCACGACGGGACAGGCTCAGGGGATAGCAGGGGCACGGCGGGGCAGACTCAGGGGCGGCAGGGGGCACGGGCGGGGCAGACTCAGGGGCGGCAGGGGGCACGGCGGGGCAGGCTCAGGGACCCGGCAGGGGGCATGGTGGGGCAGGCTCAGGGGGGCGGCGGGGGGCACGGGGCAGCCATGGGGTCCCTGTCACAGCCCAAAGTCACCCGGGGGGGCTATCTCTGCCCTGCTCCCTCCGGCACCTGCCCAGCCAGTGGGAACCAATGACTAGGGATTCCCGGGCCCCCAGGACCCCTCCCGGAGGCTCTGCCCTGTGGCTGGGGGACGAGTCGGCCCCATGGCGGGGCCCAGACACTCACCGCAGCCCTGGAGGAGGCCGAGGGCGAGCAGCAGGGTCAGGAGGGAGCAGCTCATGGTGGCTGGCGCTGAGTGCGTCTGCTCTGCAGGGCCCCGGGCTGGGGGGCAGCGCTATCGGGGCAGAGCCAACGGCCCCAGGAGGGCGCGGCCCAGGCACGTCTGGACCCGGAGATACGGGTCAACTGCTCGTTGGCTGACATGGCCCTGCCCCCTGTATGCGTCTGCCCCGGCCCTGCCCCCCCCACCTGTGTCTGCCCCTGCCCTGCCCTCCGCCTGCGTCTGCCCCGTCCTGCCCCCCTGCCTGCGTCTGCCCGGCCCTGCCCCCGCCTGCGTCTGCACCGGCCCTGCCCTCCGCCTGCGTCTGCCCGGCCCTGCCCTCCGCCTGCGTCTGCCCGGCCCTGCCCCACCTGTGTCTGCCCCTGCCCTGCCCTCCGCCTGTGTCTGCCCCGCCCCCCGCCTGCGTCCTGCCCCGCCCTGCCCTCCGCCTGCCTGTCTGCCCGGCCCTGCCCCCCACCTGTGTCTGCCCGGCCCTGCCCCCGCCTGCGTCTGCCCGGCCCTGCCCCACCTGTGTCCCTGCCCTGCCCTCCGCCTGTGTCTGCCCGTCCTGCCCCCCCGCCTGCGTCTGCCCGGCCCTGCCCCCGCCTGCGTCTGCACCGGCCCTGCCCTCCGCCTGCGTCTGCCCCGGCCCTGCCCCCCCCACCTGTGTCTGCCCCTGCCCTGCCCTCTGCCTGTGTCTGCCCCTGCCCTGCCCCCGCCTGCGTCTGCCCCGGCCCTGCCCTCCGCCTCGTCTGCCCCGACCTGACCCCGCCTGCGTCTGCCCGGCCCTGCCCCCGCCTTTGTCTGCCCCTGCCCTGCCCCCGCCTGCCTGCCCGGCCCTGCCCCCGCCTCGTCTGCCCCGGCCCTGCCCCTGCCTGTGTCTGCCCCTGCCCTGCCCCCTTGCCTGCGTCTGCCCCTGACCTGACCCCGCCTCGTCTGCCCGGCCCTGCCCCCTGCCTCCCGCCTGCGTCTGTCCCAGCCCTGCCCCGCCTGCGTCTGCCCCTGACCTGACCCCCGCCTCGTCTGCCCCGGCCCTGTCCCCGCCTTTGTCTGCCCCTGCCCCCGCCCCCCGCCTCGTCTGCCCGGCCCTGCCCCGCCTGCGTCTGCCCCTGACCTGACCCCCGCCTGCGTCTGCCCCTGCCCTGCCCCGCCTGCGTCTGTCCCGGCCCTGCCCCCCCGCCTGCGTCTGCCCGGCCCTGCCCCCGCCTCGTCTGCCCGGCCCTGCCCCCGCCTGCGTCTGCCCCTGCCCTGCCCCCTGCCTGCGTCTGCCCCTGCCCTGCCCCCGCCCGCGTCTGCCCCGGCCCTGCCCCCCGCCCGTGTCTGCCCGGCCCTGCCCCCGCCTGTGTCTGCCCCGGTCCTGCCCCCCTGCCTGTGTCTGCCCCTGCCCTGCCCCCCGCCTGCGTCTGCCCCTCCCGCTGTAGCTGGCTCAGGGCAGCTGCTTTGCTCCAGTCTGGAGCAGCGGGGTCCTGAGGCAAAGCTCAATGACCTGACCCCACTAATGCAGCGGCCGGGCGTGGGCGCTGCGGGGGGAGGTAAAACCAGGGCGACGTGCAGCCTGGGGCGGGAGTCCCTGGCTTACCGGACCACGGGGCTGGCTGGGGGTCCCCGGCTCACCCGGCCGGGCGCTGTCTGCCCCACACTGATCTGCCCCCCACGTCTGGCTTCGTTCTCCAGCTGGGGCTCGGTCTCAAGAGGCAGGATCCATCTCACAGGCCTGTTCCACGTAGGAACCGCTCGCGCCTCCTCGGGGGCACCGCCGCCCCTCGCGCACACGTGAAGCCCGTGCCACGCGGGGCAGCGTCCACTCTTGGAGCCACGGGCTCACGCTTGTGCTGCATTCACTGGCTGCTGTGTGCGTGTGCGTGTGTGTGCGCATGCGTGTGTGTGTGTGCGCGCGTGCGTGTGTGCCTGCATGTGAATGTGCATGCATGCGCGCGTGTGGGGGGAAAGGGGGTCTGTGCACGTGTGCGTGCGTGTGCGCGCCTGTGCGTGTGTCTGCGTGTGCCTGCGTGTGCGTGTATGGGGAAGGGGGTGTGTGTGCAAGTGTGTGTGTGCGGTCCGTGTGCATGTGTGTGTGTGCATGCCTGCACATGTGTGTGCGCGCATGTGCGTGCCTGCGTGTGCATGTGTGTGTGTGTGCACACGCGCACATGTGTGTGGGGAGGGGGGTGTGTGTGTGTGTGTGTGCGCGCGCGTGTGTGTGTGTGCGCACGTGTGTGCGTGCCTGCGTGTGCATTTGCATGTGTGTGTGAGTGTGTGTGTGTGCACACGCGCACATGTGTATGGGGAGGGGTGTGGGGGTGTGTGTGTGTGCATGTGCTTGTGCGTGCGCACGTGTGTGCGTGCCTGCGCGTGCATGTGCGTGTGTGTGTGCGTGTGTGTGTGCGCACGCACATGTGTGTGGGGGGAGGGGTGTGTGTGTGTGTGCATGTGTGCGTGCGTGTGTGTGCGTGCGCGCGTGTGTGCCTGCGCGTGCGTGCGTGTGCGTGTGTGTGCGCACGCACGCACACGTGTGTGGGGGGAGGGGGTGTGTGCGTGTGCATGTGCGTGTGTGTGCGTGTGTGTGCGTGCCTGCGTGCGCGTGCGTGCACATGTGCGTGTGTGCAGGGCTGGATTACCCAACAGGCAGACTAAGCACGTGCTTAGGGCACCAGCAAATCAGGGGCCCCAAAAAGAGGAGATTTTACGGGATAGTATTGTTTGTATTTTGAATTACATATAGGGGGCACCATCATCGTTTCATTCTTAGGGCCTCTATCTGCCCCTGCGTGTGTATGTGTTTGTGTGCATGTGTGTGTGTTTGCACGTGCGTCCGTGCGTGCGTGTGTGTGTGGTCACGTGCGTGTGCGCGCACGACTCCTACTGGCATGTGCTGCTCTGCAGTGACTCTTTGAGTGTGTGAGGGGCCCAGTGTGACGGCGTGTTGGGGACCCCCCGACCCTGCACCCCCGTCTGCAGCCAGATGGGACTCTGCCAGCCAGTAGAACAGGGGGGTTTATTGCTTCTCAGAGATACAGCCCAGCCCGGGTTCCATGTGGACATCGGAGTGAGGGGCCAGCAGCCTCAGACCCCTCGGGCTAGGGGGGTCCATCGCCCCCCTCAACCCTCAGCCCCCAGCTTAGTCTGTTCCCTTCATGTTCTCCCAGCCAACCTGCCCAGCTCCCAGGCCCTGCCCCCCAGCCAGGTGTCCGTCTCCGCCTCCCTCCCTTTGTCTCTCCTCTGGGGAGAGCCTTGTTAACTGCTCAGTGTCACCTTACTGGATTTTAAGGGAAGCAGCCAGGTCACTGCTGCACCCATGGGGGGGGGAGGGGGTTGCCCCAAAGTCTGTACAAAGGGGGCCACGTGAGGTGTCACACGAAAGCTTCTGTTCTACTGGTTCTGTATGTGCTATCCATGTAACGGTATAATCTCTGTGTGTGCAGTTAGACACACGTACTCGGGATGGATGCTGGACAATTCTCTGTCTGTGGCCGAGCAATGGGGCAAGAAAAGCTCAGCCTATGGCTATGCTAATTAGCGAGGAGACAGTGGATCTCTAGGTGCCAATACACACCTCAGGACTGTGACTGATACCTAAGGGCTACCAGCAGGGAACACAGGGATAGGCCACTGACCAGGTGACCTGCTGCGGCCGAGAAGATGCCAGGCGAGGTATAGAAGTGCCATGTGGCACCCTCCACCTGGTCTTCAGCTCAGCTCTTGATCCCAGATGCAGCCTCGCAGGGAACCACAAGACGAAAAGAACCGTGGACCCATCCTGACATAGGATGTACGCAAGAGACTTTTAAGCCAGCAGTTATAACATCTCTGCTACGAGCCTGCATCGAGAACTGGGCGACTCGGTGCATGTAATGTATGATACTTTAACAACCTCACTCTCAGGCTTTTCTTTCTCTTAGTTATAAACCTCTAGATTGTAGATTCTAAAGGACTGGCTCAGCGTGGTCTTGTGGGTAAGATCCAGAGTGTAAATTGACCTGGGAACTGTGGTTGGTTTCTTGGGACCAGAAGAACCTGTTCGGGGTGGGCGGGCTTGCGTTCCATAACCCCTCACCTGTGTGTTAGGCCCGGGGCTGTTAGGGGCACAGGAAGAGTTGGGGTGTCTGCGGGATTTTGCTCATGAGGCCTCTGGCTGGCCAGGCAGGCAGCTGGAGCGCTCGGTGTGACCGGTTTGTGGCCTGTTTGGGAAGGTCTCCAGTCTGGGGCTGTAAGGAGCCCCGAGTTTGAGCAATTCGCCCTGAGCAGACGCCCTCAGCGGTGCCCAGACCCGGCCCGGCCCGGCACACTCAGGCTGGGACTAGGTGTCTGGGCCAATACACGTGTGGCTGAGTCAGTGGGAATCACACAGCACAGCCAGGTGGGGACACCAGGTTACAGAGCAGTCAGCCCCCCCACGTCACACCCAGCGGGGCTGGGGTCTCTGGCGAGCACTCCTGGGGGAGGCACTAGGGGATGGCCCAGGCCGGCCTGGCACCCGAGCTGGGGGGAGGATTCAGGCCGGTGACACTTGGCCCGGGAAGCTGAACAAAGCAGGAGGCGGGTGGCCTGTGGGCAGTGGCTGGGGCTGTGGGTTAGTTTTCAGCTGGCTGGGGGAGGAGGGGGCCGAGCTGGCCTGGGGGCAGGAGCCCTGGCTCTGAGCCCCCTTCCCCCTCGCCCCCGTCCCCAGGCTGGGCTGGGCTGGCTGCTCCTGTCACAACAAGTCTGGGCTACGCTGTGTCCCTGGGACCCACCAAACCTTCTCTTCTACCTGCCGCCTGAGAGTCCCGCCTGGCTGGGCGGGGAGCAGGGCCCGGGGGCCCCCCCCCACACACCCTGTGACACCCCTCACCCCGGCTCAGCTGGACTCCCATGAGTCCTGCCCCCCAGCTGCAGCCTGGTATGAACCCCCATCCCAGGCACTAGCATGGGGGGGCACAGGGCAGCCCCCCAACCGCCCCTTCTCACCCACAGCTCCAGCATTTCTGGCCCCTTTAAGGGCGCCCGGCCAGAGCTGGCACCGCGCCAGGTCCACATTTAGCAACTCAAATCGCTGAGCCAGCAGGGGAGGGCAGACAGACGGACACGGGGCCTGCAGGGGCGGGCAGACAGACACAGGGACGGACAAGGCTCTACAGGGACAGACGGACACGGGGCCTGCAGGGGAGGGCAGACAGACACAGGGACGGACAAGGCTCTACAGGGACAGACGGACACGGGGCCTGCAGGGGAGGGCAGACAGACACAGGGACGGACAAGGCTCTACAGGGACAGACGGACACGGGGCCTGCAGGGGCGGACGGACAGACACAGGGACGGACAAGGCTCTACAGGGACAGACGGACACGGGGCCTGCAGGGGCGGACGGACAGACACAGGGACGGACAAGGCTCTACAGGGACAGACGGACACGGGGCCTGCAGGGACAGAGGCAGAGACACAGGGACGGACAAGGCTCTACAGGGACAGACGGACCTGCAGGCCTGCAGGGGCGGACGGACAGACACAGGGACGGACAAGGCTCTACAGGGACAGACGGACACAGGGGCCTGCAGAGATTGACAGAGGCCCCCCCGCCAGCCCAGGCACCATGGAGGGGACGTAAGCACCCCCTCCCCCCCCCGACCCCAGCCCCCAGCCCAGCCATAGTGCTGAGTGAGGGTTGGGGGCAACTGGGGAGGCTGCAGCCCTGACCCCCGTCTCCTCAGGGCCCCCCCCGCGGGCGGCGTACCGGGCAGCCATGGCGCTTGGCGGGGGAGGGGTGGGACTGGGGGGTTGCTGACCCCTGTCTCCTCAGGGCCCCCCCCGCGGGCGGCGTACCGGGCAGCCATGGCACTGGACGGGGAAGGGGTGGGACTGGGGGGTTGCTGACCCCCGTCTCCTCAGGGCCCCCCCCGCGGGCGGCGTACCGGGCAGCCATGGCACTGGACGGGGAAGGGGTGGGACTGGGGGGTTGCTGACCCCTGTCTCCCCAGGGCCCCCCCGCGGGCGGTGTACCGGGCAGCCATGGCACTGGACGGGGGAGGGGTGGGACTGGGGGGTTGCTGACCCCCGTCTCCCCAGGGCCCCCGCGGGCGTGTACCGGGCAGCCATGGCACTGGACGGGGAGGGTGGGACTGGGGGGTTGCTGACCCCCATTTTCCCAGGGCCCCCCGCGGGCGGCGTACCGGGCAGCCATGGCACTGGACGGGGGAGGGGTGGGACTGGGGGGTTGCTGACCCCTGTCTCCCCAGGGCCCCCCCGCGGGCGGTGTACTGGGCAGCCATGGCACTGGACGGGGGAGGGGTGGGACTGGGGGGTTGCTGACCCCTGTCTCCCCAGGGCCCCCCCGCGGGCGGCGTACCGGGCAGCCATGGCACTGGACGGGGGAGGGGTGGGACTGGGGGGTTGCTGACCCTGTCTCCCCAGGGCCCCCCCGCGGGCGGCGTACCGGGCAGCCATGGCACTGGACGGGGAAGGGGTGGGACTGGGGGGTTGCTGACCCCCGTCTCCCCAGGGCCCCCCCGCGGGCGGTGTACCGGGCAGCCATGGCACTGGACGGGGAAGGGGTGGGACTGGGGGGTTGCTGACCCCTGTCTCCCCAGGGCCCCCCCGCGGGCGGCGTACCGGGCAGCCATGGCACTGGACGGGGAAGGGGTGGGACTGGGGGGTTGCTGACCCCCGTCTCCCCAGGGCCCCCCCGCGGGCGGTGTACTGGGCAGCCATGGCGCTGGGCGGGGGAGGGGTGGGACTGGGGGGTTGCTGACCCCTGTCTCCCCAGGGCCCCCCCGCGGGCGGCGTACCGGGCAGCCATGGTGCTGAGCGGGGCTGGCGACGCGCTGGGCTACCGGAGGCAGCTGTGGGAATACTGCCCCTCGGGCCCCCAGATCCACGCCGAGCTGGCCCAGCTGGGGGGTTTGGGGGGCATCCGGGCTGCACCCCCCGACTGGCCCGTCAGCGATGACACCGTGCTGCACCTCGCCACCGCCGAGGCCCTGGGCACCGGTGAGCGGTGCGGCCCGGCCGGAGCCAGACAAGGCAGGGCAGTGAGGAAGGAAGAAGACTGGGGGGCACAGACTGACCCCTCTCACTGCCCCCCAGGGCTGGAGAGGAAGGGAAGGGGGAGGGGGAGGCAGAGAGGAGGGGGACGGACGACCATGGGGCTGACCCTTGTCACTGCTCCCCAGGGCTGGAGGGGGAGGGGGAGGCACAGAGGAGGGGGATGGACGACCATGGGGCTGACCCCTGTCACTGCCCCCCAGGGCTGGAGAGGAAGGGGAGGGGAAGGGGGAGGCAGAGAGGAGGGGGACGGACGGCCATGGGGCTGACCCCTGTCGCTGACCCCCAGGGCTGGAGGGAGAGGGGGAGGCACAGAGGAGGGGGAGGGACGGCCATGGGACTGACCCCTGTCGCTGCCCCCCAGGGCTGGAGGGAGAGGGGGAGGCACAGAGGAGGGGGAGGGACGGCCATGGGGCTGACCCCTGTCTCTGCCCCTCAGGGCTGGAGGGGGAGCCATTGCTGCAGGAGCTGGCGCGATGCTATGTAGCTGCGATGGGCGACATGGAGGGCAGAAAACCCGGCCCCACCAGCATCCTGGGTACGGTAGAGGCTGGCCCCCCTCCCATGCCTGGCACTCTGGGCACTGGGCCCCTGCCCGGCTGCCCCCGCACCCCACAGCTGACTGGCCCGTGGCCCAGAAGCCGGCACGTCACCGGCCCTCTCCCCGCAGGGACATCCCAGCTGCGCCCGGGCGAGCCGGCCGGGTACCGGATCCCCTTCAACCCCAGCGGGACAGGCTGCGGCGCGGCCATGCGCTCCATGGCCATCGGGCTCAGGTGGGGCCGGGCGCCAGAGGGGGCGAGGGTGGAGGGCCGGGCAGCCAGGGGATGGGGGTCATATTGGGGGGTTCAGCTGGGTGGGAACCTGGGGGGCCTGACCCTGCACTACCCCTGCTCCCCAGGTACCCGCGCCCCACTGAGCTACAGGCCCTGATCCAGACGAGTGTGGAGAGCGGGCGCATGACGCACCATCACCCCACAGGTGGGGGCACCAGGAGCTCGACGGGAAAACGGGCCCCATTGTAGGCATGAGGAAGGCTGCAGGAGGCCTAACGCCGGCCCTTGCAGGGACCTGGGGGCGCGTGGGGCTGACGTCTGCCCTTGCAGGGATCGGGGGGCGCGTGGGGCTGACGTCTGCCCTTGCAGGGATCTGGGGGCGCGTGGGGCTGACTCCGGCCCTTGCAGGGATCTGGGGGCGCGTGGGGCTGACGCCGGCCCTTGCAGGGATCTGGGGGCGCGTGGGGCTGAAGTCTACCCTTGCAGGGACCTGGGGGCGCGTGGGGCTGACGCCGGCCCTTGCAGGGACCTGGGGGCACGTGGGGCTGACGCCGGCCCTTGCAGGGACCTGGGGGCGCGTGGGGCTGACGTCTGCCCTTGCAGGGACCTGGGGGCGCGTGGGGCTGACGCCGGCCCTTGCAGGGACCTGAGGGCGCGTGGGGCTGGCGCCCGGCCCTTGCAGGGACCTGAGGCGCGTGGGGCTGGCGTCTGCCCTTGCAGGGACCTGGGGCGCGTGGGGCTGGCGTCTGCCCTTGAGACCTGGGGCTCGTGGGGCTGACGTCTGCCCTTGCAGGGACCTGGGGGCGCGTGGGGCTGACGCCGGCCCTTGCAGGGACCTGGGGGTGCGTGGGGCTGACGCCGGCCCTTGCAGGGATCTGGGGGCGCGTGGGGCTGACGTCTGCCCTTGCAGGGACCTGGGGGCGCGTGGGGCTGACGCCGGCCCTTGCAGGGATCTGGGGGCGCGTGGGGCTGACTCCGGCCCTTGCAGGGATCTGGGGGCGCGTGGGGCTGACGCCGGCCCTTGCAGGGTCCCTGGGGGCGCGTGGGGCTGACGCCGGCCCTTGCAGGGACCTGGGGGCGCGTGGGGCTGACGCCGGCCCTTGCAGGGTCCCTGGGGGCGCGTGGGGCTGACTCCGGCCCTTGCAGGGTCCCTGGGGGCGCGTGGGGCTGACGTCTGCCCTTGCAGGGATCTGGGGGCGCGTGGGGCTGACTCCGGCCCTTGCAGGGTCCCTGGGGGCGCGTGGGGCTGACGTCTGCCCTTGCAGGGACCTGGGGGCGCGTGGGGCTGACGCCGGCCCTTGCAGGGTCCCTGGGGGCGCGTGGGGCTGACGCCGGCCCTTGCAGGGATCTGGGGGCGCGTGGGGCTGACGCCGGCCCTTGCAGGGTCCCTGGGGGCACGTGGGGCTGACTCCGGCCCTTGCAGGGACCTGGGGGCGCGTGGGGCTGACGTCTGCCCTTGCAGGGTACCTGGGGGCGCGTGGGGCTGACTCCGGCCCTTGCAGGGACCTGGGGCGCGTGGGGCTGATGCTGGCCCTTGCAGGGATCTGGGGGCACATGGGGCTGACTCCGGCCCTTGCAGGGACTTGGGGGTGCGTGGGGCTGACGCCGGCCCTTGCAGGGATCTGGGGGCGCGTGGGGCTGACGCCGGCCCTTGCAGGGACTTGGGGGCGCGTGGGGCTGACTCTGGCCCTTGCAGGGACTTGGGGGCGCGTGGGGCTGACGTCTGCCCTTGCAGGGACCTGGGGGCGCGTGGGGCTGACGTCTGCCCTTGCAGGGACCTGGGGGCGCGTGGGGCTGACTCCGGGCCTTGCAGGGACCTGGGGGCGCGTGGGGCTGACGCCGGCCCTTGCAGGGACCTGGGGGCGCGTGGGGCTGACGTCTGCCCTTGCAGGGATCTGGGGGCGCGTGGGGCTGACGTCTGCCCTTGCAGGGTCCCTGGGGGCGCGTGGGGCTGACTCCGGCCCTTGCAGGGACCTGGGGGCGCGTGGGGCTGACGCCGGCCCTTGCAGGGACCTGGGGGCGCGTGGGGCTGACGTCTGCCCTTGCAGGGACCTGGGGGCGCGTGGGGCTGACGTCTGCCCTTGCAGGGACCTGGGGGCGCGTGGGGCTGACGCCGGCCCTTGCAGGGACCTGGGGGCGCGTGGGGCTGACGCCGGCCCTTGCAGGGACCTGGGGGCGCGTGGGGCTGACGTCTGCCCTTGCAGGGACCTGGGGCGCGTGGGGCTGACTCCGGCCCTTGCAGGGACCTGGGGGCGCGTGGGGCTGACGCCTGCCCTTGCAGGGATCTGGGGGTGCGTGGGGCTGACGCCGGCCCTTGCAGGGACCTGGGGGCGCGTGGGGCTGACTCCGGCCCTTGCAGGGACTTGGGGCTGCGTGGGGCTGACGCCTGCCCTTGCAGGGACTTGGGGGCGCGTGGGGCTGACGCCTGCCCTTGCAGGGACCTGGGGGCGCGTGGGGCTGACGCCGGCCCTTGCAGGGACCTGGGGGCGCGTGGGGCTGACGCCGGCCCTTGCAGGGATCTGGGGGCACGTGGGGCTGACTCCGGCCCTTGCAGGGACCTGGGGGCGCGTGGGGCTGACTCCGGCCCTTGCAGGGTACCTGGGGGCGCGTGGGGCTGACTCCGGCCCTTGCAGGGACCTGAGGCGCGTGGGGCTGACGCCCGGCCCTTGCAGGGATCTGGGCGCGTGGGGCTGACTCCGGCCCTTGCAGGGACTTGGGGCGCGTGGGGCTGACGCCGGCCCTTGCAGGGACTGGGGCGCGTGGGGCTGACGCCGGCCCTTGCAGGGATCTGGGGGCGCGTGGGGCTGACGCCGGCCCTTGCAGGGACTTGGGGGCGCGTGGGGCTGACGCCGGCCCTTGCAGGGACCTGGGGCTGCGTGGGGCTGACTCCGGCCCTTGCAGGGACTTGGGGGCGCGTGGGGCTGACGTCTGCCCTTGCAGGGACCTGGGGGCGCGTGGGGCTGACGCCGGCCCTTGCAGGGATCTGGGCGCGTGGGGCTGGCGCCTGCCCTTGCAGGGACCTGGGGGCGCGTGGGGCTGGACTCTGCCCTTGCAGGGACCTGGGGCGCGTGGGGCTGACGTCTGCCCTTGCAGGGATCTGGGGGCGCGTGGGGCTGACGTCTGCCCTTGCAGGGACCTGGGGGCGCGTGGGGCTGACGTCTGCCCTTGCAGGGACTTGGGGCGCGTGGGGCTGGCGCCGGCCCTTGCAGGACCTGGGCGCGTGGGGCTGGCCCTGCCCTTGCAGGATCTGGGGCGCGTGGGGCTGACGCCGGCCCTTGCAGGGATCTGGGGCGCGTGGGGCTGACGCCGGCCCTTGCAGGGACCTGGGGGCGCGTGGGGCTGACGTCTGCCCTTGCAGGGACCTGGGGGCGCGTGGGGCTGACGTCTGCCCTTGCAGGGATCTGGGGGCGTGTGGGGCTGACGTCTGCCCTTGCAGGGACCTGGGGGCGCGTGGGGCTGACGTCTGCCCTTGCAGGGACTTGGGGCGCGTGGGGCTGACGCCGGCCCTTGCAGGGACCTGGGGGCGCGTGGGGCTGACGCCGGCCCTTGCAGGGATCTGAGGCGCGTGGGGCTGGCGCCGGCCCTTGCAGGATCTGGGGCGCGTGGGGCTGACGCCGGCCCTTGCAGGGACCTGGGGGCGTGTGGGGCTGACGCCGGCCCTTGCAGGGACTTGGGGGTGCGTGGGGCTGACGTCTGCCCTTGCAGGGACCTGGGGGCGCGTGGGGCTGACGTCTGCCCTTGCAGGGACTTGGGGGTGCGTGGGGCTGACGCCTGCCCTTGCAGGGTACCTGGGGGCGCTGGCCGCGGCGCTGTTCACGGCCTACGCGGTGCAGGGGCGGCCGCTGGTGCAGTGGGGAGCCGGCCTGATGCAGACGCTGCCCCTGGCCCAGGCCTACGTGCAGGACGCGGGTGTCGACACCCAGCCCAACATGGAGGCTTGGAGCTACTTCCCCCAGAAATGGGGCTGGTGAGTGCGGGGCAGGAGGAGGTTGGGGGGATTGTGTGAGAATAGGGCAGGGACTGGGAAGGGGGCAGGGCCCATGGGGCAGGGCAGGTGCCAGTGCTCACCTTGCTGCCCACAGGTACCTGGCTGAGCGGGGCCTGAGTGAGGGGCGCGGCCCCCCCCGGTTCCCGTCCCCCTACGGCCCAGCAGAGCGGGACGGGATCTACCGGAGCTTCAGCCTGGAGGGCTGGGCAGGCCGCAGCGGGCACGACGCCCCCATGATCGCCTACGACGCACTGCTGGGCGCCGGCGCCAGCTGGGACCAGCTCTGCAGCCGCGCCATGTTCCACGGGGGTGAGTGCCCCCCCAGCACCAGCCGCCTCCCGTCCCCCCCGGCACCAGCCGCCTCCTGTCCCCCCCGGCACCAGCTGCCTCCTGTCCCCCCCAGCACCAGGCGAGGGTCCCGTGTGCCCAGCTGTGCTGGTCTCTCCGCAGGTGACAGCGACTCGACGGGCGTCATCGCGGGCTGCTGCTGGGGGCTGCTGCACGGGCTGGCCGGGGTCCCCGCGGGGAACCACGAGGCCCTGGAGTACCGGTCGCGCATGGAGGCAGCCGCCGACCAGCTCCACGCCCTGGCCTGGGGGGAGAGCGCCCCGTGAGCCCCTGCCCCGGCACGGCTGCCTGCAGCCCCGCTCTCAGCCCGGCCCCCACCCGCGTCTACCGCTCCAGCCCCTGCCCCGCCCGCCAGCCCCTTTCTCCAGCTGCCTGTGGGCTCCGCCCTGCTCAATAAAGCTGCTGCCTTCCACTGCTGGGGGAATCGGGGGGCAGGGGCCGAGCTCACAGCCTGGCCCAGGCGGGCTCCCCTGCGCCCCTCCCGGGGGCGGCTGCGCGGGCAGACGGGGCCGGGGCTGGCAGGGGGCACCCACAGGCCTCGCCCTGGGCAGCGCCAGGCAGGCTGGTGCCGGGGAGTGGGGGAGGGTGGAGCAGGCAGCCCCTCCCTGGGTCGGACGGGCCCCACTGCTTCAGGCACAGGGTGCTGCGGGGCCCAGGCCTGGGAAGGTTCAGGGGGACAGAGCCGGCTGGGCAGGGGGCAGCTCGGTCTCCTTGGGCCTCCTGGGCACCGGCCTCTGCCCCCAGGAGCGCACGTGGGGGCAGGGGGATTCTGGGACAAGGCCCTTGTGGGTTGGGGGCGACCCGCCGCTGCGGGGTCCTGCGGCCGGCAGGGCTTGGGGAGCCCTGGGGGGGGGCAGGGGCCCGGTCCCCAGCCAGCACGGCCCCAGTGCTGACTGCAGTGCACTGGCCCCAGGGGCAGGAGCCAGGAACACGGGGCTGGCCCATGCAACGCGCAGCCGCCAGGACGGGGCACTACCTGCCCGCCTGGAGCCAGCCCCCAGCCCTTGCAACACGCTCAGACAAGGCTCAGCCCGGCCTCCTCCTGGCACGTACTGCTCCCCCCGGCCAGGCCGGCTCTGGGCCCCCCCGTTCACCTCCGCGCACTGCTGAACTGCCTTGTGGTTCCCGCCCCGGCCCCGAGGGGAGTTTTCGGGCTGAGCCCTTTCGCAGCAATAGAAACAGCATTTGCACCCAGGGCCCCCGCGCTGGGCTCCGTGGGGCTCACCTGGGAGTTCGTAACAACAGGAGTAGCATTGGCTGGGCTTGGTGACCCACTCACCACCCCCAGGCACCCTCGTCTGATGTGTCCAGGGGTCCCACACAAGAGACACGCCACCCGCCTCCCCTGGGCGTAGCGGCTGTTTGGTGCATGAGCGTTTCACCTTTAAACCCTTCTCCTCCCCTGGACGGGGGGGGCGGGGGGCGGGTGGGATAGATGCTACTCTTGCGAGGGGGGCTGCACCCATTTTGGGCCCTATTCTGGATATGGGCATCTGAAAACTCTGCAGCCCGCAGGACAGACTCAGGCTCCCGATCACACACAGCCGCCCTGGCCTGGTCGGGCACAATATCCACAAACGGCTCCAGGGTGACCAAACCCAGCAGTCTCTCACAATCCCCTTCGCTTTGGCGCCCACAGCCCGCCTGGTAACACAGCCCAGCAGCTGGGGAGCACGCTCCACATACGCACAGGCACTGGGCACTGGAAAGCTCCCAAATTTAACCCGCTGGGGGTCAGGGGTAACCTTGAACCGTCTCAGCGCGTAGTCTTTAAACCGTCCGTCGTCTAAGGCTTCTCCCTCCCTGATCATTGAATACCTCCCTGGCCTTGTCAGTCAGCCCGCTCCTCAGGACAGGCGAGCGCTGGTCCTCTGGGACCCGGTTCCGGTCGGCCGGCTCCTCAGGACAGGCGAGCGCTGGTCCTCTGGGACCCGGTTCCGGTCGGCCCGCGCCTCAGGACAGGCGAGCGCTGGTCCTCTGGGACCCGGTTCCGGTCGGCCCGCGCCTCAGGACAGGCGAGCGCTGGTCCTCTGGGACCCGGTCGGCCCGCGCCTCAGGACAGGCGGCGCTGGTCCTCTGGGACCCGGTTCCGGTCGGCCGGCGCCTCAGGACAGGCGAGCGCTGGTCCTCTGGGACCCGGTTCTGGTCGGCGCCTCAGGACAGGCGAGCGCTGGTCCTCTGGGACCCGGTTCCGGTCGGCCCGCGCCTCAGGACAGGCGAGCGCTGGTCCTCTGGGACCCGGTTCCGGTCGGCCGGCGCCTCAGGACAGGCGAGCGCTGGTCCTCTGGGACCCGGTTCTGGTCGGCGCCTCAGGACAGGGGAGCGCTGGTCCTCTGGGACCCGGTTCTGGTCAGCGCCTCAGGACAGGCGAGCGCTGGTCCTCTGGGACCCGGTTCCGGTCGGCCGGCGCCTCAGGACAGGCGAGCGCTGGTCCTCTGGGACCCGGTTCTGGTCGGCGCCTCAGGACAGGGGAGCGCTGGTCCTCTGGGACCCGGTTCTGGTTGGCGCCTCAGGACAGGCGAGCGCTGGTCCTCTGGGACCCGGTTCCGGTCGGCCCGCGCCTCAGGACAGGCGAGCGCTGGTCCTCTGGGACCCGGTTCCGGTCAGTTGGTGCCTCAGGACAGGCGAGCGCTGGTCCTTTGGGACCCGGTTCTGGTCGGCGCCTCAGGACAGGCGAGCGCTGGTCCTCTGGGACCCGGTTCTGGTCGGCGCCTCAGGACAGGCGAGCGCTGGTCCTCTGGGACCCGGTTCCGGTCGGCCCGCGCCTCAGGACAGGCGAGCGCTGGTCCTCTGGGACCCGGTTCCGGTCAGTTGGTGCCTCAGGACAGGCGAGCGCTGGTCCTTTGGGACCCGGTTCTGGTCGGCGCCTCAGGACAGGCGAGCGCTGGTCCTCTGGGACCCGGTTCTGGTCAGCGCCTCAGGACAGGCGAGCGCTGGTCCTCTGGGACCCGGTTCCGGTCGGCCGGCGCCTCAGGACAGGCGAGCGCTGGTCCTCTGGGACCCGGTTCTGGTCGGCGCCTCAGGACAGGGGAGCGCTGGTCCTCTGGGACCCGGTTCTGGTCGGCGCCTCAGGACAGGCGAGCGCTGGTCCTCTGGGACCCGGTTCTGGTCGGCGCCTCAGGACAGGCGAGCGCTGGTCCTCTGGGACCCGGTTCCGGTCGGCCGGCTCCTCAGGACAGGCGAGCGCTGGTCCTCTGGGACCCGGTTCCGGTCGGCGCCTCAGGACAGGCGAGCGCTGGTCCTCTGGGACCCGGTTCTGGTCGGCGCCTCAGGACAGGCGAGCGCTGGTCCTCTGGGACCCGGTTCCGGTCGGCCCGCGCCTCAGGACAGGCGAGCGCTGGTCCTCTGGGACCCGGTTCGGTCGGCCGCGCCTCAGGACAGGCGGCGCTGGTCCTCTGGGACCGGTTCTGGTCAGGCGCCTCAGGACAGGCGAGCGCTGGTCCTTTGGGACCCGGTTCTGGTCGGCGCCTCAGGACAGGCGAGCGCTGGTCCTCTGGGACCCGGTTCCGGTCGGCCGGCTCCTCAGGACAGGCGAGCGCTGGTCCTCTGGGACCCGGTTCTGGTCGGCGCCTCAGGACAGGCGGCGCTGGTCCTCTGGGACCCGGTTCGTCGGCGCCTCAGGACAGGCGGCGCTGGTCCTCTGGGACCCGGTTCCGGTCGGCCTCAGGACAGGCGGCGCTGGTCCTCTGGGACCCGGTTCTGGTCGGCGCCTCAGGACAGGCGGCGCTGGTCCTCTGGGACCCGGTTCTGGTCGGCGGCCTCAGGACAGCGCTGGTCCTCTGGGACCCGGTTCCGGTCGGCGCCTCAGGACAGGCGAGCGCTGGTCCTCTGGGACCCGGTTCCGGTCGGCGCCTCAGGACAGGCGAGCGCTGGTCCTCTGGGACCCGGCTCACAGTGCAAATACGTTCAAAGGTGGCCAAAAGCCCCGTCTCCTCGTTGTCTGTGTGGACGGGATGGACCCTTTCCCAGCTCCTGCTGGCCAGTGCGGGCCGGCTCTCAGGTGGCTGCAGCCTTCTCTGCTCCTCAGGCACTTGCAGCTGGAGCCGCCTGGCTCTCTCCTCCGCTGCCAGCTCTTCCATTCGCCGTGCGTGGGCTGCCTCCGTCTCCTGCCGATGCAGGCGGGCAAGAGCCCTTTCGTGGGCCAGCTCCACTCCCTTCAATGCAGCAGCATGCGGGGCATCGGGTGGGCGCCGCTCTCTTGCCTGCTGGTCACCCGGCGTTAGCAAAGATCTCAGCTCTGGCTCTGTCCCTTTCTCTCTAAAGTCAGTGCCTCTCTCCAAGCACAAGGCTTCCAGACGCTCATACTGCTGCTGCCTCATTGCAGCTGCTCCTTACTCAACCCAACTCTCAACACCAAAATCCAGTGTAGACAGCGTGGGGTCCTGATCCAACACTCAGCTGACCAAGTTCTGGGAATCCTGCCCGCTACGCTACTGACGGACCGGGCCAGGTCTGGGCACCGCTGAGGGCATCCACTCAGGGCAAATTGCTCAAACTCGGGGCTCCTTACAGCCCCAGACCAGAGACCTTCCCAGACAGGCCACACACCAGTCACACCGAGTGCTCCAGCTGCCAGTCCGGCCAGCAGGAAGCCTCACGAGCCAAACCCCTCAGACACCCCAGCTCTCCCTGTGCCCCAATCAGCCCCGGGCCTAACACAGGCAAGGGGTTATAGAACCCTATCCCACCCACCCTGAACGGGTCCTCCCGGGCCCAAAGAACCAGCCCCAGTTCCCGGTCAGTTTACACTTTAGATCTTACCCACAAGAGCACGCTGGGCCAATCCTTTGGAATCTAAAATCGAAAGGTTTATTAACAAGCAAGAAAAGGTGGAGAGTGAGGTTGTTGCGGAGAATACATCACATGCACCAATCGCCAAGTTCCTGATGCAGGCTCTAGCAGAGATGTTGCAAACTGCTAGCTTAGAAGTCCCTGGTGTACGTCCTGTATCCGGACGGGTCAGCAATCCTTCCCGGCTCTGTCCCTCCCAAGGCTGCATCTGGGATCAGTAGCAAGATTGGAGGCAAGATGGAGACGACCTCATGGGATTTTGATATCTCTGGGGTCTCCCAAACTGGAGCTGGTCACATGATGGCGTGTTTCACATGCTGGCAGCCATGAGATACAGCCGCATTCCTCAGGTGTGTATTGGCCACTCAGAGCCAGCGTCCATGCAGCAGTGCTAGTTAGCACAGCCAGTCACTGACCAACCCTTCCTCACAACAGGCAGTCCAGGCCCATTGCTCTGTCTCAGAGAGCGTTCCCAGTACCAGCACAGAGCACGTATTCATAACTCCACATACAGACATCACACGAGCACACGAGTAGCACACATAGAATCAGCAGAACAGAAGCTTTTGTTTGACACGTCACATGGCCCACTTGGTACCGAATCTGGGGCAAACGCCCCCCAGGGGTGCACCAGTGATCTGTCTGCTCCCCTTAAAAGCCAATAACGTGAGACACACTCTGGCTCGCCGGGCATCCCGGGAGCCCCACTGGGACCCAGAGCCTGTAGCTCCGACCGGTCGTTCTCCACCAGCAGAGCCATCAGCTGCTCCTCAGCGAACCCCCCCCCGCTCAGCCCCCTGCCCCGACGGGCCAGGTCGCTCTGACGGAGCTGGGCACAGGCCATTCCCCGCTGGGTCCTTCAGCGCCCTCGCTCGGCGCTGGCAGCCCCTCGCTGCAAAGCACCCGCAGCCAACGGCCTACAGGCTGCACCTCAACCATCCTCTGCTGCCACGTGTCCTGGCTCTCAGGTCGCTCCCACACCCGGCCCGGCCGTCCATGGGCAGGACCCCCCCCCCCAGTGCGACAACCCTTCCCGGGGCGCCCACGCCTCTCCAGCAGCGGTTAGACAGTGTGACGACGCAGTCGGGGGTCCCCCGATCCCGCACCCCGGAGCAGCCAGAACAGACTCCGCCAGGCGTAGAACAGGGGGGTTTATTGCCCCTCCAGGGTACAGCCCAGCACAGACGTGGGGTGGTTACAGGAATCGGGGCCAGGGTGTTTCAGACCCCTTGGGTTAGGGGGGTCTCTCACCCCTGGCCCTCAGCCCCAGCAACCTCAGTCTGTCTCCCTCATGGTTCCAGCCCCAGACTGCCACAGCCCCTCCACCCAAAACCTGGTGCTGGTCTCTGCCTCCCTGCCTTTGTCTCCCTCCCTGGGAGGCTGAGCCTGGGTGTCTGGGTTCATACACATGCGGGTAAGTCAGTGGGAATCTCCCATCCCTGCGCAGGGGGACCCCGGGTCACAGAGCAAGCTGGCCCCCCTCCTCTACTATGCCCCATCTCTCCCCCCTCCGAGAGCGAACTGAGCAGGGTCACTCCACTTGTGGCCTGGGGAAGTTCAGCCCCCCGCCGGCTACAGCAGTGGCGGTGACACTGGCGCTCCCCTTGGCTTGGGCCGGCCGCGGCGCTGCCCTGCAGGAGCCGGCTCCCCCCGTTCGGCTGCTGGTCGACTTTGAGGGGCCGGCGCGGGCCCACTCTCTGCGGTCACACCAGCCCCTCTGCTTCCCTTGGGCTCTGGCTACGGTCTCTCTGGCCCGCTCTCACCTGGGGGGTCCACCCCTCCGCCTCCGGGACGGCACCTCTCAGGGCCTCCAGCCCCCTGCCTCCGCCGTGAGCCCCTCCGGGGGTCCCCACCCTCTGGACCCCGGGGCCCCCCTCCCAGAGGGGCTAGCGCAGCCTGTTCCCCAGCCCAGAGCGACCCCCAGCCAGCGCCGACAGGAGGGTGTGACAGTGGGGGGTGCTGTCTACTTTTAACCCAGAGTTCCTGCCGGCTGTATTGGGGCGTGTGAGTCCCAATGACACCTAAGCCCCAGCCTGAGCAGGTAACAACCCTGTTCCCAGAGAGAGGGACAAACGAAGCGAGGCGGGGTAGGGCCGGGGAGTGGGTTAGTGTCGGCGGGGCTAGGGGAATGAGGGTGTTTTGGACCAAGGCAGGGGGTGACGCCCCTCCCCCCAGGAGGACTCAGGCTCTGCCCTGGCTCCTGTGTCAGCATCGATCCCACGCTGCACCGCATCTCTGAGAAGCAATAACCCTTCTACTCTACTGGCCGCCTGTCACCTCTGGCTGCGGACGGGGGCGCAGGGTCGGGGGCCCCCTGACACGTTGTCACAGAGGGTTTATGGACTTTGAACCCAGCCCAGGGTCTCTCAGGCCTGTGGGCCTGGCCCCCCAGCCCCGTATGTCTGAGTCTGCCCTGCAGCCAGGGGGGCTCTGCCTGCTCTGCCCGCTGCCCAGATCCGCAGCCCCCGTCTGCCAGCCCAGCCCCCAACACCCCCAGCAACTGCCCCTCCCCGCCCAGTGTCTGTCCCCAGGTAACAGGGTCGCCTGGGCCCCTCTTCTCCCCTCCCCGTCCAACGTTCTCCCCTCGCTGGGACCAGCTGGGTGGGTCCTGGGGTCTCCCCTCTGCAGCCCCTTGTCTGGGGTCTGCCGGAACCAGCCGTGTGCTCTGAGCGGGGCCAGGCACCAGGGCACCAGTCGCCGGGCTCCCTCCCGTGCCAGGCCGGGCTGGGTCTGGGCACCGCTGAGGGCGTCCGCTCAGGGCGAATTGCTCAAATTCGGGGCTCCTTACAGACCCCAGACTGGAGACCTTCCCAAACAGGCCACAAACCAGTCCCACCGAGCGCTCCAGCTGCCTGCCTGAAGCCTCACGAGCAAAACCCCTTAGACACCCCAGCCATAGCCGTGCCCCAAACAGCCCCGGGCCTGCACATGGGTGAGGGGTTATAGGACCCAATCTCACCCACTCTGAACCAGTTCTTCCGGTCCCAAGAAACCAGCCCCAGGGCCTGGTCAGTTTACCCTCTGGACCTTACCCACGCTGGGCTAGTCCGTTAGAACCTAACATCTAAAGGTTTATTACGAAAAGGAAGAGAAGCACGAGAGAGGTTTGTGGAATCCATCTCGTGACGTAGCTGCCATTTCATGTAGGGGTGAAGGTCACGTCGTTGTAGTTGTGAGAAAGTGAACCATTTGTTACAATGCTGAACGTCTGCCCAGCAACAAGCCTGTTTGTTATGCAGTTTGCTAAGGTAGAAGAGGCTGTAGTTATATTTGTAGAAGTAAAGACTTCACTCAGTTTACGTGGCTAAACAGACAGTTTTATTGGCCAATAAAAGCAAAGTGAGCCAAGCGTGGTCCAAGCAGAGCCGGGCCCAGTAAGGCTGCTAATACAATCAATACTGGTATCTTTATACCCTGAACCAAACAGTCTGACGTCAGGGCATCCAATTACAGAAATCATCAATTAGACTAGGAAAAACAAAGCCTTATCAACAAGATGGCGGACAGGTACAAGGGAGTGCCTCTCCTCTCTGAACCAGCCCAATGAACCATTCCAATAGCACATCTGCCTTGGCCTGGCACATGGGGTGATAGAAAGTTCACTCTGGCCTACGTGCAAAGGCAAAAAGCTGAAATAGTTTCTGCTATACAAGATGGCTTCTAGCTAAACATAAAATGGTTTCTACAACTGAACGTCTGCCCAGCAACAAGCCTGTTTGTTATGCAGTTTGCTAAGGTAGAAGAGGTTGTAGTTGTATTCTTAGGCAGAACACACTCTGGTGGGTTCTCGCTATGCTGCAGCATTTTTAAATCACCGATTCTCCGGACCTTTGCTGAGTGCGAAGCTCGTTTCGACAATTTGGAGGTTCCACTGAGATCCTAAGCGTCGGCTCCCTGCCCCGGTGCTGGACTGCCGCCCTGCAACCCCCTCAGTGCACACGAACAGGTGAGAGGACACCAGCTTCGCAAATTTCCTCATTTGTAGGGGCTTGAGGGTCGGTCTCCACCGCCTGGTCAGTGAGTTCCGACTACGGGATTTCTCCTACGTTTATTATCTTATGGGGAGTAGTTTATTGTTGTGTGTTATGTGTGTCTGTCTGTATGTTGTGTGTTATGTGTGTCTGTCTGTATGTTCTGAAAGCCAAGCAGCCGCCCCAGCCTGCCCGCTAGAAGCAATCCAGTGACCGGGCAGTGTCTGAACGCAAGGGCTTGGCAGACAGAGTCGTCTGAATTTGTCTGTCAAACTGTCTCTGAAGAAGGATGCCGGGCTGCCTTTATGGCAGGCTGTGACGACGCGTTGGGGTCCCCTGACTCCTGCACCCCCGTAATGTCACGAACAGACTCCACCAGCCCGTAGAATGGAGGGAGTTTATTCCTTCTCCAGGATACAGCACAGCACAGCACAGCACCGATGTAATCTGGTTACAGGGCAGGTCTAGGATGCCTCAACCCCCCTTGAGATGGGGGAGACTGGGCCCCTAAATCCCAGCCCCTGGCTTAGGCTGGTTCCTCCATGATCCCAGACAGAAACTAAAACCACTCTTCCAGCCCTGCCCCCAGCCAGGGCAGCATTCCCCCTTCCTTTGTCTCTCTCCTTGGGGGGTAGCTGGTCAGACAGGTTGAGAGACCCTCTTTGCATAATGACTCATCCTTCTGGGCTGTGGTACCGATGGCAGCCATTGGGGATTACCACAGAGCCAGCATAGAAACCAGCCAGATACCCCACTACGTCACACAGGCGCCTCCCCTGGTGTAGGGTCCTAATGAAGTCTGGTTGGAAGTGCCGGGTGCCTTAGGGCAGCGCCACTTCACAGAGATCAGGTACCTGGAAGTGCCAGGCAGTTTAAACTAGCACCACTTCAAGAAAATTAAGTGCCGGGTGTCTTAGGGCAGCGCCACTTAAGGAAAAATTAAACCCCATGGGAACAGGGCAGCGTAAAAACCATTCCTGTCCCAGAAAAGAGTACTCCTGCTTATTTTATGTACACGCGCCATGGGCCCGAAACGTGCACATTGTTAGAAAAGTGGAATGGGTATACCCAAAATGACCCATCAAAACAGTTTCCCCCGACGGGCACTTTTAATCTGGACAAAATTGTACCACTCAGGGGCGCCCTTGAAAGTCGTGGCTCCAAAACACCAGATGCTCAGTGGTCAACTTATTTTTCATGGTATGAAGAACCCTCTAAGCGCTTAACCGAGTCCAAACTTTCTAGTTTGAAAAAACTCGAATAATAAATTAAAAGCCCAACTGCAAACAGCCGTTAAATCTCCTAAACTTTGCCCTCAAATTTCCCAAATCGGAAAAGAAAAACTACCAATGGAAACAGAGCAGCCAGATAGTGATCTTCTTGATTGGCTGCCACCTTCTTGCACATCTAAAAACCCAAATGTATACCCCCCAGCACCTCCGCACCCAGTCCCCGAGGATAAAAGTTCTGATCTAGGTGCTCACACTCCATGGCTGTGTCTACACTGGGCCACTTATTCCGGAAAATCAGCCGCTTTTCCGGAATAAGCTGCGAGCTGTCTACACTGGCCCCTTGAATTTCCGGAAAAGCACTGACGATCTACTGTAAGAAATCAGCTGCTTTTCCGGAAAAACTATGCTGCTCCCGCTCGGGCAAAAGTCCTTTTTCCGGAAAACCCAGGCATAAAGTGTCAAATTTAAGCATGAATGACAGTTCAGAGGATTCTCTTTCAAGTCTGGTGTTAAAATGTCTTTGAAGCAGGATGCAGGTAGTTAAGTCGTTGAGACAATGCCCTTTCTGGTTGAAATGGCAAGAAACTGTTTTTTCTTTGTGATTGTGACCGCGCCCCCAGACAGGGGGGTGGGTCATGGACCCAATGTCCTCGGTCCGCCCCTCCCCTTGTCTCGTCCTGGGACGTCTGGCCCTCTGAAACCCAATTGGTCGGCCGCTTTCCGGCCACACCCTTTAGTTATGAGTCCACCCGTTGTGTTGAGTTTGGTCTCCTCTTAGAGACGGAGGAGGAAGGGGGCCCGGGCCCGCCCTCACTTGCGGGCCCCAGCCCAGGGCCCTAAGGACTCGGACTGCACGGCAGTCCCAGTCCGGCTGACGGGGTCGTGCCCCTAAACTCGCCAGTCCACGGGCTTGATTCGCCGCCCTGCCCTGGGCTACTTCCTTCCTCTTCTTACCGGGTCCCTCCAGCCTCTCCAGGGCCGACGGCTCGGGGTTTCTACCCCCCCTCTGGCGAGCCCGCTCGCTCCTGCCGGTCCCCCTTCTCTCTGCGGCCCGGCGGGTTTTAAAGTTCCCGCTTGTGACCGTGCCCCTGGACGTTGACGTACGTCTGGCTCTCGGCGCCAGTCAGCTGGGTGTTCCGCCCCTCCCCCTTCCGGCGGCCGCCGCGGCACTCTCTCCCCATGCTGCGGCCTGGGAGCAACTGGCGCACGGCCGGTAAGCGCTCCCCAGCAGCGCCAATAGGGTGTTCGCCCCGCCCGGGTCAGTGCGTGGTCTCGGTGCCCCATCACAGTGATCCTGTCTAATATCTGTTTTGTGTGCATTGATTCTTTGGCGAAGCGTCTGAGACGTTTGTCCAATGTGCATAGCAGACGGACATTGTCGGCACATGGTAGCATAAATTATATTTCTGGATGAGCAGGAATATGTGTTCTTGATCTTATAACTGAATTGATTAGGTCCAATAATGGTGTCAGCAGAGTAAATATGTGGACAACGCTGGCAACAGGGTTTGTTGCAAGGAAAAGTTCCAGGGTTGGTATTAGTGTGGTATGTCCTGTGGCTGTTGGTAAGAATCATCCTGAGGTTAGGTGGTTGTCTGTAGGAGACTATGGGTCTGTCTCCCAGAGCCTCTCAAGAAAACCAACAATAGAACCCCACTTGTCATCACCTACAGCCCCCAACTTCAACCCGTCCAACACATTATCTATAAACTACAGCCTATACTGGAACAGGATACTAAACTCCGAGAGGCTCTGGGAGACAGACCCATAGTCTCCTACAGACATTTGTTAGGCAGAGATTTATTGTGCAGGCTTCAGTGTACTATTTACTGTCGCCCCGATGGTGTTTGGCTCTGAGTTCCTGAGTCTAACCAACAAGAGGTCGAATGCTCCTCGGCATGTCCCCTAATAGAAACCGCTGTACCTCAGACAAGTGAGGCTCTGTTATCAGAAGTACCTCCTGAACTATGGTCCACTTCCCCTAATGAAGTCGGCAAACTTAAAACCCAACCAGTGAAAATAATGGTAGACCCCACAAAACCGTGTCCCTGGGTGTCCCAGTACCCCCTTAACCCTGAAGCCGAGGCTGGTATCCAGCCCGTGATTGAGGCACTGTTGCAGCAAAAAGCAATCTCCATGTCAAAGCTGCTGCAATACACCCATTCTGCCTGTTAAGAAGCTGGGGAAGAATACCTACCGTTTTGTTCAGGACTTGCGAGCAGTTACCATCGTCATCCCCACTCACCCTGTTGTGCCTAACCCCGCAACTATTCTTTCTGCCATACCACCGGCTGCCACTCACTTCACTGTTGTGGATCTCTGTAGTGCTTTTTTCAGTGTACCCCTACATCCAGATAGCAGGTACCTTTTTGCTTTCACTTACAAGGGACGCCAATATTGTTGGACTGCCCTCCCTCAGGGTTACTGTGAAAGCCCCTCTTATTTTTCTCAGGCACTCCGAAAGGACCTACAAGATATAAAATTCCCAGGGGGCTCCATTTTGCTGCAGTACGGGATGATCTCCTACTTTGTAGCCCTTCCCTCCAAGCATCAAGGCAGGATTCTCTTACACTTTTAACAGCATTAGCGCAAAAAGGCCACAAAGCCTCCAAACAAAGCTGCAACTGGGCCAAACTAAAGTTCGCTACTTGGGGCACGAACTGTCTGCTGGACAAAGACATTTATCCCCTTCCCGCGTAACTGCACTTCTGGAATTGCCTCGCCCAGAGACCAAGTCCCAAGTCCACTCTCTCCTGGGAATGGCCAATTATTGTCGCCAGTGGATTCTGGGGTTGGCTGAATTAGTACGGCCCTTACAGGACCTAACCCTGAAAAACCTCCCCGACCCAGTGGAACGGGGACCACAGCAAGAAGCTGCGCTAACTGCCCTCAAACAGGCCCGATCTTCCGCCCCAGCTGTGGGCCTGCCTAACTATACTAAGCCTTTACCTCATTCTGCCATCAAAAGAATGGTTTCGCCTTAGGCGTTCTTACCCAAAACCATGGGGACAAACACCGACCCTCGGCTTATTATAGTGCTTCTCTGGACCCTGTGGCTGCAGCCCTGCCTCCCTGTCTGCGTGCTGTTGCTGCGGCTGCCCTTTTGGTAAAGCAGTCTGAAAATATTGTCCTTCAATCTCCCTTGTATTTGGCTGCTCCGCATGCTGTTGCTGCCCTTCTCCTCACTTCAAACACTCAACATCTTTCGGCGGCCCGACACTCCAGCTATGAGCTCCAACTTTTGGGTGCACCCCACATAACTCTGCAGCGCTGCCCCACCTTGAATCCTGCTACTTTATTGCCTATGCCCAGTGAAGGAAAACCCCATCACTGTGTGCACTTGGTAGAAGAATTTTCTAAACCTCTCCCGGACTTACAGGACCCCCCTTGCACAACCCCGACTTTCAATTCTTCACAGATGGCTCTTGTTATCAAACTGAAAAAGGGGACCTTGCTGCCGGTTATGCCGTTTGTACCGTAGACAATGTTGTAGAATCTGCCCCATTGCCTGGTGTTGCCTCAGCTCAAGTAGCCGAACTCATTGCTCTTACTTGCGCCTGTCGTCTTGCAGTAGGTGCCACTGGTAATGTGTACACTGACTCCCGGCGTGCTCTTGGGGTGCTCCATGACTTTGGTCAGTTCTGGAAAATGAGAGGGTTATGACTTCTGCTGGGAAACCCAGTAGAAATGGTCCTTATGTGGCTGCCCTAATTGATGCTGTTTTTTGTTAATTAAACTTGCTGTCATTAAATGTGATGCTCATGTTCCTTTAATTTTTGAGGTTGCTATTGGAAATGACTTGGCTGACTGCGCAGCCAAGGAAGCGGCCCTTCCTCCTCCTCGGGCTGAATCGTTGTACTTTACTTCTCAAATGCCGTCCCCCGTGGCCACTGTGGAGGCAGGAAAAGGGAATAAGGGAATTTGTGTGCAGCCATCTTGGTTTTGTTAACAAGAGAGCAAGAGTCAGGCTAAGTCTGTGGCCTGACAACGCGAGATCTGTAATTAGACGCTGCCTTTGCCTCTCGCCTCCATACGGAGATAAGGATAGAATGCTGACTCTGGCAGGGACCTTGAGATAAGGAGCATCTGGGTGGAACTAAAATAACTGTTAGCCATTGGTGTTTGTAATGGGAAGGAGACTAATTGTTATTGTTATTATATCTAATGGACAGTATATAAACTGCTTCATAATTGTTTGTATTCGAAGATCTGCCTCGGGGGGGGGAGGGGGGAGGGGGGGTTCCCCCCCGTCCGAACCAGTTTTTCCCTTGCTGCAGCTCGTAATAAACTGCCTCTGGCTACTTGTTGCTTACAAACGCAGAGTGAGGACAATGTTTTCTTCCACACCACCTCTTTCCAAGTTGGCTCAAATGCAAGATGATGCCCCTGAATTGGAAGAAGACTCTTGGGGGGAGGTGCAGGATGCCGATTGCATCCAGATGGATTGTGGCGTTCACCTGATGGCCGCTTGGTGGCACCACAGCTGCTTCTCCCGCATCTTGCTTCCATGCTGCATGGCCAGTCTCATGGAAGCAAAGGCGGGATGCTTCACAACTTTAATTTGTATTGGTTTGCTCCAAATTTTCCCCAGCTAGCCCAAACGTACTGCGCAGCCTGCCCTATCTGTCAAGTATACAATGTGGGCAAAACTAAAGACAGCGCAGGCATGCAAGCCAGCTCCGTTGGGTCCATTTTTTAAACCTACAAATGGATTTTATCCAACTGCCTAAGTGTTCTGGATATGAATATGTGCTTGGGATTATTTGTCTTTTTTCAGGATGGATTGAGGCGTATCCATGCAGGAAAGCAGACGCAGTTACAGTAGCAAAGAAATTGCTTAACCACTTTATTCCCGCTTGGGGAATTCCTTTTGTCTTGTAAAGTGACAGAGGAACTCATTTTACTGGGAAATTAGTTAAAGAAGTTGCAAAATTCTTTAATATACAACAGCAACTCCGTACGTCTTATCACCCCCAAAATGCAGGAGCTGTAGAAAGACGAAATGGGATTCTGAAAAACAGGCTAGCAAAGGCCTGCCAAGATACGGGTTTAAACTAGATCCAAGCATTGCCTATTGTCTTAATGAGCATGCGAACCCCTCCAAATAGAAAGCATGGTCTTACACCTTATGAGATAATCTTAGGCCGACCTATGAGTTTACTGGCGAACCCTCACATGTTAAAGGTTGATATAAACCTGCTACAAGGTGATGTTGTTAAATATTGTTCGTTACTCTCACAAAGCATCCAGTCTTATCATTCACAGGTGAAGGAAACCTTTCCAGACCCTCCTGTCGAATTGTGTCACGATCTGCAGCCTGGAGATTGGGTCCACGTGAAAGTATTCCAACGGAAATCAGCCCTTGAACCCAGGTGGAAAGGACCCTATCAGGTGTTACTGACACCCCATACTGCTGTGAAGTGTGCAGGCCTCGACTCCTGGATTCCTACCTCCCGCTGTAAGAAGACTACTGCCCCAGCCGACCCGTATCCAAGTGCACCTGGAAGACGGAGCTACGCAGGACTGGTACCGGAAATCCAGTCCCAGAAGCAGATGATCCGAAATTAAAAACCAGATACAATCTCAGGCCCAGAAAACCGACGGACGGTAACCCAGAGGCCCAGAACTTGCGTTGTAGTCCCCTGTGTGTGTAAAACCTGCTCTAAAGGTTGGCCTGTGTTAAAAGGTTGCTAGATCAGGTGAGTAAAAGGATTGCCTACGGTAGCATTATGATATTGCTAGTGACTTTTGCAACAATGGGGATAGTCATTTCAGGATCCTTGCCACCTCCATTTATACCTGAACCACCCTACTTAACTAATAATAGCCACATAATGATGGTTGAGCAGATGCGAAAATCTTTAAATTTATCACAGTGCTGGCTGTGTACCCACGTGCCATTATACACATGGGTGGCAGGTTTGTATAATTTTTGGTGGTGCCCCATTAGCCACACCCCCAGCCCCCGTTAGCCACGCCCCTGCCCTCCCCCCTCCCGTTAGCCACGCCTCTGGAGGTAACACGCTCGGGGCAAGATGGACACATGACCAGAAGTAAAAGGTGTCATGTCACCCCTCTCGAAGGACTTTTCCCACCATCCTCCTACCAACAGGGATTAGTTTGGCCCCCACCA
The DNA here is from genome assembly GCA_019425775.1 of Rafetus swinhoei. Classification (NCBI taxonomy): domain Eukaryota; kingdom Metazoa; phylum Chordata; order Testudines; family Trionychidae; genus Rafetus; species Rafetus swinhoei. The sequence goes on from CM033446.1 coordinate 433,554, forward strand.
AACCCCCTCATGCAACTATCCTGCAATTGCGTTAACCCAATGTGTGTGACATTAACTCGGGGGGTGGAGGGGCTGGGGGAAGGGTTCCCTCTAAGGCTCTGTCTACACTCGCGGCTTCTTGCGCAAGTACAGCCGTTCTTGTGCAAGAACCCACAGAGCAGCCACACTGCCCGCCTGCTCTTGCGCAAGGGAATTCACAGTCCAGCGTGAATTCCCAAATCTGCACCCGTCCTTTGTGGGTAATGAATCTGAGGAACTGTCCCGGATTGAAGTGTCATTAGAGGAGGTTTTGGAACAAATAGAAAAACTTAATGTTAACAAATCTCCGGGACCGGATGGCATTCATCCAAGGGTTCTAAAAGAACTCAAATGGGAAATTGCTGAACTATTATCTGTGGTTTGTAACCTATCCCTTAAATCGGCTTCCGTACCTAATGACTGGAAGGTAGCCAACATGACACCAATATTTAAAAAGGACTCTAGAGGCGATCCGGGCAATTACAGACCGGTAAGTCTAACTTCAGTACCGGGCAAATTAGTCGAAACAATAGTAAAGAATAAAATTGTGAAGCATGTAGAAGAACATAATTTGTTGGACAAAAGTCAACATGGGTTCTGTAAAGGGAAATCCTGTCTTACTAATCTATTAGAGTTCTTTGAAGGGGTTAACAAACATGTGACAAGGGGGATCCAGTAGATATAGTATACTTAGATTTCCAGAAAGTTTTGACAAGGTCCTCACCAAAGGCTCTTGTGTAAATTACATGGCCATGGGATAAGAGGGAAGGTCCTTTCTTGGATTGAGAACTGGTTAAAAGACAGGAAACAAAGGGTAGGAATAAATGGTAAATTTTCAGAGTGGAGAGGGGTAACTAGTGGTGTCCCCAAGGGTCAGTCCTGGGACCAATCCTGTTCAACTTATTCATAAATGATCTGGAGAAAGGGGTAAGCAGTGAGGTGGTAAAGTTTATGGATGATACCAAACTGTTTAGGATAGTCAAGACAGAAGCAGACTGTAAGGGACTCAAGAAGATCTCACCAAACTGAGTGATTGGGCAACAAAATGGCAAATGAAATTTAATGTGGATAAGTGTAAAGTAATGCACATTGGGGAAAAATAACCCCAACTATAATGCAGTATGATGGGGGCTAATTTGGCTACGACATAAATCAGGAAAGAGATCTTGGAGTTATCGTGACAGTTCTCTGAAAACTTCCACACATGTGCAGCGCGGTCAAAAAGGCAAATAGGATGCTAGGTATTATTAAGAAAGGGATAGAAAATAAGACCCGAATATCTTACTGCCCCTGTATAAAACTATGGTACGCCCACATCTTGAATACTGTGTACAGATGTGGTCTCTCACCTCAAAAAGATATTTTGACCTTGGAAAGGGTTCAGAAAAGGGCAACTAAAATGATTAGGGGTTTGGAACGGGTCCCATATGAGGAGAGGTTAAAGCGACTGGGACTTTTCAGTTTAGAAAAGAGGAGACTGAGGGGGGATATGATAGAGGTCTATAAAATCATGAGTGGTGTGGAGAGGGCCGATAAAGAAAAGTTATTTATTAGTTCCTAAATAGAAGAACTAGAGGACACCAAATGAAATTAATGGGTAGCAGGTTTAAAACTAATAAAAGAAAGTTCTTCTTCACACAGCGTGTAGTCAGCATGTGGAACTCCTTGCCAGAGGAGGCTGTGAAGGCTAGGACTATAACAGAGTTTAAAGAGAAGCTAGATAATTTCATGGAGGTTAGGTCCATAAAAGGCTATTAGCCAGGGGATAAAATGGTGTCCTTGGCCTCTGTTTGACAGAGGCTGGAGAGGGATGGCAGGAGACAAAGCGCTTGATCATTGTCTTCGGTCCACCCTCTGGGGCACCTGGTGCTGGCCACTGTCGGCAGACAGGATACTGGGCTAGATGGACCTTTGGTCTGACCCGGTACGGCCGTTCTTATGTTCTTATGTTCTTATGTTCTTAAGAGAGGGCGTCTGGCGCAAGAGCTACGCTCTTTTCTAACAGGTGTGAGCTCTCTTGCGCAAGAGGGCAGTGCGGATGCTTGGCAGGGATTGCTTGCGCAAGAAACCCCTATGGCTAAAATGGACATCGGAGCTTTCTTGCACAAGAGAGCGTCCACACTGCCATGGATGCCCTTGTGCAAAAGCACAGCTCGCACATGGCAGTGTGGATGTGTTCTTGCACAAAACTTCTTGCACAAGAACCCTTGCACAAGATGTTCTTGTGCAAGAAACCACCAGTGTAGACATAGCCTAAGAGTTTCCTCCCATGAGCAGAATGGATTTTCTGTTGTGCACCAGCACTGAGTTCATGGGGCTTGTTTGGATGTGCCACTGTGGCACCCAAGTGATTAATAAATATCTTATAAACCTCGACCTTTCCTCTCTGCTGCCACGTCTCCTCCCCTTGCTCCATCAGCTCCCCTGGTGCCTGCTGCCCCCCCACCCCTCACCCTCCTCTGCTGTCCTGACTCCTGCCTTCTCACTGCCCTCAGCCCTCCTGCGACCTGCCCCCTCCACCAGCCCTTCTCTCCCCTGTGCCCACTCCTCCAGTAGCCCCACTCTGATCAAGTGAGCTACCCTCCTCATCCCCTCTCCTAACACCTCCTCTACACACCTGCCCTGCCTCTCTCCTCTGGTGCTGGTCCCTCCCGGCAGGTGTCTGCCCTTCTGCTTCACCCCAGAACCCCCTGGCACCTGCACCTTCCTTAGCCCTGCACCCTCCTGGTGCCTCCCCCTTCCCCTGCCCCCTTTGCCCTCTTTTTCCCTGATGACCACCCCCTCACCACCCTCTGCCCCCGTTCCCCTCATGCCCCTGTGCCCTCACACATGCCTTGCTCCATCCCGGCCTTCCTCATGCCCACCCCTTCTTTCAAGCCTTCTCCTAGCACCTCCTCTGCCAGCCCCCCAATGCCCTTACCCTCTCCCCTCCCAGCATCACCCTGTCCCCCTCCCACTGACACCTCCCCTCCTGCCCTTTTCCGCATTGTCTGCACTTAGAATCATAGAATCATAGAATACTAGGACTGGAAGGGACCTCGAGAGGTCATCGAGTCCAGTCCCCTGCCCTCATGGCAGGACCAAATACTGTCTAGACCATCCCTGATAGACATTTATCTAACCTACTCTTAAATATCTCCAGAGATGGAGATTCCACAACCTCCCTGGGCAATTTATTCCAGTGTCTGACTACCCTGACAGTTAGGAACTTTTTCCTAATGTCCAACCTAAACCTCCCTTGCTGCAGTTTAAGCCCATTGCTTCTTGTTCTATCCTCAGAGGCCAAGATGAACAAGTTTTCTCCCTCCTCCTTATGACACCCTTTTAGATATCTAAAACTGCTATCATGTCCCCCCTCAATCTTCTCTTTTCTAAACTAAACAAACCCAATTCCTTCAGTCTTCCCTCATAGGTCATGTTCTCTAGACCTTTAATCATTCTCGTTGCTCTTCTCTGGACCCTCTCCAATTTCTCCACATCTTTCTTGAAATCGGTGCCCAGAACTGGACACAATACTCCAACTGAGGCCTAACCAGCGCAGAGTAGAGCGGAAGAATGACTTCTCGTGTCTTGCTCACAACACACCTGTTAATGCATCCCAGAATCATGTTTGCTTTCTTTGCAACAGCATCACACTGCTGACTCATATTCAACTTGTGGTCACTATAACCCCTAGATCCCTTTCTGCCATACTCCTTCCAGACAGTCGCTTCCCATTCTGTATGTATGAAACTGATTGTTCCTTCCTAAGTGGAGCACTTTGCATTTGTCTTTATTAAACTTCATCCTATTTACCTCAGACCATTTCTCCAATTTGTCCAGGTCATTTTGAATTATTACCTATCCTCCAGATTAGTCAACCCCTCCCAGCTTGGTATCATCTGCAAACTTAATAAGCGTACTTTCTATACCAATATCTAAATCGTTGATGAAGATATTGAACAGAGCAGTCCCAAAACAGACCCCTGCGGAACCCCACTTGTTATGCCTTTCCAGCAGGATTGTGAACCATTAATAACTACTCTCTGAGTACGGTTATCCAGCCAGTTATGCACCCACCTTATAGTAGCCCCATCTAAGTTGTATTTACCTAGTTTATTGATAAGAATATCATGCGAGACCGTATCAAACGCCTTACTAAAGTCTAGGTATACCACATCCACCTTCTCCCTTATCCACAAGACTCGTTATCCTATTAAAGAAAGCTATCAGATTGGTTTGACATGATTTGTTCTTTACAAATCCATGCTGGCTCTGTTCCCTATCACCTTGCCACATTCCAAGTGTTTACAGATGATTTCCTTAATTACTTGCTCCATTATCTTCCCTGGCACAGAAGTTAAACTAACTGGTCTGTAGTTTCCTGGGTTGTTCTTATTTCCCTTTTTATAAATGGGCACTATATTTGCCCTTTTCCAGTCTTCTGGAATCTCTCCTGTCTCCCATGATTTTCCAAAGATGATAGCTAGAGGCTCAGATACCTCCTCTATCAGCTCCTTGAGTATTCTAGGATGCATTTCATCAGGCCCTGGTGACTTGCAGGCATCTAACTTTTCTAGGTGATTTTTGACTTGTTCTTTTTTTATTTTACCTTCTAAAACTACCCCCTTCCCACTAGCATTCACTATGTTAGGCATTCCTACAGACTTCTCAGTGAAGACCGAAACAAAGAAGTCATTGAGCATCTCTGCCATTTCCAAGTTTCCTGTTACTGTTTCTCCCTCCTCACTGACCAGTGGGCCTACCCTCTCCTTGGTCTTCCTCTTGCTTCTAATGTATTTATAAAAAGTCTTCTTGTTTCCCTTTATTCCTGTAGCTAGTTTGAGCTCATTCTGTGCCTTTGCCTTTCTAATCTTGCCCCTGCATTCCTGTGCTGTTTGCCTATATTCATCCTTTGTAATTTGTCCTACTTTCCATTTTTATATGACTCCTTTTTTATTTTTAGATCATGCAAGATCTCGTGGTTAAGCCAAGGCGGTCTTTTGCCGTATTTTCTATCTTTGACACATCGGAATAGCTTGCTTTGGGCCCTTAACAATGTCCCTTTGAAAAACTGCCAACTCTCCTCAGTTGTTTTCCCCTCAGTCTCGATTCCCATGGGACCTTACCTATCAGCTCTCTGAGCTTGCAAAATCCGCCTTCCTGAAATCCATTGTCTCTATTTTGCTGTTCTCCCTTCTACCCTTCCTTAGAATTGTGAACTCTATGATTTCATGATCACTTTCACCCAAGCTGCCTTCCACTTTCAAATTCTCAACCAGTTCCTCCCTATTTGTTAGGATCAAATCTAGAACAGCTTCCCCTGGTAGCTTTTTCAACCTTCTGAAATAAAAGTTGTCTCCAATGCAGTCCAAGAACTTATTGGATAGTCTGTACACAGTGTTATTTCCCAACATATATCTGGATAGTTGAAGTCCCCCATCACCACCAAATCTTGGGCTTTGGATGATTTTGTTAGTTGTTTGAAAAAGCCTCATCCACTTCTTCCACCTGGGTAGGTGGCCTGTAGTAGACTCCTAGCATGACATCACCTTTGTTTTTAATCCCTTTTAGCCTAACCCAGAGACTCTCAACACTTCCGTCTCTCTATGTCCATCTCCACCTCACTCCAAGTGTGTTCATTTTTAATGTATAAGGCAACACCTCCTCCCTTTTTCCCTGTCTATCCTTCCTGAGCAAGCTGTACCCTTCCATACAAACATTCCAATCATGTGTATTATCCCACCAAGTTTCTGTGATGCCAACAATGTCATAATTGTACTTATTTATTAGCACTTCCAGTTCTTCCTGCTTATTTCCCATACTTCTTGCATTTGTATATAGGCATCTAAGATCCTGATTTGACCTTGCCTCCCAGTTTTGCCCTGACCCTCCTTTCTCTCTGCCATTGTAGCCCACGCTCCTCCCATTTCGACCCATCTCCCAGGTCTCCATGTTCTCCACTTACCTGTGGGCTTTGCTCACCTGTCCCGTCGAACCTAGTTTAAAGCCCTCCTCACTAGGTTAGCCATTCTGTATGCAAACAGGGTCTTCCCCCTCCTCGTAAGGTGGCGCCATCCCTGCTTAGCAGTCCTTTCTGGAATAGCATCCCATGGTCGAGGAAGCCAAAGCCCTCCTGGCGACACCATCCTCGCAGCCAGGCATTCACCTCCAGGATGCACCTGTCTCTGCCGGGCCCCTACCTTCGACAGGAAGGCTCGAAGAGAATACCACCTGCGCTCCAAACTCCTTCACCCGTACCCCCAGAGCCCTGTAGTCACTCTTGATCCGCTCAGTGTCACACCTCACAGTATCATTAGTGCCCACATGGGTGAGTAGCGTGGGGTAGTAGTCAGAGGGCCGGATAATCCTCGACAATGCCTCCATAACATCTCGGATATGGGCCCCCGGCAGACAGCATACCTCCCGAGATGAAATGTCAGGGCGACAGATGGGCGCCTCCGTCCCTGTCAGCAGAGAGTCTCCGACCACCACTACCCTACGTTTCCTATTCGCAGTGGTGGCAGCAGACCTCCCAGCCTTGGGGGTACGGGCTTCTCCTCCTCGGTGTAGGGGTGATTGCTTATCTGCTGTATAAAGAAGAGCATAACGGTTTCCTAGTACCACGGCGGGAGGGTTCGGAGCAGGGGTGGAGCAGTGCCTGCTGCCGGAAGTAACCAGCTGCCACTGTCCACCCTGAGTCGTCTCCTCCTCCACCAGCGGTGTGTCCCCAGTCCTGTGTGCGGGACAGCTACCTCAGCTGTCTCCTCATTAACACGGTCCAGGAATTCCTCATGGATGCGGGTGCTCCTCAACCTAGCCACCTCCTCCTGTAGCTCTGCCACCTGCTGCCTGAGAGATTCCCCCAGCAGGCACCTTTCGCATTGGATGATCTCCCCAGCCTGGATATCAATAAGTGGGAATTGCAATCCACAGTCCCTGCAAAACCACACCAGGATGTGGGTAGAGGCATCCATGCTCAGGTGCTCTGTCTGGCTACAGGCGCCGGTGGAGGAGACAGAAGCAGTGCTGGCACAGGTGTTGCAGGTCTTCCTGACCATCGTAGGCCTCCCTCTGCCAAACTCCCTCTCAAACTCCCCTGTCTGCAGCTCCTGTCCGCTTCGCTCCCTGGTCGCTCTGCCTCTGGCTTTTAAGCCTGCTTGCCTAGGCCAGGCCCTCCCCCTCGTGAGTCACACAGGGGAAGGCTGACCAGATGCAATCAAGAGAGCAATTGAGGGAACAAAGGGTCAGGCACTTAGTAAAAAGTTCCCACTTGGCCCCCTGGCATTTGTCTCTCCTCTACCCTGTCCCTTTGGTGCCTTCCCCTTTCTTCCCCCTTCCCCTCCGCACAAGCCCCTTCCTCTCCCAGCCCTCCCCCTCCCCTACCTTCTGCCTTCCCCTTTCGGGGCCGGAGTCTGCGCTCTGTCCCCAGACTCCGAACCCGCAACGCAGCGCCCAGAAGTTTTAAAATCCCAGGCCGTGACGTTACGTCATGCCCGGGCGTCTCCCCGCCCACCGGTTTGAGCACGCCGCGCAGGGCAGCAGCAGCTGGCAAGGGGGAGCTCAGTGAAGGTTGCGCACGGCAGGGATGGGCCAGGGCCGGGGCCAGGGGAGAGACGCTCTGGGGCCGGGGTGGGAGGACGCGCGGGGGGCTGGGGCCTGCTCCAGCTCCAAATATTGGCAGAGCATGGGCGCCACGAGCCCATACAACGCGCCGCCCATGATTATACATAGGAGAAGGTAGCCCACTTGTAGGATACAGGAGATTACTGCTGGGTATTTAATCAAACTGGCCAAGATGTTCCCAGATGCAAAAAGTTCCCAGTGTCTATAATGAAGGGAACAGGGTTCAAATGAACTAGACCCACTGCCAGCGAAAGGAATGTCCCCCACAGCTACGGCTCACCTATTCTACGGGTGGATATCTCTGTTATGAGAGAGAGGGAACAAGGTTTGTGGGGAAAAGCCGCTGCAACCATGCCATCAGTTGCAAGCGAAATGTTACTGCAGACGGAGTACCACATTACTTCTCTCCGTCAACTTATAAGAGCACCAATTCACTCATGTGGGGAATGGACACGTGGAACGGCACTGCTCTTATTTGTGGACAATGGGCCTAGAAATGGCTGCCCTTTGATTGGAGCGGGAGTTGCTATAAGGGTGTTGTTTTTCCTGGAATCTCCATACGGCAACACCTGGGCAGCAGGCTAAGAAACAAACGAGAGAATCCTCGAAACCCAGACATCCCTATTATCACTGAACCTGAAGGCCGGTTTGGTACTATATTCCTCATGTATGGGATAGCTAAAGCCCTAAGATCTATACAGAAATTAGCGTGAGCTTTTGAAATGTTTGCAAATGAGAGTATTGGACTATTCAGAGATATTAGTGTAGAAATGAAGGCCTTGTGAGAAACAGCTCGACAAAATCGTACGGCACTCGACATTGTTCTATCTAGCAAAGGAGGCGTCTGCGCGCTACTAGGTCAAGAGTGCTGTACTCATAGCCCTGATAAAACAGCTTCCATTAACCAGCATATCAACTCAATTGAACAAGCAACTCAAGACTATGGAAAAAGTAAAAAAGGTGACGAATGGGACCCATGGGTATGGCTCACTAGTTGGACCCCCCAATTAAGGGAAATTAGGGTCAGAAGTTGTAAAAGGGTTGTTGTATGTTGCTGTGATCTTATTACTGTGCTATGCGTTGCTTATGTTGATTAAGTGCTGCATTAACTGCTGTATGAAAAAAACGGAACAGTTGTAACGGAAAGACAAGTGTCCCAAATGCTGTTGAGATATGAAGAGGAACAGAAGGCGTATAAGGACGATGTAAATGGCATGATGGCAATTGAAATGCAACCATGAAATGGGAAGTAATGCTGTCCTTTAAGGGGGGAATTGTGGAATCCATCTTGTGATGTAGCTGCCATTTCATGTAGGGGTGAAGGTCACGTCGTTGTGAGAAAGTGAACCATTTGTAAAATGCTGAACGTCTGCCCAGCAACAAGCCTGTTTGTTATGCAGTTTGCTAAGGTAGAAGAGGTTGTAGTTGTATTCTTAGGCAGAACACACTCTGGTGGGTTCTCGCTATGCTGCAGCATTTCTAAATAACTGATTCTCCGGACCTTTGCTGAGTGTGAAGCTCGTTTCGACAGGTTGTTAAAGGATAATACATTACATGCATCGAAGCTTCCAGTGCTCGGCGCAGGCTCGCAGCAGAGATGTTATAACTGCTGGCTTACAAGTCCTTGGTGCACATCCTATGTCCAGATGGGTCCACAGTTCTTCCCGGCTCGTTGATTCCTGCACGGCTGCCTCTGGGATGAAGGGCTGAGCTGAGCACCAAGATGGAGTCGGCCACATGGCATATTTATATCCCCCCCGGCTCTTCCAAGCCGGAGACAGTCACATGGCCAGTGGCCAGGTGTGTCTTTGGCCTCCAGAGGCCCATTGTTCCCGGGAGCTTCGCTCATTAGCATGTCCATGGGCTGAGCATTCCTTGCCTATTGCTCAGCCACAAACAGAGAAGTTTCCAGTCTCCACACAGAGCACATATTCATAACTCCACACACAGACATTGTACAGATATATGAAGAGCAGATACAGACTCAGTAGACAGTGAGCTTTTGTTTGACACCGCACATGGCCCCCTTTGTACCACTTTTGGGGCGAACACCCTTCCCCCCCCATGGGTGCAGCAGTGACCCGGCTGCTCCCCTCAAAATCCAATAACGTGACACCTCCCTCTTGTCACATTAAACCAGGAACATCCGGGGCACTGAGTGTCCCCCCCCCCGCATGCAGCCCCCCTTTGAACCTCCAAAATTCCCCAGTTCCTCACGCACGCATGCGCGCACACACACACACACACACACACACATCATGTGCACCACCCCCCCCACACACACACGGCACACACCCCACATGCACACACACACACACCCCACATGCATGCACACACACACACACACACACCACACGCATACACACACACACACACACACACACACACACACACACTTCACACACAGCACACGCATGCGCACTCACACACTCTGCGGGGGGTCCTGGACTCCCCAGCCTTGGCAATAAATGGTATTCTCTGCCTTGTCCACAGTGTGGCTCTCTAAAGAGCAAACCGGGGCCGGTCTCAAGTCTGGCACAGGCTGGGCCCGAGAGGCAGGAACCAGTTGGCGCTGGGGGTGACCCAGGACCTGGAGAGAGAGGGGCACCCACCCCCCCCCGGTGCGCTGCTCTCCATTCAGCGTCACGGGAAGACGGCCCAGGACCTGGAGAGAGAGGTCCGGGACATGCTGGCACTAGGGGTGATCCAACCGTCCTCCATTCCCTGGGCCTCTCCAGTAGTTCTGGTCCCCAAGAACAACAGGTCAATCGGGTTCTGTGTGGACTATCGGAAGCTCAACGCCATCATGGTGTCCGACGCCTACCCCATGCCTAGGCCCGACGAGCCCCGGGACAAGATGGGGGGAGCTCGCTACCTCACCACCCTGGACCTCACCAAGGGCTACTGGCAGGTGCCGCTAGATCCGGAGGCCAGGCTGAAATCAGCGTTTATCACCCCAGTGGGGCTCTACGAATTCCTGGTCCTGCCCTTTGGCCTCAAGGGGGCACCGGTGACCTTCCAGCGTCTGGTGGACCAGCTGCTGAGGGGGATGGAGAGCTTTGCCCTGGCGTACATCCACGATATTTGTGTCTTCAGCCAGACCTGGGAGGACCACATGTCCCAGATCAGCCAGGTACTGGACCATCAGTGCGGGGCTGGGCTGACTGTAAAGGCTGGGAAGCGCAAGGTCGGGATGGCCGAGGTGTCCTACCTGGGCCATAAGGTAGGGAGCGGCTGCGTAAAGCCAGAACCGGCCAAGGTGGAGGCCATCCGGGATTGGCTGCTTCCCCAGACGAAGAAGCAGGTCCAGGCTTTCATTGGGATGTCGGGGTACTACCAGAGGTTTGTGCCCAACTTCAGCTCCATCGATGCTCTGATCACGGAGCTGTGCAGGAAGGGCAGGCCCGACAGGGTGGTCTGGACGGAGCAGTGCCAGGGGGCTCTCTGTGCACTGAAGGAGGCCCTGGTCAAGGCCCCAGTGCTGGTAAATCCAGACTTTGGCAAGCCCTTTATGGTGTTTATTGATGCCTCGGACAGTGGGCTGGGGGCGGTGCTGATGCAGGTGGACGAGAAGGGGGAGCGACACCCCGTCGTGTACCAGAGCAGGAAGCTGCTGGCCCAGGAGCGGAGCTACATGGCCATAGAGAAGGATGCCTGGCGATGGGGTGGGCCCTGCAAAAGCTGCAGCCGTACCCGTCTGGCCGGCGTTTCACGGTGACACCGACCACTGCCCCCGACCTGGCTGCACCAGACGAAGGGGACCAACACCAAGCTGCTGAGGTGGAGCCTGCTCCTGCAGGACTGCGACATGGAAGTGACCCATGGCAAGGGGAGCGCCAACGTCATCGCCGACGTGCTGTCCCGTGGGGGGGCCCGAACCTCCCCAGGCCACAGGCAGAGTGGCCCCGCTCAGTTCGCTCTCGCAGGGGGAGGGATGTGATGTAGTGGGCAGGCCGTACACTGTGTCGGGCTGTGGGTGACCCCTACTGGCCTGTGTCTGTGAGCACTGCCCAGCGGGGGGGGGCGCCTGAGGAGCCTACGGGCACGTAGACCATGACCCAGCCGGTTCTCACCTGGGCAGCGAAGGGGTTCGGACAAAGGGAGGGGGCAGTGAGCGTGGGGAGCATGGAGGAAGCAGACTAACCAGTGTAGGGGGCTCAGGGGCCTGTGACCCCTCCCCCCAAGGGCACTGGGGCTGTCGGCCGGTCCTCCTGTGCCTGCATCGGTCCCAGGCTGGGCTGGATCTCGGAGCAGCAATAACCCCTCTCTTTGCTACTGGCCGGCGGAGTCCCATCTGGCTGCGGACGGGGGTGCAGGGCCGGGGTTCCCCGACGCGCCGTCACAGCGTCAATTGGGAAATAGCATTAGAACGACCCAGTCTCACTTTGCTATAAAATGGGCTTAGTAAGAAGCCGCGCTGGGCGGAAGGGAGCAGGATGGACCCACAGGCCCTGCTCGATGTATCGCGAAGTAACTAGGCCCTTCACGCCGGCGGCCCAGTGCCTGGCATTCCATGGCGTGGGCAGCGAGGGGACCACGCCCTCCCGCCTGCCACTGTAGGTGGCCGACGGGTAAAGTGTAAGAGAATTTGCTTAGTATTGTAGAGAGTAGAGCTGTTAGTAACTGCTTGTGCATTGCTTTAGAATGGAGAGTAGTTAGGGGTTAAGTTGTGTAGTCCTTGTTCGTAAGGCTTGTACAACTGTACACACTTAAACAACTGTGTGAACTGCTTAGAGCTTGCAATAAATAAGAACATGGTTAAGTAGCCCTGGAGTGTCTTGGTTTCCCTTGGATCTAAAATATCCTGAACCGCACACACACACACACACACACACACAGACTGCAGATGCACACACGCACGCACACATACACACACACACACACACACACACACACACACAGACTGCAGATGCACACACGCACGCACGCACTGCATATTGTGCACACACACACTGCATGTTGCACATTCACACACACACACACACTTACAATTGTGCACACACACACTGCATGTTGCACATTCACACACACACACACACTCTACACATTGCGCACACACACACTACACATTGCACACATACACAGACACACTGCACATTGCACACACTGCACGTGGCCCACACACACACACAGACTGCATGTTGCACACACAGAGATACACACACGCACACACAAAGTAGGGCTGTCCCACTGAAGGGTCCCCCTGAGCCCATACAGAGCCAGGAGTGGGCACAATCCATGCAGCTGACCCCCTGCTCTCACCCCTAAGCCCCACTGCCTCCCAGCCCCATGCCAGGCTGGCAGATGTTGGCCGGCAGATTTACCCAGCAGCTGTCCTGGCAGGGCTGGCAATAGGTTGGGGGTGAGGATAATCCCCTGACGTGGGAGCGACTATAAACTACCCCTGGCCCCGCCGCCTCCAGCCACGGGCTCCGGCTCCGGCACTGGCTCTGGCTCCGGGGGCAGCTGCCGGCACCATGCAGAACGCCCTCGGGCCCGCCTGCATCTTCCTACGCAAGGGCATCGCCGAGAAGCACGGGGTTCACATGCCTCGTTCTCCACAAGGGCAGCGGGGGGCTGGAGCAGGACGCTGGGGTCTCTCCCATCTGCGGGGGCAGGACACCTGGGGCCTCTTCTGGCTCGGGAGAGGAGTATGGGGCAGGACGCTGGGGGGGTCTCTCCCAGCTGCGGGGGAGGGCAGGACACCTGGGGCCTCTTCTGGCTCGGGAGAGGAGTATGGGGGCAGGACGCTGGGGGTCTCTCCCAGCTGGGGGGGGGCAGGACACCTGGGGCCTCTCCTGGCTCGGGAGAGGAGTATGGGGGCAGGACGCTGGCGGGGGGTCTCTCCCAGCTGCGGGGGGGGAGGGGCAGGACACCTGGGGCCTCTTCTGGCTCGGGAGAGGAGTATGGGGGCAGGACGCTGGGGGGGTCTCTCCCAGCTGGGGGGGGGCAGGACACCTGGGGCCTCTTCTGGCTCGGGAGAGGAGTATGGGGGGCAGGACGCTGGGGGGGTCTCTCCCGGCTTGGGGGGGGCGGGCAGAACGCCTGGGTTCTCTCCAGCAGGCCCTGGCTGGGTCGCTGAGTGTCTCTCTTTGTTCCAGCACCGGGAGCTGGGCGCAGATGAAATTGAAGGTAGGGCCCATGGCACCAGAGCCGCGGTTCGTGGTTAAACCAGGGAAGGAGGATGGGTTCTTGGCCCAGACACCTGGGTTCTCATTGCAGCCCAAAAGGGAGCGGGGGTCAGTTCACAAGTGCTGGGGCTCAGGAGCTCCCGGTACCACCCAACCCCCCCCTCCCAGGAGGGCTGAGGGGGAACATAGTGGTGCTGTAGGGACCCGGCACACCTGGCTTCTGCCCCTGGGAGAGGCCCCAGGGCTTCCGGCCCTGCCTGGGGCAGGCTCTGGCGGGAGGGTCCCGGGTCCCGGCCGGGCTCAGCGCAGTGGGTCCCTCCCTCGGCAGAGCTGCGCGAGGCCTTCGGGGAGTTCGACAAGGACAAGGACGGGCTGATCAGCTGCAAGGAGCTGGGCCACCTGATGCGCACCATGGGCTACATGCCCACCGAGATGGAGCTCATCGAGCTCTCGCAGCAGATCAACATGAACCGTGAGCGGGGGCTGGGCAGGGGTGGGGTCCTGGCTGGGCTGCGGGGTCCTGGCCAGGCTGCAGGGGTGGGGTCCTGGCTGGGCTGCGGGGTCCTGGCCAGGCTGCAGGGGTGGGGTCCTGGCTGGGCTGCGGGGTCCTGGCCAGGCTGCAGGGGCGGGGCCCTGGCCGGGCTGCGGGGTCCTTGCCGGGCTGTGGGGGTGGGGTCCTGGCCGGGCTGCGGGGGGCGGGGTCCTGGCCGGGCTGTGGGGGTGGGGTCCTGGCCAGGCTGCGGGGTCCTGGCCGGGCTGCGGGGGTGGGGTCCTGGCCGGGCTGCGGGGTCCTGGCCGGGCTGTGGGGGGCGGGGTCCTGGCCGGGCTGCGGGGTCCTGGCCGGGGCCCCACTCACGCAGCCTCCCTTGCAGTCGGGGGCAGGGTGGATTTCGAAGACTTCGTGGAGCTGATGACACCCAAGCTGCTGGCGGAGACGGCTGGGATGATCGGGCTGCAGGAGATGAGGGACGCCTTCAAGGAGGTGAGGGACAGAGCCCAGGTGTCTGGGCCCCCAGCCCCTACCCCCCGCTCCATCCCACTAGGCCCCTCGTACCCAGGGGCATCCCGGCCCCCGCTCTAACCCCTAGACCCCACTCCCCCCCAGAGCCAGGGGAGAACCCGACGTCCTGCCCCCCCCCGGCTCTAACTCCTAGGCCCCACTCCCGCCCGGAGCCAGGGACAGGAGCCAGGCACTTGACGCTGCTGCCCCACAGTTCGACGCCAACGGGGATGGGGAGATCACTCTGGACGAGCTGCAGCTGGCCATGCAGCGCCTCATGGGCGAGCGGCTCACCCCGCGCGAGATCAGCGACGTGGTCAGGGAGGCCGACATGAACGGGGATGGGACCGTCGACTTCGAGGGTGAGGGGCTGCCCTGGGGGGCCGCGGGTAGCTCCTGCTCGGCCAGGGTGGGTCGCGCCATGTGGCCTGGCGGGGGGCCGTGGGTAGCGCCTGCTCGGCCAGGGTGGGTCGCGCCACGTGGCCTGGCGGGGGCCGTGGGTAACGCCTGCTCGGCCAGGGTGGGTTGCGCCACGTGGCCTGGCGGGGGGCCGTGGGTAGCGCCTGCTCGGCCAGGGTGGGTCGCGCCACGTGGCCTGGCGGGGGCCGTGGGTAACGCCTGCTCGGCCAGGGTGGGTCGCGCCACGTGGCCTGGCGGGGGCCGTGGGTAACGCCTGCTCGGCCAGGGTGGGTCGCGCCACGTGGCCTGGCGGGGGGCCGTGGGTAGCGCCTGCTCGGCCAGGGTGGGTCGCGCCACGTGGCCTGGCGGGGGGCCGTGGGTAGCGCCTGCTCGGCCAGGGTGGGTCGCGCCACGTGGCCTGGCGGGGGCCGCGGGTAACGCCTGCTCGGCCAGGGTGGGTCGCACCACGTGGCCTGGCGGGGGGCCGTGGGTAACGCCTGCTCGGCCAGGGTGGGTCGCGCCACGTGGCCTGGCGGGGGCCGTGGGTAACGCCTGCTCGGCCAGGGTGGGTCGCGCCACGTGGCCTGGCGGGGGGCCGTGGGTAGCGCCTGCTCGGCCAGGGTGGGTCGCGCCACGTGGCCTGGCGGGGGCCGCGGGTAACGCCTGCTCGGCCAGGGTGGGTTGCGCCACGTGGCCTGGCGGGGGGCCGTGGGTAGCGCCTGCTCGGCCAGGGTGGGTCGCGCCATGTGGCCTGGCGGGGGGCCGTGGTTAGCGCCTGCTCGGCCACACCTGCTGCGTGACCCTGGCTGAGAGGGCAGGTGACCCTTCCCGGGGCTGGGGGCTGGGCGCTCCAGGCAGGACTTACAGGGTCTCTCCTGCAGAGTTTGTGAAGATGATGTCCCGCTGAGGGGCCCAAGCCCAACCACGCCCCAGGACGGGAGGCCGAGCCCCAACTGGCTTCAAGACCCCACACGTGACCTCCAATCACTGCCTCCAGCCTCCCCTGACTCCCCTTCCCCCCAGCCACCCTCCCCAGAGCCTCCTCCTCCCCGCCCTCCAGCACCTCACTCACCCCCACGCCCCTGCCCCGGGGCTCTCGGACCCACCATTCCCCGCCCGCCCTGCTCCCGCAGCCTCGCCCGTCCAGGGCAATAAAAGCCTCGTGCTGAACTCCGGCGTCCAAGAGAAGCTTTCTTGGCCAGGGGATGGCGCTTACATCAGCAGCAGGACCCTGGGGGGCAGCTGGAGGGCAGGGCAAAGGGCTTAAAGATAATCACAGCCCATGGAGACAGCATATGGACGGGAATAACCCGCTTAGCACACGCCAGTGGGGGGGGAGCTGGGCTGGCAGGGGCTGTGGGGTGGGAGTGAGGGGCACCGGCAGGGCTGGGGGTAGGGCTGGGGGACAGGGCTGCGGGGCAAGAGTGGGGCACCGGCAGGGCTGGGGCAGGGGTGGGCGCAGGGGCTGTGGGGCGGGAGTGGGGGCACCGGCAGGGCTGGGGGCAGGGTGGGGCACAGGGGCTGTGGGGCGGGAGTGGGGGCACCGGCAGGGCTGGGGGCAGGGGTGGGGCACAGGGGCTGTGGGGCGGGAGTGGGGGGCACCGGCAGGGCTGAGGGCAAAGGTGGGGCACAGGGGCTGCGGGTGGAGAGTGCGGGCACTGGCATGAGGGGAGGCCCATGGCTACAGCCTGACCCCACTCCTGGGCACAGCCTGACCCCACTCCTGGGCACAGCCTGACCCCACTCCTGGGCACAGCTGTCTGTCATTAAGGGCTGTAATGAAATTGCAGCTCTAGCTTCAATCCTGGAAGCTTTTAATCCAGAAATATCGTTAAATGAAACGAGCAGCCGAGCTGCATAATCCCTCCCCTTCCCCCTCCCCGCCAGGTTCTGCTCCCAGCGCCTGGGCGATGTACAGCTGAGATGGCTGGAAAGCTTTTCATACCTGCCCCTGCTCTGCCCCACAGCCCCTGCCAGCCCCGTCCTGCCCCCAGATCTGCCGGTGCCCCCCCGCTTCCGCCCCACAGCCCCTGTGCCCCACCCCTGCCCCCAGCCCTGCCGGTGCCAGGGGGGAGGTGGTGCTCACACTCGGCCCATCCATCCCCAGGCAGAACCCCACCCCCTCCAGTGCGGCACCTCTTCTCGGGGAGCCCCCTCCGGCCCAGCGGCAGGGAGACAGCCCCTTCCCAGGGGCCACTCCAGTGCGGCGACCCTCTCTTGGGGGGCCCCTCTCCCTTGGGGGGTCCGCCCCTCCGCCTCCGGGACGGCGCTTCTCAGGGCCTCCAGCCCCCTGCCTCTGCCGTGAGCCCCTCGGGGGGTCCCCTCCCTCTGGATCCCCAGGGCCTCACCCAGCCCCATAGGGCCCTGAGCTCCCTCTGTGTTCCTCCCAGCACATCTCCTGGGTCAATATATTTGGTGAGTGGAAAGTCGCGGACTCTCTCGCTGAAGGAGGAGAGGGGGATATGTACCGTCAATGGTAGTTTCGATATGTCCGCCCCAGCACTGGTGGTAAAGGCAGAGAAGATCTATGGTGCATGGGTGACCCCGGTGCCATTGGTGATGGAGATGGCTCCAGTGAAAAGGTTGGGGGAGGACTAGGGCTGATTGGTCTGTGCTATTTCGCCTGTGCCTTCCTCGGTGCCGGGGAGGTACAGGGTGATCACAATAAGGAAGAGGTTGGTGCCGTGTCTTGCGGCACCGATGTCGGTGTGGAAGGCGAGGACGGTGCCAGTGACTGTGGCACCGAGGTCAGTGCCGGCGACGCTTTCGGTGCTGAGCGCCACGGGTCCTTTTCTGTTGACGGCACCAACTGAGCCCAATTCCAGCTCCTAGGGTCCAAAGACACCGTTGGCCATGTCAACACGGTGCCGGAGGTACCGGGATTATCTGTGGCCTTAGCGCCGCTCGCCAACACCGGTGGCAGGGAGCGTGCTGGCGAAGAGCGTTTCTTCGGGCAGACCCTGTCATTGGGGAAGAAGCCCTACGTTTTGAAGCCTTATTAGGCTCTGGCACAGTTTTCTCCAATGAAGTATCGGGGACTGCAATGCCTTGTCGAAGAGGAGCATGCGTCAACGCATCTCCCTGTCGTGACGGGCTCTCACAGTGAGCTTGCAGCAGTGACAGCATTTCTGAGGCACATGGGCCTCACCACGGCATTGGATGCATGCTGAATGCCCGTCCAAGACAGGCATGGCTTCTCAGCACGAAGCACATTTTTTTAAAGCCAGGGGCCCGGGCATTGTAGGAGAGAGGTCATGTCACTATACCTCAACTCTCCTTTTCTTTTCATCGTTTTCTTCTTTTCTTCCTCTTCTTTTTTTTTTTTTTTTTGTGTGTGAGGGAAAGTAAAAACAGGAAGGTTTTTTTTGAACAGTTAACTCTAACTAACTTGCAGAAGAACAAGAACTATAACTATGAGGAAAAAAGGTAGCTCTGTCCATCTGCGACCGAGGGTGGTAACGAAGGAACTGCGTGAACGTCGCCACGAGAGAAAGGCGCGAACATTGCGAGGCACTAACTGCGCATGCGTGGTCCGGCCGACTGCTGCTATGAGAGCCTTCGATGTGTGGCACCGGACGAGCCCGACACCTACAGCAGAGCACCCATGGGCACCACTCAAAGAGGTAACCATTCTTCCTTCTTCGAGTGATTGCTCATGTCCATTCCAGGTAGGAGGTGAGGGTGGAGCTCTAACCTTCGACTGAGCGTAGGACAATCCTGCCCACGGCTGCACCCTCCCTAGGTTGATGAGCCAGCGTGTAAGGACTGGCATGGCTGAGGGCAGAAGACCACATGGCCACCCTGCAAAGGTCCAGCATAGGGACCTAAGCTACGAAGGCTGTAGAGGAGGCCTAAGCCCTAGTGGAGTAGGCTGTGAGGGGAGGTGCTGGCACCCCAGCCAACCCGCAGCACTCTTTAATACAGGAAGTGATCCACAAAGAGATCCTCTGCGGAAACTGGCTGCCCTTTGTGCCGGGCCGGGCCGGGTCTGGGCACCGCTGAGGGCGTCCGCTCAGGGCGAATTGCTCAAAACCAGGGCTGCTTACAATCCTCGACTGGAGACCTTCCCACACAGGCCACAAACAGGTCGCACCGAGCGCTCCAGCTGCCGATCTGGCCAGCCAGAAGCCTCACGAGCAAAACCCCTCAGACACCCCAGCTCTCCCTGTGCCCCAATCAGCCCCGGGCCTAACACACAGGTGAGGGGTTATAGAACCCGATCCCACCCACCCTGAACGGGTTCTTCCAGCCCCAAGAA
This sequence comes from Rafetus swinhoei, assembly GCA_019425775.1. Lineage (NCBI taxonomy): Eukaryota > Metazoa > Chordata > Testudines > Trionychidae > Rafetus > Rafetus swinhoei. The sequence continues at coordinate 452,965 of CM033446.1, forward strand.
ACCAGCCCCAGTTCCCAGATCAATTTACACTCTGGATCTTACCCACAAGAGCACGCTGAGCCAGTCCTTTAGCATCTAACATCTAAAGATTTATTACTAAAAGAAAGAAAAGCAGGAGAGTGAGGTTGTTAAAGTATCAGGGTATGTCTACACTACAAAGTTAATTCGAACTAGCTGGAGGCTAGCCCTTCCCAGGTTGCCCTGGAGGCCACTCTGGGCCAAACCAGGGAAACTCTTCTGCCCCCCTCCTGGCCCCGGAGCCCTTAAAGGGGCACGGTCTGGCTACGGTGCCCGTGCCAGGTACAAGCCTGCCAGCACCCAGCCAGCAGACCCTGCATCTGGCACGGCATGAGCCAGCCACCCGCTGCCACCCAGCCCTCCACCTCTTCCCAGGACAAGGCTGGTGGCTCCCAGGAGCCTGCCCGGGGCCGCAAGAGGCGGGTGCCCGCCTGGTCTAGTGCGGAGATCGTGGACCTCATCGAGGTTTGGGGGGAGGCCTCCAACGTCCACAATCTCTGCACTAGGCACAGGAAGGCGGCCGTCTAGGGCAGGATAGCTGCCAGCCTGGCCACCAAAGGCCACATGCGAACCCAGGAGCAGGTTTGCATGAAAATCAAGTTGGTCCAGTGAGACCCCCGACCCTGAGCTTAGAACATAGAACCTAAGGACGGGCCGTACTGGGTCAGACCAAAGGTCCATCTAGCCCAGTAGCCTGTCTGCCGACAGCGGCCAGCACCAGGTGCCCCGGAGGGGATGGACCGAAGACAATGACCAAGCCATTTGTCTCGTGCCATCCATCTCCAGCCTTCCACAAACAGAGGCCAGGGACACCTTCCTACCCCTGGCTAATAGCACTCCATGGACCCAACCTCCATGAATTTATCTAACTTCTCTTTAAACTCTGTTATAGTTCTAGCCTTCACAGCCTCCTCTGGCAAGGAGTTCCACAGGTTGACTATTTGCTTTGTGAAGAAGAATTTTCTTTTATTAGTTTGAAGCCTGCTGCCCATTAATTTCATGTGGTGCCCTCTAGTCCTTATATTATGGGAACTAATGAAGAACTTTTCTTTATACACCCTCTCCACACCACTCATGATTTTATATACCTCTATCATATCCCCCCTCAGTCTCCTCTTTTCTAAGCTGAAAAGTCCCATTCTCTTTAGCCTCCCTTCATATGGGACCCGTTCCAAACCCCTAATCATTGTAGTTGCCCTTTTCTGAACCCTTTCCAAGGCCAAAATATCTTTTTTGAGGTGAGGAGACCACATCTGTACACAGTACCGAAGATATGGCGTACCATAGTTTGATACTTCCTCCTCCTCCTTCCTCTGGCTTCCCCTTCCAGCTCCCTCCTCCCAGGTTTCCACCTCCCCTCTCCCACCCTCTCTCTCTCCCCTCTCCCACCTCCTTTTCCCAGTCTCCCCAGAGGTTAATCCCCACAGTTTTGTTAAATAAAGAGAGATTCTATTTTTGAACACACGTGTCCTTTATTTTTTACATCAGGAAGGGGGGCTAGGGAGGGGTAAGTGGAAGGAGGTGAGGGAGGAATGGGGCACGAGCCCCCGATGGGGAGGACTGGGGTGGCTATGCGGGCTCCTCGGGGTGGAAGCTCTCCTGCAGGGCCTCCTGGATCCTGACAGCCCCCCCGATTGACCCCTCTGGATGGTAGCCTGCGGCAAGTGCAGCCGGGCTGATGGCCGAGTGCTGCGATGTGCCGAGTGTGGGCACTCAGGGCACTCCAAGACAGGACTGCTTTGCTGACCCTCATCGAGTTAGACAAGCAAGCGGGGAACCCTGAGAACTGTCTGTCCGGGGTGGGGGTCGGGTCCCTTTAAGCACAGCCCTTGGCTAGCCTGAGGCAGCAGCTCCACACTCTAAGTCCTAACCTGATGCCCTGCCGGCACTGGTTCCGGCCAGCCTTAACTTTGGTTCAGGGTCCACTCAATGTGGACATGCTAGTTCGAATTAGCAAAACGCTAATTTGAATTAGTTTTTAGGTCTAGATGCACTAATTCGAATTAGCTTAGTTCGAGCTTAGTTCGAATTAACTAATTCGAATTAAGTTAGTTCGAATTAGTGCTGTAGTGTAGACATACCCTCTTACATTACATGCATTGAATCTCCCAGTTCTCGATACAGGCTCGTAGCAGAGATGTTATAACTGCTGGCTTAAAAGTCTTTGGTGCACATCCTATGTCAGGATGGGTCCACAGTTCTGTCTGGCTCGTGGTTCCCTGCAAGGCTGCATCTGGGATCAAGAGCTGAGCTGAAGACCAGGTGGAGGGTGCCACATGGCACTTCTATACCTCTCCTGGCATCTTCTCGGCCGCAGCAGGTCACCTGGTCAGTGGCCTATCCCTGTGTTCCCCTGCTGGTAGCCCTTAGGTATCAGTCACAGTCCTGAGGTGTGTATTGGCACCTAGAGATCCACTGTCTCCTCACTAATTAGCATAGCCATAGGCTGAGCTTTTCTTGCCCCATTGCTCGGCCACAGACAGAGAATTGTCCAGCATCCATCCCGAGTACGTGTGTCTAACTGCACACACAGAGATTATACCGTTACATGGATAGCACATACAGAACCAGTAGAACAGAAGCTTTCGTGTGACACCTCACGTGGCCCCCTTTGTACAGACTTTGGGGCAACCCCCTTCCCCCCCCATGGGTGCAGCAGTGATCTGGCTGCTTCCCTTAAAATCCAGTTAGGTGACACCCCCACCGCAAAATTGATGCAGGAAGTGATGCCAGTAACATCACTGAGGGCATCATAGGCCTCCCCCGTGTTCTGGCTCTGTGTCATTACCTGTTCTAATCCAATGTTAGAAACAACCGTGCAAAACTGGACAAGCGCATGAAAACCGAATTTGCTTAAAACAGGCTTCATCACTGCAAGGTCTGTCACAAAGACAACCCTGTCCTTGCACTGTTTTACCAACCCAAGGTAAAACTTGGTAAAAACCAGAGCTAATTGGATCTGTTTTTGCAGCATGGTCCCTATGTGTGTCAGGTGATCTTGCCCATAGCTGGGGAAAATAATAAATTTACCCATGCCAGCTCTGGCAACTGTCTGAAATCCAGTTAACAATGCATCAATGTAGGTATTCTCATCCCACATAGTGTAGGCATCTTTGCACTTAGCCACAAAAACAAATAGTGGTATGCCTCAGTTTCCCTTTTCCACACAGCACCTTATGGCTGGAATCTTCTTTGTCTGGTAAGAAGTTCCAAGACCAGTTACAAGCATTAACCATGAAATATCAACATCCCAAGGTCCTTTAACATACAGTCTGTCACTCGGTACATTTGTTGACAGATTATATGGTTTTTCCAAAGCAGTATACACGTTGGACGTTTTTACAATTTCTGACAACAGCACATTGGTTACAAGAGTGAACATCAGCACTAGGAACAAATCCATCTCCAGTGCCCACTGGCAGTACTTTCTCTCATGCCACATCTTTGGCTCCACACCATTGTCGTTTTGGCCCTTCAGGTTTAGATTGCAAGTCTCCTTTGCCAAAGCAAGTTCTGCCCCTCCCCCTTGGGTGGATTCGAAACCCAAAGCCTCTGGCCTAACAAAGACAAAGGGCTGGCTGGCTGTGTCTCCTTTGCTCACAATGGCCATGGAACCCTCTACAACAATAAGCAGCCCAGACCCCCTTCTGATCCTCTGCTTTCAGCTTCAACCTCTGCTTCCACATGGAACCAGCTATCAAATTCCCTGATCCATTACAAGTGCCCACCGTGTCCAGAGATGGGAGCTTAACTGCCCTCTCCTGCATCCTAGAGAGAGTGACCACCCAGCCGTTCTGCTCTGCACACTTAGCCACGCAGTCCTTCTTCCCATGAACCTGAGACACACACTGTCCACCCTCATCCTCAACCTGGGAACACTCCTGTCCCACACACACTGACTTCCCAGCAAGCTGGTCACACACAGTCACTTGGTTATCAGCCTGCTCCAATTCTCTGGCTTTTTCTGCCCCATCTGAAACAACCCTCAGTCCCTTTGGAGCCTCATCACAATCATCCACACTGGATCTTTCCAAATCCAAGTCAGTGGAGTCCCTGCTAACAGAACAATTCTGTCCGTCAGGCACTGACACAAGTGCCTCACACACCAAGCTGCTGCCTTTTCCAGGCAGAGCTTTCTCCTGAATGCCTTCTCCAAGCCAGGCCCTGTCACCTCTCTCCGTCCCTGCCAACCGCTTGCTAAAACACTGCCAGGACTCTCTTCCCCAGGAGCTTCCTCAAGCAACAGTTCACTTCCCCCTGGTCCTGCAGCAGCATCGCTCTGCTGAGCCACACTCCACTTCTGCGATTCCTTTACTCCCTGGATCCCCTCTGGCCCCTCAGGTGGATTCCTAGACAAACCCCCTCCAGGCACACAGACAGACTCACAAGGTCCGAGACATCCTTCCCTTTGTAACTCTCTGTCCCAGCACACACAAGGGCAGGAATCGTTCTCTCTTGCTCAAGTAACCCACAAGCCCCTGAACCGTCTGATCTCTGGGCTTCTGGCCAGACACTGCCTGGATCTACCCACGTCACAGCCTCCTTCTCCCCAGCAGACACCAACCCAGGGCCACCCACTTCTGGGCCTTAGCTGTATCCAGACCCAGCTCTGGGACAACAGCACCACTCTCAGCCATCACAGGCTGAGGGCCACCTTCCTCAGACAAAGGAAGAAACTCTTCCCCACACACAGACAGACAACCAGAGACAGTTTCTCCTTTGTCCCAGTGTGAAGGCCCGGGCTGGGTCTGGGCACCGCTGAGGGCATCTGCTCAGGGCAAATTGCTCGAACTCGGGGCTCCTTACAGCCCCAGACTGGAGACCTTCCCAAACAGGCCACAAACCGGTCACGCCGAGTGCTCCAGCTGCCGATCTGGCCAGCCAGAAGCCTCACGAGCAAAACCCCTCAGACACCCCATCTCTCCCTGTGCCCCAATCAGCCCCGGGCCTGCACACGGGTGAGGGGTTATAGAACCTGATCCCACCCACCCCAAACGGGTCTTTCCAGTCCCAAGAAACCAACCACAGGTCCCAGGTCAATTTACACTCTGGACCTTACCCACAAATCACGCTGAGCTAATCCTTTAGAATCTACAATCGAAAGGTTTATTACTAAGAGAAAGAGAAGCATGAGAGTGAGGTTGTGAAAGGATCATACATTACATGCATCGAATCTCCCAGTTCTCGATGCAGGCTCGCAGCAGAGATGTTATAGCTGCTGGCTTAAAAGTCTCTGGTTACATCCTATGTCAGGACGGGTCCACCGTTCTTTCCGGCTCGTGGTTCCCTGCAAGGCTGCATCTGGGGATCAGGAGCAAAACTGAAGGCCAAGATGGAGTCTGCCACATGGCATTTTATATCCATCCCCTGGTCTCTTCCAAGCTGGAGTGGGTCACATGGTCAGTGGCCAGGCATTCCTTCAGGTGTGTCTCTGGCACTTAGAGATCTATTGTCCTTGGAGCCTCACTAATTAGCACAGCCACTGAGCAAACATTCCTGGCCCATTGCTCTGCCTCAGCCAGAGAATTTTCCACCATCAACCCAGAGTCCATGTTTCTAACTCCACACACAGATATCATACAAGTACATGAATAGCATGTACAGAATCAGTAGAAGATAAGCTTTTGTTTGACACCTCACATGGTCCCCTTTGTATACACTTTGGGGCAAATACCCTTCCACGGGCGCAGCAGTGATCTGGCTGCTCCCTTTAAAATCCAGTAACGTGACACCCAGCACCCGTGGCTATTCTCAGGCACACAGCTAGTGACTGAGACAGCTTCCTTCACTGACCCACTGCTACTTCCAGCAGCCAAATTGCCAGCTTGCACACACTGTGGCTGCTCACACTGTGCTCCCTCACACATCTCACTTCCAGCTTGTGCAGATTCAGACTCATAAGCACCACCAGCTAATGATCCATCCCCCTCCAGAACTTTATCTTGTTCCACAGTGAGGAATCTATCCTGGCCACCCCCTACAACCTGCTCCAGAGAAGCACCGTCGTGACTCCTGGGTTCCCCATGCCCTGCTTCTGATTCCAGCCCCACCTCTGAGGCATCAGACAGGCCCCCAGAACCCTCACTCCCAGGCACAGACACACGGCCATCTGCCTCAGGCAAACATTTAGAGACACTTTCCCCTTGGTTACAGTGGGGCTCAGGGCCGGCTTTAGGCCGATTCGAGTGATTCCCCCGAATCGGGGCCCGCGCCAGCTGCTCCCCTCCCACAGCTCTGTGGCATGCCGGGCGCGCTGCGGGAGGGGCGTCGGCCCAGAGGAGGAGCGCGGCGGCTTCCCTGGCTTCAAAGGGGCTGTGACTCTTTTCTTGTGTGCGGTGTTTTGTTTTGTTTTTTGCTCAGCAAAAAATCCTGGGTGCCGGGGCCCTGTCAAAACGGTTCAAATGGGGCCCCGCACTTCCTAAAGCCGGCCTTGGGGGGGAATCACACACACCCCTTCACAAAACTCCCTGTGAGCTACAGGTAACAGAGAGGAGTTGCATTCATACATGCTGTGGGGCTGGGTTACACCACCAGCTGGGTTAAACACATCTGCCCTGTCACAGGCACACCACACACCCACACGGTTAGACATTGAACTCCCAGGAGGAGACAGTCTCTTCAGTTCTTTTATTTTCTTGAGCTGAAGTTCAAGTCTGGCAGCTCCTCCTTGGCTTGTGCCATCTTCTCTGCATGTTCTGCATCTAGCTTCTGCCTTCTCTCAGCAGCTTCTTGGTCCAGCTTCTGCCTTCTCTGCTCAGCTAGCAGATGAAACTCCTCCAGTTCTCGCTTATATTTCAGTTGCGATCTCCTCACTGGATCCTGCACTCCCATTGCTTCTGCAGCATTTCTGGCCACTGACAAAGATCTCAGCTCTGGCTTAGAAGCTTCCTCACTAAAGGCAATGCCTCTCCACAAGCACAAGGCTTCCAGAGCCTCTGTCCAGACTCTCATACTGTTGGTGACTCATTGCAGTGGCTCTTTAACCTACCGAACACTCAACACCCCAAAAATCAAATTTAGACAGCGTGGGGTCCTGACCCAAAGCTTAATTGACCAAGATCTGTGGATCCTGCCGACTACGCCACTGTGATGGGCCGGGCCGGGTCTGGGCACCACTGAGGGTGTCCGCTCAGGGCGAATTGCTCAAACTCGGGGCTCTCTATAGCCCCCAGACTGGAGACCTTCCCAAATAGGCCACAAACCAGTCGCACTGAGCGCCTAAGCTGCCGATCTGGCCAGCCAGAAGCCTCACGCGCAAAACCCCTCAGACACCCCAACTCTTCCTGTGCCCCAATCAGCTCCGGGCCTAACACACAGGTGAGGGGTTTTAGAGCCCAATCTCACCTACCCCGAACCGGTTCTTCTGGTCCCAAGAAACCAGCCACAGGTCCCAGGTCGATTTACACTCTGGATCTTACCCACAAGAGCACACTGAGCCAGTCCTTTAGAATCTAAAATTGAAAGGTTTATTACTAAAAGAAAGAAAAGCATGAGAGTGGGGTTGTTAAAGTATCATACATTACATGCATCGAATCTCCCAGGTCTCGACGCAGGCTCTTAGCAGAGATGTTATAAACGGTTATCTTATAAGTCTCTGGTGCACATCCTATGTCAGGATGGGTCCACGGTTCTTTTTGTCTCGTGGTTCCCTGCAAGGCTGCATCTGGGATCAAGAGCTGAGCTGAAGACCAGGTGGAGGGTGCCACATGGCACTTCTATACCTCGCCTGGCATCTTCTCGGCCGCAGCAGGTCACCTGGTCAGTGGCCTATCCCTGTGTTCCCTGCTGGTAGCCCTTAGGTATCAGTCACAGTCCTGAGGTGTGTATTGGCACCTAGAGATCCACTGTCTCCTCGCTAATTAGCATAGCCATAGGCTGAGCTTTTCTTGCCCCATTGCTCGGCCACAGACAGAGAATTGTCCAGCATCCATCCCGAGTACGTGTGTCTAACTGCACATACAGAGATTATACCGTTACATGGATAGCACATACAGAACCAGTAGAACAGAAGCTTTCGTGTGACACCTCACGTGGCCCCCTTTGTACAGACTTTTGGGGCAACCCCCTCCTCCCCCATGGGTGCAGCAGTGACCTGGCTGCTTCCCTTAAAATCCAGTGACACCCTTTCAACCACTCCGCTATCACTACAAACAGTTGAGGGGTCTTGCGGAAGGGCCTTGTCCTGGCTAAATAAAACACCAGAGCTCTCCTGACATCTAGTGTGTGTAGCGCTTGTTCTTTGCCCAAGGCATGGGGCTTAGGGTAAAATACTGGGAGGAAAATGTCGTGGGAGGCATGGAAATGAGACACCACCTTTGGCAAGAATGCTGGGGGGGCGTAACCTGACCTTATCTTTCAAGAACACTGTATAGGGAGGGTCAGCTGTGAGGGCTCTCAACTCAGATACCCGTCTAGCCCCGTGATAGCCACCAGGAAGGACACCTTCCAGGAAAGGTGCAGTAGCGAACACGACACTAGGGGCCCCCATAAGTTTGGTCAGGACCAGACTGAGATCCCACTGAGGTACGGGTAAAGCCTCTCCAAGCCCTTGAGAAACCGATGGCCCATCAGGTCCACAAAGAGCATCTTGCCCTGTGAGCCCAGGTGGAAGGTGGAGATGGCCACCAAGTGCACTTTAATTGATGAGGAGAATAGTCCCTGAACCCTGAGGTCCAGAAGGTAGTCTAGGCCAGTGGGACCTGGGCGTCCCTAGGTGAGACCCCTCTGTGGGTGGCCCAAATGAGGAGTGCTACTACTTCCCAACAGCACCTACTGCACCCGCTCTGAGCATTGCAGTTCCGCTGCTGTCAGCCACAGAGCTTCCAATCCAGGCCACTAGGTGCAGGGTTCGGGTTCGGGCGGCGGAGCCTGCCAGCGTCCTGTGTGATCACATCCGGGTCCAGCGGGAGGGCTATCGGCCTGTCGCAGGCAAGGCTCAGAAGGGACGTGAATTGGTGATGCCTTGCCCATGCTGGCGCGATGAGGACCAGAGAGACCCTGAACTCCCGCACCCGCAGGAGCACCTTGTGTACCAACAGGAAGGGCAGGAACGTGTAAAGCAGCCCCTCGGGCCAGGGGGTGATGGGTGCATCTCCCAGGACCCTGGACCCAGGCCCATGAGTGAGCAGAACCTGGAGCACTTCCTGTTTTGGCAGGTCCAGGAAGGGAAACTCCCACCTGTGGAAAATCTGGAGGGCCACATCTCCCTGAGGCTATGTCTACACTGCAGAGCCTTTCCAGGATCCCGGAGGTATCCTAGAAAAGCTCTGCTGCATCCTTTTTCCAAAAAACATGCGGTTTTCGGCATCCCTATATTCCTCATTGTCTGAGGAACAAGGGATGTGCCGAAAGAAGAGGTTTTTCTGAAATTTGGCCCTGTGTAGAAGGGCCAAATTTTGGAAAAGCCTCTTCTTCAAAAAAGCGGCACTAGATACGCAAATTGCAGTTCACAATTTGCGTATCTTTTTCTGGTGTAACTCTGCAGTCTAGACACAGCCAGAGACACCCTTCCTGTTCGGGGAAGGACCTGCTCGGCTGGTCTGCCAGAGTGTTCTGAGACCCTGGCAGGCCAGCAGCAATCGGGTAGACACCCTCCCTGATGCCCAGCTCCCAGAGCTGGAGGCTTCCTGACACAGGGCCAGGGAACGGGCCCCTTTTAGACCGCCAGTGTTGTGGGATAGGATCAGAACTGTCCCTCCCCCGAGCCAGAAGAGAAAGGCCTGACAGGCAAGGCAGACTGCCCTCAGCTCCCTGACATTGGTGTGTAGGGAGAGGTCTTCACACAGCCACATACCTTGGGTCCTCATGTCGCCAAGGTGAGCTCCCCACCTGGTGTTAGACGCATCCGTCACCAACAGAAGGGTGGGGAAGGGCCTGGAGAATGGTACTCCAGCACAGACTACCTCCTCCTGGGTCCACCAGTTCAGAAAGCAGAGGACTTCAGGGGGAACTGTCACTACTCTGCCCCAAGAGTGGAAGGACGGGTTGTGAGCCAGCACTAGCCACAACTGCAGTGGGCACATGTGGAGTCTGGTGTGCTGGATGATGTAAGTACAGGCAGCCATGCGGCCCAGCAGATGCACACAGTTCCTGGCTGTGGTTATTGGGAATGCCCACAAGGACATGACCGCATTCCTAATGGCCAGAAAACGTGACCTGGGCAGGGACGCCATGGCCGATGTGGAGTCCAGCCAAGCGCCCATGAACTCTATGACCTGGGTGGGGACACGGGTAGACTTGGCTATGTTTAGGAGGAGGCCCAGCTCCTGAAATAGGTCTCGTACCAGGACAACATGGGCCAGCCCTTGGTCTGATGAGGGGACCCCAAACCAGCCAGTCATCCCGGTACGGAAACACTCGGACGCTCCTTTTCCTCAGGGCGGCGGCGACTACAGCCATGCATTTTGTGACTACCCAAGGGGCCGTGGACAGGCCAAAGGGAAGGGCTGTAAACTGGTCATTGAAGAAGGACGTGGTAGAGGGATGGGGGGGGGGGGTGAAAGGAAAGGGATAGAATATCCCCTCCCCGCAGTCTCTAGAACCCATTGGTCTGAGGTAATGGACCCCCAGGCCTGGCGGAAGGGAAATCAACGATCCCGGAACTGGAAGGGGGGGAGGCTGGTCGGCTGTCCTCAGGCATACCCTCAAAACTCCTGATGGGGCCCCTGGGACTTATTAGACCCCTACGCTCTGGGCAAGGCAATGGAGTAGGCCCTGGTGAGACCTGGAGTCCATAGCCAGCATGGAAGGGAGCCTCCCCCCTCCCCCAAGAGCCTCGGTGGGCAAAGAGGATAATGACCCCTTCATGCACGCAACCCAAGTCAGGCGCCTGTGGTGGGGCCTGAGAAACCACTGACGAAGCCACCGTAGGGGGCTGGGCAGTAGATGGGACCCTGGCTCAGGTGATGCTTGTCCTGGAGGGAGAGACTTCCCCCGACATTGGGGAGCGGGTTAGTGGGGTCACCGACGAGGGAGCCCTGGGTCCCGAGTAATCTGACCCTGGCCCAGAGGGACCCGCCTCCTGACCTTGGTGATAGGCCCAGGGAATCCAACACAGCCACTGCACAGGCGCCTGGAGCCGAGGGGGCTGGGACTGTGGCTCTCCTGGTGCCGGCGTGGCCTGTGGCCAAGGCTGGTGCTGTTGTGGAACAGGGTGGCCAATGAGCTGCGCTGCTGGCACTGGTGGCGGGAGCAGGATCGGTGCCGCCACCTCGATCTGGAACCCTGCGAAGACCAAACCGATTCTGCCTACGAGTCAGTCGAGGGCTCCTGTGTCAAGCAGGGCGCTGCCACGGTAGTGGCAGTCAGCGACCCAGCCGTGGGGCACGCCGTGCCGTGGATTCAGGCTTTCCCTGCTGCTGATGGGGAGGCGCAGGCACGGCTGATGGTGCTACCGGGCCACCGGTACTGCATCAGAAGGACAGGGCCCCTGGGCTGGTGCCGACTCTGGTGCCAGAGCAGGCACTGGTGCTTGAGTAGAGGCGGGGGACAGGGGCGGTGCCATGCCCAGTACCGGTGTTGTGGTGGATGGTGCTGCTGCAAAGCGGTGGTGCCCTCTTGCCTCTGGAGTGCAGGGCACGGCTGATGAGGCATGGTGTCATCTGGCATCCTGCTCTTTAGCTGGGCCAGGTGCTGCAGTCAGGGATGATGGTGACTCCATCAAGTCCCTCGCCACCTTGAAAGTGTCCGGAGTGGAGGGCTCCGGGAGAAGCACTGCTGGACTGGGATTGCTGCACGAGCGGGAGCAGTGCTGACTCAGCTGTGGCGGTCCAGGTACTCAGCCCATCAGTCCATGCTCCCTGCCAGGGGCACACAGAAGGCCACCTCCATTAGGATGACCTTGAGACGGGACTCCCTCTCCAGTTTAATGCGCGGCTTGAAGCCTTGGCAGATCTTACAGGCCTCAGACAAGTGGGCTTCACCAAGGAACTTCAGGCAGGCTCTGTGGGGGTCCTCACAGAGCATAGACTTCTGGAGCCCAGGCACACCCTGCCGGGGACTAGAACTGAGTCTACAACTATGTACAAGTACGACGCTTCACCACCACTACCAACTCAAGATGTTAAGGACTGGTCAACTAGCTATCTGTCAAGGCTGATTCCCCACTCTGGCACAATGAATGCAGAAGTGGGAGCCCACAAAAGTACCCCAAACCTTCTCTCTCCAGGCTTTGGTATAAAACTTCCCCCCCAAAGTCTTAAAAACCTAGATTTGGGGGATACAAATCCGCGGCCACCATCAAGTGCTTTTCGACCCACACACAGGGGTGGGCACTTGAACCAACCTCAGGGCACCCCGCGCTCTTTTCCCCACAGAGCTTGAAAAAGAAATGAGAAAATACCAATTGCAGTCTGAGGGAGCTGCCCCCTAGCCAGAGGCCTGCAGATCCCACAGACGGATCTTCCAGGACACAGAACTGAACCAACACCAGGTTAGTAAAAAAGAAAGAACTTTTATTACCCAAACAATCCTACTGTTGCAAGTTTAATTAAGTGACTGGATGGTAAGAGTCACAAATTAATAAACTCATGGGGGATTCCCATGGGCTCAGGACTTCGTTACAGAAGGAAGAAAAAACCCATTTCTAACAGCACAGACATCAGATCCACAGTCCCACAACAGAAAACAGTAAAACCTAACAGATGTATCTAAACTTCACCCTACTTACACATTATGAAGAGTCTTTTCTTGGAGAGAGACAGGTCTTCTGTCCCCCGCAGTTATCTAGGGCAAACTGGCTCAGAGACAAAGGAGGGGAAAAAATCCCTTTGTCTCAGTTTGAAACTCCTATCTGCATTTCTACTGGCTGAGCAGATAGCTGGCTAGGTACAGGGACATAGTGTCATAACCATGAGTGATGGGCAGCAGCCTGGGGGCTAAGGGGTTAACTATCTGATAAGCATTTGCTTATTGGACAGTCTGTCGACTAGTCGACTCCTACCCACCCTTGCTGCCTCTATGAGACAGAAGCAGCAAAGGGGGGAAGGGGTACTTCAAAGCGGCAGCACCGCACAGCTGAGCTGGGGATCAGCTGCGCAGCTGCCACTTTGAAAACCCCAAGGCGGTGGTGTTTCAAAGGGGCAGCGCCACACAGCTGATCCCCGGCTCAGCTGTGCGGTGCTGCCCCTTTGAAACTCTGCTTCGGTGTTTCAAAGGGGCAGCCGTGGAGCCTAGGGGCAGCCGGGGACTCCCCACGCGACATGCAGCGCAGCATGGAGCCCTGTGTCCCCCGCTGTCCCAGGCTCCATGGCTCTGAAATGCCCAAAAGCCGCCGCTAGGGACTCTTGTGCATTTCAAAGCTGGCACCCGCGCGCAGCCCCGAGTCAGCGGAACTTCCCGCCGGCCCCGGCTGCAGGCGGTGCGCCGCATCCTCCTCTGAAACGTCCGAGAGGCCCAGCGGGGCATTCCCAGGAGGAATGCGGACGTGCCTGTCGACCAGGCGAAATTCCATTGACCGCAATTTAACACCCTCCCTACCCACTGCTAGATAAAGAACAACGACCTGTGCAACCCTGACCCACAGACTCACCCGCTACGAGGCACTCGCGGAGCAAGAGCAAGAGCAAGAGCAAAGCAGGCTCCAATGACTGTCAGCGAGCGATGAGAGGGAAGCGAGGGGAGGGCCAGCAGGGGTGTGCATTGGCCAGGGTACCGGCGCCACTCGGGGGGCTCCCCTGCCGACCCAACGGGTACTGCGACAGGAAACATGAGCAATCACTCGAAGACGAATGGTGGGGGTGGCTCTCACTGACCCAGGCTGCCATCTTAGCACGTCCACAACAACAGCTCAGGATGCCTGTGCCCTGAGCCTGGGGGGGAGATTTGAGGTGACACCTTTGGAAGGGAGACAAAGGGGGGGCTGCCTGCAGTGTCAGTTAGTCTCTGCTGCAGGGAGGGGCCCAGGGCACTGGTTCTGGGCCTCCCTGTCCCCAAGCTGGGCTATAATGCCTGCTCCTGGTCCCTGTGCTAGCATCCATCTTGTGCTACGGTGTCCCCGGGAACCCACAAACTGTCTGTTCTGCCTGCCAGCTGAGAGTCCCCTCTAGCTGCCCATGGGAGTGCAGGGCCCGGGGACTCCCCCACACTCCACGACACCCTCACTGTGGGTCTGTGCTGCACCCAGCCTCAATTTTCCTCACTGGCATGTGTGTGCTGCAGCCGGCCCAAGACTCCAGTCTTGCTCAATCCCCCTGTAAAGGGCTCCACCCTGCTTGTGAGCACCCCTTGTAGTCTCTGCCTGGCTGTCTGCCGGAGAGGACATGGCCGGTATGTTGCCTGGGACCAGGAGCCTACTTACCCCATTGTGGCTGCTGAGACTTGGGGGGCACCCAGTCTGGGCGGGAGGGAGGGTGCAGGAGCTGGCTGGGAGGGTGGAGTCGGGGAGGGAGGGTGCAGGAGCGGGCCGGGGTGGAGTCTGGGGAGGGAGGGTGCAAGAGCGGGCCGGGGTGGAGTCTGGGGGGGAGGGAGGGTGCAGGAGCGGGCCAGGGGTGCAGGATGTCTGTGTGAAGAGGGTGGGGGGCACTCACTTGCCTCCATGCCTTGCACTGCTGCCCAGCCCGGCTCCCCGCTGCCCGATTTTGGGCTGCAGGCGAGTGGTTTCCTGGGCTGCTGTGCCCCCCACCAGGGGAAGGGGTGCAGCGCACGGCGCTTCCTTCCCCTGCAAGGCACATGCGGCCCGTGAGGCTTGCCAGGGGGAGCCGAAAGCTGGCACTGGCGCCCCAAGCTCGCCCAGGGGCCGTGTGGCTGGAGGCCAGGGCAGGGGTGCAGCCCCAGGGTCACAGAGCACTTGGAGAACCGCTGGTCCTGGGCCCCAGCAGCTCTCTGTGATGCCAGAAGGCAGGCTCCGCCCGTCTTCGTTAGCACTGATTGCAGCAGGGTGTGGCCGGGCGGGCAGGGGAGGGGGCTGTATATCAGAGGCCAAGCAGCAGGGGGGGGGTTTCTCTAGATAACCCCCAGGCCACTGAGGTCCCACTCTCCCTGGTCTTGCCCCCCGCCATGGGGGAGTTCCCTGTGCAGGTGGAGGTGCTGACCCAGGTAAGGGGAAGGGGTGTGGGCTTGGCTGGGTTGGGGAGCTGCCAGGCGCTGGTGCCCCTCTAACCTCACTCTCCCCCCAGCTGCAGCACCATGGCATCCCCCCGGAGCAGATCACCTACCCGCGCGTCACCCTCTCGGCCCCTGGGCGCCTCTGCATCCGGCACAGACACCCCCGGGACCCCGCTAGGTCCCGAGTCACCCTGCTCGACCTCCGGGAGCCCCATGGCCCAGCTGCCCACAGCTGGCCGCTGCACCAGGCCCAGGGCGCACTGGCCCACCCCAGCCAGCCTCTGCTGGCCTTGCGAGGTACAGGGTGTCTCATGGGCCCGAGGGAGGGTAGGCAGTGGGGCCAGCCCCCCAGGCCGGGAGCTGCAAGCTGACTGGAAATGGCATCAGCTCCCAAGAAAGGGCCTGGCCTCACCCCGAGCTCCTCTGTTCTGGGCCTTACTGCCCCCCAGGGTGGGTCCTGACCCCTCACCTCCTCACTGCCCAGCTCAGCAGGGCCAGGCCTTGCATGCACTCCCCAGCGGGCTCTGCCCCGTGTGCCTCCCCCACGTGGGCTGGGCCCCATGTGGCCCCAAGGCGGGCTCTGCCCCCAGCGGGCTCTGCCCCGTGTGCCTCCCCCTGGGTGGGCCAGGCCCTGCATGCCCCCAAGGTGGGCCCTGCCCCCAAGGCGGGCTCTGCCCCCAGCGGGCCAGGCCCTGCATGCCCTGGTGCCCCCAGGGCGAGCTTTGACCCGGTTCTGCCCTCAGCGGGCTGCATGGCACAGGTGTTTGACGTGGCGCAGCGCTGCCTGTGCTGGCAATGGATGTTTGCCCACCCCCTGGAGTTCTGGGTGTGGCTGGAGCCTGACACGCTGGCGCTGGTGACGGAGGAGGAGGTGTTCCACTGGGCCCTCAGCCGTGAGCATGCTGGGCACTGCCTGGCGCCGGGGGGGTGGCAGTGGAGGTTGTATCTACTCCTACGGTCCCCGCATTCACTCTGGTTTGCGGTGCCCTATGCGAGTCGGCTGGCCTGCAGTAACTCTGGGCCTGCCTGTCCCCCCGCTCGGCGGCACTGTCTGGAGGGGGGCTGGGCACCACTCACTGGGGAAGGACATGCAGTGTCCTGGCCTGAGGCCTGGGGAAGGGAACAGAGGGCAGGCGGGGCGATGGGTCAGTCTCCGCAGGTTGGGGACTGGGAACAGGAGGGGGTGCAGGGCTCTGGCCCCCTTTCCCCAGGCTGGGCTGGGCTGGCTGCTCCTGTCACAACAAGTCTGGGCTACGCTGTGTCCCTGGGACCCAACAAACCTTCTCTTCTACCTGCCGCCTGAGAGTCCCGCCTGGCTGCGGGTGGGGGGCAGGGCCCGGGGACTCCTACACACTTCAGTGACGGAGTGCCGGGGGTTGCCAGTTGGCAGGGATTAGCGGGGGGGCAGTTGGCGGGGTACACAGTTGGCAGGGGGTCCCGAGGGGGACCAGGTGGCAGGGGTGCTGGTGGGAGTGCAGCAGTTGGCAGGTGGTGGCAGGGGTCCCGAGGGGACCAGGTGGCAGGGGTGCTGGTAGTGCAGTTGGCAGGTGGTGGCAGGGGGTCCTGGGGACCAGGTGGCAGGAGTCCCGGGGGCAGTTGGCGGGTACACAGTTGGCAGGGGTCCCGGGGACCAGGTGGCAGGGGTCCCGGGGGGACAGTTGGCGGGAGTGCGCGGTTGGCAGGTGGTGGCAGGGGTCCCGGGGACCAGGTGGCAGGGGTGCCGGAGGGGCAGTTGGCAGGGTGCACGCAGGTGGCAAGGGGTCCCGGGGACCAGGTGGCAGGGGTGCTGGTGGGGGGACAGTTGGCGGGAGTGCGCCCAGTTGGCAGAGGTCCCGGGGAACCAGGTGGCAGGGGTGCTGGTGGGGACAGTTGGCGGGAGTGCGCGGTTGGCAGGGTGTCCCGGGGAACCAGGTGGCAGGGGTGCTGGTGGGGGACAGTTGGCGGGGTACGCAGTTGGCAGGGGTCTCAGGGGACCAGGTGGCAGGGGTGCCGGGAGACAGTTGGCGGGGTACGCAGTTGGCAGGTGGTCCCGGGGACCAGGTGGCAGGGGTGCCGGGGAGACAGTTGGCGGGGTGCGCGGTTGGCAGGTGGTCCCAGGGGGACCAGGTGGCAGGGGGTGCCGGGGGCAGTTGGCAGGGTACGCAGTTGGCAGGTGGTGCCGGGGTGGCAGGGGGTGCCGGGGGAGCGGTACGCGCTAACCCCTAACTTCAGGCTGCGACGGCTCCCCGCAGGGCCCAAGCCGCGGCGTCAGTTCGCCCGCCAGGAGCGGCTGTGGCACATGGAGGTGGTGGCGTATCAGCAGGATGCCAGTGGGCTCTGGCTGGCACTGTCCACACTGGGCCTGGACCAGGTCAGGGCACCCCAACCCCTGCCAGCTGCCCTCGGGATCCTGTCCCCAGCGGCTTGGCTGACCCAGTGTCTCTCCCCAGAAGGGCCAGGTGGTGGGGCTGATCCAGCTGCACTGGCGAGGCGGGGGACTCTCCCAGGTCATCGAGGCGCAGGCGGTGGCACTGCCCCAGCACCGCTTCGCCAGGAACCCCCAGCCCTCCTCCGCCCTGCTGGCTGCTGTCCGGCACGGCGCCGCACGCCACGGGCAGGTGTGTGGTGTGCTGGGGCTTAGGGCAATCTGGGGAGTATTGAGGGGGCGGGGGGGGCCGTAGGCGGGGTCCGGCTCCTGCAGGGCTGCGGGCGGGGCCCGGGGCAGGCGGGGCCTGGGGCGGGCGGAGGATGGCTCCCACAGGGCCTGGGCCGGGCAGGGGCCGGCATTTGCTGATCGGCTAGGCAGTCAAGTAGTCGATGCCCCTTGCTGCCCGGGGCTGCCGGCGGATCCCGCATCCTCCTTTGAAGCGGGGCCCTTGTACGTTCCAAGGAGGAACGTGGACATGCCTATCGACTAGGGGATGGAGATTCCACCGGCGACTCGCCCCATCCATTAACATGGTGGGGGGCAGAGGGCAGTAGTGGGGGCAGGCTAGTGGCAGAGGGGCTGAGGAAGGGACTCTGACCTCTCTCTCTCTCAGTTCCACGTGGTGGAGTTGGGCCCTCACCAGCCAGGAAACGCTGCCCTGCTCAGTGCCCGCGCCAGCCTGGCCTTCAAGGGTGCCCGGCCCGGAGACTTCCCCAGCGCTGTACAGGTGAGCTGGGAGTAGGCAGGGGGGCCCTGGGTGCATGAAAGTGGGGTGGGTCCCAGAGAAGGTGCCGGGGGATGGGGTGCCCGGCAGCTGCGGGGGTAGCCAGGGTGCCTGTGAGGCTCTGGGGAGAGGTGGGCCCTGGGGTGCCTGGTAGCTGTGGCTGCATGACCTGCCCCCGCTCCCCTCAGTTCGCTCCACAGCTGGGCCTGGCCCTGGTGCTCACCAAGCATGCCCTGCTCTTCCTGGCTGACGTGGAGACCGCCCAGCCCCTGCACCGTGTCCAGCTGGCCTGGGACATCATCTTCGCCACCGTGCCCGACCCCCCACGCCACGGCCTGGTGGGGGTGTGCCGCAGCGGCAAGGTCAGCTGGGGGGAGGTGTCTGCCCTGTGGGGAGGCAGTGCCACGCAAGGGAGGGGGAGGCTGTGAGGGGCCAGGGACCTCCTGCTACAGGGGCACAGCTGGGGGGAGGTGGCTGCCCTGTGGGCACGGGGGTGAGAGCGCTGCAGCCCCTGATGCCCCCTTTCCCTGCCCCATGCAGGTGCTGTCTGTCTCACTGTGTCCGGACCCACTCCTGCAGCTGCTGTCACACCGCCCTGCCAGCCTCTACCTCACTCAGCGCCTGCTGCAGCTAGTGGGGCAGGCCCCAGGCCTGTGCAAAGCCAGCCCCCCGGTCTGAGCCAGCCCCCCGGTCTGAGCCAGCCCCCCGGTCTGAGCCAGCCCCCCGGTCTGAGCCAGCCCCCCGGTCTGAGCCAGCCCCCCGGTCTGAGCCAGCCCCCCGGTCTGAGCCAGCCCCGGCTGCAGAGGGCAGGAGCACAGGTGGCAGGGGAAGGGGTGAGTGGCACACGGAGGCAGATGGCAGCCCCGGGGCATGCAGGGGTTGGGATGAGGTGCCCCTCAGTGGGAGCGAGGCTGTGCCGGGTGCGGCTGGCACCTGCTGGGCGGGAGACCCTCTGTACGGCCTCCTTTGGACAGAATGAGCCCTGCAGCTGCCCTGTCACTGCCGCCTCCTTTGTTTTACAATAAATGGAAGAAGTGGGAGCCCGCTGGGGGTCGGGTCTGGTCTGTGGGGCGCTCAGGCTGCACTGGGGAAGGGGGGAGGTGGCCCTGGCTCTGCCTGGGGGGAGGGGGGGCTGCTCACTGCACACAGGCCCTGGCTCTGCCCAAGCCATTTATTAGTGAGCGAGGGGGTAGCCGATCCCTGCTGTTCAAAGCTGCTGGGGGTGAGGGGCTCACAGGGTCCCCCTCCTTCCTCTGCCCCAGCTGCCCTGGCTCGGGGGCACGGCGCCGCTCTCGCCCGCTGCCTGGGGCCAAGCTGTCCTCTTCTGTCGTGCTGCCCTAGAGGGGGAGCTGGGGTTAGTGGGACTGGGGGAAGAACCTTGGTGCTGGGTGAGGGGGACAGGGTCCCTCCCTTGCCTGGCCCAGCCCCTACCTGCTCCACTCCCTGCCTGCTGGCAGGCTGGCCCCAGTATCTCCTGTGCCCTTCAGCTCCTCTCTGATCTCCTGCAGCAAGTCCAGCCTGGAGAAGAGGGGGGTGAGTCAGTGGGGGTGCTCCTGCAGCTGCTGCGGAGCCTGTGGGGCAGGAGGATGGCAGACCCCACACGTGCAGGTTAGCGGGCAGGGGCCCAGCCAGACCCCCATAGCTGCTGTGGGGTCGGTGTGGGCAAGGGGGTGCTGCTGGGGGGCGAGTGGGGGGCCTGCTGGGGCTGAGGAGCACAGCGCCGCAGCCTGGGCTTGCACTGGGGTACAGGCACCAAAACGTCCCCCTGGCCGTTAAAAGCCAGAGGGGAACGTTGCCAGGCCCCTCAGGAGGGCTGCTGGGTGTGGCACTGGGCTGGGTCGTGGCCACATCTGGGCAGCCAGCACACTGCCCTGTAACGCCTCGGCCCTGCTTCCTCCACCCAGGGGCTGCTGAGAGTGCTGGCCTCCCGCTCCACCCCAGGGCCCGAGCCACTCACGACTGCAGGGTGCCAAGGGGGCTGTCCAGGGCCAGGTCAGGATGTCCCAGGCCCTGCAGACAAACAAAGCGGGGAGTCGGTAATGGGGTCAGATCTGAGGGGCATCCCTGGGGGGTCCTCTTACCTGCAGCTGCTCCTGCATTTGTACCCAGGCAGCGAAATCGATGAGGGTCTGTAGGGGATGGCTGCTGGCCCCACTGCCCTCACCTGGGGAGGAGGAGACCAGGTGAGTGTGGAACTCTGCCCTGGCCAGTGAGAGCTGCAGGAGTCAGGAGAGGCAGGGCAGGGCTAATGGCCCGGGGCGGGGGCCAGCACGCTGCTGCTGAGCTGCCATTCATGCACCTCGGGGGGGACCACGGGCTCCATTCTAGGGGGAGGCTGGCAGGGGGACTCACCTCCTGGGGCCGCAGGGGGCTGGCTGGACTGGGCGGTCTGGGGATGGCCCACCCCAGGGCTGCGACAGTGGCGCTGTGCTGGGCGCGCTCCCTGGAGGCTGACGAGGTCCTGCAGGGCCTGGATGCCAGAGGCAAAGCGGCGCTCCAGCGTTTCCAGGGAGGCTTGGGCCTGAGCCAGCAGGCAGGCAGAGTCCTGGAGGCTGGTCACGCAGGGCGGGGCCAGCTCCTAGGGGACAGCTGAGGTTAGATGCTTGGGAGATGGCCTGACAGACAAATATTTACCTCCCCTACTATTCCCAGTTAGCGAACCCCTCAGCCCGGCTGGGTCGCTTCTCCTCTGTGGGAGCACCTGAGCGCACTGCTTCTCCCCGCCTGTCTAAGCAGCCCAGGGCCGGCCTGTGCGCTGCTTCTCCTGCAGCTTGGTGCATGCCATGGCCTAGGCAAGCCTTGCCAGTGGCTCGCCTTGCCCAGGTGGAGGCTCTCCAGTCTGCGCTTTCCTTGGGCTGGGCTGTAATGCTACAGCCACTGGGGTACCAGCCCGCCCATGGGCAGCACCAAGGCCACGTCCTGCTCTGCAGCCGTATCTGCTGGGGGGCTGGAGTGGGGCCTCCTGGCATGTGCGTCTAGGCTCTAGGGGCTGACAAAAGAAGTTACAGCTCCGTCTCTGTTCCGTCAGCCAGCCCAGCCTAGTCCGTGGGACGCCTGCCACTCTGAGCAGAGTCAGGGGCTGTCTCTCCCAGGGACCCCTGCCACCTGCCCACAGGCAACAGGTCCCTGCCACAAGTTGTGACATCTCCGCTCCAGAGCTGAGCTCTGGGAATGCCAAGGACTCCAACACGACCTGCCCAGCTTCTGCTCACCCACGGGTGCCCCAGCTTCTTCCTGCCGTTCACTCCCAGGGGCTTATCAAAATGCAGGCACTTGGGAGTGGTGCACCGAAGGGACGAGCGCCTCCCATCAGGTCTCATTGTGCGAGGGGGGCTTCACATCCATGGCCAGGCACCAGGCAGTCTCCCGTCTCTGCTTTCACTTTTTACATATTGACGATAACCCTCAGGGTTGCTTCCAGCTGGAGTGGCTCCAAAACACGTGTCCAAGGGAGCTGGGCTTCCCTCCCACGCATTAGACAGCCAGGGCATTGTTCCTGGCGCAACTGGAAGTGTCTTCTAGCTGGGAACAGATCGGCTCTACTTGTGCTATTGTCCCAAGCATGCTCAAAAGGCCCCCTAGTGAACCGCTCTGGCTGTGGGGCCCCTTGTGCAGGATATGACGAGGTGCGGGGTCTTTGCCACGATTACTTGTAGTAGTTCATGTCACGTTACTGGATTTTAAAGGGAGCAGCCAGATCACTGCCGCACTCATGGGGGGAGGGGGGGGGGGGGGATTTGCCCCCAAAAGTCTATAAAAAGGGCCATGTGCGGTGTCAAATGGAAGCTTATCTTCTGATTCTATGTGCCATTCCTGTAATTGTATAATCTGTATGTGGAGTTAAACATGTACTCTGGATGGATGCTGGAAAATTCTCTGTGGTTGAGCAATGGGCGAGGCATGCTCAGCCAATGGCTATGCTAATGAGCGAGGCTCTGGGGACAATGGATCTCTAAATGCCAAAGACACACCTGGCCACTGGCCATGTGACCCTCTCCAGCTTAGGAGAGACCAGGGAGGGATATAAAATGCCATCTGGCAGATTCCATTTGGGTCTTCAGTTTTGCTCTGAATCCCAGATGCAGCCTTGCAGGGAACCACGAGCTGGAAAGAACTATGGACCCATCCTGACCTAGGATGTACACCAAAGACTTTTAAGCCAGCAGTTATAACATCTCTACTATGAGCCTGCATCGAGACCTGGGTGATTCAATGCATGTAACGTATTATCCTTTAACAACCTTACTCTCATGCTTTTCTTTCTTTTAATAATAAATCTTTAGATTGTAGATTCTAAAGGATTGGCTCAGTGTGATCTTGTGGGTAAGATCTAGAGTGTAAATTGACCTGGGAACTGTGGCTGGTTTCTTGGGACCAGAAAGACCCGTTCAGGGTAGGTAAGATTGGGCTCTAAAACCCCTCACCTGTGTGTTAGGCCCGGGGCTTTTTGGGGCACAGATAGGGCTGGGGTGTTAGGGGTTTTGCTCATGAGGCTTCTGGCTGGCCAGATCGGCAGCTGAAGCGCTCGGTGTGACTGGTTTGTGGCCTATTTGGGAAGGTCCCCAGTCTGGGGCTGTAAAGAGCCCCGAGTTTGAGCAATTTGCCCTGAGCGGACGCCCTCAGCCATGCTCAGACCCAGGCCGGTCCGTCACAGTTCATTGATATATTTAGTTGCAAAGTCACCCCCAACCACAGCGAATTCTGGAAAGCCAACAGGCTCTTGGCTACGGGGGCAGCGCACTGATCTTTCACAGGGCCCCAAGTGAAATAATCTGTTCCCGTTCATATGTTCGTGTTCCCTTTGATTTCAGGCTTTGGGGACAAATTCCATACACACGAGATCCAGCGGTCCCTTACTTTGGCTGTTACTGGGCAGAGAGTTTGGGGAATGTTTTCCAAGCTCAACTTTGGCAGAATTCTTTCCAAGCGAGCCAACAGAACCTTCTTCTGCCCCTCTCAAATGTCCAGATTAGCCCAAAATTGTCCTCCTACAGCGAGTCCTCGGTTCTCCTGGCAACATCAGCTGATAATGGTGATGAAGCAAGTCCCTCATCTCCCAACAGAACAGGCTTCCTTGCGGTGCCAACCAGTTCCACGCTCTCCAGGTCCGTTTCCCTGGGCACTCTGTACGGTATGCACAGGTCCCCCCCGTCTTTCAGCAGTCAGGGTCACTTTCAGGCTGGGGTCTCTGCAAACATTCCTCCCTTGCAATCTGGGTAATTACGTAAGACCGAGCCGGTGACATTTGTATACACCTCAGGCACAGCACGGGGGAAGGGGCTTCACGCAGTTGAGTGATGCTACTTTGCATCTGACTAGGGCCAACAGGCAGGGATTTGGCCGTCTTAAAAACCCCTCTTGCTCTGGGAGTGAGATGTGTACCAGGTCTGGCCACCGCTGAGGGCGTCCACTCAGGGCGGATTGCTCCAGCCCCTGACTGGAGACCTTCCCAAATAGGCCACAAACCAGTCACACCGAGCGCTCCACCTGCCAATCTGGCCAGCCAGAAGCCTCACGAGCAAAACCACTCAGGCACCCCAGCCCTAACAGCCCCGGAGCCTAACACACAGGTGAGGGGTTATAGAACCCAGTCTCACCTACCCCGAACTGGTTCTTCCCAGTCCCAAGAAACCAGCTACAGGTCGTGATCAGTTAACACTCTGGATATTACCCACAAACCACGCTGAGCCAATCCTTTAGAATCTACAATCCAACGGTTTATTACTAAGAGAAAGAAAAGCATGAGAGTAAGGTTGTTAAAGTATTCTACAGTACATGCATTGACTCTCCCAGTTCTCGATGCAGGCTTGTAGCAGAGATGTTATAACTGCTGGCTTAAAAGTCTCTGGTTACATCCTATGTCAGGATAGGTCCACGGTTCTTTCTGGCTCATAGTTCCCTGCGAGGCTATATCTGGGATTAAGAGCAAATCTGAAGACAAAAAAATGGAGGATGCCACATGGCATTTATATACCTCCTTGGTCTCTTCTAAGCTGGAGAGTCACATGGTCAGTGGCCAGGCCTATAGCTTCATTCCTCAGGTGTCTCTTTGGCCTTTAGAGAGCTATTGTCCCTGGAGCCTCGCTCATTAGCATATCCATTGGCTGAGCATTCCTCGCCTATTGCTCAACCTCATACAGCAAAGTTTCCAGCATCCATACAGAGTCCATGTTTCTAACTCCACATACAGATATTATACAATTACCTGAATAGCATGTACAGAATCAGTAGAAGATAAGCTTTTGTTTGACACCTCACATGGCCCCCTTTGTATACACTTTGGGGCAAATAACCTTCCATGGGCGCAGCAGTGATCTGGCTGCTCCCTTTAAAATCCAGTAACGTGACAGGATGTCAACCCACTCCTGGCCTGGCCAACTCTCCATGCAGCCGACAGGACAATACATCAGCAGTCCACATTCACAGGTCCTGGCTAATGCTGTATTTGGAAACCATAGGTGTCCAGTGCTGCTAAACTCCTATGCCCTGTGGCATCCAAACAGGCAGCCTTCAAGGCATCGCTTTGGGACTGTTATCAGAACTTTTCTTTTTCCTCACTGAACTGGCGATTCTCCAGAGACAGTTTCAACCCATGTTCCTGCAGACAGTCATACACTTCTTGCTCTTCCAAAGTATCACCGAATACTATCAAGTCATGCAGATACACCAGGACTTGCATAAGGTTCATGTCACCAACCATCCACTCAATCTCTGAAATGACCCCACATATTTTGTGGGGCAGTCTCAGAAATTCACAGAAGCCAAGGCTCTCTTTTCCATATCTGCTAATCCCATAGGTATCTAAGGGTTTTCCTTTTTGGATCTTACTAACAACTTCCTGTTAGGCAACCTAAGGCATATTCCACCCTTGCTGATACATTGGTCGGGTACATCTTTAAAATATGACAATCTATGCACACGCATAAACCTCATTCTTTTTTCTGGCCACAAGTGGGGAAGCATAAAGACTTGTAGGGTTCCTTCCCTCTTTATCTCCTGGATGTTTCTGAACATCTTTGACATCTGCAGGTGCTAGTCCCCTCAGACTTTCCTAGAAAGGCCCATCAGACTGCCAAACATGATGTGCCAGGAGTTGAACATCCCACTCACAAATGGCGCTCACATGGGGTCTTTGCACTAGTTTCCACGTCAAGCTCTCCACACCAGAGGAATCAGGAAGTCAGCAAAGTTCAACTTCTCTGGGTGAAATATGGATCTAACTGTCTTGTGAGGGGCAGATGGGCCACTGCTGCAGCCAAGTATACAGTTCCCGAGGGATAGCGACTGGCTGCTCGAGTTCATTAGCCAGCAGTAGCTTTCCTGACTCTTTCTATACAAGATGAGGTTTTGACCACACTTCTCTTCACCATCAAGCCCAGTGGCACATCTGTATCTAGGGCTTTGACCAAGATTAATTGATTGATTGGCGGCCATCTGACCCCCTTGAGCAATTCCATCCTCAGATGGGTTGCCCTTGGGCCCCGATCTTCGTGTCACCGCCCCCTCGCCCCCCAGCCCACATTAGTCTTCTTCTCCCTCTTTAACTTGATATGCTTCCAAACAGTGCATGGGGCTTCAGGCTTTCCCTATGCTCAGGTCCAGCAAAGTCCTGGCCTAGCTGAACCAGAGCCGCGACATGGCTGCATGTGTCCCTACAAACAAGGCAGCTGGTGTGGGTAGCTGATGGACAGAAAAAAGCAAGAACGTGCCTCTCAGTTCCAACCACAGCCTGTGGGAATTTTCACTTCACAAGCCCCTTTCACAGATATGGGTACTGGTCATCTCCTAGCCCCATCAGGCCAAAGCCTATGGGCCACTGGGCAGATGGGTCAGGTGTAGCTAGTAAGAGGGTTCAGAGACAATAATGATTGTGGGGATTGTATTCACTCCTGTTGCGCAGCATGTGATTCTACTGTCCTGTGCTGTAGTGACTGGGGGTGTGTGCGTGCACAGTGCCCAGTGGGGGATGGGATCCTTGGGTGATGACTCCTGAGGGGAGGCCTGTAGGGAATGGCCCAGGTCCCAAGTCACCTGTTCCTAGGGGAAAATGCAACCAGGGATAGAGAGCACATTGGGCCTGGCAATCTGAACAAGGGAGGGGCGGGGCTGCCTAGAGGGTTCTGACCAGTGCCTCGCTGTGAGTTAGTTTTTGGGCTGGCTCAGGGAGAAGAGAACCTAGATGGCCTGGAGGGCCAGGCAGGGGCCCAGAGCCCTGGCCCCCCTTTCCCCGAGCTGGGCTGGGCTGGCTGCTCCTGGTGCCTGTAACAACGAGTCTGGGCTACGCTGTGTCCCTGGGAATCAATAAAGAAGCAGATTGTGAAGAGCTTGAAAACGATCTCACCAAACTAAGTGATTGGCAATAAAATGGCAAATGAAATTGAATGTGGATAAGTGTAAAGTGATGCACATTGGAAAAAAATAACCCCAACTATACATACAATATGATGGGGACTCATTTGGCTACAACTACTCAAGAGAGAGATCTTGGAGTCATTGTGGATAGTTTTCTGAACACATCCACCTAGGCTACATCTACACTGCAAGGTTTTTGCACAAAAATCTGTGGAGCGTCCACACCTCAAATGCGCTTTTGCGCAAGTAAATCAGCAGTAAAATGGCAGAACAGAGGGCTTTTGCCCGTCTAGGTAAACCTCCTTCTATAAGGCATAACTCCCTTTTGTGCTACAGCTCTTGCACAAAAAGGCAAGTGTGGACACTCAAGAGGGGTTTCTTGCGCATTCTGTGAATGGCCATCCGAGCTTACTTGTGCAAGAGCGTCCATGCAGTATGGACGCTCTCTTACGCAAAAGCACATGGCTTTTCCGATGCGCTTCGAGGTGTGGACGTGCTCTTTCACAAGAAGTTTTTACGCAAAAACTCTTGGGCAAAGGCTTCTGGTGCAAGAAGCCTGCAGTGTAGACGTAGCCTCAGTGTGCAGCGGCTGTCAGAAAAGCAAATAGAATGTTAGGAATCATTAAAAAAGGGAGAGAGAATAAGACAGAGAATATCTTATTGCCTCTATAGAAATCCATGGGACGCCCCCAGCTTGAATACTGCGTACAGACGTGGTCGCCTCATCTCTAAAAAGATCTATTGGCATTGGAAAAGGTTCAGAAAAGGGCAACAAAAATGATGAGGGGTTTGGAACGGGTCCCATAGAGATTAAAGACTTGGACTTGTCAGCTTAGAAAAGAGGAGACTAAGGGGGGATATGATAGAGATCTATAAAATCATGACTGGTGAAGAAAAAGTGAATAAGGAAAAGTGATTTACTTATTCCCACAATATAAGAACTAGGGGTCACCAAATTAAATTAATGGACAGCAGGTTTAAAACAAACAAAAGGAAGTTTTTCTTT
Source organism: Rafetus swinhoei (assembly GCA_019425775.1). NCBI lineage: Eukaryota > Metazoa > Chordata > Testudines > Trionychidae > Rafetus > Rafetus swinhoei. The sequence goes on from CM033446.1 coordinate 480,514, forward strand.
ACTCAGCGCACAATCTGTGGAACTCCTTGCCAGAGGATGTGGTGAAGGCTAGGACTTTAACAGAGTTCAAAAAGAGCTCGATAGGTTCATGGAAGTTAGGTCCATCAATGGCTATTAGTCAGGACGGGTAGGAATGGTGTCCCTAGCCTCTGTTTCTCTGCAGGTGGGTGACAGGGGAGGGATTAAGGATGTTAAAATGCAGTTAACAGACTAGTCGGCTAGGTGAGAAGGGAGCCTAGCTGGCCTGGGGGATTGGCCTGGGGCTCTGGGCCCCCCTTTCCCAAAGCTGGGTTGTACTGACTGCTCCTGGTTCCTGTAACAAGTCTGAGCTATGCTGTGTCCCTGGGAACCAATAAACCTTCTGTTCTACCTGCCGCCTGAGAGTCTACCTAGTCCCTCAGGTCCACAAGGAGGGATCTGCCTGCACTTCAGCCTGGAATTCGGCAGCTGGGGCAGGGACGGGGACCTGTTCTCCCCCACTGCCTGCCTGGGTCCGGAGTCCCAGCTCGGCCGGGCCCCGTGTCTGCTGGGATAAGGCCCTGAGCCCCCTGCAGGGAGCTCTCCCCTGGGTCAGGGTCACCAGCCCCTCACTGGCTCTGGCTACGGGTGGTGACTAGAGCCCTCTGGGGTCCATCTGGCCATTCCTCTAGGTCCCCCCCATCAGCACCTCCGTGGGTAAGTGCCGGTGCACCCCATTTCAGATGCACTCAGGCTACGGGCACCTTAAATGGGGTCCCATCTAGCTGAGTCTTGGGTACCATATGCTCTGGGGCCACTATATTGGGCCGGGCCAAAGTCACCTCCGCCCCCGTGTCCCAGAAACCTGTCACCTTCCTGCCATCCACCTCCAGGGGCACGAGGCACTCGCTCCGCAGGGGCCACCCTGCCCCCACCCGGTACATGGAGAGACCTGCCTCTGGAGCGTCAGGTCTCTGGGAGAGGTTGGCCTGAGCAACCTTCCCCCCCTTTGAGCTGAGGTTTGCCTGCCGACCTCTGCCTCTGGGGTGGCCTGCCCTTTCCCCAGCTCCCGCCAGTTAACCCTGGAAAGTCCCAGGTCGTGGGACCTGTCCTGGTGCCTGGTGCACTGAGCCCTCTTGTGGACCCTTTGCCCGCAGCGATGGCAGGTTAGTCCTGCGGGACCCTTCGGGCTGTCTCTATCCGGGCCCTGGATGTTTCTCTGGGGTGCAGATGGCTGGTCCTTGCCTCTTGGGCTTGCGCCGTAGGTGATTTCCTCTGTTGCTCAGACGAGAACCAGTCTCTGCGCAATTCCCTTTCTCTCCGGGACTCCCGTTCACACCCGGACCAGCTGTCCGTGAACTCATCTGCCAGCCTCCTGGCGTCCTGGGGGTCCTCTGGCTTCTGGTCCTTGAGCCACAGCCTCAGGTTGGGCAGGCACGCTTCATAGAACTGTTCCAGAATCATCAGCTTAAGCAGGTCCTCTGCGGCCTGGGCTCCGACCCCGAACACCCACTTGCAGCAGTATTGCGCCAGGCGGGAGGCCAGATCTACATAAGTCTCTCTTGGCTCCTTCTGCACCCCCCAGAACGTCTTCCTGTACGTCTCCAGGGTCAGGCCAAACTTGTGCAGCAGGGCCTCTTTGACCCGTTCATAATCACCTGGCTGCAGATCCTCCAGCTGGTTGAGCACCCCTGCGGCCTCCTGATCCAGCAATGGGATGAGCTGTTGGAGCCGGTCTGCTGGGGGGATCTGGTGTAGTTCACAGGCCCGCTCAAAGGAGCTAAGGAACCCGTCCATGTCCCCCACATTCTTACACTGGGCCAACACAAATTTCTCAAAGCATCTAGCCTCCCCGGGCCCCCTGGGGTTCTCCCCACTCACTGCAGCCGGGGCCCCTCGGCTTCTCCGCTCTGCCATGGCCAGCTCATGCTGCCGCTGCTTCTCTCGGTCCTGTACCTCCAAATCCTTCATCCACAGCTCGATTTCCAGCCATTGCAGCTCTGCTGGGATGGACCCCGCCCTGGATGAACTGCTGCTGGCAGAGCGTGGCCTGGTGGACACCGTGTCTGTCTGGTGGACTCCAGCCCTCCCTCCAGTGTGAAGGCCTGAGATGCTCTCAGGAGGCGTTTGGCTGCTTGTGACGTAGTGGGGTGTACCTTGCTGGTTGCTATGCTGGGTCGTGGGTTGTGGGTGACCTCCCTTGGCTGCTGTCTGCACCGCAGCCCAGCAGGGCAGGGGATGAGTCATTATGCAAAGGGGTCTTCAAACCTGTCTGACCACCTACCCCAGGAGAGAAACAAAGGAAGGTGGAATGCCGCCCTGGCTGGGGGCAGGGCTGGAAGAGAGTTAGTTAGTTTCTGTCTGGGAGCATGGAGAGACAGCCTAGGGAAGGAGCTGGGGAGTGGGCTGGGATTGTAGGGCCCAGCCACCCCCCATCTCAAAGGGGGGCACTGAGGCCTCTTAGCTGCAGTTCCTGTAACCAGATGACAGATGCTGTGCTGTATCCTGGAGAAGCAATAAACTCCCTCTATTCTACTGGCTGGTGGAGTCTGTTCGTGCCATTACGGGGGTGCAGGAGACAGGGGAACCCCAACGCGTCATCACACTGCTCTCCACTGGGACAGGATCCAGGCCCCTGGACGGGTCATTCTCTTCCAGCCGAGTAATCAGCTGGGCCTTGGTTGCTTTCCCTATGGCCAGGCCCTTCCCTCTGCACAGCCCCACAAGGTCTGCCTTCAGGAGTCAGGCGTAGGCCATCTCCTCGCCGATCCCCAGGGTGTAGACTCACCGACCGAGTGCTGCAGCGCCCCACGGCTCCCAGGAATCGCTTCGCTCTGCCTCCAGCCCGCCTGGCTCTTGCATGCCCCTTTCTTCTACTGCTCCTCGTCACTCGCTGCCGGATGCTCCATCCGCGGGGTGCAGAACATCCCACTGCTGCCACCAGTGTGACGGCGTGTCAGGGTTCCCCCGATCCTGCAGCCCCGTAGCAGCAAGAACAGACTCCACCAGCCAGTAGAATAGAGAGGGGTTATTGCTCCTTCAGGATACAGCACAGCACAGACGTGATGTGGCTTCAGGAGTCAGGGCCAGGATGCCTCAGCCCCCTTAGGTTAGGGGGTCCATCGCCCCCCTCAACCCACAGCACCCAGCTTAGTCTGTCCCCTTCATGTTTCCCTGCCAGGAACTGCCTTGTTCCCAGACCCTGCCCCTCAGCCAGGTGTTCATCTCCGCCTCTCTTCCTTTGTCTCTCCCCTGGGAAGAGTTTTGCTAACTGCTCAAGCTGGGCCTAGGTGTCTGGGCCAATACACATGTGGGTGAGTCCGTGGGAATCACACAGCACAGCGCAGGGGAACCCCGGGTTACAGAGCAGACAGCCCCCCCACTACGTCACACAAGCGAATGCAGGTTAAAACATGGTTCATTTGGGATAAAGCAGCGCCAGCCACGCTGTCATGAATTCCATGGTTCAAGCTAACCTCCTGAGTCTGAACCCTGGGGCAGAATGCAGACAGCTTCCTGCAGCAGCCAACACTTATCCCCACTTCACCCCTCTCCCATCCTTTGTTTCCCAAGAAAGAACATGTGGCACAAGGCCTGCTGAGATGTAGGGAACTCTACATCTTTGTGGGTCACTAGTTGCCAGATAGAACTCTCTGGGTAACTAGATTTGCCATTCTTAAGGATACAATTCTGTCTGTCACGGACGTAACAGATTCCATGACGTTCCAGAAGAGACTACTGGTGAGAGGAGAACCCAGGGGATCACAGATCACATGTCCTCCCACCCTCAGGGAGGGCCAAGACAACTCTGTTCTGTCCCAGACCTCCCTCTTTTCACCCCTGCTCTGACCCCACCCTGCCTCTTCCTCCAACCCAAGCGGGACTAGTGGGGTGGCACTGAAATTTGCTGCCCCTTCCCTCCACATTTAAACACTGGCTCCTCTCTGAGGCAATCCAAATCCAGGGGCACGGGCCAGGGAGTCGCAGAGACAGAGGGAGTTAGGAGAGCCAGGGGCACAGGCTGGGGAGGCACAGACACAGATGGGGATAGGAGAGCCAGGGCAGAGGCCAGGGAATTGCAGACCCAGACGAGGTTAAGGCACAGACACAGACGGGGTTAGGGTGGCCAGGGAGGCACAGACACAGACGGGGTTAGGGTGGCCAGGGAGGCGCAAACACGGACGGGGTTAGAAGAGCCAGAGGCACGGGCTGGGGAGGCGCAGACACGGACGGGGTTAGGGTGGCCGGGGAGGCGCAGACACGGACGGGGTTAGAAGAGCCAGAGGCACGGGCTGGGGAGGTGCAGACACGGATGGGGTTAGAAGAGCCAGAGGCACGGGCTGGGGAGGCGCAGACACGGACGGGGTTAGAAGAGCCAGAGGCACGGGCTGGGGAGGCGCAGACACGGACGGGGTTAGAAGAGCCAGAGGCACGGGCTGGGGAGGCGCAGACACGGACGGAGTTAGAAGAGCCAGAGGCACGGGCTGGGGAGGAACAGACACGGACGGGGTTAGGGTGGCCGGGGAGGAACAGACACGGACGGGGTTAGAAGAGCCAGAGGCACGGGCTGGGGAGGTGCAGACACGGATGGGGTTAGAAGAGCCAGAGGCACGGGCTGGGGAGGTGCAGACATGGATGGGGTTAGAAGAGCCAGAGGCACGGGCTGGGGAGGCGCAGACACGGACGGGGTTAAGGTGGCCGGGGAGGAACAGACACGGATGGGGTTAGAAGAGCCAGAGGCACGGGATGGGGAGGCGCAGACACGGACGGGGTTAGGGTGGCCAGGGAGGCGCAGACACGGCTGGGGTTAGACGAGCCAGAGGCACGGGCTGGGAAGGCGCAGACACGGCCGGGGTTAGGGTGGCCGGGGAGGCGTAAACACGGACAGGGTTAAGGTGGCTGGGGAGGAACAGACACGGACGGGGTTAGAAGAGCCAGAGGCACGGGCTGGGGAGGCGCAGACACGGACGGGGTTAGGGTGGCCGGGGAGGCGCAGACACGGCCGGGGTTAGGGTGGCCGGGGAGGCGCAGACACGGCCGGGGTTAGGGTGGCCGGGGAGGCGCAGACACGGCCGGGGTTAAGGTGGCTGGGGAGGAACAGACACGGACGGGGTTAGAAGAGCCAGAGGCACGGGCTGGGGAGGCGCAGACACGGACGGGGTTAGGGTGGCCGGGGAGGCGCAGACACGGCCGGGGTTAGGGTGGCCGGGGAGGCGCAGACACGGCCGGGGTTAGGGTGGCCGGGGAGGCGTAAACACGGACAGGGTTAAGGTGGCTGGGGAGGAACAGACACGGACGGGGTTAGAAGAGCCAGAGGCACGGGCTGGGGAGGTGCAGACACGGACGGGGTTAGAAGAGCCAGAGGCACGGGCTGGGGAGGTGCAGACACGGACGGGGTTAGAAGAGCCAGAGGCACGGGCTGGGGAGGCGCAGACACGGCCGGGGTTAGGGTGGCCGGGGAGGAACAGACACGGACGGGGTTAGAAGAGCCAGAGGCACGGGCTGGGGAGGTGCAGACACGGACGGGGTTAGAAGAGCCAGAGGCACGGGCTGGGGAGGTGCAGACATGGATGGGGTTAGAAGAGCCAGAGGCACGGGATGGGGAGGCGCAGACACGGACGGGGTTAGAAGAGCCAGAGGCACGGGATGGGGAGGCGCAGACACGGACGGAGTTAGAAGAGCCAGAGGCACGGGATGGGGAGGCGCAGACACGGACGGAGTTAGAAGAGCCAGAGGCACGGGCTGGGAAGGCGCAGACACGGGACGGGGTTAGGGTGGCCAGGGAGGCGCAGACATGGCCGGGGTTAGGGTGGTCGGGGAGAGGGAACTGGGACAAGCAGGGTGGGGACCCAAAGCCACATACCATGGTGCTAGAGCCAAGGCTGCCACTCTCCCTGCCTCTTGTCTCCTCCTGGCCACTGCTGTGGAGCTGCACGCTGCTGTCTGAGGCTGCTCTGGCCTGATGCACCAGGGGGCTGTGCTGCCCCTTGCCTTGCTGCCCTGGCACTGGGCTACCGCTACCCAACTGGGGGAAAGTAGGAGGGCATTGCTGAGAGAGGGTCTGGTGTGGTGCACTAAATCCTGTTTCCCATCCTTTTACCTTGTTCCTTGGACCCTACCCTTCATTTCCCCACTTTGCACCTGAGCTCTTCCATGCTGCCCCACACTGACCAAACCCAACATAGCTGGGCCCTGGAGCTCACCCTGTGATTTCCACCCTAACATTCTTACCCCCACCCCTGGACCCTGCCTACACCTCATTCATCCTGATCTCCCAATACCCCCCCACCCTTAAGATCACCAATGGCACCTGAGGCTGTCCCAGGTTCCCACCCCCATTCCACCCCTTACCTCAGCCCATTGGTCAGCATTGCCATCGGCTGTCGCCCACTCTGGGCTACCATCCCCTACCTCGTACAGCGGTTCTGGGGAGCAGAGGGGTGGGGATCAGGGCCCAGCAGCAGTATCCCCTGTCCACCGCACCCTCACCCCACGGCTCTTACCTGCAGGGGCTTCAGGGAGGCACTCCAGGGGGGTCCAAGCCTCTCCTGCCCATGCACACAGCCTCCTGGGAGACAAGGATGGTGGGTCACAGGGCCTCCCCACAGCCTCCTGGGATGGACATGGACCGGTCTGTTAGCTCCTGGCAGGGCACAGCGGGGGGCAGGGATTCCCCTCCCCCCCCAGCCCTGTTACCTGCAAGGCTTTGCGCAGGATGTAGCGAATGTCAGGCAGGGAGCCATGGCGCTCCCGCTCCCGGAGGGCCAGTCCATCCCTCACCACCTTATAATAGGGAGGGGGCACATGGGCATCAGGGGACAGAGCCTGCCCTGCCTGTACCCACTGCTGCACGGCCGCACCATCTGCCCCATGCCAGGGCACGGTGCCTGGAACACAGAGAAGCTGGGTTAGTTCGTGTGGTGGGTGGGGGGTGTCCTGGCCCCACTCCCACCCATCACCTCCCAGGGCCTGGAACACAGCAGCTGGGCTAGACTGATTGCAAGGATCCAGCCCTACTCCTCCCCAAGTGCGGACCTGTGAAGATCTCCTGGGTGATGGCACAGAAGCTGTACAAGTCGGAGGAGGTGGAGGCTGGGCGGCCGCGGATCACCTCCGGAGAGAGCCAGTTGTAGATCTCAGAGGGGGGCACAGGGCCACAGAGCCCTGTCTCTGCCCTGAAAAGCAAGGAAGAGAGGCATCAGGGTGAGGCTCTCCAGGGGCTCTCCAGGGGCTCTGACAGGACTCACCGTGGCTGCATGTACTCCAGGCTGCCGAGTTTGGCCAGGCCTGGCCGTGCCAGCTGGACTGCGTGAGACGTGAGACCACGGTGCACATACCCTCGCCCATGCAGAAACAGTAGTGCCTCACAAAGCTGCAAAAGCAGGTGCAGGGCAGCCAGGCAGGAGGGGGGCGCAGCGGAACAGGGGGCCTGCAGCAGGAGACACAGCATGAGTTGGGAGCCCTTTGCACCCCCATATTCCCAGCCCACTTCTGGCACAAGTAGCACATCACCCTGACGCCCGGCTGGTTCCCAACCAACGCAGGCAGCACCTCACCTTGCACCAGCCCTGCTCCTTCCTGGAACAAGAAGGCCCTCACCCCTGCTCCAGGCCGGCTCCCCTCCAGGCTCAGTGGCCAGTACACAGAGCTCCTCACCCTGGCCCCAGGCTGGCTCAGCTCCTGGTGCAGGGCCCAGTAGAGAGAGCCCATCTCCACCCTCTCGAACACTAGACGCACTTCCCGTAGGTCCAGGGAGGGGCTCACAGCCAAGAGCAACAGCAGCTGGGGGTGGTGCAGCCAGCTAAAAGAGAGAGCGCAACTTAGTGGGGGTGTAGGTCAGTGCAGGGCCCCCCATGGGAAAAAGGGAGTATCAGCTAACAGGAGGGGCTCTCCTGGGGGACAAGGGCAGCGATGGATACCAGGGGGGCTCCACAGGGCTGGGATTCTGGGAAGAAGGGCCCTCAGCGCCTGGGATGTCCAGGGCAGAGTGTAGACCAGAGTTTTATAACATTTTATGTAACGTGCTTAATGGGTAGTGTGAAAATATATGTTAAACTCGAACTCTGCTGGCCGCCCTTCTCTGGTTAGCAGGGAAGAACAGTCTTCTAGGCCCTTAATAACGATCCATCAGGCAAACTGCTTGTGTCTGTATCTGCTGTCAAGACAGAAAGAGATCAGCAGGACCCTTGTGATTCAGCATGAGCACACTGTTGCTCTTAGGAGTAATTAGACTACAGATTGTGTTATAAAGAAAATATAATGAATGCATTAAAAGTGTGTACTAATCAAAGCTCTGTATTAGGAATTAGATTGATACCTTTTGTATGGACAATGTGTCCCTTCTCCCATGTGTGGACTGATTGTGTAGTTCCTGGGGAGGGGGAGTGAATGGAATGTGAGTGTCTGGAGAGATAACAACTCGGAGGCCCAACAGTTGCAGACTCCAGACAGTGGAAGAGGGGTGGGAGTTGGAAAACTCAGAGGCGTCAAGGTACCATAAATTGAGCCCAATACAAAGCAGACTGATGGAAGACATGTGGACGGCCTTGGAGTGTTAAGAAGCAAGCGCTCTGTTACAAACAAGACAGCCTTGAAATAACCCTGGGAAGGAGACACCAACATACCAACATGAGAGTAAAGAATAACTCCCAGATAAACATATATTAAGCAGAACAGATGGGGATTGATTAAGAGCTGATGAAGCAAAATGCATAGACCTGAATGGGAGAAAAGTCCTATCAAAGATGGAGCGCCTTGCACGAATCTCTGGGTTTTGTCTTGTCAACATCCGGAGTGTCGTCATATTAGCATAACAAGAGGGATTCAGGGCAAGAGGGGGAACTCCAGAGGTGCTACCTGCAGTGCTGTTGCTCTGCCACCAGCAGGTCTGTGGTGCCATGGGGCCTGCCGCCAGGGGGCTCTGGTTTCAGCCCTCGCACAGTGACAAGCTGTCCCTTCCACAGCCAGCTGGGGAGCAGAAAGGGGGGTGAGCATCAGGGATCACCCCACTGTGACATTAGTGGATTTTAATAAGAAAATGCAGCTCTTGGTTGCACCCACTGTAGTGTGTTTGCCCCAAATTCTGTGCAAAGTGGGCTATGTGAGTGAGGTGTCTAATGAAAGCTTGTGCTTTGCTGAGTCTATGCTGCTCATGCCTGTATGACTTGTGTGTGTGACGTTACGGACACGGGCTCTGGGCTTGTATGTAAATGTTTTCTGTCTGGCAGACAGCAGAAGGCATCCCCCCCTCCTTATTGTGCGGAGAGGTTATTCAGTGACTAGCGATGCTGCATGGGAAATGGCTCTTAAGTGTTGCCAACAAACACCCGAGGGATTCTGCTGGGAACCTGCAGATTAGCAGGTACCCCATGGCTGTTTGCCTAAAAAGAACATGGACAAGTTACTTAATCATGTGATCAGCTCCATTTTGGGAGGCACCAGTGCACAGGAGGACAATGGATTTCCCCTGTTCAGCGCTGGTGAGATTAGGTTTATAACCTCTCACCTGCGTAAGAGAAGGTTACTCACTCTGAGCAGTAACAGAGGTTCTTCGAGATGGTTGTCCCTGTGGGTGCTCCACCATGGGTCTTGAGGCGCCGCTGTGCGCCTAGTTAGAGATTTACAGTAGCATCGCCCTCCGGTGGGCCGCACAGGTGAGGCAGGCATCACGTCAGGCAACTGTCCCTTCAGTTCCTTCTCTGCCCTGGAAGGGCAACAACCAGTCCAAAGCACAGGGGAGGAAGGGCAGGTGGTGGAGCTCCCAGAGGGACAACCATCTCAAAGAACCTCCTTGACTGCACAAAGTAGTAACCTTCTCTTCTTCTTTGAGGAGTGTCCCTGTGGGTGCTCCACCTTAGGTGACAATATAGCAGTAGCCATGATAGGAGGCGGGTGCTTCGGCTAAATGCTGTATTGGACTTTGGCGAGGACTGTGTGTCCGAATTCAGCGTCCCATTTCAGGTAAGCCTCCAGAGCGTAATGTCTGGTGAAGGTGTGTGCAGAAGACCAGGTCGCAGCTCTGCCAATGTCCATGAGAGGAACACTGCTGAGGGAGGCCACAGAGGTTGCCATGGCCCTTGTGGACTGTGCACATAGTTGGAGTGGTAGCTCCTGACTGAAGCTGGCGTAAGCCAGGTGGATGCAGTCCACAATCCACCTGGACAGTGTCTGCGTAGAGATTTGCATGCCCAAGGATCATTCAGCAGTGGAGATGAAAAGTCTGTTAGTTTTACGAATTGACCTTGTCCTTTCAAATAGAAGTATGTGAAGTATGTTGTCGTCCATCTCTCATTCGTGGCTGGAAGAGGGTGTCTGCTGTAACATTATCCTTGCCCAGCAGGTAAGAGGCTTGTATCCAGACATTGTGGTCTATGCACCACGACCATAGGTGGGCCGCCTCCTTGCACAGGCTCCGCCCTGCTTGTTTATGTAGTACATTGTGGCTTGATTGTCCATAAAAATCTGTAGTGTTGCCATGTATCTGTTGCAGGAAGTTCTGACGTGCGTATTGCACTGCTCTGAGCTCCAACATGTTGATGTGCAGGGAGCGCTTGCGCGGGACTGCCATCAGCCTGAGTGCACTCCCCACCCCAGGAGGGAGACATCCATTGTGATCATGATCGTTGGGGGACTTCTGCGGAAGGGTACCCCAGCGCACATGGTTTTTGGATCCACCCGTCAGGCTAGTGAATGTTTGATCTTGTTTGGGACCAAAACTAGCTTGTTGCTACTGGTGTGATGGGGCCTGTGCACCATTCTGAGTCATTGCTGCATCGGCCTCATATGTAGCCTGGCGTGCGTGCAACACCACTGATGTGGCCACTGCCATGTGGCCTAGCAGCTGTAGGCAGGTTCTTGAGGGAACTTGTGGGCTGGGCTGCAGCACCTCGACAAGGTGTTTGATTGTCTGGAATCGCTGGTGCAGAAGAGAAGTTGTTGCCTGGATATAATTGAGATACGCTCTGAAAAACTCTACAGTCTGAGCTGGCTGGAGTGTGCATGTGGATAAGTTTATTTGCAACCCAAGGGTCTGAAATAGGGATATGGCTAAGAAGACTGCCTCGTGAGCCTCTTGGCATGTGGGCGTTCTGACCAGACAGATCTTATTCTGATGAATATCCCTAATTTGGAGGTGCGTGGCCACCACTGTGATAATTTTTGAGAAGACCCTTGGGGCTGTGGAGAGTCCGAAGAGTAGCACTGTGTATTGGAAATGTGCATTTCCCATCATAAACCTCAGGTATTTCCGGTGTGCTGGATGGATGGATACATGAAAATAAGCGTCCTGAAGATTGAGAGTCGATAACCAGTCCCCTTTGTTTAAGGCTGGTATTATGGTAGCTAAGGTCACCATCTTGAAGTGTTGGCATCATATGTGACGGTTGAGCCTCCTGAGATAGAGAATTGGTCTCCACCCTCCTGACTTCTTTGTTGTGAGGAAATAAGGGGAGTAGAATCCTTTGCCCCTGTGACACTGGGGTACGGGTTCTATGGCACCTAGGTGGAGAAGATGCTCAATCTCTTGGAGTAGAACACTCTTGTGAGATGGGCCCCTGAGAAGGGCCGGGGATGGTGGGTGGTAGAAAGGGTATTGGAAAAAAGAATGCAGTATCTGGCCTTCATGATGTCTAGCACCCACTTGTCTGTCATGATAGAAGACCAGTGGTGGAAGAAGGGTAGTAGACGGTAGCAGTGGCAGAATAGCAGATGGGATTGGGACTGTGTGACGGACCGGGCCAGGTCTGGGCACCGCTGAGGGCAAATTGCTCAAAACCAGGGCTATTCACAATCCTCGACTGGAGACCTTCCCCAAATAGGCCACAAACCAGTCACACCGAGCACTTCAGCTGCCAATCCGGCCAGCAGAAAGCCTCATGAGCAAACCCCTTAGACACCCCACCTCTCCCTGTGCCACAATCAGCCCCGGGCCTACACTCAGGTGAGGGGTTATAGAACCCAATCTCACCAACTCTGAACAGATCTTCCCAGTCCCAAAGAACCAGTCACAGTCCCTGGTCAATGTATACTTTAGATCTTACCCACAAGAGCACGCTGAGCCAATCCTTTAGAATCTAAAATCTAAAGGTTTATTAATAAAAGAAAGAAAAGGTTGAGAGTAAGATTGTGAAGCAGAATACATTACATACATCAATAACCAAGTTCCTGATGCAGGCTCTAGCAGAGATGTTGCAAACTGCTAGCTTAGAAGTCACTGGTGTACATCCTGTATCCGGACAGGTCAGCAATCCTTCCCGGCTCTGTCCCTCGCAAGGCTGCATCTGGGATCAGTAGCAAGATTGAAGACAAGATGGAGACGACCTCATGGGATTTTTATATCTCTGGGGTCTCCCAAACTGGAGCTGGTCACATGATCACGCGACCTGTCTCTGTTTCACCTGCCAGGAGCCATTAAGCACTGGCCATTCTGCAGGTTTCCATGAGATACAGACGCATTCCTCAGGTGTGTATTGGCCACTCAGAGCCAGTGTCCATGCAGCAGTGCTAGTTAGCACAGCCAGTCACTGACCAATCCTTCCTCACAACAGGCAGTCCAGGCCCATTGCTCTGTCTCAGACAGAGAGCATTCCCAGTACCAGCACAGAGCACATATTCATAACTCCACATACAGACATCACACGAGCACACAAGTAGCACACATAGAATCAGCAGAACAGAAGCTTTCGTTTGACACCTCACATGGCCAACTCTGTACAGCAGTTTCCCAATTGGTGCTCCTCGGAACCCTGGGGTTCCGCAAAGTGAAAGTAGGGGTTCCGCGAAGAGCCAGCACTCCCACGCACCCTCTGAAAGAGAGAGAGCCGGCTAGCCAGCGTCTTAAAGAAGCAGCACGCTTGTTTCCCGTTTCCTCCCTGGCAACACAGCGGCGTAGAGAGGCGGGGGCAGAAGGGAACAGTTGCTCCCAGACGGCCAGCACACTAGGGGGGTGCCGGACAGGAGTGACCCCACGTGACCCACAGCAGGGAGGGAAGCACTTCCCCTCCCCAAAGGAGCCAGCGCGCGTTGCCTCAACAGCTGGGGCTGTGGCACCTGGCAACTTAGTTCCACCGCCTTTCTGCGCAGAGCAGGGGGAGGTCAGGAGCCCCGGGTCTGCGCAGCTCCGACTGTGCAGGCAGCGCGCTCTGCCCTGGGACTCCCCCACCGCAGGACAGCATCGCGGAAGGAAGTTGCTGGAGTGCAAGAGCCCCTGCTGCTCAGGCAGCACGCACACCAGCTGTTTGGGGAGGGGAAGTGCAGTCGCACACTTCCCGTAACCTAGAGGTGCTGCAGGATTGCCAGGTACTGGTCCCAGCTGCCCCTGTCTCCTGCCCAGACCCCCCATGAGTACCCTGTCCCCTGCCCCCACCAGCACTGTTCCCAGCCCCAGCAGCACCCTGTCCCCAGTCCCAGCACCCTGCCGCCCACCCCAGAACCTTGTCCCTGGCCCCAGCACCCTGCTACCCACTCCAGCATCCAGAACCACCCTGTTTCTTTTCCCAGCACCCTGCCACCCAGCGCAGCACCCAGCACCACCCTGTTCCTTGTCCCAGCACTCTGCCACCCACCGCAGCACCCAACACCACCCTGTCCCTGGTCCCAGCACCCTGCCACCCAGCGCAGCACCCTGTTCCTTGTCCCAGCACCCTGCCACCCATCCCAGTGCCCAGCAGGACCATGTCCCTGACCCCAGCATCCTGCCCCAGCACCCGGCCACCTGTGCCAGCATCCTGCCACCCAGCAGCACCCTCTCCCCGGCCCCAGCACCCACTAGCACCCTGTCCCCTGCCCATACCAGCAGTTGGGACCACATTAGTGAGGCTTGGGGGGGGGGGGGTTTGCATCTCACTTGTGTGGCCCCAACTGACTTTTCTATGAGTCAGTGACCCTTGACTCAAAACAGGTTCCTCCCCTCTCATAAATAAAGACAATGCTAAAACCTTTGAGTTTGACATAATATTTTATTTAAAAATGAAGCCTGGCCAACATGCCCCCAATTGGGGCCAAATCCTATCTCACTGCAGCATCATAACACTCCTGCACCACCTGACCCCAAATCTGAGCCTATCATACACTGGAACCCCCTGTCCTGAGCCTCTTACATCCCCAAACTCCTGCATCCCCACATCCTCAGTCTTCTGCCACAACACTCCTGCACCATCCACACATGGCAAATCTGTGTCCTGAGCCCATCATACTCACAGCCTCCTTGCCCTGAGCCCTCACATATCCAACCCAAACTCCTGCACCTCACATCCACAAGCCTGTGACTTGCTCGCACCCCAACCTTCCACCTGAGCCCAACACTCCCAGCCTGGAGTCCTCCCAAGCCAGCATCCCCTTCTCCTGCATCCAAATTCCCTCCCAGAGCTTGCACTTCTCACCCCTTCCCACACCCAAATCCCTCATTCCCACCCCAGAGCCCGCACCTCCTATCTCAACCCAGTGAGAGTGTATAAGGGCTGGAGATAGCAAGTGATGGAGAGGAGGGGAACAGAGAGGATGGGGCCTCAAAGGGGTGGGGGTCTTGGGGAAGGAATGTGATTTTCATGCATTGGTGGGTTCCTTTTTATTTCTTGACAAACCTAGGGGTTCCTTGAAATTCTGAAAAGCTGAAAAGGGTTCCATGGCCAAATAAAATTGGGAAACTGCTGTACAGAATTTGGGGCAAATGCCACCAGTGAGTATAGCAGTGATCTCTCTGCTCACTTTAAAATCCAATAATGTGACAGACTGTTCCAGATGAAGGGGCGATATCAGACTCTCAACCTGACTTTCAAAACATTTGCCTTGAGTTTGACAGCTGAGATGTGGCCGGTTGGTCAGTGGCCTGTTTACACCTAGTTTGTCGCTGTTTCCTCCTGTTGTCAAAGTGCCTCTGAGCTTGACTGAAAGGGGAGGATTTGTATCTTTGGTTAAAATACCTGTTTTGTTTGCACTTGTGTGACGGTTCGTCGGGGTTCCCCCGACTCCTGCACCCCCGTAGTGGCATGAACAGACTCCACCAGCCAGTAGGATCGAGGGAGTTTATTGCTTCTCCAGGATACAGCACAGCATAGATGTAATCCGGTTACAGGGCCAGGCCTAGGATGCCTCAGCCCCCCTTGAGATGGGGGAGACTGGGCCCCTAAATCCCAGCCCCTTGCTTAGGCTGCTTCCTCCCTGATACCAGACAGAAACTGCCCAACTTCCAGCCCTGCCCCCCAGCTAAGGGCTGCACTCCGCCTTCCTCCCTTTGTTCCTCTCCCTGGGAGGCGACTGGTCAGACAGGTTGGGAGACCCTTGCCTAGTGACTCATCCGCTGTCCTGCTGGGCCATGCTACAAACAGCCGCCAGTGGAGGTCACCCATAGCCCACTACCCAAGCCCAGCAACCAGCAAGGCACCACCATACCACACTGGGTTATAGAGCAGACAGCACGCCCCCACTACGTCACAGCTTGACTGCAGGTACATGTATCCCAAGGGTTTTCAGTGTTGTCCTGGAATCCACAAGTGAATGGAGAGATGCATCGGTAGTGTCTGCAAACAGCTTTGATCCCTGGAAGGGGGAGATCTTCTACCGTGGCCTGCACTTCACGGGGAAACCCTGACAAGTGGAGCCAAGAGGACCTCCTCATCACGATGGCAGTAGTGATGGATCATGAAGCTGTGTTGGATGCGTCAAGGGTGGCCTATAGGGCCGTACAGGGAGATCAGCATTCCCTCATTTATATTGGCAGAAAATTGTTCTTTTCTGTCATCTGATAAGCTGTCAAAGAATGAGCTGCTCAAAGATGTGGTGGGCATATTTTGCCAACACCACTGTGTAATTTGATATACAGAGCTGAAGAGAGGCCGAGGAGTAGGCCTTTCTACCCATGAGGACTAAGCGCTTCTATTCTTTATCATATGGGTGTGACAGCACATCGGGGTTCCCCCGATCCTGCAGCCCCATAGCAGCAAGAACAGACTCCGCCAACCAGTAGAATAGAGTTTTATTGCTCCTCCAGGATACAGCCCAGCATAGACGTGATGTGGTTACAGGAGTCAGGGCCAGGATGCCTCAGACCCCTTGGGTTAGGGGGTCCATCGCCCCCCTCAACCCACAGCACCCAGCTTAGTCTGTTCCCTTCATGTTTTCTAGCCAGAAACTGCCTCGCTCCCAGACCCTGCCCCCCAGCCAGGTGTTCGTCTCTGCCTCCCTTCCTTTGTCTCTCCCCCTGGGAAGAGCCTTGTTATCTCCTCAGGCTGGGACTAGGTGTCTGGGCCAATATACATGTGGGTGAGTCCATGGGAATCACACAGCACAGTGCAGGGGAACCCTGGGTTACAGAGGAGACAGCACCCCCACTAAGTCACATCTCTCTCCCCTCAGAATGAACTGAGCAGGGTCATTCCACTTGTGACCTGTGGAAGTTCAGGCCCGCTGCCAGGTAAAGCTGCAGCGGTGACACTGGTGCTCCCCTTGGCTTAGGCCGGCCACGGCGCTGCCCTGCAGGAGCCGACTCCCCTATGTTCGGCTGCTGCACGGCTTTGAGGGGGCCGGCGCAGGCCCACTCTCTGCAGTCATACCGGCCCTTCCACGTCCCTTGGGCTCTGCCCAGGGCCTCCCTGGTCGAGCCCATGAACTCAGCAAGCCTTTCCCGGAAAACCAGGATGTCATAGAATCATAGAACCATAGAGCTGGAAGAGACCTCAGAAGGTCATCAAGTCCAGCCCTCTGCTCTAGGCAGGACCAATCCCAACTAAATCAACCCAGCCAGGGCTTGGTCAAGCCGAGACTTAAACACCTCCAGGGATGGAGACTCCACTACCTCCCTAGGCAACCCATTCCAGTGCTTCACTACCCTCCTAGTGAAATAGTTTTTCCTAATATCCAACCTGGACCTCTCCCACCGCAACTTGAGACCATTGCTCCTTGTTCTGCCATCTGTCACTACTGAGAACAGCCTCTCTCCATCCTCTTTGGAACTCCTGCAGGAAGTTGAAGTCTGCTATCAAATCCCCCCTCACTCTTCGCTTCTGCAGACTAAACAGACCTAACTCCCTCAGCCTCTCCTCATAAGTCATATGCTCCAGCCCCCTAATCATTTTGGTTGCCCTCCGCTGGACCCTCTCCAATGTGTCCAAATCCTTTTTGTAGTGGGGGGCCCAGAACTGGACACAATACTCCAGACGTGGCCCCTCCAAAGCCGAATAAAGGGGAATAATGACATCTCTGGATCTGCTGGCAATGTTCCTCTTAATGCACCCTAATATGCCATTAGCCTTCTTGGCTACAAGGGCACACTGTTGACTCATATCCAGCTTCTCATCCACTGTAACCCCCAGGTCCTTTCTGCAGAACTACTACTTAACTGGTTGGTCCCCAGCTTGTAACTATGCTTGGGATTCTTCCGTCCCAAGTGCAGGACTCTGCACTTGTCCTTGTTGAACTTCATCAGATTTCTTGTGGCCCAATCCTCCAATTTGTCTAAGTCACTCTGGACCCTATCTCTGCCCTCAAGCGTATCTACCTCTCCCCCTAGCTTAGTGTCATCCGCAAACTTGCTGAGGATGCAATCCATCCTCATCCAGGTCATTAATAAAGATATTGAACAAAACCGGTCCTAGAACTGAACCTTGGGGCACTCCGCCAGAAACCGACCACCATCCTGACATCGAGCCGTTGATCACTACCCGCTGGGCCCGGCCTTCTAGCCATCTTTCTATCCATCTTACTGTCCATTTATCCAATCCACATTCCCTTAACTTGCTGGCAAGAATATTGTGGGAGACCGTATCAAAAGCCTTGCTAAAGTCAAGGTATATCACATCCACTGACTTTCCCACGCCCACAGAGCCAGTTACCTCATCATAGAAGCTAATCAGATTGGCCAGGCATGACTTGCCCTTTGTGAATCCATGCTGACTATTCCTAATCACTTTCCTCTCTCCAAGTGCCTCAAAATGGATTCCTTAAGGATCCTTCCATGATTTTTCCAGGAACTGAGGTAAGACTGACCGCCTATAGTTCCCTGGATCGTCCTTCTTCCCTTTTTGAAGATGGGAACTACATTTGCCTTTTCCAATCATCCGGGATTTCTCCCGATCTCCACGACTTTTCAAAGATAATGGCCAAAGGCTCCTCAATGACATTTGCCAACTCCTCAGTACCCTCGGATGCATTAAGTCCAGACCCATGGATTTGTGTACGTTTAGCTTTTCTAAATAGTTCCTAACCTGTTCTTTACCCACCACGGGCTGTCCATCTTCATCCCATCTTGCGTCACTTAGCGCAGAAGTCCAGGAGCCGACCTTGTCCGTGAATACAGAGGCAAAGAAACGAGAAGTTACTCACCTTGTGCAGTAACGAGGGTTCCTCGAGATGGGTCCCCGTGGGTGTTCCACACATGGTGTCGGGCTCGTCCCGCACCGCAGCTCGGATGCTTTGTATAGCTGTTTCCAGCCGGGTGCGTGTGCGCAGGGTGTAGCTCGCGCCGTTCGCGCTCTTTGATCTTCACGCGCACCCGGCTTCCCTGTCAGTTCCTCTCACCGTTCCGTATCTGTAAGGGTACAAAGAACAAGAAAACAACTCCGGAACGGGGAGGAAGGGTGGGGCGTGGAGTACCCATGGGGACCCATCTTGAGGAACCCTCGTTACTGCACAAGGTGAGTAACTTCTCGTTCCTCTTCGAGTGGTCCCCGTGGGTGCTCCACTCATGGTGACTTCGTAGCAGTGCTCCCGGTGCATTCCCAGAGTTCCGGTTTATCAATGACTGAAAGCACTGCTGAAGACACTGAAGATTCAGGTATCCATCTGCGCACTATTGTGTAGTGGTTCATAAAGGTCAAATTGGAAGACCATGTGGCTGCTCTGCAGATTTCTAGCAGAGAAACTCCTCTGTCAAAAGCAGTGGAAGTTGCCACCGCCCTCGTCGAATGTGCTCTAGGTACAGTCTGGAGTGGCTTGTTGCGCATTGTATGGCACATGGTGATACAGGAGACTCTGATATTAGAGAGGCGTTGGGAGGACAATGCATTGCCCTTGGAACGATCTGCTATAGACACTATTAATCGATCAGTCTTACGCCAGGCCCGTGTTCTGTCTATATAGAACGCCACTGCTCAACGTACATCTAGGGTATGAAGTAAGGAGTCCCGATTTGAAGTATGGGGCTTAGGATAAAAAACAGACAAAACGACTGGTTCGTTAACATGAAATTGCGTAGCGACCTTAGGAATAAAGGCTGGATGAGTACGCAGAGTAACTGAATCCTTGGTAAAAACTGTGTAAGGTGGTGTTGCCATTAACGCTGCCAGTTCACTGACCCTGCGGGCGGATGTAATGGCCAACAAGAACACCACCTTGCTATTGAGCATTGGTAACGAAGTGGTGGCTAGAGGCTCAAAAGGCGGGTACATTAATGCATCAAGTACCAGATCCAAGTTCCAAGAAGGAGGAATGGGCGTTCGTGGGGGTTTAAGATTAGCTATCCCCTTAAGCAGCCTTTTTGTCATAGGGTGAGTGAATACTGAATGACCTCCTATGGTTGGAATGGAAGGCGGTAATTGCAGAGAGATGAACCCGTAGGGTAGACATAGAGAGACCCAACTGGTATAAAGATAGAATATAATCAAGGATCGTATGCATTGGTGCAGAATGCGGTTGAGTGTCAGTTTCGCCACACCAAACCACAAATCTCTTCCATTTTGCCACATAAGAGCTTCTTGTGGTTTGCCTCCTGCTGTTCAACAATACAGTCTTTAACGCATCTGAACAGAGTTGCTCATCTACCCCGAACCACTTATGAACCACGCTGTCAGGTGAAGGTTCTCTGGTTTGGGGTGAAGCAGTAATCCCCGGTTCTGGGAGAGGAGGTCTGGGAGGAGAGGTAAGGGGCGTGGTGGTAATCGGGACATTCTGTGGAGGAATGGATACCACGGTTGTCTTGCCCAGGCTGGCGCTAGAAGAATGACATGGGCTGAATCCTCTCTGATTTTCTGAATTACTCTCGGGATCAGCACTGTTGGTGGGAATGCATAGTGTAGAGTTGCCATCCAACGGACTAGTAATGCAACGCCCAGAGAGTCCTTTCCCATGTCCCCTCTGGAGCAATAAAGATGACATTTTTTGTTCTTGTAGGTCGTGAAGAGGTCTACTTGTGGCATCCCCCAGAACTGGAAAATGTCTTCCAGGATGTCGGGACGAATTTCCCACTCGTGATCCTGAGGAAAAATTCTGCTCAGGGCATCTGCCTTGACATTGCTCGTACTCGGTAAGTATGATGCTACCAGATTGGTACAGTTTCTTATACACCAGTTCCATAGGCGGACTGCTTGTGCACATAATCGGCGTGATCGCACTCCTCCCTGCTGATTGATGTAGTACATAGCTGCTATGTTGTCCGTAAGTACGCGGACGGTTGCTCCAGCTATCAGTGAATGGAAATGCTTGCAGGCGAGAAATACGGCTTTCAGCTCTAGGAGGTTGATATGGGAGAGGGCCTCCGGTGCGGACCATCTGCCCTGTACGGAGAAACCTCCGATGTGTGCTCCCCAGCCCAAGAGGGAGGCATCCGTAGTCAACTGGATCGACGGTTGCTGACATTTGAACGGAACTCCTGCTAGCAGATTTCCTGGATGCAACCACCAACTCAGAGATCTGCAAACTAGAGGAGTAGGAGTTACTACTTTGTGCATAGAATGCTTCACCGGGATGTACACAGAAGTCAACCAATGTTGAAGGCAACGGAAATGAAGTCTGGCGTGCTGAACTACAGAGATGGTAGCGGCCATATGGCCCATAAGGCGGAGACAGGTAAGTACCGTAACTGTAGGCGCTTGGATGACTACTGTGGCTAGATCGTGCAAAAGTTGGAAGCGCTCCCGGGGTAAGTATGCCCGGGCCGTGATGGAATCGAGGCGTGCGCCTATGAAATGTACAGCTTGCGTGGGATCCGGCGAAGACTTCTTGTCGTTGATTATGAGTCCAAGCGAGTAAAATGTCTGTCTGACCAGCATCACCATGTGTTGGACTTCTTGACTGGACCTGCCCTTTATGAGGCAGTCGTCCAAATACGGAAATATGATTACATTCTTGCGTCGCAAGTGCGCTGCTACTACCGCCAGAGTTTTTGAAAACACTCTGGGGGCAGAGGCAAGGCCGAATGGTAGCACTCAGTACTGGAAATGTTCGTTGTTGATAGTGAAACGGAGAAAACGCCTGTGAGCTGGGTGTATGGCTATATGGAAGTAGGCGTCTTGTAGATTGAGGGCTGCGAACCAATCGTCCTTCTCTAGTGACGGTAATATCTTGGCAAGGGTGACCATCTTGAACCTCTGACGGCGGAGGTATTTGTTCTATTTTCTGAGGTCGAGGATCGGCCTCCATCCTCCGGTCTTCTTCTCTGTGAGAAAATACCTTGAATAGAAGCCCCTTCCTCTGAACTGGGGGTACGGGCTCTATGGCTCCTATGGAGAGCAAACGCTGTGCCTCTTCTTTGCGGCTCGTGAAAGGGGTCCCTGAAAAGGGACGGGGTTGGTGGATTTGTGGGTGGTATGGTAATGAAGGGGATAGTAAGCCCAGATGCCACCAGTTGTAATACCCAACGGTCTGATGTAATTGCGGTCCATTGGTCTCGAAAAGGTTGAAGTCGATGGTGAAACAGAGGAATGTTTTGTCGGTGTTGTTGAGCCATCACAGAAGGTAGTCGTTGCAAGCCCTCAATCAAACCATCAAACTTGCGGCTTGGGATTTTGCTGGTTGTTTGAGCGGAATGGTTGGGACCGTTTGCGTTGAGGACGCTGTCTTTGGCGTGATCGATCTAGGCCTCACTGCTGCTGTTGTTGCCTCTGATAAGGATAATTATACCGCTTCTGATACGGGTAATACTTCTTGCGCCGAAAGGGAGGTGTATACATTCCCAAGGTGCGGAGTGTCGACCGAGAATTTCCCGGAATGGAGTATCTCATCCGTTTTCTCTGCAAATAATTTGTTTTTATTGAAGGGGAGATCCTCGACTTTTGTGTGGAGCTCCTTTGGGACTGCCGCGGAGGCCAACCAAGAGGAGCGCCATTGTTATTGCAGTTGCCGTGGTTCGAGCTGCTGTATCCGCTGCATCCAAGGAGATCTGTAGACTCGCCTGGATGCCAGAAACCCTCCTGCACTAGGGATTTTAAGAGGGGCGCTTGCTCTCTGGGAGGTATTGGAGCAGCTGAGATATTTTCTCATAGTTGTCAAAATTATGGTTCGATAATAGCGCTGCATAATTAGAGATACGCAAAAGAAGGGTTGCTGAAGAGTAAACTTTTCTGCCAAATGTGTCCAATTTTTTAGTATCTGGTGTAGTCTTATATTGTGGTGCTTTGGCCCGCTGCTGGGCGGCGTCCACCACTAAGGAGTTTGGCTGAGGATGGTTGAAGAGAAATTCCTAGTTCTTGGATGGAACAAAATACCGTTTATCAGCTCTGCGACAAGTTGGGGCCACCGTAGCTGGTGTCTGCCAAATTGTGTCGGCTATCTCCATAATGGCTTCATCGATAGGAATGGCCACCTTTGCACTCTGTCTGGGGTGCAAATTCTTCAAGAGGCGGTGTTGTTCCGTTTGGGACTGTGTTATCTGTATTTCCTGGGATTGCGCTACCCGCTTAAATAAATTCTGAAACTGCTTAAAATCATCCGGTGGGGATGAGTCTGGGGGAGAGACCGCCACATGTGAAGATGAAGGTGAAAGGCCAGGGGCTGGGTCTTCAGACTGATGATCGTCCCGGTCAGACAACTGGCCATCTTCCAGGTCTGAGTGACGTGATGTTCCCGCTCGACTGCGTGAGGGAGAAGCCAGGTCCCGGTCACAGCGCTGATACGCTGGAGAGTGCCTCGCCAATGGTGAACTGTAGCGCAAAGGGTGTTGGAAATCATAGTGACGGAAGTGTGACCGTGGTGAGCACGGAGGAGAGCGATAACATTTATAACAACACCTTGATGGACGAGGAGATGAGCACCTAGATGATCTATCGCTAGTATGTTGTCTGTCATGCCCATTGCGTGGAACGTAATAATAAGAACGGTCACATGATGGAGAATAGGATGGACGTCTATAGCAGCTCCTATAATGGGGGTGGCCATAAGGAGAGTCCCCTCTGTAATAAGTATAATGCCCGGGACTGTGACGTCGGTACCCATGATGCCGAGGCGAGCCATGCCCTCCTGGAGGAGAGGGGCCAGGTGAAAATCTTGGGGAAGGAGAAAGAAGCATGCTCCGTCCCCGAACTGGTACAGGCACCTCTGATTGGGGAAAAGCCCGTAAGTGTGGCTGCTGCTCCGGTGCCAGTATACTTGTCAGCTGTTGCTGAGACGCTGCCTCCCACCGGTGCCGGGGCTGCCTGTAACTGATAAGCTCCACACGGCATCTGCATAGTTGGCTGAGGGGATGACGGCACCGGAGGAGTTTTCCCTGATGCAGGAGGCACAGCAGGGGATATGCTCCTGTCAACAGCTGCCTGTTGTGGGGAGGAGAGCAGTGCCGGTGCGCTCTGACTATGCGCACCGGTTGCCTGCACCGCAGCTGACTTCGGCGCCGGCAACGTTGCTGGCTGAGATGCTGGTGCCGGTAGAAATCTTTGAGGCGGCACAGCCCGCGGGGCTTTGTTGAGGAGCGGTGCGGTGCCGGCTGCTTCTTAGCAGAGGCTGTGCTTGCCGGCACCGAGGCTGCGTCCGATGCTGAATGCGCTCTCTGAGGCGCCGCAGCCTTATTTTCCCTCGTCCCTGATCCCGATGAAGAGGATCGTGGGACAGATTCAGAGGGAGCACAATCACCCACCACCAATATATCGGGTGGCAGGGATCTAGCTGGGGAGATCCTTAGCCTTTTCTCCCTTAAGTCCGGGGACGAAATCCGTCTCTTAGGGGTTCTGTCCCGCTGTTCAAAGGTCTCTGCCCTGGGGTCCAGTGCCTTATCGAGGAGGAACATCTTGAGCCTCATCTCTCTGTCACACCGAGTACGGGCTGTCATTTTTGAACAATGCCCACAGGTATGGGGAGTGTGGCTCTCCCCCCAGGCAACGTATACAGAGCGAATGCCCATCTGAGGTAGGCATTGGCTCGCTGCAGAGGCTACATTTCTTAAAGCCCGGAGATCCAGGCATGGTGTTTGTCAGCTTCCTTCTGAGAAGTTGTTTTTTTTTTAAACTTATCCGCAGTTGGTAACAGCAGAGAGCCGCTGTAAGCCGAGGCTTTAATGAGGTGTTAAGAGGCTTGCTTTTTTCCTTTTTTTTTTTTTTTAGTAGATAAGATCAAACGACAACAAAAGAACTCTAATTATATACAATTAACTAAGTAACTACAGGTTCCCTGAGGGAAGAAGAACTACTGTGAGGAGAGAGAGATCAGAAGCTCCGTCTGAGTTCAGGGACGGTTAAGAGGAACTGACAGGGAAGCCGGGTGCACGCGAAGATCAAAGAGCGCGAACGGCGCAAGCTGCACCCTGCGCACGCGCACCCGGCTGGAAACAGCTATACAAAGCATCCGAGCTGTGGTGCGGGACGAGCCCGACACCATGAGTGGAGCACCCACGGGGACCACTCGAAGAGGAAGCATTGAGTACTTCAGCTTTCCCCACATCGTCTGTCACTAGGTTACCTCCTTCATCCAGTAGGGGCCGCACACCCTCTCTGATCACCTTCTTCTTGTTAACATGCCTGTAGAAACCTTTCTTGTTATCCTTCACATCCTTAGCCAGTCGCAATTCCATCTGTGCTTTCACCTTCCTGATAACCCCGGCATTCTCGAGCTATACATTTAAACCCTCCTGGTCATTTGTCCAAGTTTCCACTTTTGTAAGTTTCCTTTTGTGCTTAAGTTCACCAAGGATTTCCCCAAGCCAATCCGGTCTCCTACCATGTTTGCCTCTCTTGCTACTGTCGGGATGGTTTCTTTCTGTGCCTTC
Organism: Rafetus swinhoei; assembly: GCA_019425775.1. NCBI lineage: Eukaryota > Metazoa > Chordata > Testudines > Trionychidae > Rafetus > Rafetus swinhoei. The sequence goes on from CM033446.1 coordinate 505,373, forward strand.
AATAAGGCTTCTTTAAAATACTGCCAGCTGTCCTGACTCCTTTCCCCTTCATGTTAGCATCCCAGGGGATTCTGCCCATCAGATCTCTGAGGGAGTCAAAATCTGCTTTTTTGAAGTCCAAGGTGTGTATTTTACTACTCTCTTTTCTTCCTTTGGTCAGGATCCTGAAATCTACCATCTCATGATCACTGCTTCCCAGGTTGTCACCCACCTCCACTTCCCCTATTAGTTCCTCCCTGTTTGTGAGCAGAAGGTCAAGCTGCACGGCCCCTGGTCGGATCCTTCAGCACTTGTACCAAGAAGTTATCCCCAACATTCTCCAAAAACTTCCTGGATTGCCTGTGTACTGCCGTATTGGTTTCCCAACAGATGTCAGGGTGATTAAAGTCCCCCACGAGAACCAGGGCCTGCGATCTGGAAGCTTCTCTCAGTTGTCCAAGAAAGCCTCATCTACCTCATCCACCTGATTCGTGGCCTGTAGCAGACACCAACCACAACATCACTGCTGTTGTTTGCTCCTTTAAACTTAACCCATAGACTCTCAACAGGTTTTTCTCCTCTTTATACTGGAGTTCAGAGCAATCATAGTGCTCTTACATATAGTGCAACTCCTCCTCCTTTTCTCCCCTGCCTGTTCTTCCTGAACAGTCTATACCCTTCCATGACAGCGCTCCAGTCATGCGAGTCATCCCACCAAGTCTCTGTTATCCCAATTAAATCATATTTCTTGGACTGGGCCAGGGCCTCCAGTTCTTCCTGTTTGTTGCCCAGGCTTCTCGCATTAGTGTACAAACACCTCAGATAACCAGTTGATCGCCCTATCTTCCATTCAAACAGGGGTCCTCCTTTCTTGCTCGCTTCCTCTGCATTTCTTCCCGGTATCCGACTTTCCCACTCCTCAGGGTTTTGGTCACCGCCCCCGACGAACCTAGTTTAAAGCCCTCCTCACTAGGTTTGCAAGCCTGCCCGCGAAGATGCTCCTTCCTCTCTTCGTTAGGTGGATCCCATCTCTTCCTAACAACTCGTGCCCGAACAGAGTCCCATGGTCGAAGAAACCAAAGCCCTCTCTGCGACACCACCTGCGCAACCACGCATTTACGTCCTCAATTCGACGATCCCTGCCCAGTCCTTTCCCTTCAACAGGGAGGATGGACGAGAACACCACTTGCGCTCCGAATTCTTGATCCTTCTTCCCAGCGCTACATAATCCGCAGTAACCCGCTCAAGGTCATTCTTGGTCAGACGTTAGTTCCCACGTGGAGAAGCAGGAAGGGGTAGCAATCCAAGGTTTGATCAGTTTGGTAAGCCTCTCAGTCACATCCTGAATGCGAGCTCCCGGTAAGCAGCACACCTCTCGAGATTCCAGGTCCAGACGGCAGAGGGATGGCTCAGTCCTCTTAGGAGGAGTCCCGACCACCACCACCTGTCATTTTCTTTTGGGGCGGTGGCCGTGGAACCCCATCCCTAGGACTACGATCCCATGCCTTCCAGTAGATGGTGTTCCCTTCCGTTTCTTCCTTGTGAGGTCCCTTCCAAAGCATTCAGCACTGCAGAGCCTGTGGAGAGAGCCTGAAAGCGATTACTTACCTCTATAGCATTGGGGATTCCCATGCTGGCCTTTTTCCCTTCTAGAAGTTACATGCTGCCAGTTCTCTTCCTGGTCACGCACTGCCCTCTCTGGCTCTTCCGCCTGCCGCGCGTGAAGGATTAAACGCTGCCTTCTATCGAGGAAGTCTTCATCCTCTCTGATCGAGCGTAGGGTCGACACTGGGCCTCCAGCCCTAATTTTTCTTCCAAAATGGCGACCAGCTTGCACTTAGTGCAGATGAAATCTCTTTCTTCCGGGAGGAAGACAAACATGGCACACTCCATGCAGGTAACAACAGCAGAACCATCACCATTTATCCCTGCTGTCCTGTTCAAAAAGAAAGGCAAGAGAACCGCCCCTTCCCAACTCCTCTAAACTCCCTGTTAGCACTCACTCAATTGTTTGCAAGCTCCTTGGTCGCTTGCCCAAGGAGCCTTATAAAGCCCTGGACTTTATAAGTCCTCCACCCCCAACTCTCAATCCAGGGAGGCCTCCCCCTCCCATAGCTCTCTCAGCAACCCCAGGGGGCCCTTCCCCCTTCTGCACCCTGGTTCAGTCAGGGAGAACCTGGTAGATCCTTGGGGTACCTCCCTATGTACAGACAGCAGGTGGGGCAGGTACTCGTCCCAGTCCTGCAGATGGTGGTGCATGAAGGCCTCCAGCATCTGCTTCACGGTCCCCTGGAACTTCCTCATCAGCCCACTGGACCGGAAGCCATACGCTGGGGCCCAAGTGAGCCAGGCCCCATGCTTCTTCCACAAACACTGGAGCAGGGCCGACATGAAGTTGGATCCCTGGTCCATGAGGACTTCCTGGGGGAACCCCACCCTGCTGAAAATGGTCAGCAGTGCGTCTGCCACCATGTCTGCATCGATAGAGGGCAGAGCCATGGCCTCAGGGCAGTTGGTAGCCAAATCCACTGCTACCAGGATGTATTTGTTCCCCATCCGGGTCGCCTGGCCGAAAGGCCCCACTATCTCTATTGTGGCTTTCCGCAACGGCTCCTCTATACAGGGTAGGGGCCTCAAAGCAGCTTTCCTCCCATCTTGGGCCTTCCCTACCCTGTGGCAGGAGTCACAGGACCGGCAATACCACTGCACGGCCGCAAAGATCCCCAGCCAGTAGAAGTTTTGGAGCAGCCTCAGCTGGGTGCACCAGATACCCCGGTGCCCCACAAATGGGACATCATTGGCCAGATACAGCAGCTTGTGGTGATACTTTTGGGGAACTACCAGCTGCCGCTGGAGCCCCCATATGCCCACCTTCCCTGGGGAAAGCCATTCCCAGTACAGGAATCCCCACTCCCACAGGAACCTCTCCTGGCACCCTCTCCCCAGGGGCTGAGCTGCGCCCAGGTCAGCCCGGTCCCTCAGTGTCCGCAAAGAGAGATCCGCCTGCACTTCAGCCTGGAATTTAGCAGCTGGGGCAGGGATTGGGACCTGTTCCACCCACTGCCTGGGTCCAGAGTCCCAGCCCATCCAGGCCCCGTGCCTTCTGGGATCGGGCCCTGAGCCCCCTGCAGGGAGTCCTCCCCTGGGTCAGGGTCACCAGCCCCTCATGGGCTCTGGCTACAGGTGGCGACTAGAGCCCTGTGGCATCCATCTTGCCATTTCTCTAGGTCCCCCCCCATCAGCACCTCTGTGGGTAAATGCCAGTGCACCCCCACTTCCTTGGGGCCTTGGCCCCCCCATTTCAGATGCACCCAGGCTATGGGCACCTTAAACGGGGTCTCCTCTATGCCCCTCAGGGCTAGCTGAGTGTTGGGTACCATACGGTCTGGGGCTACTACCTCGGGTCAGGCCAGCGTCACTTCCTGTGGTGTAGTGTCAGTACCTTGTTGGTTACTATGCTTGGGCTGTGGGGTATCCCCACTGGCAGCTGTCTGTAAGCACGGCCCAGCAGGGGGTATCCTGCTGCTCCCAGGATGGTAGCAAAACCGGTTATACAAGTTAAGGGAAGAGAGGGACAAAGGACTGGCAGGCCGGGGGGGCGGCAGTTGCTCTCTGGGAAGCATGGAGAGAACAGGCTAAGCTGGGGGCTAGAGGTGATGGACCCTAACCCTAGGGCCTGAGCCATCCTGGCTCTGCCCCCAGTAGCCACATCACGTATGTGCTATGCAGTATTCTGGAAAATCAATAAACCCCTCTCTATTCTACTGGCTGGTGGGGACTGTTCTAGCTGCTACGGGACTGCAGGATCGGGAAACCCGCAAGTCGCCATCACACCTCCGCACCCGTGTCCCAGAAACCCGTCACCTTCCTGCCATCCACCTCCAGGGGCACGAGGCACTCGCTCCGCAGGGGCTGCCCTGCCCCCACCTGGTATACAGAAAGACCTGCCTCCAGAGAGTCAGACCTCCTAGGGGAGTTGGCCTGAGCGTCCTTCCCCTGCTTTGAGCTGAGGTTTGCCTGCCACCCCTGCCTCTGGGGCGGCCTGCCTTTCCCCCAGCCCCAGCCAGTTAACCCTGGAAAGTCTCAGGTTGTGGGACCTGTCCTGGTGCCTGGTGCACTGAGCCCTCTTGTGGCCTCTTTGCCCACTTCGATGGCAGGTTAGTTCCGGCGGGACACTTCAGGATGTCTCTATCCGGGCCCTGGCTGTCTCTCTGGAGGGCAGCTGACCAGTCCCTGTCTCCTGGGCTCACCCCGTAGGTGATTCTCTCCATTACTCAGCCAAGAACTCGTCTCTGTGCGACTCCCTTTCTCTCCGGGATTCCCGTTCACACCCATACCGGCTGTCCATGAACTCACCCGCAAGCCTCCCGGCATCCTGGGAGTCCTCTGGCTTCCGGTCCTTGAGCCACAGCCTCAGGATGGGCAGGCACTCTTCATAAAGCTGTTCCAGCATCATCAGCTTAAGCAGGTCCTTGGCAGTCTGGGCTCCGACCCCGAACACCGACTTGTGGCAATATTGCGCCAGGTGGGAGGCCAAATCTACATAGGTCTCTCTTGGCTCCTTCTGCACCCCCCAGAACATCTTCCTATAAATTTCAGGGGTTAGCCCAAAGTTATGCAGCAGGGCCTCTTTGACCCATTCATAATCACCTGGCTGCAGATTCTCCAGCTGGTTGAGCACCCCAGTGGCCTCCTGATCCAGCAATGGGATGAGCTGTTGAAGCCAGTCCGCTGGGGGAATCTGGTGTAGTTCACAGGCCCGCTCAAAGGAGCTAAGGAACCTGTCCATGTCCCCCACGTTCTTCCATGGAGCAACACAAGCTTTTCAAAGTGTCTAGCCGCCCCAGGCCCCCTGGGGTCCTCCCCACTCACTGCAACCGGAGCCCCTCGGCTTCTCCGCTCTGCCATGGCCAGCTCATGCTGTCGCTGCTTCTCTCGGTCCTGTACCTCCAAATCCTTCATCCGCAGCTCGATTTCCAGCCATTGCAGCTCTGCTGGGATGGACCCCGCCCTGGATGAACTGCTGCTGGCAGAGCGTGGCCTGGTGGACACCGTGTCTGTCTGGGGGACTCCAGCCCTCCCTCCAGTCTGAAGGCCTGAGATGCTCTCAAGAGGCGTTTGGCTGCTCCCCACTGGGACAGGATCCAGGCCCCTGGACGGGTCATTCTCTTCCAGCCGGGTAATCAGCTGGGCCTTGGTTGCTTTCCCTATGGCCAGGCCCCTCCCTCTGCACAGCTCCACAAGGTCTGCCTTCAGGAGTCAGGTGTAGGCCATCTCCCCGCTGATCCCCGGGGTGTAGACTCACCGACCGAGTGCTGCAGTGCACCACGACACCCAGGAATCGCTTCGCTCTGCCTCCAGCCTGCCTGGCTCTTGCATACCCCTTTCTTCTACTGCTCCTTGTCACTCGCTACTGGAAGTTCCAACCACAGGGTGCAGAACATCCCACTGCTGCCACCAGTGTGACGGCGTGTCAGGGTTCCCCCGATCCTGCAGCAGCAAGAACAGACTCCGCCAGCCAGTAGCATGGAAAGGGTTTATTGCTCCTTCAGGATACAGCACAGCACAGACGTGAGGTGGTTACAGGAGTCAGGGCCAGGATGCCTCAAACCCCTTGTGTTAGGGGGTCCATCACCCCCCTCAACCCTCAGCACCCAGCTTAGTCTGTTCCCTTCATGTTTTCTAGCCAGAAACTGCCTCGCTCCCAGATCCTACCCCCCAGCCAGGTGTTCGTCTCCACCTCCCTTCCTTTGTTTCTCCCCCTGGGAAGAGCCTTGTTATCTCCTCAGGCTGGGACTAGGTGTCTGGGCCAATATACATGTGGGTGAGTCAGTGGGAATCACACGAGCACAGGGGAAGCCCGGGTTACAGAGCAAACAGCACCCCCACTACATCACAATGGGATACAGCGTGTAACACTCTGTTTGCCCCTTTGATTAACTGCATCCTTCACTATCAAGTTGGGGGACAGATGGGAAAATAGGAAATCTGCACCCTGTGAGGCCATGTAATACTTACGGTCAGACCTCTTGCAGATCGGTGGGATCATGGCTGGCATCTGCCATATGATTTTGGCAGGGTCCATAAGCACAGGGTCTATGGGCAAAGCCAGTCTGGAGGCAGGTGAGGCATGGAGTATGCTGGTCAATTTATGCTGAGTCTCAGGGAGACCTCAAGGACACCTGCAACTCGCTTGTAGAGTTCTTGGAAAGAACGGAAGTCATCTCCCGCTGTAGGAGGTGGGGACATGAGGGTGTTGTCTGGAGAAGAGGAGGATAAAGGGGTTGCAGAACGGGAGGAAGCAGATGACTCCTCGTCACTGGATGTAATGTCCTCTTCCTCTTGGTAGAGCGAACTGTCAAGCAATAGCAGGGATGTTGCTCTGGAAGTAGGAGCAGTTGGCATGAGCTGTTGCACCTGTTGTGGGTGCTGGGCTTGATATGATGCCCATGGGTCCCAGTAGGGCCAGTTAGAAGGAAGTGGCATAGGAGGGGATAGCCATTGCAGTGGTTGTTGCTGCACCACTGTGTGGTGTACTTGTGGCTAAGCCTGCTTTGGCAAGGAATGCTTTGGGGAGTGGGTGCTGACCAAGGGCTCCTCCTCATCATCATTCAACAATGGCAGTGCCGAGCCTGGAGTGCTTGAGCGTAAGAAACTGCTCGATGTGGGTGTGCTCTTGGTGCCAAACAGCAATGCTGTGGGCACCGAGGATACCCTGAGCTCCTCCACAGTGGTGAAAGGGGCTGGTACCAGTGTCTCCGCTGCCGAGGGCAGCTGTGGAATTATGGCTGCTACCTGCAGTGCCAACAGTACCGAGTGAGAAAGGTGTCAGTGCCGCATGCTTGTGACTCTTCAGTACCAAGGGCGGCATGGATGCTGACAGTACCATATGGGGCTTCAGATTTCGCAGTGCCACAGCCGTAGATGGCTTGGACTTACCTTTCCTCGGTATGAATATGTGCACCAACAGTGCCGATGGCACGGATTTTGACTTGGCTTTGCTCAGCTTAGTTAGGTCCTTGGACCCTTGGGAACCGTTGGTACCGGACCGTCCCAGAACCTCCCTGTCCGGAGCCCTGACCGGGGTTGGAGTAGGGGGCACTTTAGGTACTTGCTCCTGTTTTTTTGAGGGAGAGTCACCTTTACCCAAGGAGTGAGATCTCTTCCCCATTTGATTAGAGGAAGAGTCTCTTAAAGTAGAGCTGGCCACCGTGGCTCTTTCAGACATGGCCAGAGGTGACAGTTGGCATGGGGGAGAGGAGTGCTCCGGGTCTGAAGTGGGTCTCACCATTTTCTCCAATGAAAGGAGTTTTAATTGAAGCGCCCGTGCCTTCCTTGTGCGAGCTGTTAGATGTCTGCAATGCTGGCACTGTGCAGTAGCGTGTGCCTGACTGAGACAGCGCACACACTGGGAATGACCGTCTGAGACGGGGATAGACAGTCTGCAGGACAGGCAGCATTTGAATCCCTGGGAACCAGGCATCCCAGGGAGAGTAGAGACATTAGGCCAAAATGATGGCAGTCGAACAGGAAAAAAAAGTCTCAATATTTTATCTTATTGAGGAGAAAAAAAAAAGAAACTCTAACTATCAAACAAACTGCAACAGATTGACCATTAAGAGGGGAAGAAGTCCAACTACTCAACGAGTGAGAGCAACTGCGGTTCCAACTGACGCCGCCGACAGTGGTAGAGAAGGAACTGAGGGGGACGATTGCAGCACATTCTACTGTAAATCTCCGACTAGTGGCACAGCAGCACCTCAAGACCTAAGGTGGAGCGTCCACACGGACACTCCTTGTAGAATCATAGAATATTAGGACTGGAAGGGACCTCGAGAGGTCATCTAGTCCAGTCCCCTGCCCTCATGGCAGGACCAAATACTGTCTAGACCATCCCTGATAGACATTTATCTAACCTACTCTTAAATATCTCCAGAGATGGAGATTCCACAACCTCCCTGGGCAATTTATTCCAGTGTCTGACTACCCTGACAGTTAGGAACTTTTTCCTAATGTCCAACCTAAACCTCCCTTGCTGCAGTTTAAGCCTGTTGCTTCTTGTTCTATCCTCAGAGGCCAAGATGAACAAGTTTTCTCCCTCTTCCTTATGACACCCTTTTAGATACCTGAAAACCGCTATCATGTCCCCCCTCAATCTTCTCTTTTCTAAACTAAACAAACCCAATTCCTTCAGCCTTCCTCATAGGTCATGTTCTCTAGACCTTTAATCATTCTCGTTGCTCTTCTCTGACCCTCTCCAATTTCTCCACATCTTTCTTGAAATGCGGTGCCCAGAACTGGACACAATACTCCAACTGAGGCCTAACCAGCGCAGAGTAGAGCGGAAGAATGACTTCTCGTGTCTTGCTCACAACACACCTGTTAATGCATCCCAGAATCATGTTTGCTTTCTTTGCAACAGCATCACACTGCTGACTCATATTCAACTTGTGGTCCACTATAACCCCTAGATCTGTTTCTGCGGTACTCCTTCCCAGACAGTCGCTTCCCATTCTGTATGTGTGAAACGGATTTTTCCTTCCTAAGTGGAGCACTTTGCATTTGTCTTTATTAAACTTCATCCTATTTACCTCAGACCATTTCTCCAATTTGTCCAGGTCATTTTGAATTATGACCCTATCCTCCAGATTAGTCGCAACCTCCCAGCTTGGTATCATCTGCAAACTTAATAAGCGATTTCTATACCAATATCTAAATCGTTGATGAAGATATTGAACAGAGCCGGTCCCAAAACAGACCCCTGCGGAACCCCACTTGTTATGCCTTTCCAGCAGGATTGTGAACCGTTAATAACTACTCTCTGAGTACGGTTATCCAGCCAGTTATGCACCCACCTTATAGTAGCCCCATCTAAGTTGTATTTACCTAGTTTATTGATAAGACTATCATGCGAGACCGTATCAAATGCCTTACTGAAGTCTAGTAAGAGGTTATAACCTCTTATCCACAGGTGAGAGGTTATAACCCATCTCCCCACAGACACCTCAGCGTTCCCTGTGCCCCAACCAGCACCCACCTTACACAGGTGAGGTATACCACATCCACCGCTTCTCCCTTATCCACAAGACTCGTTATCCTAAAGAAAGCTATCAGATTGGTTTGACATGATTTGTTCTTTACAAATCCATGCTGGCTGTTCCCTATCACCTTGCCACCTTCCAAGTGTTTACAGATGATTTCCTTAATTACTTGCTCCATTATCTTCCCTGGCACAGAAGTTAAACTAACTGGTCTGTAGTTTCCTGGGTTGTTCTTATTTCCTTTTATAAATGGGCACTATATTTGCCCTTTCCAGTCCTCTCTGGAATCTCTCCTGTCTCCCATGATTTTCCAAAGATGATAGCTAGAGGCTCAGATACCTCCTCTATCAGCTCCTTGAGTATTCTAGGATGCATTTCATCAGGCCCTGGGTGACTTGCAGGCATCTAACTTTTCTAGGTGATTTTTGACTTGTTCTTTTTTTATTTTACCTTCTAAAACTACCCCCTTCCCACTAGCATTCACTATGTTAGGCATTCCTTCAGACTTCTCAGTGAAGACCAAAACAAAGAAGCCATTTCCAAGTTTCCTGTTACTGTTTCTCCCTCCTCACTGACCAGTGGGCCTACCCTGTCCTTGGTCTTCCTCTTGCTTCTAATGTATTTATAAAACATCTTCTTGTTTCCCTTTATTCCCGTAGCTAGTTTGAGCTCATTCTGTGCCTTTGCCTTTCTAATCTTGCCCATGAGAAGAAGGTGTGGGTCTGGTTGTGGAACAGGGAACGCTGGGGTACCTGAGGGGATTGCTTGTGAGGCTTCTTGCTGGCCAGAGTGGCAGCTGGAGTGTTCTGTGTGACTGCTTTGGTGCCTTGTACAGGAGAGCCCCAGGCTTGGGCTGTGAGTACCCCTGGTCCTAAGCAATTTGCCCTTTTTTCACCCTCTCATCAGTGCCCCCAGACCGCCTGTTATATTACAGCGAACTGCTTAGAACCAGGACTACTTACGGCCCAAGCTTGGGGGTACTCCTCTATAAAGGCACCAAACACAGAGCACGTCAGCTGCCTCTTTGGCCAGCAAGAAGCCTCACAAGCAATCCCCTCAGACACCCCAGCGTTCCCAGTACCCCACCCAGCCCCCACCTTACACAGGGGAGAGGTTATAACCCATCCCTCACCTCCCCTCATACACCCCAGCGTTCCCTGTACCCCACCCAGCCCCCACCTTACACAGGGGAGAGGTTATAACCCATCTCCCCACCTCCCCTCACACACCCCAGTGTTCCCTGTACCCCACCCAGCCCCCCTTACACAGGGGAGAGGTTATAACCCATCTCCCCACCTCCCCTCACAAACCCTAGAGCTCCCTGTGCCCCACCCAACCCCACCCTACACAGGTGAGAGGTTATAACCCATCTCCCCACAGACACCTCAGCGTTCCCTGTGCCCCAACCAGCACCCACCTTACACAGGTGAGAGGTTATGAAAACCAATCTTGCCAATCCCAAACAGGTTCTCCCAGTCCCAAAGGACCAGCCACAGTCCCAGGGCAATTTACACCTCAGATCTTACCCAAAAGAGCTCGCTGGACCCATCCTTTAGAATCTAACATGGAAAGGTTTATTGATAAAAAGAAAGGAAAGGGTGAGAGTAAGATTGATATTGAAAGCACATCACATACACCAATCACCAAGTTCTTGCTGCAGGTTCTTAGAGATGTGACACACTGCCAGCTTACAAGTCTCTGGAGTAAGTCCTGTCATGACCATGAGGGTTAGCCAGCAGCCTGGGGACTAAGGGCTTAACTATGTCCCTTACCAAACCAGGTAGCCGGCAGCCAAAAGAAATGTAGGTAGGAATTTCAAACTGGGACAAAGGAATTTGGGGGTTTTCCCTCCTTTGTCTCTAGGCAGTTTTCTCTCCATCTACTGAGGGGGACAGAGACCATGTCTCACTCCAAGAAAAGACTCTTCACTATCTGTAAGTAGGGTGAAGTTTAGATAAATCCGTTAGGTTTTATTGTTTTATGGTTTGGGAATGGGAATCTGATGTCTGTGCATTTAAAAATGGATTTTCCTCTCCTTTGTAACTAAGCTCTTGGCTCATGGAGGTCCCCCCATGAGTATATTAATTGGTGACTTTTCCATCTAGTCATTATGCTTAGAAGAGGAATATTGTGATGATAATAAAAGTTCTTTCTCTTTTCTTTTTATTAACCTGGTATTGGTTAATTTTTGTGTCCTGGTTTTACTTTGGGGGCTGAGATTTCCCAAGAGGTCTCTCTCTGGTTTTCTTATCATTACTTGGGTGGTGGCAGCAGATTTTTATCCCCAAAATCTAGGTTTTTAAGATTTTGTGGGGAAGTTTTATATCAAAGCCTGGAAAGATAAGGTTTTGGGGTACTTTTGCGGACCTCCACTTCTGCATTTATCGTGCCAGAGTGGGGAAAAAGCCTTGACACATCCTATGCCACTAAGTGTCGAGAGATCCTTCCCAGCTCTCTGTCAGAAGTACCTTTGCTAAGGAAGGTATGGGCAGGAGTGCAGACAAACATGGAGGCACCCCCAGGATCCTTTTATCCCCTTGCCCATGAGGAGCAAAATCTATTGTCCTCCTGTGCACTGGTGCCTCCCAAAATGGAGCTGATCACATGATTAAGTAACTTGTCCATGTTCTTTTTAGGCAAACAGCCATGGGGTACTTGCTAATCTGCAGGTTCCCAGCAGAATCCCTCGTGTGTTTATTGGCAACACTTAAGAGCCATTGCCCATGCAGCATCACTAGTCACTGAATAACCTCTCTGCACAGTAAGGAGGGGGGGGGATGCCTTCTGCTGTCTGCCAGACAGAAAACATTTACATACAAGCCCAGAGCCCGTGTCCGTAACGTCACACACACAAGTCATACAGGCATGAGCAGCACAGACTCAGCAAAGCTCAAGCTTTCATTAGATACCTCACTCACATAGCCCACTTTGCACAGAATTTGGGGAAAACACACTACAGTGGGTGCAACCAAGAGCTGCATTTTCTTATTAAAATCCACTAATGTCACACCCACACCCCGTTCTCCCATTCATACTTGCTCATGAGTGTGTAGGGCCCATTCTCATAGCTGCAGTCTGGCTCGCCCTGGGTCTGCAGCAATTCATCTGGGTCCACAATGGGGGTGATGGCAGCGAAACTGGGGCGCAGGGGGCCACTGGGGCACAGCTAAGTGGGGGTTACACAAGAATGATCAGATGAGACTGTCCCCAGTAGAGATCAAATTACCCTCCACCTGGTTATATCAACCACACCCTAAGCCTGTGATCTTCACATAGCCCTCCACACCCGCCTAACATGGGCCCCTGCTTTCCTGGTTACGCCTCCCTGGTCTCCTCAGTGACCTTCCTTACCCGGGGAACAACTCCCAGGTACTCTCATGGACTCCCACGTACTTGGAAAAATCCCCCACAGCCATTCAGGGACCCCTGCTCATTTGTGAATGCCCCCTCCCCTGGGTTCTTCATGGCTCCCCAGTCACCTAGAAACATGGCCCACAGCCATTCAGGGACCTCACTTATCTGGGAATGCCACCTCCCTCAATCCCTTCAGGGATCCCTCACTTAACTGGGAATGCCCCCTCTTCTGGTTCCTCTGCTCCCCCTAGGAACACCCCCCCACACACACCCTTCAGGGACCAATGCTTACCTGGGAATGCCCCCTCCTCCAGTCCAAACAGAGACCCCTGTTTACCTGAAACCACACCCCTGTTTACCTGGCCAAACCCCACCACAGGCCACCTGCTGCTCCAATCCATCCTGGAGCTGTCCAGAGACCTGTAAGGTAAGCTGCTGAAAGTTAAACTTTTATCCCCCCCTGCCCTGCCCACCCCATGCCACTCTGGCACTTCTCTATGGGGGAGAGAGGAGGGGAGCATGTCTTTAAATAGCAGGGACTGCAGTCATGTGGGGGTCTCACAGGCGGGCTCTACCTGTGATAACCGACCCCCATCGCTATGCTGCCCTCTTGTGGCTGTTTCATGCCACTAAATAAAAATGGGTTTCCCTCTTCCCCAGAATGCAATGTGTCACCTTGACATGATCAGACAGGAGTATGGCCTGTCAGACTGCAAGTCCCATCAGGCAATGCTCCATCTTGCCTGAAGTGTGGATAGGCCATGGCTCTCTAGTTCCCATCAGGAGTGGCTGGAGCATGGCTCTACACTATAGCTCCTAGCATGCAATATGCCATCTTTAGCCAAGCAGGCCCCACCCAGTCGTGACACAATAGAGCATTACCTACTAGGACATAGTCTCATCAGCCCTCCTTTTTCCCACTTCCCAAAATGGAACTGTGCATGCTGGGGATGTAACCTCATGCGTTATCTCCATCCACTCAAGATGGCTGCTGGAATCAAGATGGAGCACTGCATGCTGGGAGCAGCTGCACTGCAGGAACCCCAGCTTCATGGGGAGCAGGGATGTAAGCAACTAGTTGACTACCAATAAGCATACGCCATACACACACACACCACAATGCCTCTATCAGAGAGAGGCTGCAAGTGCGGGGAGCAGGAGCCGCTTCTCCCCAGCACCGTCTCTGTGGGGGAGCAGGGGAGGCAGAGGCGCAGCGGGGAGGGAATGGGGCACAAGCTGGGAATCACGACCGATCCCCCACACTGCACCTCTACCTAGCAACTCTTAATACATGTAAAAGGCAGAGCCACACTGGGTTACCTGTGGGACTGGGAGCTAACCCCGCTGCAGCTCAATGGAATCAATGGAAATTCCATCAACTATTCAATTAGCTGATTAAACGCAATTTAACATCCCTAATGGGGAGGGGTCTTACCAGAAGGAGGCAGAGAGCAGAGAGGACAGGGAGGAGAAGGAGAAACGCAGGCTGCATGGCGAGCCCCCCACTCGGCTGTAAAGAGTCTGCATGGCTCCCTGCTCCCCATGCTGAGTCAGCCCCACCATTTGGACACAGCACTGATGAATGAATGCCAGCACCTGGGAGTTGGGACAAAAGGGAGAAGATTCAGGCTAAGCTCTTTATCCTATACCAGGGCTGCGGAAACTTTTTTTGACCCTCAGAAAAATCAGTCGGGGGCTGCACACAAGTGAGAAGAAAAAAAAAACCCTCACTGATGTGGACCCCAACTGAGAAGGAGAAAGATGCTCCTCACATTCCCCTTGCATGTCAGAGCCTAGGGGAGCCCAGGCTAGTAGATTTTGGGTGCTCCAACTCCATGGGGTGACAGGGGAGGGGCTGCTCCCCAATACTGAGAGGGGAGCCCCGAGTCTTGGGGGCTGAATCCAGGCAAGTTGGGGGCCGCATCTGGCCCACAGGCCTCAGGTTCCCCACCCCTGTCCTATACAGAGGCCCCCAGCGCTTAATCAGCGCCAGGGCTTGTCAGGGCTGAGCCCTGGCACCTCTGGGCTTCCTGAATCAGTTATGAATATAAAAATTTCATAGACTCATGGAATCCTAGGGCTGGAAGAGACCTCAGGAGTCATCGAGTCCAGCCCTCTGCCCAAAGCAGGACCAACCCCAACTCAATCATCCCAGACAGGGCTTTGTCAAGCCGGGATTTAAAAACCTCTAGGGATGGTTTGCTTGAGCCGAGGTATCTCTACGCTTACAAAGTAAACACTGGAAGCTCCACTTCACCCCCACCTCGCTCGCGTAAGTACCTCAGCATTCTGATAATTCCCAGCTTGTTCAGCCCAGTCCCGGGGGGTCCTGCCTTGCTGATCATGGAGTCTCAGGTCACCCCCTGCTTCCAGGATTTGGGCAAGGAGGGGCTGTTGGCAGGAGAAGGCTGCGGCATGAACAGGGGTGCTGCCATCATAACAGCGACTGGGGAAGGAAGTGCACAGGACAGGTATTACGATGAGAATGGGAGGCACTTCTGAGATGTCAGGGCAACATGGGAGAATTTTCCCACAATGCACTGCTTCCAAGTCAGGCTTGGACGAATGGGATCCAGAGACTGCCCTCCAGGGCACCTGCTCCAATATGGCCCCCAGGCAGAATTGGCTCAGGGGGTTGGGAATGGGATATGGGACCTTTCCCCTCTTGAGTCACTAGCTCCACCACAAGGGTCACTCACTGGTTGGGATTTGCTCTGAACCGGAGGAAGAGCCGGGAGACTGCAGTGTGCCCCAGAAGGGCAGCGATGAAGAGGCCTGTCTGTCCAGCTGTGTTCTGGCTGTCCACGTATACCCCTAAGGAGAAGGCATAAAGATTATCCACAACTGACCAGGAATAAGGCCCATCATCCAATGGCCCTTGGAGCACTCAAAGGCTCCAAGACCTCAGATCCTAGCATGCTATGCTCCCATCTTCATCTGAGCTGCCAGGAGTGCAGTCCAGGGAGATCACAACTCCCAGCATGCAATGCTCCCATCTCGGCTTGGCCACTCGGTTCACAGCAGAGCATTGCTCACTGGAGCCATGGTCTCTCGTTCGGCCAGGGTGGATTCACAGAGGGGTTTACCTCTCTTCAGCAGCTTCTTGGCCTTCCTCAGCCTGCCCTTCGTTGCATGCTGGTGTAACTGCTCTACAAGGGAGCCTGGCTTGGCAACATAGCCCAGGCTGGCGGGGCCGCATGGTGGGACCACTGGGGGCTTCAGCATTGCTCGAGAAAGTGGGGGGAGGCAGAAGGGAGGTTACCTGCTGGACAGACACCAGACCTGCTTCTGCTGAGGAGTGGGGGGTCACCCCACAGTACCCTTGCAGTACGCTGGACTCAGTACTCTCAACTGATGGCTTCCCGCCAGGGCTCTTCTCCTGTTCCCCATTTCAGAGTGATCAGCCACATCTGAACTAACCTTTCACCCTCCCCCCCCGCATGACCGCCATACACACACCATGATCTCCCCACCCCAGGCCAAATCCCAGAGCTCTCAACCCATTAATCCCTGCCCCTGGGGGGCTCACTTTTACCCCATTAATCCCTGCCTCGGGGGCGGTCACTCTCACCCCGTTAATCCCTGCACCGGGGGGGGTCACTCATCTCGTTAATCCCTGCCTCGGGGGGGTCACTCTCAGCCCATAATCCCTGCCCCAAGGGGGGTCACTCTCACCCCGTTAATCCCTGCCTCGGGGGGGTCACTCTCAGCCCATAATCCCTGACCCCAGGGGGGTCACTCTCACCCCGTTAATCCCTGCCCGGGGGCGGTCACTCTCACCCCGTTAATCCCTGCACCGGGGGCGTCACTCTCACCCCGTTAATCACTGCCCCGGAAGTCCACTCACCCCGTTAATCCCTGCCTCGGGGGGGGCCATTCTCACCCCGTTAATCCCTGCCTCGGGGCCACCACCCCTTAATCCCTGCCCCAAGGGGGGTCACTCTCACCCCATAATCCCTGCCCCCGGGGGGGGTCACTCTCACCCCGTTAATCCCTGCACCGGGGCGGTCACTCATCCCATAACAATCCTGCCCGGGGGCCACTCTCACCCTGTTAATCCCTGCCCGGGGGGTCACTCTCACCCCATTAATCCCTGCCCCCGGGGGGTCACTCTCACCCCATAATCCCTGCCCCCCATGCTGGGGGTCCCACGGCCCCGCTAGCCCCTCGCCCCACCCGCGGCTGGGCACCCCTCAGCCTGCCTGGGGCCTGAGTGCGCCCCCTCCCCGCGCTGGGTGCAGAGCCCAGGGCCGGGGCCAGCCAGCACCTGAGGGGGACCCCACGGCAGGCAGCGAGCACAAGACAGGCCGGGCCGCTCTCGCTGCGCACGCGCGGAGGAAAGCCTAACGGCCGGCCTCGCACGCGGCATTTTAAAAAAGGCGCGAAAACGCAAGCGGTATCTCGCGCGGCTCGGAGCCGTTGGCGCCTAAGGCTCCCCCTCCCCCTCCCCTATACAGTGATGTGGGGCAGCCCCCAGGCCCAGCTTAGACGTTCATCCCATCATGCCCCGGGGCCGGCCGCTCACGCCAACCCTCACACGCAGGGGCCCGGCCACGGGCGTTCATCCCATCATGCCCCGGGGCCGGCCGCTCACGCCAACCCTCACACGCAGGGGCACGGCCACGGGCGTTCATCCCATCATGCCCCGGGGCCGGCCGCTCACGCCAACCTCACACGCAGGGGCACGCCACGGCGCTCATCCCATCATGCCTCGGGCCAGCCGCTCACGCCAACCCTCACACACAGGGGCACGGCCCGGCCACGGGCGTTCATCCCATCATGCCCCAGGGCCGGCCGCTCACGCCAACACTCACACGCAGGGGCCCGGCCCGGTCACGGGCGTTCATCCTGTTGTGCCCCGGGGCCGGCCGCTCACGCCAACCCTCACGCACAGGGGCACGGCCCGGCCACGGGCGTTCATCCTGTCATGGAAATCCAGACTCAGGGTTGAAAGGAGAGAAACACTTTTATTAAGACACAGCTATGGGAAGTTTCAAAAAAGGAAGACTTCAAAAATCAAATGTCCGCAGCAACCTTATATATCCATGATTACACACAAAAAGGAACAGACATTACATAAGCTAGTAACAGCGTTATGATTGGCTTAATGCTCGGAGCCCCCCCATCTCAATATGCATGGATAAACTTAGTTACGTGAGTGTTAGTCTCATCCTTGAAGCAGAAAAGCTAGATCAGGCTCGTTTTAGTAGGTTCGCTATCTCTCACACAATGCAAGGTCACATTCGGTCAGCTACATACACACTTCCACATTGTTCCTTTCAACAAAATACGTTTTCCTTCTCAGTCCCCACCCTTTTGCGCTTCTTGTGCAACTTACACCTAGCACCCCATCCCCGCGTCCTCCGAAGCGTAGGTGCAGTCCTGTCCAGTGTAATTGGAGGACTGGATCATACTGCTATATCCATCAGAGCTTGTATTTCCATATCTGGTTCCTTTTGTTCCTCCTGTATTTCCAACACCATTTGTCTAACAGCCCTTACATTAGTTCTGCCAGAAACAGTTGATCTTTGTATACAGTAGTTAAGACTACTTTTGAGCATCAAAAGAAAACATAAAGGACTAGAAAAAGCAATACTATATAGAGAACAGTGTGCAGGATTTGTGATCCCAAGGATCCAAACATATTTGTGATCCAACCCCAAATGCTCCATGGGCCCTTCCAAGTAGGTGGTTATCGGGCTTTCTGTACAATCTATTCAACGGCTTGGACATCTAATTCTACTGAGGAGGAGGGGTCGTTCACAAACATGCAGCATTCTTCCCCAACCATAGCACACACTCCTCCCTTACTGGCAAGTAGGAAGTCTAATGCCATGCGATTCTGTAAGGTTACTTGGCGAACCTGTTTTAGCTCTAAGTTGATTTCTCGTAAGGCCTTAGTGGTTCTGTTGCCCATTTCCTTTAAAGCCTCAGAAAGCAATTTTATATTGTCAAAAGCAATACTAACACCATATTGAGAGAGAGCTATACCCCAGAAATTTCTTATACGACTGCCTGGGAGGTGTTCATAAGTAGATCCTCCTGATCCTACTTGTCCTATTCTACATGTTCCAGTCCAGTTGAATGGGAGTTTTTATAGGCTTTATTGCCATAGATCCAATACATGCCCTTTTCCCAAATGACTGGATACTTCTCTCCCTTTGCTTGTAAACACATATTCCAGGGCCCTGAGCCTTCATTGGACTTATTACGACATACCAAGCTGGATCATAAAATGGATCCAGGAGGGTTATTCAAAAGAAAAGTAATATTATCAGTACATAGAGGGGCACTTTGCTTCAGAATTCAGCCATGGTTATAAATGTGCCAACTACCACCACTGAGTTGTATTTTAAGAGTACCCAGATCCACACCATGTCTTAGCCTTTGGGCTGCCCAAAATCTCAAAGGATCAATTTCCTTTGTAGTCAAGAATGTATTGGCATTTTGAGGTAGTCCTCACATCCTGCCTATTTCTTGTACTATTTACTCACATACAAAAGTACCCACTGGAATGGCTTCTAAATACCACTGGAAATTCTCCTGGAGGGATGTGGAGTATACTTTAATGTTTCCGCGTGTGTATGTGGTGCCAAGAGTGGATAGGTAAGATCAGTTTTGCATGGACCAAGAAAGATTGGACGGAAGGCTATGCAAAGGGAACCCCTGATCTAAGTGTTTCAGGCCATGTGCACCAATCCAGCAGTTAGTTCTATTAACTGTATTTGCTACAGTCTGCATATAAGGCACAGAAAGGCAAAGGCACAGAATGAGCTCAAACTAGCTATGGGAATAAAGGGAAACAAGAAGACTTTTTATAAATACATTAGAAGCAAGAGGAAGACCAAGGAGAGGGTAGGCCCACTGGTCAGTGAGGAGGGAGGAACAGTAACAGGAAACTTGGAAATGGCAGAGATGCTCAATGACTTCTTTGTTTCGGTCTTCACCGAGAAGTCTGTAGGAATGCCTAACATAGTGAATGCTAGTAGGAAGGGGGTAGTTTTAGAAGGTAAAATAAAAAAAGAACAAGTCAAAAATCACCTAGAAAAGTTAGATGCCTGCAAGTCACCAGGGCCTGATGAAATGCATCCTAGAATACTCAAGGAGCTGATAGAGGAGGTATCTGAGCCTCTAGCTATCATCTTTGGAAAATCATGGGAGACAGGAGAGATTCCAGAAGACTGGAAAAGGGCAAATATAGTGCCCATTTATAAAAAGGGAAATAAGAACAACCCAGGAAACTACAGACCAGTTAGTTTAACTTCTGTGCCAGGGAAGATAATGGAGCAAGTAATTAAGGAAATCATCTGTAAACACTTGGAATGTGGCAAGGTGATAGGGAACAGCCAGCATGGATTTGTAAAGAACAAATCATGTCAAACCAATCTGATAGCTTTCTTTAATAGGATAACGAGTCTTGTGGATAAGGGAGAAGCGGTGGATGTGGTATACCTAGACTTTAGTAAGGCGTTTGATACGGTCTCGCATGATATTCTTATCAATAAACTAGGTAAATACAACTTAGATGGGGCTACTATAAGGTGGGTGCATAACTGGCTGGATAACCGTACTCAGAGAGTAGTTATTAACGGTTCACAATCCTGCTGGAAAGGCATAACAAGTGGGGTTCTGCAGGGTCTGTTTTGGGACTGCTCTGTTCAATATCTTCATCAACGATTTAGATATTGGTATAGAAAGTACGCTTATTAAGTTTGCAGATGATACCAAGCTGGGAGGGGTTATGACTAATCTGGAGGATAGGGTCATAATTCAAAATGACCTGGACAAATTGGAGAAATGGTCTGAGGTAAATAGGATGAAGTTTAATAAAGACAAATGCAAAGTGCTCCACTTAGGAAGGAACAATCAGTTTCATACATACAGAATGGGAAGCGACTGTCTGGGAAGGAGTATGGCAGAAAGGGATCTAGGGGTTATAGTGGACCACAAGCTGAATATGAGTCAGCAGTGTGATGCTGTTGCAAAGAAAGCAAATATGATTCTGGGATGCATTAACAGGTGTGTTGTGAGCAAGACACGAGAAGTCATTCTTCCGCTCTACTCTGCGCTGGTTAGGCCTCAGTTGGAGTATTGTGTCCAGTTCTGGGCACCGTGATTTCAAGAAAGATGTGGAGAAATTGGAGAGGGTCCAGAGAAGAGCAACGAATGATTAAAGGTCTAGAGAACATAACCTATGAGGGAAGACTGAAGGAATTGGGTTTGTTTAGTTTAGAAAAGAGAAGATTGAGGGGGGACATGATAGCAGTTTTTAGGTATCTAAAAGGGTGTCATAAGGAAGAGGGAGAAAACTTGTTCATCTTGGCCTCTGAGGATAGAACAAGAAGCAATGGGCTTAAACTGCAGCAAGGGAGGTTTAGGTTGGACATTAGGAAAAAGTTCCTAACTGTCAGGGTAGTCAGACACTGGAATAAATTGCCCAGGGAGGTTGTGGAATCTCCATCTCTGGAGATATTTAAGACTAGGTTAGATAAATGTCTATCAGGGATGGTCTAGACAGTATTTGGTCCTGCCATGAGGGCAGGGGACTGGACTCGATGACCTCTCAAGGTCCCTTCCAGTCCTAGTATTCTATGATTCTATGATAAGTAACGAAAAGATTGTCCTTCCAAGCAGAAACAATAAGAACCCCCACAGCTAAAAACTTTTTCAGATGCAGAGTCTCCATCTTCGGATTTCACACACAACTTCACCCAACAGGAGCTCTTCGGGATTTTGTAGTCTATGCTTCGCCCATTCTTGATTGAAGGTCTGCGTTATCCTCTTGCGACCTTCATCCAGACGTCCTCTTCTGAAAATCAAATCAATTGTTTATTTTGCAACCTCCCACCCCCCGTGTGACTTTCTAAGTTTGATTGGAGTTACAAGGCCTGGATCAGCAGGTGCAGAGTCAGCAGGTGGAGTAACCTGCACACTTAACAGCAGTATTGGTGGTGAGGAGTACTTGGAATGGACCTTTTCACCGAGGTTCTAATGCTGACTTTCTTTGATGAACTTTCACGCAAACCCAATCACCAGGTTGCAGATCATGGACCGGAGAGGTCGGATAGGCTGGCAGGCCTGCAGAAACCTGTGAATGATATCTTCTTCACATAGTTAGCAGTTTTCTACAATAATCCAACAGTACATCATCTCTAAGGTGTAGATTGTTCAATGATGAAACAGGAGACACAGTTGACCGCATAGGTCAGCCCATTAAAATCTCATGGGGGCTCATTCTAGTTCTCTGGAGAGGTGTAGAATGCACGCTCATTAAGGCTAAAGAGAGGACATCAACCCATTTCAAGTTGGTTTCAGCGCAAAGTTTAGCAAGTTTGTTCTTTAGAACCCCATTGTAACGTTCAACTTTCCCAGCTGACTGTGGATGGTATGCACAGTGCAACTTGTGTTGAACCCCTAAAGCTTTGGCAACATTCTGCATGATTTGTCTAGTAAAATGAGTACCTCGGTCACTCCCGATGACAGCAGGAATCCCAAACGAGGGAATGAATTCTCTCAACAACAATTTAGCCACTGAGACAGAGTCTGCTTTTCTAACTGGGTATGCTTCTACCCATCCTAAGAACAGATCTACTAACACAAGTATATATTGGTAATGTTGACAAGGGGTCATTTGAATAAATTTAATCTGAACATGAACAAAAGGGCCCCAGGGTGGTGGATGGGCAGCAGGCAATGTTTTAGAATAAGAGCCAATGTTGTGTTGTTGACAAATAGCACAATTTTGGCAGTAGTGTTGGGCCAAAACAGAAAAAGGAGGGAGCAAACCAATGCTTTCCAATGAGGGAGGTCATCCCCCCTTTGCTCGTATGGGCCTGACCATGCGCCAGATGAGTAAGATAGGGTAAAAGAAACTTGGGCACAACCAGGCGGCCGTCCGGGGAGTGCCACAAGTGGTCAGTATGAAGTTTGCAACCAGCAGTTACCCAATAATCTTTTTCATCATCAGGAGCCATGTCTTGTAAAATAGCCAATTGGGAAAGAGAGGATAAGGAAGAGGTAACTGTGGGTGTATTGTGAGAAAGAGGATACAAAGATGTAGCCTGAGGGGTAGAAAGAGCTGCTTCCCGGGTAGCAGAATTTGCCGGGGCATCTAAGAGAGCAGCAACGTAGGGACCATTGCGAATAGGGGAACCAGTAGAAGTTAAAAAACCACGCTGTTCCAAAGCTGGCCAAAGTCATGACCAACCCCAAAAGTATATCTAGAATCACTGTAGATAGTAGCAGGGTTTTTTTTGTTTTGTTTTGTTTTTTTTCCCGAAGCCAACATACAGGCACGAGCAAGGGCAAATAACTCAGCAACTTGGGCAGAAGTAACACCAGGTAGATGATTAGCCTCAATCACAGAGAAAGAAGTGCAAATAGCATAACCAGCACAGAGATCACCAGAGGGAAAGCGGGGGCAAGAGCCGTTCACATAATAAACCAAATCAGAATTGGAGAGAGGGACATTCTTTAAATCAGGGCGAGGCATAAGGGTAGAAGAAACAGTAGTAGTGCAGTCATGGGGTTCACCATCATCAGGTGTAGGTAAGAGAGAGGCAGGTTTCAAGGGAGGGCAACGTTTCAAAGTGACGTGAGGAGGAACGAGTAAGAGGCGTTCATACAGAGTAGGGTGAGCAGCCGACAGATGCTGTGTGTGGCATTTAAGCGAAAGTGCCATCACGGAGTGGGGTACAGCAACAGTTAAAGGAGAACCCAGAACAATATTTTCACAAGATTCAACAAGACGGGCTGCCACAGTAACAGCATGTAAACAAGGAGGGGACCCAGCAGCAACGGGGTCCAAGGAACAGAAGGAATACAGGATAAAATAGTGGCAGGGTTAGGTACAACAAGAGCAATGCGGCCCTCAGCCTCCCTCTGGAGAGGACACGGAGAAACTCCAGGAAGAGGGTTAGACAAACCCACACGAACGCAGACAGGGGTAGCAGATCGAATCTGACCCACATCATTATTGTGAGTTGACCACAAAAAAAGGCACTTGTGAAAGAAATTCATCAGAAGAGGTAGACATTGACTCAACAGCAAGGAATACAGCATCAGAGGTGGATAGCACAGCTTGAGCAGAATTAACATTAGATGCAGGCACTTCAAGAAAAACACCTTGCGGAGTAGAATAAAGAGTACAGCCTAACTTACAGAGGAGATCGCGTCCCAAAAGATTAACAGAGGCAGTAGGGCTCAAAAGGGACGCATGTTTATCTGAAAGTGGACCCAGGATAACAGGCAAGGGAATAGTTAAAGGATGGGGAATAGGCTTGTTTGAAATTCCAGTAGCATTAATCACTTTGCCAGCCAAGGGAATATCCCCAGAGAGTGAGTAGCAGAAAGAGTAGAATGACTAGCACCAGTATCAAGCAAACAGGGTACAGTTTGACCATTTATAGTACAATTAACAAAAGGATCAGATTGATCAACAGGAATAAGCAAAGAAGCAATGAGGCCTGCAGCACCCTCTAGGCTTTCCTAACAGGAAACATTTCTATCAGCAGACTGAAAATTAACTTGCAAATGAAATGTAATGTGGATAAGTGTAAAGTAATGCACATCGGGAAAAATAACCCCAACAATACGGACAGTATGATGGGGGCTAATTTGGCTACGACAAATCAGGAAAGAGATCTTGGAGTTATCGTGAACAGTTCTCTGAAAACTTCCACACAGTGTGCAGCGCGGTCAAAAAGGCAAATAGGATGCTAGGAATTATTAAGAAAGGGATAGAAAATAAGACCCAGAATATCTTACTGCCCCTGTATAAAACTATGGTACGCCCACATCTTGAATACTGGGTACAGATGTGGTCTCCTCACCTCAAAAAGATATTTTGGCCTTGGAAAGGGTCTCAGAAAAGGGCAACTAAAATGATTAGGGGTTTGGAACGGGTCCCATATGAAGAGAGGTTAAAGCGACTGGGACTTTTCAGTTTAGAAAAGAGGAGACTGAGGGGGGATATGATAGAGGTGTATAAAATCATGAGTGGTGTGGAGAGGGCAGATAAAGAAAAGTTATTTATTAGTTCCCATAATAGAAGATCTAGAGGACACCAAATGAAATTAATGGGTAGCAGGTTTAAAACTAATAAAAGAAAGTTCTTCACACAGCGGGTAGTCAACCTGTGGAACTCCTTGCTAGAGGAGGCTGTGAAGGCTAGGACTATAACAGAGTTTAAAGAGAAGCTAGATAATTTCATGGAGGTTAGGTCCATAAAAGGCTATTAGCCAGGGGATAAAATGGTGTCCTTGGCCTCTGTTTGACAGAGGCTGGAGAGCGATGGCAGGAGACAAATCGCTTGATCATTGTCTTCGGTCCACCCCCTCTGGGGCACCTGGTGCTGGCCACTGTCGGCAGACAGGATACTGGGCTAGATGGACCTTTGGTCTGACCCAGTATGGCCGTTCTTATGTTCTTATGTTCTAACTTTTCCTTTAGTTAGCTGAGGCTGTGAGAAACAGGGTTGGGGCGGAGGGAATGCAGGAAAGTTAGGAAATGGGGAAGCGTTACCAGGAGGAAACATTTTTGGTGCATAAGGAGGGCGGTTTGGACATTCCCTTTTCCAATGGTCAAACTGACCGCACCAATGACAAGAAGTTTCTTGCATTTGTCCTCTTCCCCGTCCTCTAGAAACGGGAGAGGCCATAGGTCTGGAAGCAGGAAGGGACCTAGGATTCCTGTCTCCAAACCCACATCTCCATCCTCGTCCCCTAGCCCGAAACCCCGCAGGTTTTACCTGTTGTATCTGCAGAGCCATAAGCTTCTCTGACATACTATCCTTTTTATCTTCCTGATTTTGATGACAATGTACAGCAACATCTAGTAATTTAAGCAAAGTTTCTGATTGCCACCCCACACAAATCAATTTAATAGCACTAGAAATTTTAGGTTGCAACCCATTAACAAAAGCATTAGCAATAGCTTGTTGAGCTGTTTCCTCACAAGCTTCAGTACCTGAGTGCTGAGCAAAAACCTTTTTTTTAATCTGTCCAAATAATCTGCAGGATTTTCACATTTATTTTGCTTGCGAGCATTTATTTTTCCCCAGTCTGTCTGTTTCGGACAGACATTTAGGATTGAGTCCAGGATTGCTTTCCGGTGGTCATTTAAGGCACCTTGTTCCCATATAGGCTGTCTGGCAGGCCAATGAGCCTTGTCTTTTAATCTGTCCCATACTTCATCAGGAATTATCATGCGCATGAGTTGATTTACATCAGTCCAATTAGAATTGTAGCATTCAAATAGGATTTTCAAATCAGATCGGAATTTTTGCGGATTTTCTCAAATATTTGGAAAATTTTTAGCTAGCTTTAACAGATCTGTAGGTGACCATGGTGCCCTGTGATTTTACCTCCGGATGATGGATACTTGCGGAGGGGATAATTAACACAATTTCCTTTTTCACTACCTGCAAGTGAAACCTTTGAATCAATGTTTTCTAATTTTTGGAGCTCCCTGGCTATCTTTCTTTGCCTTTTAGCCAGTTTCTTTGCTTTTTCAAGAAATTCCCCTTTTCTTTGCAGGATATCCAAATACCGAGTTTTCAGTGGGGTTGGGGTAACAGACGCTGAGTCACCATGATCCGAGGTATTATTCATGGGTGCTATCGGGACTACAGGAGGAGGTAGAAGCCAATGGTCTAAAAGATCATCGGCTTGTTCATTGGAGTCAGAATCGGACTCCATTTGCTTGGTTAACTGGGGATAAAGTGGCAGCTTAGGAGGCGTTTGTTTCATCTGTTCCACTTGGGCTTTTCACTTAGCATTGGTATCCTGGAGGCTCCGAACCTTAGATTCGTGCTTCCATTTAGAGGATTCTTCATAGCAAGAATAGTAAGCATCCCATTGTGGCTGCTTAATCTTTGACCCCTGTAACTCTAAAATCTCTTTTCAAGTGCACTATTTTATCCAAGTCAAACATCCCTTATAGAGGGAAACTGCTTGGGGGGTTCTCTAGTAACTCAATTCCATTTTCTCAAATACCTGCATGTACCAGTTCCGAAATGGACATACATAAAATTTGCCAGCGTACCCTTAGCTGGAGCCAAAGGCTCACCACACGTAGAGCTTGATGCACCCATCTTAAAGTTATAACCTTGGATAGGAATTACATGAAGGGAGACTTTTCCACTCATGAAGAGTGTACCATGGAGGGAAAAGGATAAAGTTCGGTCAAAGTCTTAACCCTGGACAGGAATTGCATTAAGGGGGCATTTTCACCCCGAAGAGTATACCGTGGAGGGAAAAGGGAGAAAATGTGGCCACAACTCACACACACACCCCATTCATTCAGTGCTCTTGATCCATCCTCCCTTCACTTCACCCGTGTCTTTACCCTCTAGGACTCGGGGTCCATATGAGGCGGGCAGCTTACTGGGAAAAGCTGACAGGTGCCCCAAGGAGGATTACACAGCAATTCGCGCACACTCACTCTCACAGGGTGCAATCAACTCACCAGGGAGTGGTCTGTCCTTCCAACCAGCCCAAACAGCACGGATCTCGTTAGTCTGCCCAGCTCACGGGGGGTCACGAAACTCAGAAGGGAGACCCCTCTATGGAGATTTCAAAAGGTCTCCTACCTTAGATGCGCGCAGGGGGAATTCCCATTCCAAGATCTGCAGCAACCCCAGAACTGGCAGGCGTCAGAGATCTGAGTCACGGCACCAAGAAACTGTCATGGAAATCCAGACTCAGGGTTGGAAGGAGAGAAACACTTTTATTAAGACACAGCTATGGGAAGTTTCAAAAAGGAAGACTTCAAAAATCAAATGTCCGCAGCAACCTTATATATCCATGATTACACACAAAAAGGAACAGACATTACATAAGCTAGTAACAGCGTTATGATTGGCTTAATGCTCGGAGCCCCCCCATCTCAATATGCATGGATAAACTTAGTTACGTGAGTGTTAGTCTCATCCTTGAAGCAGAAAAGCTAGATCAGGCTGGTTTTAGTAGGTTCGCTATCTCTCACACAATGCGAGGTCACATTCGGTCAGCTACATACACACTTCCACATTGTTCCTTTCAACAACATACCTTTTCCTTCTCACTCCCGTCATGCCTCGGGGCCAGCCGCTCACGCCAACCCTCACGCGCAGGGGCACGGCCCGGCCACGGGCGTTCATCCCATCATGCCCCAGGGCCGGCCGCCACGCCAACCTCACACGCAGGGGCACGGCCCGCCACGGGCGTTCATCATCCCATCATGCCCGGGCCGGCCGCTCACGCCAACCCTCACACGCAGGGGCACGGCCCGGCCACGGGCGTTCATCCCATCATGCCTCGGGGCCGGCCGCTCACGCCAACCCTCACACGCAGGGGCACGGCCCGGCCACGGGTGTTCATCCCATCATGCCCCGGGGCCGGCCACTCACGCCAACCCTCACACGCAGGGGCACGGCCACGGGCAATCATCCCATCATGCCCCAGGGCCGGCCGCTCACGCGCAGGGGCATGGCCCGGCCACGGGCGTTCATCCCATCATGCCCCAGGGCCGGCCGCTCACGCCAACCCTCACACGCAGGGGCCCGGCCACGGGCGTTCATCCCATCATGCCCCGGGGCCGGCCACTCACGCCAACCCTCACACACAGGGGCACGGCCCGGCCACGGGCGTTCATCCCATCATGCCCCGGGGCCGGCCACTCACGCCAACCCTCACACGCAGGGGCCCGGCCACGGGCGTTCATCCCATCATGCCCGGGCCGCCACTCACGCCAACCTCACACACAGGGGCACGGCCCGCCACGGGCGTTCATCCCATCATGCCCCGGGGCCAGCCGCTCACGCCAACCCTCACGCGAAGGGGCACGGCCCGGCCACGGGCGTTCATCCCATCATGCCCCGGGGCTGGCCGCTCACGCCAACCCTCACACGCAGGGGCATGGCCACGGGCGTTCATCCCATCATGCCCCGGGGCCGGCCACTCACACCAACCCTCACACGCAGGGGCCCGGCCACGGGCGTTCATCCCATCATGCCCCGGGGCCGGCCACTCACGCCAACCCTCACACGCAGGGGCACGGCCCGGCCACGGGCGTTCATCCCATCATGCCTCGGGGCCGGCCGCTCACACCAAACCTCACACGCAGGGGCACGGCACAGCCACGGGCGTCATCCCATCATGCCCCAGGGCCGCCGCCACGCCAACCCTCACACACAGGGGCACGGCCCGCCACGCGGCGTTCATCCCATCGTGCCCCAGGGCCGGCCGCCACGCCAACCCTCACACGCAGGGGCACGCCACGGGCGTTCATCCCATCATGCCCGGGCCAGCCGCCACGCCAACCTCACGCGCAGGGGCACGGCCCGCCACGGGCGCTCATCCCATCATGCCTCGGGCCGCCACTCACGCCAACCTCACATGAAGGGGCACGCCCGCCACGGGCGTTCATCCCATCATGCCTCGGGCCGCCACTCACGCCAACCCTCACACGCAGGGGCACGCCCGCCACGGCGCTTCATCCCATCATGCCCGGGCCGCCGCCACGCCAACCTCACGCGCAGGGGCACGCCACGGGCGTTCATCCCATCATGCCCCGGGGCCGGCCGCTCACGCCAACCCTCACGCGCAGGGGCACGGCCCGGCCACGGGCGTTCATCCCATCATGCCCCGGGGCCGGCCGCTCACGCCAACCCTCACACGCAGGGGCACGGCACAGCCACGGGCGTTCATCCCATCATGCCCCAGGGCCGGCCGCTCACGCCAACCCTCACACACAGGGGCACGGCCCGGCCACGGGCGTTCATCCCATCGTGCCCCAGGGCCGGCCGCTCACGCCAACCCTCACACGCAGGGGCACGGCCACGGGCGTTCATCCCATCATGCCCCGGGGCCAGCCGCTCACGCCAACCCTCACGCGCAGGGGCACGGCCCGGCCACGGGCGTTCATCCCATCATGCCTCGGGGCCGGCCACTCACGCCAACCCTCACATGAAGGGGCACGGCCCGGCCACGGGCGTTCATCCCATCATGCCTCGGGGCCGGCCACTCACGCCAACCCTCACACGCAGGGGCACGGCCCGGCCACGGGCGTTCATCCCATCATGCCCCGGGGCCGGCCGCTCACGCCAACCCTCACACGCAGGGGCACGGCCACGGGCGTTCATCCCATCATGCCCCGGGGCCGGCCGCTCACGCCAACCCTCACGCGCAGGGGCACGGCCCGGCCACGGGCGTTCATCCCATCATGCCTCGGGGCCGGCCACTTGTGACGTAGTGGAGGTACCTGGCTGGTTTCTATGCTGGCTCTGTGGTAACCCCCACTGGCTGCCATCGGTACCACAGCCCAGAAGGATGAGTCATTATGCAAAGAGGGTCTCTCAACCTGTCTGACCAGCTACCCCCCAAGGAGAGAGACAAAGGAAGGGGGAATGCTGCCCGGGCTGGGGGGCAGGGCTGGAAGAGAGTGAGTTAGTTTCTGTCTGGGATCATGGAGGAACCAGCCTAAGGCAGGGGCTAGGATTTAGGGCCCAGTCTCCCCCATCTCCAGGGGGGCTGAGGCATCCTAGGCCTGCCCTGTAACCAGATGACATCTGTGCTGTGCTGTATCCTGGAGAAACAATAAACTCCCTCCATTCTACGGGCCGGTGGAGTCTGTTCGTGCCATTACGGGGGTGCAGGAGTCAGGGGACCCCAACGCGTCGTCACACTGGTGTCAGGAGCGGGATGCACTGCACCCCGTGGATGGAGCATCCAGCGGCGAGCGACAAGGTGCAGTAGAAGCAAGAGCTGTGGAACCAGGCGTGCTGGAAACAGAGCGAAGCGGTTCCTGAGAATCGTGCGCAGCAGCACTAGACTGGTGAGTCTGCACCGAGGGGACCAGCGGGAGATGGCCTACACCCAACTCCTGAAGGCAGAGCTGGTGAAGCTGTGCAGAGAGAGGGGCTTGCCTGTGCGGAGCGCAACCAAGGCCCAGCTGATTGCCCGGCTGGAAGAGAATGACCAGCCACAGGGCTGGGATCCTGTCCTCGTGGGAACCGCCAGACCCCACTGGGAGCGTGTCAGGCTCGGAGAGGGGCGGAGCGCAGGAGGCCGCCGAAGAGACCGGACTGCCTCCCAGGGAGCACTGCAAGCCGTAGTCCGCCCAGGGGTCCAACCTCGAGCTGCGGCAGCTAGAAATCCAGCTGCAGATGAAGGAATTGGAAGTCCAGGACCGTGAGAGAGCAGCGACAGCATGA
Organism: Rafetus swinhoei; assembly: GCA_019425775.1. Lineage (NCBI taxonomy): Eukaryota > Metazoa > Chordata > Testudines > Trionychidae > Rafetus > Rafetus swinhoei. Next base: position 535,940 of record CM033446.1, read on the forward strand.
GCTGGCCATGGCAGAGCGGAGAAGTGGCGGGCCTCGGCTGCGCCAGTGCGGGCGGGCCCCAAGGGCCCAGGGCGGCCAGACGCTTGGAGAAGCTCGTGGTGGCCCAATTGAAGGACATGGGCGATGTAGATGGGTTCCTCAGCTCCTTTGAGAGGGCCTGTGGACTGCAACGGGTCCCCAGCTGACTGGCTTCAGGAGCTCATCCCCGCACTGAACCAGGAAGCTGCCGGGTGCTCAATCAGCTGGAGGACCTACAGCCAGGGATTACAACCGAGTCAAGGAGGCCCTGCTGCACAAGTTCGGGCTGACCCCGAGATGTACAGGAGGAAGTTCCGGGAGGTGCAGAAGGAGCCACGGAGACCTATGTGGACCTGGCCTCCCGCCTGGCGAATACTGCCGCAAGTGGGTGTCTGGAGTCGGAGCCCAGACTGCAGAGGGGCTGCTCAAGCTGTTCATGATGGAGCAGTTCTATGAAGCATGCCCACCCAGATTGAGGCTGTGGCTCAAGGACCGAAGACCAGAGACCCCCCAGGAGGCCGGGAGACTGGCAGATGAGTTCAGGAGAGCCGGTCCGGGTGTGAACGGGAGTCCCGGAGAGAAAGGGAATCGCACAGAGACCGGATGTCGGCTGAGCGACGGAGGGAGTCAACTACGAGGCGAGCCCAAGGAACAGGTCGTCTGTGCCCCAGAGAACCAGCCAGGGCCTGGACAGAGACAGCCCAAAGCCTAACTTGCCATCGCTGTGGGCAAAAAGGCCACAAGAGGGCTCAGTGCACCAGGTCCCATGACCTGGGACTTTCCAGGGTTAACTGGCTGGGGCTGGAGGAAGGGCAGGCTGCCCCAGAGGCAGGGGCTGGCAGGCAAACCTCAGCTCAGAGTGGGGGGAAGGATGCTCAGTGCACCCTGGGAGGTCTGACCCTCGGGAGGCGGATTTCTCCGTACCGGTGGGGCAGGACGGCCTCTGCGGAGCGAGTGCCTCATACCCCTGGAGGTGGATGGTAGGAAGGTGACGGGTTTCTGGGACACGGGGCGGAGGTGACGCTGGCCCGATCTGACATAGTGGCCCCAGACCGGATACTACCCCACACGCAGCTGACCCTGAAGGGCATAGACGGGTCCCCGCTAAGGTGCCCGTAGCCAGGGTGCATCTGAAATGGGGGCCAAGGAAGGTCTCAAGGAAGTGGGGTGCACCCGCACTTGCCCACCGAGGTGCTGATGGGGAATGACCTGGAGGAGTGGCCCCATGAATCCCAGCGGGCTCTAGTCACCGCCTGGAGCCAGAGCCAGCGAGGGGCTGGCAACCTGGATCCAGGGAAGGACTCCTGGCAGGGTCCCCAGGGTCCCATCACCGTGGACACGGGGTCCAGCCAAGCGGGACCCCGACCTAGGCAAAGGTGGGGAACAGGTCCCGATCCCTGCCCCAGCGGCTGCAATTCCAGGCTGAGGTGCAGGCAGACCCCTCTGCAGAGGCTGAGGGACGAGGCTGGCCTCGCACAGTTCAGCCCCTGGGGAGAGGAGGCCAGGAGAGATTCCTGTGGGAGCGGGGATTCCTGTTCCGGGAATGGCTTCCCCCCAGGAAGGTGAGGGCATGGGGGGTCCAGCGGCAGCTGGTCGTCCCCCAAAAGTATCACCTCAAGCTGCTGTATTTGGCCCATAATGTCCCCTTTGCGGGCCACCGGGGGATCCGGAGCACCCGGCTGAGGCTGCTCCAACACTTCTACTGGCCGGGAATATTTGCAGCCGCAGCAGCGGTACTGCCGGGCCTGCGACTCCTGCCAGAGGGGCGGAAGGCCCAAGACGGGAGGAAAGCTGCTCAGGGGCCCCTACCCTGTATAGAGGAGCCGCTGGGCTTGCTGAGAGAGTTATGGGAGGAAGACCTCCCGGGATGGAGCCGGGGGTGGAGGCCGCCTGGCTGTCCAGAGAAGGCTCGCTGGGCTCATGGCCCCGGCCCGAGAGACCCTGGCCAGAGATCAAGGCCAGCGGAAGGATGGGTGCGACCACAGAGGACAGGCCTGTGTCAGTCGCCCTGGAGCGATGCAGCGAGTGGACAGAGGGAAGCCAGTTCATGTGGGGCCTTGCCACGGCCAGCCCGAGTCAAGGGGAGCACCCATGTCCCCAGGGCGGGTTCCCATGCAGAGGACCCGAACTTCCCTAGGTCACGAGCGGAGTGACCCTGCTCAGTTCGCTCTCGGAGGGGGGAGAACTGTGACGTAGTGGAGGTACCTGGCTGGTTTCTATGCTGGCTCTGTGGTAATCCCCACTGGCTGCCATCGGTACCACAGCCCAGAAGGACTGGAGATGAGTCATTATGCAAAGAGGGTCTCTCAACCTGTCTGACCAGCTACCCCCCAAGGAGAGAGACAAAGGAAGGGGAAATGCTGCCCGGCTGGGGGCAGGGCTGGAAGAGAGTGAGTTAGTTTCTGTCTGGGATCATGGAGGAACCAGCCTAAGGCAGGGGCTGGGATTTAGGGCCCAGTCTCCCCCATCTCCAGGGGGGCTGAGGCATCCTAGGCCTGCCCTGTAACCAGATGACATCTGTGCTGTGCTGTATCCTGGAGAAACAATAAACTCCCTCCATTCTACGGGCCGGTGGAGTCTGTTCGTGCCATTACGGGGGTGCAGGAGTCAGGGGACCCCAACGCGTCGTCACACCACTCACGCCAACCCTCACACGCAGGGGCACGGCCCGGCCACGGGCGTTCATCCCATCATGCCCCAGGGCCGGCCACTCACGCCAACCCTCACACGCAGGGGCACGGCCCGGCCACGGGCGTTCATCCCATCATGCCCCAGGGCCGGCCGCTCACGCCAACCCTCACACGCAGGGGCCCGGCCACGGGCGTTCATCCCATCATGCCTCGGAGCCGGCCGCTCACGCCAACCATCACACGCAGGAGCACGGCCACGGGCGTTCATCCCATCGTGCCCCAGGGCCGGCCACTCACGCCAACCCTCACACGCAGGGGCATGGCCCGGCCACGGGTGTTCATCCCATCATGCCCCGGGGCCGGCTGCTCACGCCAACCCTCACGCGCAGGGGCACGGCCCGGCCACGGGTGTTCATCCCATCATGCCTCGGGGCCGGCCACTCACGCCAACCCTCACGCGCAGGGGCACGGCCACGGGCGTTCATCCCATCATGCCCCGGGGCCGGCCGCTCACGCCAACCCTCACGCGCAGGGGCACGGCCCGGCCACGGGGTTCATCCCATCATGCCCGGGCCGCCGCCACGCCACCCTCACGCGCGCAGGGGCACGGCACGCCACGGGGTTCATCCATCATGCCCCGGGCGGCCGCTCACGCCAACCCTCACGCGCAGGGGCACGGCCCGGCCACGGGCGTTCATCCCATCATGCCCCGGGGCTGGCCGCTCACGCCAACCCTCACGCGCAGGGGCACGGCCCGGCCACGCGCGTTCATCCCATCATGCTCCGGGGCCGGCCGCTCACGCCAACCCTCACGCGCAGGGGCACGGCCCGGCCACGGGCGTTCATCCCATCATGCTCCGGGGCCGGCCGCTCACGCCAACCCTCACGCGCAGGGGCACGGCCCGGCCACGGGCGTTCATCCCATCATGCTCGGGCCGCCGCCACGCCAACCCTCACGCGCGCGGGGCACGCCCGCCACAGGCGTTCATCCCATCATGCCTCGGGGCCGGCCGCTCACGCCAACCCTCACGCGCAGGGGCACGGCCCGGCCACGGGCGTTCATCCCATCATGCCCCGGGGCCGGCCACTCACGCCAACCCTCACACGCAGGGGCACGGCCCGGCCACGGGCGTTCATCCCATCATGCCCCAGGGCCGGCCGCTCACGCCAACCCTCACTCACAGGGGCACGGCCACGGGCGTTCATCCCATCATGCCCCGGGGCCGGCCGCTCACGCCAACCCTCACTCACAGGGGCACGGCCACGGGCGTTCATCCCATCATGCCCCAGGGCCGGCCGCTCACGCCAACCCTCACTCACAGGGGCACGGCCACGGGCGTTCATCCCATCATGCCCCAGGGCCGGCCGCTCACGCCAACCCTCACTCACAGGGGCACGGCCACGGGCGTTCATCCCATCATGCCCCGGGGCCGGCCGCTCACGCCAACCCTCACACAGGGGCACAGCCCAGCCAATGTGATTTAGCAAATCCCCGACAGTTCGATTTTCTCCATTTGTTTCCCGAACAGAAAGCTCCAATACTGGACTGTCGGGTTCAAAGCCGGACCCTGGCAGCCCTAGCCAGAGCTGTGCTATGCAGACAGACACGCCCCGGTCCGGGATTCAGGGAGGGACAGCACTGGGGGCACAGACAGGTGGACCAGCTGCACTAGCTTAGCGAGGAGTCACAAGCCCTAGAGGAGCAGGAGGGGACACAGCCAGTGAGCCCTGAGTCGGTGAGGCCCACTCGGCCCCCCCGGATTCCTGGGACTTGGCATCGGGTTTGTTCCTGCAGCGGCTCATGTCACAGCTGTCAGGAGCCGAGGGGCTTTATTCCCAGGAAACGAGGCGCGGGGGAGAGCCGGCCGCTGGTCAGACATGGAGGCATTGGCACAGGCAGGCGCCAGCCCCAGCTGCTATGGTCCACGGATGGTGTTTTAAATCCTAGAGCCCAGGCTGGGCGCGGGCTTAGCCGGCATGCTGCTGCCAAGCACTCGAGAGCAAAGAGGACTTGGCCCCAGGCCCAGGCCCAGCCCCGCAGCGCCCTGCCAGCCAATGCCTGCCCTTGGCGGGACAGCTCAAGCCACCCCCGCTCCCAGAATCTCCTGCGCCGCTCTCCCTCGCTTCCACTTGGGTCGGCAGCAGCTGGGCAGGTCCAGGATGGGGCAGCAGAGCAGAGCCAACACCAGAGCGCAGCAGCAGCTGGCTGGGAAAAATGAAAGTGGCTGCCCTGCCCCGGGGGCCAGAGCCCAAGACAGGGTGGGGACTGGGCTTGTAGGCAGCTTTCGCTTTCCCTTCCCCTGGTCCCAGCTGGGAACAGGAGCGGCACAGCAGCGGAGAGGGGCACAGTGCGGCCACAGGGACCCAGCCCCCACGCTGATGAGCGCCCCAGCTGCCCCATGAGTGAGTGGGGATGGGTCACGGGCCTTTCCCCACTAGGAGAGGCCGGCTGGCATCCGGCCACAGCGCAGGGGCGGGGACATGGTGGGAAGGGGGCTGGCACTGGGTTACACTCACCCTTCTCTCCCTCCACAGGCCTCACCGTTGCTGCACTGCTCCTCACCCAGCTCAGCGCCCGGCTGGGGGCAGGTACGTACAGCTCCCCCGGCCACGGGCCCCCCCGCGCACCTGCCGCTCACCCCCCTCTCCTTGCAGACCAGCTGCCTGTCAAGCTGCCCGCCACCTTGGAGGCTGTGCTGGGGGGCACCGTGCTGCTGAACTGCACCTACCCACCCGCGGCGGACCTGATCCTGTACTGGACCCGCCTGGGGCCGGGCAGCGAGAGGCCTGTCTACACCTACTACAGAGGGGAGAGACCTGCCCCGACACGCTGACCCAGCGTATCAGGGCCGGGCCACAGTCCCAGCTGGGCAGCCCAGGCACGGGGATGGAGCCCTGCAGCTGCACAACGTGACGCTGTCTGACGAGGGCAGGTACCGCTGCCGGGTGAAGAGCGAGCACGGCATGGGCGTTGCTGAGACGGAGCTACGGCTCATCAGTAAGTGGGACGCAGGCCCTGTCCTAGGGACACGGCTCCCCTCTGGCTCGCGTCGGGGGAGTGGGCCTGGGTCTGGGCCCTTTCCTCTCAGCCAGGCCTGGAGCTGGGCACCATGTGGCTTCACTACAGCGTGCGTAAGAACAGCGTGCAGGCCACGCCACGGGGCCACTTGACCCGTGTCCCGCCTCCGAGTGGCCAGTGCCACATCCCAGGTGCTTCAGCGACATGAAGAGAAGAGGCGATTCTCACACACGCCCTGGGGTGCCAGCTTCGGGCAGTCAGAGGCTGGCACACGCAGAGCTGCCCGGCCTGGCTCAGCCACGGAGGGCCCTGTCCTGGCGGCTGGAGTGTGGGCAGGTGGGGGAGGACGGGGACGCTGCACAGGCTGCCCGTGCACTGCGTGTAGAAAGGCTCCCTGGCGCCCATTCAAAGCCGCTGCCAGCGGGGGACCCCTGCTTGTCGTGTTACGGGAAGCAACGCTTCCTGCCCCACCAGCCGTGCTTGTATAACCCTCCCTCGGAGCCAGGCTGCACCAGCCTAGGCTTTGCCGCCTCTCCTGCAGCAGCAGCTGTTCCCCCAGTCCCACGCCGCCCTTTGCCGCACCTTGCCCAGGCCCAGCCTCAGCTAGGAGCAGGGTGACCCCAGCCCCACGCGGGAGGGGAGGGCGTGCCTTTGGTCAGAGGCAATACGCTATTCTGTCCCTTCCTTGTGGTTCCCAGCCCCTCGGCTCACGTTCCTGGCTGCCGCGACCCCCGGAGCGGCTGTTCGCAGCCACCTGCCCCCAATGACCCCGAGAGCCCCCGGGAGCAAGTGGGGCCCTGCCGTTTGGTATGGCGCGCTGTATGGACTTTGCCCATAGGTCGCTATCGGCTATCCTGGCTCCAGCCGCATCCCTGCTCCTCTGCCCTGCGGACCGTGACGCTGATGTGCCTGGCGGAGGGCGGCTACCCCTTCGCCACCATCACCATTCGTGACAGCTCTGGCAGGGGCTACGGGGCCAAGCTGCTGGCGGGGAAGGACAGCCAGGGGCTCTATAACACCTCCCTCAGGGCTGAGGTGCCCTGCTCGCTGGCCGCCAGCTACGCCTGCATCCTCAACACCACCCTCCACCAGCAGAACCGCACCTGGACGCTTCTCACGGAAGGTGAGGAGCTCTGTGCCGGCGGGAGGCCGGAGCGGTCGAGGAAGCCCCCACTTGGCTGGACTCGGCCACTGACATGGGCATGGGTTTGTCCCCCACAGAGCACTCCCTGCAGCCACAACCACCACAGCAGGCCCGGCCCAGCGTGGGCATGGCCGTGGGCGTGGGCATGGCCGTGGCGATGACAGTGCTGGTGAGCGGCGTGCTCTGGGTAAGCACCTGCCCCACTCCGGTCTCACCCACAGAGCTGCCAGCCTGCCCCGCTTGTGCCAGCAGCTCCCGCAAGCTGGCACTAGCTCCAGGGGGCAGCTGCAGCCAAACCGGGAAATTTGAAATCACTGCGATCCAGCAGCCGCTGGGGCTAAGGCAGGCTCCAGGCTCCAACCCGCAGCCAATGGCAGCTGCAGGCATGGTCCCTGCGGGGAGGGGCACTGCTCTGAGCCACCTGGACCCACCCCTCGGGCTGCAGGGATGTGCTGCCACTTCCAGGAGGGGCACACAACCAGGTCAGGCCGGGAGCCTGTCTCAGGCCTGCTGCACTGCCGACCGGGCCGCTGAGGTAGAGCCCAGCCCTGCCCCTGGCCCTGCCCCATCGTCTGGGCCGCCCGGGTAGAGCCCAGCCCTGCCCCTGGCCCTGCCCCTGCCCCTGCCCCGCCGCCCAGGTAGAGCCCAGCCCTGCCCCTGCCCCTGGCCCTGCCCCGTCGTCTGGGCCGCCCAGGTAGAGCCCAGCCCTGCCCCTGGCCCTGCCTCTGCCCCTGCCCCGCCGCCCGGGTAGAGCCCAGCCCTGCCCCTGCCCCTGGCCCTGCCCCGTCGTCTGGGCCGCCCAGGTAGAGCCCAGCCCTGCCCCTGCCCCGCCGACCGGGCCGCCCAGGTAGAGCCCAGCCCTGCCCCTGGCCCTGCCCCTGCCCCTGCCCCGCCGCCCAGGTAGAGCCCAGCCCTGCCCCTGGCCCTGGCCCTGCCCCGGCCCCGCCGCCCAGGTAGAGCCCAGCCCTGCCCCTGCCCCGCCGACCGGGCCGCCCAGGTAGAGCCCAGCCCTGCCCCTGGCCCTGCCTCTGCCCCTGCCCCGCCGCCCGGGTAGAGCCCAGCCCTGCCCCTGCCCCTGCCCCTGGCCCTGCCCGTCCGTGAGCCCAGCCCTGCCCCTGCCCCGCCGACCGGGCCGCCCAGGTAGAGCCCAGCCCTGCCCCTGGCCCTGGCCCTGGCCCTGCCCCTGCCCCGCCGCCCAGGTAGAGCCCAGCCCTGCCCCTGCCCCTGGCCCTGCCCCGTCGTCTGGGCCGCCCAGGTAGAGCCCAGCCCTGCCCGTGCCCCGCCGACTGGGCCGCCCAGGTAGAGCCCAGCCCTGCCCCTGGCCCTGGCCCTGCCCCGTCGTCTGGGCCGCCCAGGTAGAGCCCAGCCCTGCCCCTGCCCGCCCGGACCGGGCCGCCCAGGTAGAGCCCAGCCCTGCCCCTGGCCCTGGCCCTGCCGCCCAGGTGCCCCAGCCCTGCCCCTGGCCCTGGCCCTGCCCTGGCCCTGCCTGCCCTGCCCCCGCTGCCCAGCCCTGCCCTGGCCCTGCCCCTGCCCCCACCGCTGCCCGGTAGAGCCCAGCCCTGCCCCTCCTGCGCCCCTGCCCCAGCCCGGCCCGCCCCAGTAGCCAGCCAGCCCTGGGGGGGGGGCGGGGGCCAGGCAGGTGGCCGCCCTGGACACTCACCAGGCTCTGTCTTTCCCTCCTACAGGCCAGGCACCGGAGGAAGAAGGTGAGCTACTGGGCAGAGGGAGGGTATTGAGACGGACCCATATTCCCTTCCTCCCCCCGGCCCCGGGGCCAGCCTGTCCCTTCCCCCGCCCCAGAGCCTACCAGTCCCGGCCCAGGGCCAGGTGGGAGCTGGCACTTTCTGGGGGTGAGGGGGGAACGGTCCCTGGCCCACCCCGGAGGCCCACTGTGCAGGGCCAGGTGGGAGCTGGCGCCCCGGGGAGGGGAATGGCCCAGCTGCCACTCTCGGTGGGGGAGGGCAGGGCTGTGACACTCTCTTGCTCCCACAGGGGCGGAGGCACGAAGGACCCCACCCACAGTGGGAGGCAGATCCAGCCCCGGCACAAGCTCTATGGAGGACTCCCCTCCCTGACTGCCAGCCCCCCCAGATGCCTCCCGGGGCCCCCCCCCCCCCGCCAGCAAACACACCTCCCGCAATGCATTGAGTCCTTCCTCTAGGGCAGGGGGTGCTGGGAGCCAGGATGCCTGGGTTCGCCTCCAGGTGCAGTGACACCCCACCATGGACTGCGGCTTAGCTCAACATCACCGCCCTGGCCCAGCACCCCATGCACCTGCCCCAGCCCATCAATAAACAGCCCTGTGGGGGGAAGCCTAGTGAGATGCAGTTAGTTTTATTGGGCATGCGGGGGCTATGAGCAGGAGAACCCTTCCCCTCCCAGTCTGCCTGGATGAGTCAGGCCCCAGTCCCCACCCCCAGAATCCCAGAGGCAGGCAGGAGAGGACAGGCTGGCAGAGATACCCTGCCCCAGAATCCCACAGGGGGAAAGAGGACAGGCTAAAGGCATGCAGAGACACCCCCCCCAGAATCCCAGGGGGGGCAGGAGAGGACAGGCTGGCAGAGACCCCCCCCCAGAATCCCAGAGGGGGCGGGAGAGCACAGGCTGGCAGAGACACCCCCCCTCGCAGAACCTAGTAGGGGCGGGAGAGCACAGGCTGGCAGAGACCCCCCTCGCAGAACCCAGGGGGGGCGGGAGAGGACAGGCTGGCAGAGACCCCCCTCACAGAAGGCGGGGGAGGCAGGAGAGGACAGGCTGGCAGAGACACACACACCCCAGAATCCCAGGGGGGCGGGAGAGGACAGGCTGGCAGAGACCCCCCTCGCAGAACCCAGGGGGGACAGGAGAGGACAGGCTGGCAGAGACCCCCTCTCAGAAGCCGGGGGGGGGGTGGGAGAGGACAGGCTGGCAGAGACCCCCCTCACAGAACCCGGGGGGGCGGGAGAGGACAGGCTGGCAGAGACCCCCCTCACAGAACCCGGGGGGGCGGGAGAGGACAGGCTGGCAGAGACCCCCCTCACAGAACCCGGGGCGGGAGAGGACAGGCTGGCAGAGACCCCCCTCACAGAACCCGGGGGGGCGGGAGAGGACAGGCTGGCAGAGACCCCCCTCACAGAACATGGGGGGGCAGAGACACACACACCCCCCAGAATCCCGGGGCAGGAGAGGACAGGCTGGCAGACCCCCCTCTCAAAACCCCGGGGGGGCGGGAGAGGACAGGCTGGCAGAGACCCCCCTTACAGAACCCGGGGGGGGTGCGAGAGGACAGGCTGGCAGAGACCCCCGCTCACAGAACCTGGGGGGGCAGGAGAGGACAGGCTGGCAGAGACACCCCCCCCCAGAATCCCAGGGGAGCGGGAGAGGACAGGCTGGCAGAGACCCCCGCTCAGAGAACGTGGGGGGGGCGGGAGAGAACAGGCTGGCAGAGACACCTCCCCCAGAATCCCAGGGGGGCGGGAGAGGACAGGCTGGCAGAGACCCCCCCCTCACAGAACATGGGGCAGGAGAGAACAGGCTGGCAGAGACCCCCCCTCACAGAACACGGGGGGGCGGCAGAGGACAGGCTGGTAGAGACCCCCCCCTCACAGAACGCGGGGGGAGCGGGAGAGGACAGGCTGGCAGAGACACCCCCCCCAGAATCCCAGGGGGATGGGAGAGGACAGGCTTGCAGAGACCCCCCCCCTCAGAACCAGGGGGGCGGGAGAGGACAGGCTGGCAGAGACCCCCCCTCACAGAACACGGGGGGGCGGGAGAGGACAGGCTGGCAGAGACCCCCCCTCACAGAACGCGGGGGGGGCGGGAGAGGACAGGCTGGCAGACATACACCCCCCCCAGAATCCCAGGGGGATGGGAGAGGACAGGCTTGCAGAGACCCCCCCTCACAGAACGTGGGGGGGATGGGAGAGGACAGGCTTGCAGAGACCCCCCCTCACAGAACGTGGGGGGGGCGGGAGAGGACAGGCTGGCAGAGACCCCCCCCAGAATCCCAGGGGGGTGGGAGAGGACAGGCTGGCAGAGACACACACACCCCAGAATCCCAGGGGGGCGGGAGAGGACAGGCTGGCAGAGACCCCCCTCTCAGAACCCGGGGGGGGCGGGAGAGGACAGGCTGGCAGAGACCCCCCCTCACAGAACGTGGGGGGGGCGGGAGAGGACAGGCTGGCAGACACAAACACCCCCCAGAATCCCAGGGGGGCGGGAGAGGACAAGCTGGCAGAGACCCCCCCTCTCAGAACCCGGGGGGGCGGGAGAGGACAGGCTGGCAGAGACACCCCCTCGCAGTGGGGCGGGAGAGGACAGGCTGGCAGAGACCCCCCCTCGCAGAACCCAGTGGGGCGGGAGAGGACAGGCTGGCAGAGACACCCCCCCCTCGCAGAACCCAGTGGGGGCGGGAGAGGACAGGCTGGCAGAGACACACCCCCCTCGCAGAACCCAGTGGGGGCGGGAGAGGACAGGCTGGCAGAGACACACACCCCCCAGAATCCCAGGGGGATGGGAGAGGACAGGCTGGCAGAGACCCCCCCCTCACAGAACGTGGGGGGGGCAGGAGAGGACAGGCTGGCAGAGACTCCCCTCACAGAACCCGGGGCGGGAGAGGAGAGGCTGGCAGAGACCCCCCCCTCACAGAACGTGGGGGGGGCAGGAGAGGACAGGCTGGCAGAGACCCCCCTCACAGAACCCGGGGGGGGCGGGAGAGGACAGGCTGGCAGAGACCCCCCCTCGCAGAACGTGGGGGGGGCAGGAGAGGACAGGCTGGCAGAGACCCCCCTCGCAGAACCCGGGGGGGCGGCAGAGGACAGGCTGGCAGAGACCCCCCTCACAGAACCCAGGGGGGCAGCAGAGGACAGGCTGGCAGAAACCCCCCTCACAGAACCCGGGGGGGCAGCAGAGGACAGGCTGGCAGAGACCCCCCTCACAGAACCCGGGGGGGCAGCAGAGGACAGGCTGGCAGAGACCCCCCTCACAGAACCCGGGGGGGCGGCAGAGGACAGGCTGGCAGAGACCCCCCTCACAGAACCCGGGGGGGCAGCAGAGGACAGGCTGGCAGAGACCCCCCTCACAGAACCCGGGGGGGCAGCAGAGGACAGGCTGGCAGAGACCCCCCTCACAGAACCCGGGGCAGCAGAGGACAGGCTGGCAGAGACCCCCCTCACAGAACCCGGGGGGGCGGCAGAGGACAGGCTGGCAGAGACCCCCCCTCACAGAACGTGGGGGGGGCAGGAGAGGACAGGCTGGCAGAGACCCCCCTCGCAGAACCCGGGGGGGCGGCAGAGGACAGGCTGGCAGAGACCCCCCTCACAGAACCCAGGGGGGCGGCAGATGACAGGCTGGCAGAGACCCCCCTCACAGAACCCGGGGGGGCAGCAGAGGACAGGCTGGCAGACGCAGGGGGGCGGTGGCTCAGGGGCGGCAGAGCAGGCGTCTCCAGAGCTCCTGGCGGAGCAGGCGGCGCTCCGTGCGGATGCCCTGCAGCACGCTCTGGTTCTCCTGGGCCCGGCGCACCAGGTAGGGCAGCACCTCCTCCAGCGCGCCGTACGGGATGGACTTGTAGACGGCGTAGCCGGCCTGGCCTGCGGGCAGAGACGTCAGCAGGGCGGGCAGCCACGTCTGGCCACGAGGGAGGCAATGATAGAAGGGGGCAGGGACGCCGGCCACAGAAGGGGGCAGCGACCTGGGGCCACAGAGGGGGCAGCGACCAGGGAGCCTCCAGCTGCAAAGGGGGCAGCGACCTGGGGGCCACAGAGGGGGCAGCGACCGGGAGAGCCTCCAGCCGCAAAGGGGGCAGCGACCTGGGGGCCACAGGGGGCAGCGACCGGGGGAGCCTCCAGCTGCAAAGGGGGCAGCGACCTGGGGGCCACAGAGGGGGCAGCGACCAGGGGAGCCTCCAGCTGCAAAGGGGGCAGCGACCTGGGGGGCCACAGAGGGGGGCAGCGACCGGGGGGAGCCTGCAGCCGCATGGGGGGACAGCGACGGGGGGGGTTCCGGCCACGTACCCAAGGCTAGGGAGACATGGTCACACATGCCCAGCAGCTGCCCAAAGCAGACGGCCCCTGCGTCCTTGGCGATGCCCAGCTCCTCCATCCTGCAAGGGGAGGCAGGTCAGGCCCCCGGGGGGCAGCAACCAGGGCTGGGGGCTCTGCCGGCCCCTCTGCTCCCTGCCCCCGTCTGGATCCGCCCGGGGGAGCAGCGCCTGCTGGCCGTGTCACTGACCTGCCCACGGCGTGGCTCACAGAGGCCTCGTTGTGGCTGGCCACAATCAGCTGGCACCGCTGCCCGCCTCGGGCCGCCAGCTCCAGCAGCAGATCCAGGCAGCGCTGGTAGCTGCAAGACAGAGCGCAGCGTGGACCTGGGACCCGGGCCCCCCACCCGGCGCCGGCCTCCTGCCCCCTCTCCTGGCGCCAGCGCAGGCCTGCGTCTCCCGCCCCCCACCCGGCGCCGGCGCCGGCCTCCTGCCCCCTCTCCTGGCGCCAGCGCAGGCCTGCGTCTCCCGCCCCCCACCCGGCGCCGGCCTCCTGCCCCCTCTCCTGGCGCCAGCGCAGGCCTGCGTCTCCCGCCCCCCACCCGGCGCCGGCGCCGGCCTCCTGCCCCCTCTCCTGGCGCCAGCGCAGGCCTGCGTCTCCCGCCCCACCCGGCGCCGGCACCGGCCTCCTGCCTCCTCCTGGCGCCGGCTCGTCTCCCGCCCCACCCGGCGCTGGCCTCCTGCCCTCCTGGCACCAGCACTCGCCTGGGCCTCCCACCTCCCACCCCGTTGGCACTGGTGCAGGCCTGCGTCTCCGGCCCCCCTCCTGCCCTCTCCACACCCAGCGCCGGCATGGCCGGGGTCTCCCACGCCACCCCCTACCCAACCCCAGAATGGACCTGGGACCCAGGCCTCTTGCCTCCCCACACACACACTGTCCCCCAGGACGCATGACCTGCCCCCCCACCTCCTCCCTCACTGCCCCTCTTGCAGCCAGCAGGGGCCTGTGTGCCGGGCAGCTGGCTCTCTCCTCCCCCGGGTCACTGCCCCCCCACTCCAGCATGGGACCCTGGCATTCTGCACCCCAGTACGCAGACGAACATGGGGGTTTGCGGGACCCAGGCCCCCACTTCCTGTGGGGGCCAAAGCAGCCGAGGCTAGGAGGGGGGGCCCAGTGGTCCGGCCACTCCCCAACTCACCTGTGGTTGGTGGCCTCCCAGGTGGGGTGCAGGGGGTCAGGGTACCCCCCCTCTTGCGCCAGCCGCCGCTCCTGCTCCAAGTAGGCCCCACGCACCAGCTTCACCCCAAAGCAGAAGCCCTGGCGCTCGGCCAGCACCGCGTCCGTGCCCAGCCGTGCCAGGCAGTCCTGGAGAGCATTGCGGGGTCAACGGCAGCCCGGCCCCAGGGGCAGGCCGGGGCACGGGGCGGGGCGCCGGGTACCTGTAGGTAGCACTGGTAGGTGTTCCACACCCAGGCCTGGCCACGATTCCAGCGCCCCATCAGCGCCAGGGTGACGAGCGTCAGCGCGGGGTTCACGAAAGTGTGCTCAGCGTCCACCAGCACCCGCACGCCCGCCTCCACCGCCCGCTGCGGGGAGACCCCGCCCGCCCCCGGATCATCGTCAGACCTCTGCCTGCTCCCCGCCCGCCCCGGGGACGTCGCCAGCCCTCTGCCTGCTCCCCGCCCACCCCGGGGACGTCGCCAGCCCTCTGCCTGCTCCCCGCCCGCCCCCGGATCGTCGTCAGACCTCTGCCTGCCCCCCGCCCGCCCCGGGGACGTCGCCAGCCCTCTGCCTGCTCCCCGCCCGCCCCCGGATCGTCGTCAGCCCTCTGCCTGCTCCCCGCCCGCCCCCGGATCGTCGTCAGCCCTCTGCCTGCTCCCCGCCCGCCCCGGGGACGTCGCCAGCCCTCTGCCTGCTCCCCGCCCGCCCCGGGGACGTCGCCAGCCCTCTGCCTGCTCCCCGCCCACCCCCGGATCATCATCAGACCTCTGCCTGCTCCCCGCCCGCCCCGGGGACGTCGCCAGCCCTCTTCCTGCTCCCCGCCCTCCCCGGGGACGTCGCCAGCCCTCTGCCTGCTCCCCGCCCGCCCCCGGATCATCGTCAGACCTCTGCCTGCTCCCCGCCCGCCCCGGGGACGTCGCCAGCCCTCTGCCTGCTCCCCGCCCGCCCCCGGATCGTCGTCAGCCCTCTGCCTGCTCCCCGCCCGCCCCCGGATCATCGTCAGACCTCTGCCTGCTCCCTGCCCGCCCCGGGGACGTCGCCAGCCCTCTGCCTGCTCCCCGCCCACCCCCGGATCATCATCAGACCTCTGCCTGCTCCCCGCCCGCCCCGGGGACGTCGCCAGCCCTCTGCCTGCTCCCCGCCCGCCCCGGGGACGTCGCCAGCCCTCTTCCTGCTCCCCGCCCTCCCCGGGGACGTCGCCAGCCCTCTTCCTGCTCCCCGCCCTCCCCGGGGACGTCGCCAGCCCTCTGCCTGCTCCCCGCCCGCCCCCGGATCATCGTCAGACCTCTGCCTGCTCCCCGCCCTCCCCGGGGACGTCGCCAGCCCTCTGCCTGCTCCCCGCCCGCCCCGGGGATGTCGCCAGCCCTCTGCCTGCTCCCCGCCCGCCCCGGGGACGTCGCCAGCCCTCTGCCTGCTCCCCGCCCGCCCCGGGGACGTCGCCAGCCCTCTGCCTGCTCCCCGCCCGCCCCCGGATCGTTGTCAGACCTCTGCCAGCTCCCCGCCCGCCCCAGGGACGTCGCCAGCCCTCTGCCTGCTCCCCGCCCGCCCCGGGGACGTCGCCAGCCCTCTGCCTGCTCCCCGCCCGCCCCGGGGACATCGCCAGCCCTCTGCCTGCTCCCCGCCCGCCCCGGGGACGTCGCCAGCCCTCTGCCTGCTCCCCGCCCGCCCCGGGGACGTCGCCAGCCCTCTGCCTGCTCCCCGCCTGCCCCACTGCCTGCTGCAGGGGGACCCCACCCGCCCCACAGACATGGTCAGTCCTCTGCCTCCTCATTGCCTGCCCGTGCCGCCTGCTGTGGGGAGACTCCCATAAGACCCCAACTCTGGGACCTCCCTGTGTCTGCCCCATCCATGCCCCCAACGGCCTGCATGTGGTGCCCAGCGCTCTGACCTGAGTGACCGCGTTGAGGCGCAGCAGCGAAGCCTGGAGGTGGCGGTTCTGGGCTGGGAGTAGGCAGGAGAAGCGCGCCTCCTGGGGACAGGTGTGGGGACAGCGTTGGGGCGGAGACACGACAAGTGGGGATGGTTTGGTCCCGCTATGAAATCTGCACCCACTGCTGACCTGGGAGCCCAGGCGTGGGGGCAGAGGCAGGGCCTGCAGATGGGGGCAGGTGTCTGCCTGAGCCCATGCCGCCTGGCCAGGCACCCCCAGGAGCGGCAGATGCTGTGTAGCCCAGCTGGCCGCATGGGCACAGGGGAGACACGGTCTAGGGCCAAAGGAGGTGGGAGCAGGGCCAGGCCCGTGCATGGAGTGTGGGGTGGGGCCTAGGCTCACACATGGGGCTGGCTAAATACCTGGTAAGAACCAACCCTATGGGTGGTGCTGGGCAGATGTGAGGGGCAAGGGCCCCCGTATGGAGAAGATGGGGGGTTAGGACTGACCTCTCCCCCCATCACTGCCACGATGTTCTCCATGCTCAGCTCGGACACGCCCCCCGGCTCCCTCAGGTGCAGCGACACGGCCCTCTAGGGGGGAGACAGCGCTGGGGGCGACCTCCTTTTCCTCAGCCCCCCCCACTGCCGCCGCCCCCTCCTCACACCCCCGCCCCACCGCCTGCTCCTCAGCCCCACCCCCTCACTGCTGCCGCCGCCTCCTCAGCCCCACCCCCTCACTGCCGCCGCCTCAGCCCCACCTCACCGCTGCCGCCTCCTCACACCCCCCACCGCCTGCTCCTCAGCCCCACCTCACCACCGCCGCCTCCTCACACCCCGCCCCACCGCCTGCTCCTCAGCCCCACCTCACCGCCGCCGCCTCCTCACACCCGTCCCACCGCCTGCTCTCAGCCCCACCCCTCACTGCCGCCGCCTCAGCCCCACCCCCTCACCACCACCGCGCCCCTCCTCACACCCCGCCCCACCGCCTGCTCCTCAGCCCCACCCCTCCCTGCCGCCGCCTCCGCCTCCTCAGCCCCACCCCTCACCGCCACCGCCTCCTCACACCCCGTCCCCACCGCTCCTCAGCCCCACCTCACTGCCGCCGCCGCCTCCTCAGCCCCACCCCTCACCGCGCCGCCGCCTCCTCACACCCCGTCCCCACCGCCTGCTCCTCAGCCCCACCTCCCTGCCACCGCCGCCGCCGCCTCCTCAGCCCCACCCCTCACCGCCGCCTCCTCACACCCGCCCCACCGCCTGCTCCTCACCCCCTCACTGCCGCCGCCGCCTCAGCCCCACCTCACCGCCGCCGCCTCCTCACACCCCGCCCCACCGCCTGCTCCTCAGCCCCACCCCTCACTGCCACCGCCTCAGCCCCACCTCACCACCGCCGCCTCCTCACACCCCGCCCCACCGCCTGCTCCTCAGCCCCACCTCACTGCCACCGCCTCAGCCCCACCTCACCACCGCCGCCTCCTCACACCCCCGCCCCACCGCCTGCTCCTCAGCCCCACCTCACGCCGCCGCCTCCTCACACCCCGTCCCCACCGCCTGCTCCTCAGCCCCACCTCACTGCCGCCGCCGCCGCCTCCTCAGCCCCACCTCACCACCGCCGCCTCCTCACACCCCGTCCCCACCGCCTGCTCTCAGCCCCGCCGCCTCCTTTTCTCAGCCCCACCGCCGCCGCCTCCTCACACCCGCCCCACCGCCTGCTCTCAGCCCCACCCCCTCCCTGCCGCCGCCTCCTTTTCCTCAGCCCGCCCACTGCCGCCGCCTCCTCACACCCCGCCCCACCGCCTGCTCCTCAGCCCCACCCCTCACTGCCGCGCCTCCTTTTCTCAGCCCGCCCACTGCCGCCGCCTCCTCCTCACACCCCGCCCCACCGCCTGCTCCTCAGCCCCACCTCCCTGCCGCCGCCTCCTTTTCTCAGCCCCCACTGCCGCCGCCTCCTCACACCCCGCCCCACCGCCTGCTCTCAGCCCCACCTCACTGCCGCCGCCTCCTTTTCTCAGCCCCACTGCCGCCGCCTCCTCACACCCGCCCCACCGCCTGCTCTCAGCCCCACCCCTCACTGCCGCCGCCTCCTTTTCCTCAGCCCCACCGCCGCCGCCTCCTCACACCCCGTCCCACCACCTGCTCCTCAGCCCCACCCCTCACTGCCGCCACCGCCGCCTCCTCAGCCCCACCTCACTGCCGCCGCCTCCTCACACCCCTGTCCCACCGCCTGCTCTCAGCCCCACCCCCTCCCTGCCGCCGCCGCCTCCTTTCCTCAGCCCGCCCCACTGCCGCCGCCCCTCCTCACACCCCCGCCCCACCGCCTGCTCTCAGCCCCACCTCCCTGCCGCCGCCTTTTCCTCAGCCCCACTGCCGCCGCCTCCTCACACCCCGCCCCACCGCCTGCTCCTCAGCCCCACCCCCTCACTGCCGCCGCCTCCTTTTCCTCAGCCCCCACTGCCGCCGCCTCCTCACACCCGCCCCACCGCCTGCTCCTCAGCCCCACCCCCTCACTGCCGCCGCCTCCTTTTCCTCAGCCCCCACCGCCGCCGCCTCCTCACACCCCGTCCCACCACCTGCTCCTCAGCCCCACCCTCACTGCCGCCACCGCCGCCTCAGCCCCACCCCTCACTGCCGCCGCCTCCTCACACCCCTGTCCCACCGCCTGCTCCTCAGCCCCACCCCTCCCTGCCGCCGCCTCCTTTTCCTCAGCCCCACCGCCGCCGCCTCCTCACACCCCCGCCCCACCGCCTGCTCCTCAGCCCCACCCCTCACTGCCGCCGCCTCCTTTTCCTCAGCCCCACCGCCGCCGCCTCCTCACACCCCGCCCCACCGCCTGCTCCTCAGCCCCACCCCTCACTGCCGCCGCCTTTTCCTCAGCCCCCACCGCGCCGCCTCCTCACACGCCCCGTCCCACCGCCTGCTCCTCAGCCCCACCCCTCCCTGCCGCCGCCTTTTCTCAGCCCCACCCCTCACTGCCGCCTCCTTTTCCTCAGCCCCACCCTGTCACCACCACTGCCTCCTCACCCCACCCCTCGCCGCCTCGGCCTCACCCCGACCGCATGCCACCACCCCTCACCGCCGCCTCCTCACCCCCACCCTCATTTCCTGTCCAGCCGCCTCCTCCACGCCCCTCCCCCTTCCCATTTTCAGCAGGTCCGGACGTGCGCTTGTTGCTCTCAGCCTGTGCCGACAGGATCGCAGAAATGAGGACTCAGAGGCGCCGCCTCTGCTCTCACAGGCCGGGGGCCTGGCACGGCCCAGTGCAGTCACTGGGCCACCCAAAGCTCTTGGCACAGGCCGTCGGTGCCCGCACGCTCCCAGGCAGCCTGCTGGGCATCAGCCACCCCTCGCCCTGCACAGAGCACGCAGCTCCCAAACCACTACTACACAGTATGTGGAGCGCTGGGCGCCACAGCCGACACGCCACTCACATCGTGCATCAGCAGCCGTGCCAGAGCCCCACGTAGGCCGGCCTCCTCGTGCCTGATGGCCTCCTGTTTTCAGAGCGCCTGGGAGCCCAGCCGATTCCTTCGAGCCGGCCTCCCCGCCTCGCAGAGCGCTTGGGAGCCCGGCCGACTTCTCGAGCCAGCCTCTTCCCCTGCAGAGAGCGCTGGGAGCCTGGCCAGACCCCTTGAGCCAGCCTCTTCTCCCCACAACAAGTGCTGGGAGCCCAGCCGGACCCCTCGAGCCAGCCTCTTCCCCGCAGAGGCGCTGGGAGCCCGGCCGGACCCCCTCGAGCCAGCCTCTTCCCCGCAGAGAGCTGGGAGCCCGGCTGGACCCCTCGAGCCAGCCTCTCCCCCTCCCCGCAGAGGCGCTGGGAGCCCGGCCAGACCCCCTCGAGCCAGCCTCTTCCCCGCAGAGGCGCTGGGAGCCCGGCGGACCCCCTCGAGCCAGCCTCTTCCCCCCCCGCCCCCGCAGAGAGCGCTGGGAGCCCGGCCGGACCCCTCGAGCCAGCCTCTTCCCCAGAGAGCGCTGGGAGCCCGGCCGGACCCCCTCGAGCCAGCCTCTTCCCCCCCCGCAGAGAGCGCTGGGAGCCCGGCCGGACCCTCCTCGAGCCAGCCTCTTCTCCCCACAGCAAGTGCTGGGAGCCCAGCCGGACCCCTCGAGCCAGCCTCTTCTCCCCACAGCAAGTGCTGGGAGTCCGGCCGGACCCCTCGAGCCAGCCTCTTCCCCGCAGAGAGCGCTGGGAGCCCGGCTGGACCCCTCGAGCCAGCCTCTTCCCCACAGCAAGTGCTGGGAGCCCAGCCGACCCTCCTCGAGCCAGCCTCTTCCCCGCTGAGAGCTCTTGGAGCCCGGCTGGATCCTCCCTTGAGTCAGCCTTCCTCCCCACAGAGCACGCAGGGACTCCTGCCGGACCCCCGCCTCGAAGCCCCCTACAGAGAGCGCTGGGACCCGGCCAGACCCCCTCCCACAGAGAGTGCTGGGACCCGGCCGGACCCCCTCGAGCCAGCCTTCCGTTCCCCACAGAGAGCGCTGGGACCCGGCCGGACCCCACAGAGAGCACTGGGACCCCGGCCGGACCCTCCTCCCCGCAGAGAACACTGGGACCCCAGCCAGACACCCCTTCAAGCCAGCCCCTGCAGAGAGCACACTGGGACCCCAGCCAGCCTCCCGCAGAGAGAGTGCTGGGACCCCAGCCGGACCCCCCACTCCTTCGCCTGCCCTCATACCAGCCTCCCCCATCACAGGGCCTGGTGTGAGGGGAGCTGAGACCCACAGCCCTTTCAGCTTGGCACCCACCCTCCAGGACCCTCTCCACTGCCCCCCAAGCTGCCCCTCCCCTGGGCCTGGTCCAGGTCCAGGCCTGCTTGGCTCCCCAAGGCAGAGACCCCACCGTACCCGTCCTTCTCCTGCCCATCTTCCTCGATGGGCACGGCCAGGAGGGGGCGCAGGCCCAGGGTGCGGAGCCGCTGCACTGTGAGCCCCACCTCGGGGGGCGTCTGCCCCCCCACGAACTGCCCATAGAAGGAGGCGCGCAGCAGGGATCCCCAGAGCCGCTGGCCCAGCAGGCGCCGGGATGCCGCGAGGAGCTGGGGAGAGAGGAAGAGTCAGCGCCCCGGGGGCCACGGGGGCCTGCTGCAGTCTCCCAGGGCAGGTGTGCTCTGGGGCCCACACAGGCAGGTTGGGGGCACGGGCAGGCAGCATGGAGCAGGGAGCAGTGTAGTGGGAGCAGGGGATCCCAGCCAAGGGGGCTGGGTCTCACTGGAGGGGTGCGGGGGGGGGGGCCTCTCACCACTGGGGCCTGGCGCACCAGCCCTGGCAGGGCGCAGAGTCTCAGCACGAGCAGCGCCCGCGCCAGCTCCCAGCGGCTCTTGAGCCGGAAGACGGCGCCGTCGAAGCTGAGCTGGGCACCGTGGGGGGCTCGCTGGGGGGTGCCTGAGGGCGCCCCCGCCGCCCGCTGCAGCCAGCGCCCCCCGTGCCGCAACATCGCGCCCGCCGTCTGGCTGGTGTGCAAAGGTCAGGCAGCTCCACCCCTCCCCCGCCATGGGGCAGAGCCAGCCGGCCCCGCGAGCCCGGGGCGGTCACTCATTAACCCCCAGCTGCCCAGCCCCCCACGGCAGGCTGTGCCCAGGGACTTCCCGGGTCCTGCAGACGGTGCCCGGGCCTTCCCACCATCCCCCGCCGCCCCCCCCAATGACAGAGGCGGGTCTTTGCAGTGAGCAGTTTATTAGCAGCGCGGCGTGTCCGGCGCAGCCCCCGGCGTGCGGGGCTCAGTAGTTGGCCTGTCGCTCCTGCTGCCTGTAGCCCCCCCGGCGCATGTAGCCGCCCTCGTTCTTGCGGTAGCCGTCCTTCTGGTCTGTGGAGAGGGGGTCAGACACCGCGATAAGGGGCTGAGCCCGGGGAGGGGCACGCGCCCCACAGGTGCCCAGTGTGGGGCCTGGGGTTCACGGCAGAGGCCGGGGGGGCTGGTGACCCCCCGGGGTAAGTAGCATGCATGGGGCCACGGGGCAGAGAGGGCGGGAGTGGGGGGGCCCTCACCTCGGAAGTACCCGCCGTAGGTGCCCTGCTTGTGGTCGAAGACGCGCTCGTTGTTCTCCACCAGGTTGCCCAGTTTCTCGGCCAGCTGCAGGGCCATGTTCTGCAGGGCGGTCGGCTCCGTGCGGTGCATCACCACCGTCTGCGTGGGCTGGTCCAGGGACGCCTGCGGGGCCCAGCGGGTCAGGCCCCCGGCCGTGGGTCAGCCCCCCGGCCCCGGCCCCACCCCGGCCCACCTCCGGACGCCCAACTCCCTGCCCCTGGCTCCCAACTGCCCCATCCCGCCCCGTCAGCTCTCAGCCCCCATCTCACCATCAACTCCTCATTGATGATCATCTTGCTGATGATGCTGTGGACGGTGGGCAGGTCCAGCTGGAACATGTCCGACAGGGTCTCCATGCTGCCGGAGGACAGAGGAGGCTGGTTAGAGACAGGCCCCGCCCCCTCCACCAGGCCCCGCCCCCAGCCCCGCCCTAACCTGATGGAGTCATAGACACTGCTGTAGGTGAAGAGGTAGGTGCGCAGCGACTCTTCCTGGATTTTCCTGCAGGGGGCAGCAAAGAGGCGTTGTCACAGCAGGCCCCGCCCCTGCGGAGCTGGGGGCTGCTCCACGGGGGGGGGGGGGGGGACTCCCCTAGCCCCCCACGCACCTGACCAGCATGGTGCGGACTTTGTCGGCCTCGGGGAACAAGTCCCAGACCTTCCCGTTCATCTTCTCGTTGATGATGAAGCGGTGGCAGGTCCGCCAGTCGCCCATCTTCATGGCCTTGGACGCCGCCACCACGTGCTCCCGCATCGACTCGGGGGGCCCTGGCAGCGGCAGAGAGCAGGCGCTGTGGGGCCTAGGCAGTGGGGCCTGTCCCAGGGTGGGGGGGGCCTTTGGGGGCTGCTGTAGGTAGACGGCCTGGGCCTGTGGGACGTTCCAGCACGGGCCCCCTCCCATCGGGGCTGCTCTGGGACCGAGCAGGCTGTGGAGCAGAGGGGAGGGGGCACCCATGGGGGGGCAGGGTGTGGGTCATGTGACCAGCCAGGAGCATTCACCCAACAGGGGCTGGGGCCAGTGGGGGCCAGGGCTCGCCCATGCGCAGCTGGGGGTGGAACGGCTGCTCATGTGCAGGAGGGCGGGGCTGGGGGGCGGAACTCCTTGCTGATCATGCAGCAGCTGGGGCAGGTGGTGTGGGGCCACGGGGGGCAGGGGTGGGGCCAGAAGCACGGGGGCAGGGCTCACCCAGCAGGGGCTGGCGCTCGCCCACGCGCAGCTGGTGGTGGAACTGCTTGCTGATCATGCGGCGGCGGGCGTCGAACTCGTGGGCGGCCATGTAGGGGATCTCCAGCAGCATGGCGGACACCAGGTAGACGCACTCCAGCAGCTCCAGGTTGATGTGCATGTGGAAGGGCACCTGGCGCCGCTTCTCGATCTTCTCCTGCTCCTGGTTGCGCTCCTGCAGGCTGCGCAGCAGCAGCCCCTGGCCCAGCAGCTCCTTGGCCCGGCCCGAGGACTGGATGTCCAGCAGCGCGTTGTGGGCGTCCTTGATCATGCCCTGCCGGAAGGCGCAGATCCCCAGCTGCACCATGGTGCGGTTGTAGAGGATCTGCAGGGAGAGTGGGAGCCCCGCGGTGAGCCCCCCGGCCAGCCCCGCGGCCCCCTGCCCTCCGCTGGCATGCACTGCCCACCCCTATGGCTCCCGCCGGCACGCTGGGCTCCCCGCCGGCACGCACGGCCCACCCCTATGGCTCCCCGCCGGCACGCACGGCCCCCCGCCGGCACGCACGGCCCCTATGGCTCCCCGCCGGCACGCACGGCCCCCCGCCGGCACGCACGGCCCACCCCTATGGCTCCCCGCCGGCACGCTGGGCCCCCCGCCCACCGCCACGGCCCCCCACCGGCATGCACAGCCCACCCCTACGGCTCCCCACCCGCCCCACAGTGCGGTTGTAAAGCATCTGGGGCAGAGCGGTGAGTGACGGCACCCGTCCCCCCACCGCCAGGGCGCAGTGGCCCAGGGCCTAGGTCGGGGGGCACAACCTTTTTCAACCATGACCCCCCATGTTGTATTGTACTCATGTCGCAACCCACAAGGTAGTTGGAGCGGCCGGGGCTTAGGCCACCGCTACAGCCGCCCCAGAGAGACCCGGGCTGCCCCACCTGCACCGGCGGGTCGGCGTGCTGGATGTTGTCCTGCAGGTGCGACATGAGCATGAGGTCGCGGGCCTGGAACCAGCGGCTGTGCAGCGCGTGGTGGTAGATGTGGCAGAGGATGGCGCAGGTGCGGATCCGGTCCGTGCGGTCCTTGGCGTAGATGTACTTGCAGAGCCGGTCCATGAGCACCGCGCTGTCCTCCCCCTCGTTCTCCGCCTGGTCCTGCTCCGACTGCAGTGGGCAACAGGGTGAGGGGCCGACCGTGCCCGAGCCCCCGGAGCCCCAGCCCTGCCCGCGGGCCAGATCCCAGAGCCCCCAGCTCCTCCCGGGGGGTGGGGGGGAGGTAGAGTGAGGGGGGACTGCCCCACACTAGTGAGGCCAGGAGACAAGGGGAGGCGATAAGCTTTTAGGGGACCCTGAAATTTTGGTGTTTGGTCTGGGGGGAACTGCAGGGAGGCTGGAGGCTAAAGGGGAGCCCCAGAGGGAGTGGGGCCCAGGGTGGCGTGTACCTTGGAGTCGCCAGCAGGGCCCTGCTGGCGCTGATGGGCCTTGTAGTCGAACTTGTAGTAGGTGTGCAGCACCCGGCGCAGGTAGCCCCGGCAGATCTCCTCCGGCGTGCCCTTGTCCTGCAGGTAGTCCTGCACCCGCCCCAGGATCCCGCACACCCGCGCCTCGTCTTTCAGGTGGTCCACGTACTCTGGGGGGAAAGGGTGGTCACCCCTCGCCCTGGGGAGGCCCCTCCCCGCAGCCCGGCCCCCAGCCCCACACTGGCTGTGCCACGCCCAGCGGGGCAGCCAGGCACTCACCCTGCGAGTGGGGGTCTGTGTTCTGCATGATCTTGGTGAACTCCTCGTCCATACGCTCAACCAGCGTGAGGATGCAGCCGCGCACCCGCAGGGGCTGGGGACAGGGAGAGTCGGTGCCACGCCAGGACCCTCGCCCCCCCAGACGCCCCCTGCAGCCCCAGCCCCACCCAGCCCGCGGACTGCCGGGTGGCTCTGGCTCCGCTCAGGGCACAGCCGCTGCTACAGCCCAAGGGGGCCAAGCAGGAACTTTGCTCTGTGCTGAGCAGGGCGGGAGCGTGCTGGTGCCCGGGCCAAGCGAGCGGGGCCGGCAGGGGGTCGCTGCTGGCAGGGAGATGGGGAGAGCCGAACGAGCGGGGCCAGCGGGGGTCGCTGCCGGCAGGGAGATGGGGAGCCGAGCGGCGGGGCGGCGGTCGCTGCCGGCAGGGAGATGGGGAGCCGAGCGAGCGGGCCGGGCGGGGTCGCTGCCGGCAGGGAGATGGGGAGCCGAGCAGCGGGGCCGGCGGGAGTCGCTGCCGGCAGGGAGATGGGAGCCGAGCGAGCGGGGCGGCGGGGTCGCTGCCGGCAGGGAGATGGGGGAGCCGAGCGAGCGGGCCGGCGGGGTCGCTGCCGGCAGGGAGATGGGGAGCCGAGCGGGGCCGGGCGGGAGTCACTGCCGGCAGGGAGATGGGGAGCCGAGCGAGCGGGCCGGCGGGGAGTCGCTGCCGGCAGGGGAGATGGGGAGCCGGCGGCGGGCCGGCGGGGAGTCGCTGCCGGCAGGGAGATGGGGAGCCGAGCGAGCGGGCCGGCGGGGAGTCGCTGCGGCAGGAGATGGGGAGCTGAGCGGCGGGCCGGCGGGGAGTCGCTGCCGGCAGGGAGATGGGGAGGGAGCCAAGCGAGCGGGGCCGGCGGGGGTCGTTGCCGGGCCCGTACCTGCTCGAAGTTGCCGAGGTTCTCCGACTCCTCCAGGATGTTCTCCCCGATGAAGATGTTGGGGTTGGCGAAGAGGATGTCCAGGAGCTCGTCGATGCTGTCCAGGCACTTCTTCCACATCTCGGGCTGGAGCACAACGCCGTCAGGCCAGCAGCCTCGCCCCACCCCCAGCCCCGAGGCCCTGCCCCTCACCTTCACATAGGTGGCCAGGTTGGGGTAGGAGGAGCCCCAGCCCCGAGGGCCCGCCCCTCACCTTCACGTAGGTGGCCAGGTTGGGGTAGGAGGAGCCCCAGCCCCGAGGCCCCGCCCCTCACCTTCACGTAGGTGGCCAGGTTGGGGTAGGAGGAGCCCCAGCCCCGAGGGCCCGCCCCTCACCTTCACGTAGGTGGCCAGGTTGGGGTAGGAGGAGCCCCAGCCCCGAGGCCCCGCCCCTCACCTTCATGTAGGTGGCCAGGTTGGGGTTGTAGTCGTAGAGGGAGGCGACGATGCTGAACTTGATCTTGAGGTCCATGGCGATGCCCAGGTTGTTCTCGGTCGCGATGGCCACCAGCAGCTGCAGCAGCTCGATCTGGGCTGCCCTGCACGGCAGGAGACCCGTCAGGGCCCCAGGGCATGCTGGGAAACACACTGGAGCGCACCAAGCAGCCTGGGAAATTGCTCACCCCCATCCCACTCTCAGCCTGCCTCCCCGGGGCATGCTGGGAGAAAGCCCCTTCCCGCCCCCCCCAGCACACTGACAGGAGAAGACTCGGCTGCCCCGGGGCATGCTGGGAGAACCCCCCCCAGCACAGTGACAGGAGAGGGCTCGGCTGCCCCGGGGCATGCTGGGAGAACCCCAGCACAGTGACAGGAGAGGGCTCGGCTGCCCCGGGGCATGCTGGGAGAACCCCCCCCCAGCACAGTGACAGGAGAGGGCTCGGCTGCCCTGGGGCATGCTGGGAGGACCCCAGCACAGTGACAGGAGAGGGCTCGGCTGCCCGGGGCATGCTGGGAGAACCCCCAGCACAGTGACAGGAGAGGGCTCAGCTGCCCGGGGCATGCTGGGAGGACCCCAGCACAGTGACAGGAGAGGCTCGGCTGCCCGGGCATGCTGGGAGGACCCCAGCACAGTGACAGGAGAGGGCTCGGCTGCCCCGGGCATGCTGGGAGGACCCCGCCCCAGCACAGTGACAGGAGAGGGCTCGGCTGCCCGGGGCATGCTGGGAGAACCCCAGCACAGTGACAGGAGAGGGCTCGGCTGCCCTGGGGCATGCTGGGAGGACCCCGCCCCCAGCACAGTGACAGGAGAGGGCTCGGCTGCCCCGGGGCATGCTGGGAGAACCCCCCCCCAGCACAGTGACAGGAGAGGGCTCGGCTGCCCCGGGGCATGCTGGGAGGACCCCCCCCCAGCACAGTGACAGGAGAGGGCTCGGCTGCCCCGGGGCATGCTGGGAGGACCCCCCCCCCAGCACAGTGACAGGAGAGGGCTCGGCTGCCCCGGGGCATGCTGGGAGAAGGGCCAGCTCACCGGTCCGTGCCTTTCTTCCCACGGGCCTGCAGAATTTCATTGAGCTTCTTCACCACCACAGCATGGTTGATCTCGGTGCCCTTGGCAAACATCTTGGGCTTCTCCTGGGGGGGCAGCACGCGGGTCAGGCCCAGGCTTGGCCCCCGGTCAGCCCCCTCCTCCCTTAGGCCTTTGTCTGCCAGGCTGGGGTCTCACCTTGACCAGGGGTGCCCCCCCCTTGACTTTCTCCCACTCGCCGCCCTCATCCTCCTCGTCCTCGTACTTCTTGGCCTTGCGATCGTGCTTCTTCTTGGCCTTCTCCTCCCGCTTCTTCTCCGTCGACTTCTTGTCCTCGTCCCTGCGGGGGCGGCACCGCGCTGTCAGGGCCCCGCCCGCGCCAGCCAGCAGCTCCAGGGAGCGGACCCAGGCAGCCGGGGCTGCTCCCCCCACGCCCCGCCGGGCAACGGGACCCAGGCAGCCGGGGCAGCTCCCCCCACGCCCCGCCGGGCAACGGGACCCAGGCAGCCGGGCTGCACGCGGGACCCAGGCAGCCGGGGCTGCTCCCCCCACGCCCCGCCGGGCGACGGGACCCAGGCAGCCGGGGCTGCTCCCCCCACGCCCCGCCGGGCAACGGGACCCAGGCAGCCGGGGCTGCTCCCCCCACGCCCCGCCGGGCAACGGGACCCAGGCAGCCGGGCTGCTCCCCCACGCCCGCCGGTGGCGGGACCCAGGCAGGCCGGGGCTGCTCCCCACGCCCGCCCGGGCAACGGACCCAGGCAGCCGGGCTGCTCCCCCACGCCCGCCGGGTGCAACGGGACCCAGGCAGCCGGGCCCCCCCACGCCCCGCCGGGCACCGGGACCCAGGCAGCCGGGGCTGCTCCCCCCACGCCCCGCCGGGCAACGGGACCCAGGCAGCCGGGGCTGCTCCCCACGCCCGCGGGGCACGGGACCCAGGCAGGCGGGCTGCTCCCCACGCCCGCCGGGCAACGGACCCAGGCAGCCGGGCTGCTCCCCCCACGCCCGCCGGGCAACGGGACCCAGGCAGCCGGGGCTGCTCCCACGCCCGCGGGCGGGACCCAGGCAGCCGGGCTGCTCCCACGCCGCCCAGGCGGGACGGTGCAGCCGGGCTTCACTCACGCCTGGCAGGACCAGGCAGCCGGGGCTGCTCCCCCCACGCCGCCGGGCAACGGGACCCAGGCAGCCGGGGCTGCTCCCCCCACGCCCCGCCGGGCAACGGGACCCAGGCAGCCGGGGCTGCTCCCCCCACGCCCCGCCGGGCAACGGGACCCAGGCAGCCGGGGCAGCTCCCGTAGAAGCGCCACTGCCACCAAAGAAGTCGGGAAGAGTCCAGGCTGATGCCCTAGGCCCCACCCCCAGGATGTGGCCCCGCCTCTCACTTCTTGAGGAACTTAGAGGCCAATGAGGTGTATTTGCCGTCGTCCTCGTCGGACTCGGAGTCCGTGTCGGAGTCAGACGAGCCCCAGTCCTCATCGTCAGACTCGGAGTCCTCCTCCTCCTCCTCCTCCTGGAGAGACAGAGCACGCTGCCGCATGGCATGCTGGGAAAGGCCCCCTCCGGACGGGCGCTGGCTGCCGAGCATGCTGGGAAACGCCCCCTCAACCTGGCGCGGCCACCGAGCATGCTGGGAAAGCCCCCCCCTCCCCCAATGGGCGCCGGCTGCCGAGCATGCTGGGAAAGGCCCACCCCGGACGGGCGCCGGCTGCCGAGCATGCTGGGAAAGGCGGCCCCCCTGAGATGGGCGCCAGCCACCGAGCATGCTGGGAAAGGCGGCCCCCCTGAGACGGGCGCCAGCCGCCGAGCATGCTGGGAAAGGCGGCCCCCCTGAGACGGGCGCCAGCCGCCGAGCATGCTGGGAAAGGCGCCCTGCCCCACAGGGGGTGCCAGCAGGCAGCGCAAATGAGAGGCGGGGCACGGCTACGCTCCACCAGCGCCCTCACCTCCAGCTTCTTGGGCCTCCCACGCCCCTCGCCCGCCGGCTCCTTCTTCTTGAGGAAGGCAGCCGCGCTCATGCCCTCGCCGTCCTCGTCCTCCTCCGAAGAGGAGCCTGGGGGGAGAAGGGAAGGGTCAGTGCTGGATGGAGTCCTCCTCCCCCAGCCCCAGTCCCCACTGCCAGCCTCACCTTCCGAGTCATCGCTCCTCCTGTCCTCGTCCTCGTCCGCCGACTGCTCCGGGTTCTGGGGGACAAGCGGGTGAGACCCAGCAGGGCAGCCCGGCCCCCGGCCGCCTCCCCCCCCGAGGCACGCCGCCCCGCCCCACCTGCTTGTAGCTGGCGATCTGGCTCTCGTAGTCCCGGTTGTACTTGCGGATCTTCTGGCGCAGGGTGCTCAGCGCCTTGGCGTTGTTCTTGTTCATCTTCTTCTTGCCCTCCTTGTCCTCCCACAGCTGGGGGGAGACGGGGTCAGCGATGGGAGCCCAGCTCAGCACGGTGGCCTGCCCGCAGCCAGGACTAAGGGGCTCGGTTCGCTCAGCTCACTTTACGTTGCATGGGATTAGTAACACCCCCCCACACACCGGCTGCTGCTCGCTGAACCCGAGACGGGGCCGACTAGCTGACCCCTTGTGCCCCAGAAGCTGGACAAAGCCCGGAGGCGGGGCTGGCTGCTGGGTGTGTGAGGGAGTCTGGCTGGATCGGAGGAGCAGGGCCTGGCTCTGGGCCTCTCCCCCAAGCTGTGCTACCCCTGGTCCCTGTGCTGCCCAGTCTGTGCTGCACTGGGTCCTGGGGAGCCAGTGACACCGCCCTCCCTCCCCCCCGGTGCTCCCTGCCAGCTGGGAGCCCCCCAGCTGTGGATGGGGGCAGGGCCTGGTGGCTCCCCCACCCCTCTGTGACAAGGAGACAAGTGGTGGGCAGGGACAGACGAGCCTGACAATGAGGGGGCTCAAAGTCCAGCTTGCAGCTCCCCAACAATCCCCCTCTGCTCCCCCAAATTCGGTTCCCTACTTCTCCCTGCCACATCCAGCACCTGCCAGCTTCCCTTCTGGCTCCCTCCCTTGCCAGCAGGGCCTGCCACCCCGAGTCCCCCCAGCCTCTGCCCCGCTTCCGAGGGGCTAGGGACACGGCTCGGCATGGCCACACCTGGCAAGCAAAGGCTCCGGCCTGCTCTCCGGGCCTGCGCGGGGCAGCGGTGCCACTTGGCAATCAGCCACCAGCCTGCGCCACCAGGGCACGCCCAGAGCGCAGAATCCAGCAGTGCGGCTGGGCACAGGACCCTGCAAGGCCACGGCGCCTGTTGTGCTGGGAAATGCCGCAGGGAGCTCAGCATCCGCGCCAGCTGGCTGGGCTCCCTCCCCATCCCACCCAAGGCCAGCAGGCCAGGGGACATGCCCCGGCCCCTCAGGGACACATGCGCGCATCCCATGGCGAGCAGGCCCCCGCCACCGGGCACCTCGCTGAGCGAGGCCCCCAGGTCAGGCCAGGATGCACATGTAGAAGCGCGGCACGCGCGCACGCACGCACGCACACAGAGAGTCTCTCGTTGACACAAGCAGGCCAGGGCACACGCACCTCGTTGAGGTAGGACTCCAGGTCGGCCAGCATGCGCACATAGAAGCGCAGCACGAGCAGGCCGAGACACGCACGCGCACATGCACACCTCGTTGAGGTAGGACTCTAGGTCGGCCAGCATGCACACGTAGAAGGCCGGGACACACACGCAGGCGCACACACACACACACCTCGTTGAGGTAGGACTCCGGGTCGGCCAGGATGCACACATAGAAACGTGGCACGAGCAGGCCAGGACACACACGCGCGCACACACACCTCGTTGAGGTAGGACTCCAGGTCGGCCAGGATGTACATGCGATGCGCGTGGGCAGAGATGGACACGAGACACACACACACACACACACACACACACACACACGCACCTCGTTGAGGTAGGACTCCAGGTCGGCCAGGATGCGCACGTAGAAGTGCGGCACGAGCAGGCCGGGACACACACACACACACCTCGTTGAGGTAGGACTCCAGGTCGCCCAAGATGCGCACGTAGAAGCGCGGCACGAGCAGGCCGGGACACACACACACACACACACACACACACACACACGCACCTCGTTGAGGTAGGACTCCAGGTCTCAGGATGCGGCACGAGCGCGCACGAGCAGGCCGGGACACACACACACCTCGTTGAGGTAGGACTCCAGGTTGGCCAGGATGCGCACGTAGAAGCGCGGCACGAGCAGGCCGGGACACACACACACACACACACACGCACGCACCTCGTTGAGGTATGACTCCAGGTCGGCCAGGATGCACACGTAGAAGCGCGGCACGAGCAGGCCGGGACACACACACACGCACGCACCTCGTTGAGGTAGGACTCCAGGTCGGCCAGGATGCGCACGCAGAAGCGCGGCACAAGCAGGCCGGGACACACACACACACACACACACACACACTCGCACGCACCTCGTTGAGGTAGGACTCCAGGTCGGCCAGGATGCGCACGTAGAAGCGCGGCACGAGCAGGCCGGGACACACACACACACACACACTCGCACGCACCTCGTTGAGGTAGGACTCCAGGTCGGCCAGGATGCGCACGTAGAAGTGCGGCACGAGCAGGCCGGGACACACACACACACACCTCGTTGAGGTAGGACTCCAGGTCGGCCAGGATGCGCACGCAGAAGCGCGCACGAGCAGGCCGGGACACACACACACACACGCACCTCGTTGAGGTAGGACTCCAGGTCGGCCAGGATGCGCACGTAGAAGCGCGGCACGAGCAGGCCGGGACACACACACACGCACGCACCTCGTTGAGGTAGGACTCCAGGTCGGCCAGGATGCGCGCAAAGCGCGCACGAGCAGGCACACACACACACACACACACGCACGCACGCACGCACGCACCTCGTTGAGGTAGGACTCCAGGTCGGCCAGGATGCGCACGTAGAAGCGCGGCACGAGCAGGCCGGGACACACACACACACACACACACGCACGCACCTCGTTGAGGTAGGACTCCAGGTCGGCCAGGATGCGCACGTAGAAGCGCGGCACGAGCAGGCCGGGACACACACACACACACACACACACACACACACACACACACACACTCGCACGCACCTCGTTGAGGTAGGACTCCAGGTCGGCCAGGATGCGCACGTAGAAGCGCGGCACGAGCAGGCCGGGACACACACACACACACACACGCACGCACGCACCTCGTTGAGGTAGGACTCCAGGTCGGCCAGGATGCGCACGTAGAAGCGCGGCACGAGCAGGCCAGGACACACACACACACACACACACACACGCACGCACCTCGTTGAGGTAGGACTCCAGGTCGGCCAGGATGCGCACGTAGAAGCGCGGCACGAGCAGGCCGGGACACACACACACACACTCGCACGCACCTCGTTGAGGTAGGACTCCAGGTCGGCCAGGATGCACGAGAAGCGCCGCACGAGCAGGCCGGGACACACACACACACACACTCGCCGCACGCACCTCGTTGAGGTAGGACTCCAGGTCGGCCAGGATGCGCACGTAGAAGCGCGGCACGAGCAGGCCGGGACACACACACACACACACTCGCACGCACCTCGTTGAGGTAGGACTCCAGGTCGGCCAGGATGCGCACGTAGAAGCGCGGCACGAGCAGGCCGGGACACACACACACACACACTCGCACGCACCTCGTTGAGGTAGGACTCCAGGTCGGCCAGGATGCGCACGTAGAAGCGCGGCACGCCCTCCTTGTCCACCACGCTCCTGGCCTTGCTGTAGGCCCGGCCCAGCAGCTCAAACTCCTCCAGACACTTGGTCACGTCGCGGATCTTCATGGCGTTCCGGATGGTCTTGATCAGGTTGGTGAGCTCCTCGAACCTGCGGAGCCAGGGTCAGTGCAGGGCCTGCCCCAGCCCCGCAGTCCTGGCCTCCTGTTGCCGCAAGGGGTCAGCACGGAGCCCAGCTCCTTCCCCTCCCCTCCCAGACACCAATGGGGTCAGCCCCAGACCCTTGCCCCACCAACGGGGTCAGCATGGGATCCCTTCCATGGGACCCACATTTGCTGCTCCAAGTCCCCTCCTTCGCTCCCCCCCACTCCCAGCCCCAGGACCCCCCAGCTTCCCAACCAGCCCCAAGCAACTACCCCCACCAGCCTGGCCCCCACTCACCGCTTGTCCTTGGCGCTGCGCACCACCCGCTTCGTGTCCTCCTCATCCTCGCTCAGCAGGATGGGCCTGGGGGCACAGACAGGCAGGTGGGCACAGGGGCAGGGTCCCCCGGGGACACGCCTGAGCCCACAGGGCCCCTTCCCCCAACACCCCTGTAACCCATCACTCCAAGGACCAACCTGCTGCCAGCCCCACGCCCCCAAGCCCGATCCCCCATGTCCTCCAGCTTCCCGATGCCCTGGCCTGCGCCTCACCCTGCACTCCAGAGACCCTGCCATGCTGCCCCATCCCACCCCCAGCGCCTCCTCCCCGCGCGCCCAGACACTCCTCCCGCTGCCCCATCCCCATCCCACCCCCAGAGCCTCCTCCCGCGCCCAGACACCCCTCCCGCTGCCCCATCCCCATCCCACCCCAGAGCCTCCTCCCGCGCGCGCCCAGACACCCCTCCCGCTGCCCCATCCCCATCCCACCCCAGAGCCTCCTCCCGCGCGCCCAGACACTCCTCCCGCTGCCCCATACCCCATCCCACCCCCAGAGCCTCCTCCTGCGCGCCAGACACTCCTCCCGCTGCCCCATTCCCCATCCCCAGCACCCCCGCCCCCAGACACCCCCCTGCTGCCCCATCCCCATCCCACCCCAGAGCCTCCTCCCTGCGCGCCCAGACACCCCGCCATGCTGCCCCATCCCCCATCCCACCCCAGCGCCTCCTCCCCGCGCTCCCAGACACCCCTCCCCGCTGCCCCATCCCCATCCCACCCCCAGAGCCTCCTCCCCGTGCGCCCAGACACCCCTCCCGCTGCCCCATCCCCATCCCACCCCAGAGCCTCCTCCCCGTGCGCCCAGACACCTCCCCGCTGCCCCATCGCCCAGCCTACCCCAGCGCCCCTCCCCCCGGCCCCCAGACACCCCCGCTGCCCCATCCCCATCCCACCCCCAGAGCCTCCTCCCTGCGCGCCAGACACCCCTCCCGCTGCCCCATCCCCATCCCACCCCAGAGCCTCCTCCCCGCGCCCAGACACCCCTCCCGCTGCCCCATCCCCATCCCACCCCAGCGCCCCGCCCCCAGACACCCCGCGCTGCCCCATCCCCATCCCACCCCAGAGCCTCCTCCCGCGCGCACAGACACCCCTCCCCGCTGCCCCATCCCCATCCCCAGCGCCCCCGCCCCAGACACCCCCGCGCTCACTTGCTGTAGTTGCCCCCGACGGGCTTGGCCACCAGCTCGTCCCCCGAGAGCGATGACTCCGACTCGCTGTCCGAGCCCGTGGTGAAAAAGCGGGACATGGCGCCGCCCGGCCTAAGGGGGCGGGGGGGTCAGAGCGGGGTGGGTCCCCCAGAGCCTCCCTGGCCCCCCAGTGCCCCGCCCCACAGCCTCCCCAGACCCCCAGTGCCCCGGCCCCCAGTGCCCCTGCCCCACAGCCCCAGACCCCCAGTGCCCCGGCCCCCAGACCCCCCAGTGCCCCCAGTGCCCAGCCCACAGCCCCCAGTGCCCTGCCCCACAGCCCCAGACCCCCAGTGCCCTGCCCCACAGACCCCCAGTGCCCCGGCCCCACAGACCCCTCACAGCCCCGCCCCACAGCCCCCAGTGCCCCGGCCCCGGCCCCGGCCCTGCTCACCGCGCACGTTGCTGCTACTCAGCTAAGGCCTCCGCGGGCAGAAACCGGACGCGGACACTGCGCATGCGCGGAACAAAACCGGCTCCGCAAGGGATGCCGGAAAACCTCGATCGGCTCCGGGGCATGACGGGAAAAGCAGTTCCGAGCGGGGCGGGGAATGCGGATCCCGGGGCGGGGCGGGAATGCGGTTCCCGGGGGCAGGGCGGGGCGGGGAATGCGGTTCCCGGGGCAGGGCGGGGAATGCGGTTCCCGGGGCGGGGCGGGGAATGCGGTTCCCGGGGGGCAGGGCGGGGAATGCAGTTCCCGGGGCAGGGCGGGAATGCGGTTCCCGGGGGCGGGGCGGGGAATGCGGTTCCGAGGGGGCGGGGCGGGGAATGCGGTTCCCGGGGCGGGCGGGGAATGCGGTTCCCGGGGGCGGGCGGGCGGGAATGCGGTTCCCGGGGCGGGCGGAATGCGGTTCCGAGGGGGCAGGGCGGGGAATGCGGTTCCCGGGGCGGGCGGGGAATGCGGTTCCCGGGGCGGGGCGGGAATGCGGTTCCGAGGAGGGCAGGGCGGGAATGCGGTTCCCGGGGCGCGCGGAATGCGGTTCTCGGGGCGGGCGGGAATGCGGTTCCGGGGCGGGCGGGAATGCGGTTCCCGGGGGCGGGCGGGAATGCGGTTCCGAGGGGGCAGGCGGGAATGCGGTTCCCGGGGGCGGGCGGGAATGCGTTCCGGGGCGGGCGGGAATGCGTTCCCGGGGCGCAGGGAATGCGGTTCCGAGGAGGGCAGGGCGGGAATGCGGTTCCGGCGGGGCGCGCGGGAATGCGGTTCCCGGGGCGGGCGGAATGCCCGGGGCGCGGCGGAATGCGTTCCGGGGCGGGCGGGAATGCGGTTCGGGGCGGGCGGGAATGCGGTTCCCGGGGCGGGCGGAATGCGTTCCCGGGGCGGGCGGGAATGCGTTCCCGGGGCGGGCGGGAATGCGGTTCCCGGGGCGGGCGGGAATGCGGTTCCGAGGCGGGCGGGAATGCGGTTCCCGGGGCGGGCGGGAATGCGTTCCGGGGCGGGCGGGAATGCCCGGGGCGGGCGGGAATGCGGTTCCGAGGGGGCAGGGCGGGAATGCGGTTCCCGGGGCGGGCGGGAATGCGGTTCCCGGGGCGGGCGGGAATGCGGTTCCCGGGGCGGGCGGGAATGCGGTTCCGAGGAGGGCAGGGCGGGAATGCGGTTCCCGGGGCGCGCGGGAATGCGGTTCCCGGGGCGGGCGGGAATGCGGTTCCCGGGGCGGGCGGGAATGCGGTTCCCGGGGCGGGCGGGAATGCGGTTCCGAGGGGGCAGGGCGGGAATGCGGTTCCCGGGGCGGGCGGGAATGCGGTTCCCAGGGGGCGGGCGGGAATGCGGTTCCCGGGGCGCGCAGGAATGCGGTTCGAGGAGGGCAGGGCGGGAATGCGGTTCCGAGGGGCGCGGGAATGCGGTTCCCGGGGCGGGCGGGAATGCGTTCCCGGGGCGCGCGGGAATGCGGTTCCGAGGGGGCGGGCGGGAATGCGGTTCCCGGGGCGGGCGGGAATGCGGTTCCCGGGGCGCGCGGGAATGCGGTTCCCGGGGCGGGCGGGAATGCGGTTCCGAGGAGGGCGGGCGGGAATGCGTTCCCGGGGCGGGCGGGAATGCGGTTCCCGGGGCGGGCGGGAATGCGGTTCCGAGGAGGGCGGGCGGGAATGCGTTCCGAGGAGGGCGGGCGGGAATGCGGTTCCGGGGCGGGCGGGAATGCGTTCCCGGGGCGCGGCGGGAATGCGTTCCCGGGGCGGGCGGGAATGCGGTTCGAGGGGGCGCGCGGGAATGCGGTTCCGGGGCGCAGGGAATGCGGTTCCGAGGAGGGCAGGGCGGGAATGCGGTTCCGAGGGGCAGGGCGGGAATGCGGTTCCCGGGGCGCGGGAATGCGGTTCCCGGGGCGGGCGGGAATGCGGTTCCGAGGAGGGCGGGCGGGAATGCGGTTCCCGGGGCGGGCGGGAATGCGGTTCCGAGGAGGGCGGGCGGGAATGCGGTTCCCGGGGCGGGCGGGAATGCGGTTCCGAGGGGGCGGGCGGGAATGCGGTTCCGAGGGGGCAGGGCGGGAATGCGGTTCCCGGGGCGGGCGGGAATGCGGTTCCCGGGGCGGGCGGGAATGCGGTTCCGAGGAGGGCGGGCGGGAATGCGGTTCCGGGGGCGGGCGGGAATGCGTTCCGAGGGGCAGGGCGGGAATGCGGTTCCCGGGGCGGGCGGGAATGCGTTCCCGGGGCGGGCGGGAATGCGGTTCCCGGGGCGGGCGGGAATGCGGTTCCCGGGGCGGGCGGGAATGCGTTCCCGGGGCGCGCGGGAATGCGGTTTCGAGGGGGCAGGGCGGGAATGCGGTTCCCGGGGGCAGGGGCGGGAATGCGGTTCCAAGGGGCAGGGCGGGAATGCGGTTCGGGGGCAGGGCGGGAATGCAGTTCCCGGGGGCAGGGTGGGGAATGCGATTCCCAGGGGGGCGCGGCGGGGAACGGGAGTCCCGCTGACGGGGGAATCCACGCACTACCTATTTTGGTCGGCCTCGTCCTTGGATGGAGGAGAGATAAATGCCAGGGGCCAAGAGGAGACAATTAAGAAAAGGGCAGGAGGGGAGGTGTCAGTGGGGATGCCAAAGGGGAGGGGACAGGGTGATGCTGGGAGAGGGGAGGGGCAATGGGGACAAGAGAGAGGAGGAGGAGAGGGGAGCAGTGGGTGCCAGAAGGAGGGGTGGGCATGAGGAAGGCACGGGATGGGGCAAGTTGTGTGGAAGGGCGCAGAGGGGCATGAGGAGAACTGGGGCAGTGGGTGGTGAGGGGGTGGGCACCAGGGAGAAAGAGGGCAAGGAGGCAGGGGCAGTGAGAGAACAGGGAGGCACCAGGAAGGTGTAGGTGCCAGGGAATTGTGGGGGTGAAGGAGAAGGGCAGACGGGGGGGAGGAGCCAGATCAGCCAGAGGTTGGGGGCAGTAGGCACCAGGGGAGCAGATGGACGAGGGGAGGGGAGGGGAGGAGACATGGCAGCAGAGGGAAAGGGAGAGGGTTATAAGCTAGTTATGAACAGGGCTTGACAAATCAGTGAATCTACTCGCCCGTGGCGAGTAGATTTCAGCCGGTCGCCCCGTTCACTGGCGGCGCGCGCATGCGCAATGTGGCTCCTGCGCACGCCCAGTGCAGGGCTGGCGAGTAGATGTCGCTGCCGTTTGTCAAGCCCTGGTCTCGCATGATCTTATGAATAAACTAGGCAACTACAACGTAGCTGGGGCTACGCTACGGTGGGTGCACAGCTGGCTGGACAACTGTTCAGAGAGGAGTTATTAACGGCTCCCAACCCTGCTGGAAAGGCAGAACAAGTGGGCTCCACAGGGGTCTGTTTTGGGACCGGCTCTGTTTATGGTTACCAGGGGGACCAGCCATGAGAGGAGCGGGGCTGGCCGGGGGGGGGAACCGGTCGGCGGGGAGCAGAGCTGGCTGGGGGGGAACCAGCCAGCAAGGAGTGGGCCTGGCCGGGAGGGGGTTGGGGGGAGCAGGGGGGAGAACCGGCCGGTGGGGAGCAGGGCTGGCCCGGGCGCATGCAGATCCCGGGGTGCTGCCCATCCCACGCACGGTCCTGGAGGGGCGCACAGGCAAGTCCGGCCCCGGGGATTCCATCCTGCCCCAACCCCCTCCTCTCTACTGTGTAGCTGCGCACTGCCTGGCTCACAGTGTGACTCACGCAGCGTGAGCGTGTCCACCGGCCAGGCAGCGCGCAAGCACGTCCTGATACGCATGATAATAAAACTGACTTCACTAGAAAATAGCCGGCATTTCTGTTTCCCGGACAGGACCCTCAGATACCGGACAGTCCGGTTCAAAACCGCACCCCTGGCAACCCTAGTTCTGTCCCATCTCTTCACCAGTGACTTAGACACTGGCACAGAGGGGACGCCTATTACGTTTGCAGACGAGCCCAAGCTGGGAGGGGTTGCGAGTGCGTGGGAGGGCAGGGTCAGAATTCAAACTGGTCTGGACACACTGCAGCAATGGCCTGAGGTCAACAGGATGGAGTTCCATAAGGACACATGCAAAGTGCTCCACAGAGGAAGGACCAGTCCGTCTCACACACACGCAATGGGCAGCGACTGTCCTGGAGTCCTGCAGAAAGGGATCTGGGGGTCAGAGGGGACCAGGCGCGATGCCCCTCGAGGGTCCTGCCGGTTCCAGTGCCCTGTGATTCTGTGGCCCGGAGGTCACGCCCCCCTGCAGTGACTAGGGGCCGTAGCAGCACACAGGCCTGAAATGGGGCAGGGGGCCCCAGTGTAGGGTGACTCCCCCCAGCCCCTCTGGCCCAAGCCTCGAGGCAGGAAGTGACACGGACACAGAGATATTGCCCAGCGCCCGCTCGCCACAGAAGCAGGGTCCTTTATTGAGGAAACATCTCCCTCGCACACCTACAGGCCCGGCCCCCACGTACGCCGGGCCCCCGCACACCTACAGGCCCCGCCCCCACGTACGCCGGGCCCCCGCACACCTACAGGCCCCGCCCCACGCGCACCTACAGGCACGCACGCGGGCCCCTGCACACCTACAGGCCCCGCCCCCACGTACGCCGGGCCCCCGCACACCTACAGGCCCCGCCCCCACGTACGCCGGGCCCCCGCACACCTACAGGCCCCGCCCCCACGTACGCCGGGCCCCCCAAGTACGCTGGGCCCCCGCACACCTATAGGTCCCACCCCCACTGTACATCTATGCGCAGCTTAGAGGGAAACGTGCTGCCATCCCTCAGATACCCCCATGTGTCCACGTCCCCCCGCTGCTCTCCGTATCCTGCTCCCTCCCGTACACCCAGCCCAGCCCCTCCCCTCCAGCGCCTGGCCCCCCAGACAGAGCCAGGCCGTCCAGGCCCACAGCGGGGCCGGGCTGGGCCGGCTCAGGGCAGGTGGCAGAAGTAATTGTGGGTGGGGAAAGCAGCAGCTCCAGCCAGCGAGATGCCCAGAGTGTCGGCCACGCAGCCCACTGCCATGGCGAACTCCCGCTCCTCGGGGGGGCTCTGTGGTAGGGATGGAACAGTGCGACGATTAGCCGGCGAGCTGCTTCCTGCTACGGCTGCGCGCTCCCCTCCCGCCACCGCGGTCTCAGCAGGCGGCTGGCAGCCCGGCTCAGGCCAGGCTCTCGCTGGCTCCGGGACCCGCCCCCGGCTCTGCATTGAACGTGGACAGGAGCCAGGATGCAGGCAGTTCCGGCTGTCGCTGGTCTGGGAGCTCAGCCCGCCCTTCCCCCAAGCAGGGGCTGATGCCACCCAGCACTGCTGGGCCTCTGTGGCAGCCGGTCCGCGAGGGGGGCTGGTCTTCAGACTGGCTCCCCTCGCGGACCCGCTCCCACCTGGCCTCCCGCGCTGATCCAGGGGCAGCAGCGCGGAGAGACGGGGGGCTCCTCGGGAGTGGGGCCGGGGCGCACTGGCTGCCAGCCCCACCCGCGGGAACCACGGACTAGGCGGGTAGCCCTGGCTGCCGGCCCCGCCCGCGGGAACCACGGACTTGTCGGGTAGCCCTGGCTGCCGGCCCCGCCCGCGGGAACCACGGACTAGGCGGGTAGCCCTGGCTGCCGGCCCGGCCCACGGAACCACGGACTAGGCGGGTAGCCCTGGCTGCCGGCCCCGCCGGCAGGAACCACGGACTTGTCGGGTAGCCCTGGCTGCCGGCCCCGCCCGCGGGAACCACGGACTAGGCGGGTAGCCCTGGCTGCCGGCCCCGCCCGGGAACCACGGACTCAGGCGGGTAGCCCTGGCTGCCGGCGCCCGCGGGAACCACGGACTTGTCGGGTAGCCCTGGGCCCGCCCCGCGGGAACCACGGACTAGGCGGGTAGCCCTGGCTGCCGGCCCCGCCCGCGGGAACCACGGACTAGGCGGGTAGCCCTGGCTGCCGGCCCCGCCCGCGGGAACCACGGACTAGGCGGGTAGCCCTGGCTGCCGGCCCGCGGAACCACGGACAGGCGGGTAGCCCTGGCTGCCGGCCCGCCCGCGGGAACCACGGACAGGCGGGTAGCCCTGGCTGCCGGCCCGCCCGCGGAACCACGGACTAGGCGGTAGCCCTGGCTGCCGGCCCGCCCGCGGAACCACGGACAGGCGGGTAGCCCTGGCTGCCGGCCCCGCCCGCGGGAACCACGGACTAGGCGGGTAGCCCTGGCTGCCGGCCCTGCCGGCGGGAACCACGCACTAGGCGGGTAGCCCTGGCTGCCGGCCCTGCCGGCGGGAACCACGGACTAGGCGGGTAGCCCTGGCTGCCGGCCCCGCCCGCGGGAACCACGGACTAGGCGGGTAGCCCTGGCTGCCGGCCCTGCCGGCGGGAACCACGGACTAGGCGGGTAGCCCTGGCTGCCGGCCCTGCCGGCGGGAACCACGGACTAGGCGGGTAGCCCTGGCTGCCGGCCCGCGGAACCACGGACTAGGCGGGTAGCCCTGGCTGCCGGCCCGGCCCGCGGGAACCACGGACTAGGCGGGTAGCCCTGGCTGCCGGCCCCGCCGGCAGGAACCACGGACTTGTCGGGTAGCCCTGGCTGCCGGCCCCGCCCGCGGGAACCACGGACTAGGCGGGTAGCCCTGGCTGCCAGCCCCGCCCGTGGGAACCACGGACTAGGCGGGTAGCCCTGGCTGCCGGCCCTGCCGGCGGGAACCACGCACTTGTCGGGTAGCCCTGGCTGCCGGCCCTGCCGGCGGGAACCACGCACTTGTCGGGTAGCCCATCAGAATTCATGAGGTGAATCGACCGTTCACTGAATCGTTATTTCACTTCCCCGCTCTGCAGGGGCAGACTCAGTGGTAGCGTGGCCCCCGGCCATTCCCCCCGCCCTGCCCTGCCCCATCCCGTCCCGTCCCATCCCATCCCCTGGCCATTTCCCGGCCCCCCAGCCATTTCCCCCTGCCCCGGCCTCTCCCCAACCAGACCCCCACCCCGCGGCCAGGCCCCTCCTCTATATTCCTTTTACCCTGTTCACCCTGCCCCCTTCTTTCCCACCCCCACTCTCTCTCCTCTGTACCCTCCCTTCCCTTCCGCTGGTGCCTCTCTCTGGCTGGCCTCCCGCCCAGGCTCACCTCCAGACTGATGCTGTGGAAGGTGTTCACGTAGGCAGCCCCGCCCAGCAGCCCCTCGTACAGCACCAGGACAAAGAGCAGGTAGATGCTAGGCAGGAACATGAAGTACACGGCAGCCAGAAGGAACCCCATGTTCAGGCCCTGCAAGGTGGGGAGGGATTAGTGATCAGCATGACACGCACAGCACCAAGGCCTGGGGGAGGAAGGAGATCAGTGTGACATACCAGGGGCCACGGCCTAGGGCTGCGGGGGAAGGGGATCAGTGTGACATACCAGGGGCCACGGCCTAGGGCTGCGGGGGAAGGGGATCAGTGTGACATACCAGGTGCCACGACCAAGGGCTGTGGGGGAAGGGGATCAGTGTGACATACCAGGCGCCACGGCCAAGGGCTGGGGAAAGGGGATCAGTGTGACATACCAGGTGCCACAGCCAAGGGCTGCGGGGGAAGGGGATCAGTGTGACATACCAGGTGCCACAGCCAAGGGCTGTGGGGGAAGGGGATCAGTGTGACATACCAGGCGCCACGGCCAAGGGCTGGGGGTAAGGGGATCAGTGTGACATACCAGGCGCCACGGCCTAGGGCTGCGGGGGAAGGGGATCAGTGTGACACGTCCACGCCACGGCCAAGGGCTGGGGAAAGGGGATCAGTGTGACATACCAGGTGCCACGGCCAAGGGCTGGGGAAAGGGGATCAGTGTGACATACCAGGCGCCACAGCCAAGGGCTGGGGAAAGGGGATCAGTGTGACATACCAGGTGCCACAGCCAAGGGCTGGGGGGAAGGGGATCAGTGTGACATACCAGGCGCCACGGCCAAGGGCTGGGGGGAAGGGGATCAGTGTGACATACCAGGCGCCACGGCCTAGGGCTGCGGGGGAAGGGGATCAGTGTGACACAGAGCGGGTGGGGAAGACTGGAGTCCAGTGAACTGGTGTTTCCATCCTGGTGCACACCCAGAAGGAAGATGGGGGGCACCCAGGGAAGGGCTAGTGGCATGTAGATACATCTCATTAATCTCTGTATTAATCTTTTTCTCACTGAAATGTTTATTGTAACTTTGTACCAAGTCCTTGCAGCGCTGTAATAAGTCTTGGCTTTGCTGTACAGGTGGCCCCCGACTTGCAACACGTTTGGTCCCCGGGGAAGCGTGGCAAGTTGGGGGCGTTGTAACCCTAACCCTCCCTACACTAGGCACCGTGCGCTGGCGTAACTGCGCGCTGAGGACGTAAGTCGGGGGGTTTCAGCCCCTTCCGCACTTTCAAAAATAGCTGTAAGTGTGGGGGGGTCGCAACTCAGGGGTTCCCTGCATTACGCCCTTTTATAGAGAAACTGTCCCCTTTGCTATAGAACGCAGACACTTTGTATTAAGTCTCTTTACACAGACACCTTGTAGGCTTTGTACCCCTCTTTGCTTCATTGACGCCTGTGAGGTGTGAACGGATAAGACATGCACCTCCCAGCCAGATCCGAGAACAATGGGCCCTGTGCAGTGGGCCCACTGAAAGAAGACTGGAGCTGTGGACCCCTTGGGAGTCAGCAGCAAGTGCCTGCTTTTGGAAGCCCCCTCTATGAATGTGGCAGCATTGAGACACCCCCCAGAAGAAGGCGCCAGATGACTAACTGCATATGCAGATGACTCTCTCAGATTCTGCATATG
Source organism: Rafetus swinhoei (assembly GCA_019425775.1). Taxonomy (NCBI): domain Eukaryota; kingdom Metazoa; phylum Chordata; order Testudines; family Trionychidae; genus Rafetus; species Rafetus swinhoei. The sequence continues at coordinate 579,599 of CM033446.1, forward strand.
CACAAGATGATTGATAGTAGCTCCCCTGTCCTGCAAATCTGTCTGAGGCATCTTGCAGGGGACCCCGGGTTTCGTCTTGTCAACATGGCACAGCAGGATCAGCAGGAGCCCAGCTCCACCCTTCCCCCACCTAACTCACAAGGCCAGTGCAGTTAGGGGGGCAACTACTAGTAACAAGACAGAGAGAGAGAGAGCGTGCGTGTGTGTGGGCTGTGCATGCGTGTGTGTGTGTGTGTGTGTGGTAAAACACAAGGCGCGCGTGTGGGATGCAAGGCGTGTGTGTAAAGGCGCATGCACGCTGTGGATGTGCGTGTGTGCGCGTGGGATGCGTGGCGCAGTGTGTGTGCGCATGTGTGTGTGTGTGCACCAGGGCTGTGCATGTGTGTGCACGCGTGTGGGCTGTGCATGCGTGTGTGTGCATGCGATGTGCGTGTGTGTGTGCGGGATGTGCATGTGTGTGTGCGCGATGTGCGTGTGCATGTGCGGATGTGCATGCGTGTGTGTGTGCGCGTGTGTGGGATGTGCATGCGTGTGTGTGTGCGTGTGTGGGATGTGCATGCGTGTGTGTGTGCGTGTGTGAGATGTGCATGTGTGTATGGGATGTGCATGCGTGTATGTGTGTGCATGTGTGTATGGGATGTGCATGCGTGTATGTGTGTGCGCGTGTGGGATGTGCAGGCGTGTGTGTGCGCGCGTGTGGGATGTGCATGCGTGTGTGTGCGCGCGTGTGGGATGTGCATGCGTGTGTGTGCACGCGTGTGGGATGTGCATGCGTGTATGTGTGTGCGCGTGTGGGATGTGCATGCGTGTGTGTGCACGCGTGTGGGATGTGCATGCGTGTATGTGTGTGCGCGTCTGGGATGTGCATGTGTGTGTGTGCGTGTGGGATGTGCATGCGTGTGTGTGTGCGCGTGGGATGTGCATACGTGTGTGTGTGAGCGTGGGATGTGCATGTGTGTGTGCGCGCGTGTAGGATGTGCATGCGTGTATGTGTGTGCGCGTCTGGGATGTGCATGCGTGTGTGTGCGTGTGGGATGTGCATGCGTGTGTGTGCGCGCGTGTGGGATGTGCATGCGTGTATGTGTGTGCGCGTGTGGGATGTGCATGCGTGTGTGCGCGTGTGCGGGATATGCATGCGTGCCTGCGCGTGTGCGGGATGTGCTCGTGTGTGTGTGTGTGTGTGCGCGTGTGCATGCGTGTGCATGTGTGGGTGTGCGTGTGCGCATGTGAGTGCGCGTGGATAATGTCTCCCATGCAGATGATCAGTGCGGATTGACCTACGTGTGCTCAGCACACGCAGCGTGTTGCCTTACCCGAGAAGGGCCCCGTGTGCTGCTTTTGAGCAGAGCAGCCGAGGGAAATGAAGGGGCCTCAGGGTGCGACGAAGTGGGGATTGGAGTCACTCGATCTGCTCTGTTCTGTTGTGTAATTTCTACTGCCCCAGTAACCCCGTGTGTGTGGCTCAGTTTCCCTGGGCCCTGCACCAATAACTAGCAGGGGCAGGAATCTTGGTGTGACACCCTCCCCCCAGCTGATGCTTTTGGTCGCCTGAGCCTGGCAGGAGGCTGTGACCAAGTGTGACACAGTGGGGGTGCTGTTACAGTCACTGCTGTAGTGAGTGCGTGTGGGGGGGGGACCTCAACCCCCCCCCACTTTGCAGCTCTCTCTGCATGAGGGGGGAGGCCAGGCAGGACTCACTGGGGACGTGTGTCAGTGTCTCCCCCCCCGGGACCAGGTGACAAAAGATTCACCTTGGGTCTGGGAGCAGGACAGTGCAGGAGGTGGAGCTGCCTGGGGGCTGAGGGACGAGCTGCTGGGGGTTGGGGCGGTTGGGCAGAGGGAAGCATGAGGGAAGCAGACTAAGTCCAGGACAGGGGGGTCCAGGGGCCTGTGAACCCTTCCCCCCAGAGGACTAGGCTGTCTGCCCTGGCTCCTGTGGCCACGTGGAGCCTGTGCTGCGCTGTGTCACTGAGAACCAATAACCCTTCTACCCTACGGCCTGACAGAGTCACATCCGGCTGCGGACGGGGTGCAGGGCCGGGGTCCCCGACGCACCGTCACACCACATGACACCTTTTCCCTGGGAAGCTGGACAAGGGCCAGAGGCAGGGCTGGCTGGGGAGCTAGGAGAGGCTGCTGAGTGTGGGTCAGTCACTGGCTTGAGGGGCAGGCCTGGCTCTGGGCCCTTCCCCCCAACCCAGGCTGCCCCTGGGCCCTGTGCTGACCAGTCTCTGCTACGCTGGGTCCCGGGGAGCCTGTGACCCCCTGTACCCCCTGCTGGCTGGGAGACACGCTGTGAGGAAGTGGGGAGTTATGGGGTCCAAAGGGGGGCTGCATGCAGGGGGGCGCTCAGTGTCCCTGGGCTTACAGACTTCATGCGGCAAGGGGGCAGGGAGCTGGTTGTTCCAAGGCCAGCCCAGAACTGGTGCCCGGCGACTGGTGCCCGGCCGTGCCAGATCAGAGGTGTGACGTAGTGGGGGGTCTGTTCACTCTGGTTGGGCACTCACTGGTTCCGGTGCTGGGCTGTGGGCGACCCCTACTGGCCGGTTGTGATGTGGTGTCAGTACCTTGCTGGTTGCAATGCTGGGCTGTGGGCGACCCCTACTGGCCGGTTGTGATGTGGTGTCAGTACGTTGCTGGTTGCAGTGATGGGCTGTGGGCGACCCCTACTGGCCGGTTGTGAGGTGGTGTCAGTACCTTGCTGGTTGCAATGCTGGGCTGTGGGCGACCCCTACTGGCCGGTTGTGATGTGGTGTCAGTACGTTGCTGGTTGCAGTGCTGGGCTGTAGGCGACCCCTACTGGCCGGCTGTGAGGTGGTGTCAGTACCTTGCTGGTTGCAGTGCTTGGGCTGTGGGCGACCCCTACTGGCCGGTTGTGATGTGGTGTCAGTACCTTGCTGGCTGCTCTGCTGGGCGGTGGGCTGGGGGTGACCCCACTGGCCAGTATCTGGAGCACGGCCCAGCAGGACAGCGGCTGAGTTGGGTAGGCAAAAGACTCCCAACCTGTCGGACAGGTTAAGAGCAGGGAGGGAGACAATAGGCAGGGGGCAGAGACCGAACTGTAGGTTTTGGGGGGAGGGGCAGTGGCTGTCGGGGAAGCATGGAGAGAAGAGGCTAAGCTGCGGCCTAGGGGCGATGGACCCTAACCCAAGGGGTCTGAGGCATCCTGGCCCTGGGCCCTGTAGCCACATCAGGTCTGTGCTGGGCTGTCTCCTGAAGGAGCAATAAACGCCCCTGTTCTACTGGCTGGCGGAGTCTGTTCTGGGTGCTCCGGGGGTGCAGGATTTGGGGGACCCCGACGCACCATCACACCATCTTGCTAAGGACAGGGGTGCAGGGTTGGGGGGACCCCAACACGCCGTCAAGAGGGCACGGCCACGTCTGGCCAGAGAGGCCAAGGGACTGCGGAGAGGCCCCCCAACCCTGTCCTGCGGGTCCAGCCGGGGGAACAAAGGAAGGAGGGGGGGCCCAAGCGACCCTGGTTACAAGTGTGACAGCGTGTCGGGGACCCCCGACCCTGCACCCCCGTCCACAGGAAGATGTGACTCCGCCAGCCCGCAGAACAGGGGGGTTTATTGCTCCGAGATGCAGCCCAGCCCGGGGTTCCATGTGGACATCGGAGTCAGGGGCAGGCAGCCTCAGACCCCTTGGGGCGGGGTCCACAGGCCCCTGATCCCCAGCACTCGGCTCAGTCCCTTCTCTTCATGTTCGCCCAGCCCAGCCTGCCCCTTCTCCAAACCACCGACCCCCCCCAGCCAGCCCCACCCCTCCCTCTGTTCACACCCTTTCCCCCGGCCAGCGGCCAGCAGAGAAACCTCCGCTGGCCATTGCCTAGGTGCTTCTGATCAGGGCGACCCCACCCACGCAGTGCTACAGCCAGTGGTCAGTAGGGGTCACCCCCCACCCACAGCCACCAGTGACTGCCCAGCTAGAGTAGGCCCAGGGCCACTAGACAGGACAGCCCCCCACGACGTCACAACAGGACAGAAGACACTGGCCCAGGAGAGGCAGCAGGGCAAGGGAGTGCAGGGTGGGGCGGGGGCAGGAGGGCGGCCGTACCTGCAGCAGGGCAAGGGAGTGCAGGGCGGGGTGGGGAGCGGGCGGGGGGCCGTACCTGCAGCAGCAGGGCGGGGCGGGGGGCCCGCACCTGCAGCTGGGCGGGGGCGGAGGGGGCTGTACCTGCAGCAGGGCGGGGCATGGGGCCGTACCTGCAGCAGGGGCGGTGGGGGCAGAGGGGCCGTACCTGCAGCAGGGCGAGGTGGGGGGGGGCAGAGGGGGGCCGTACCTGCAGCAGGGCGGGGCAGAGGGGGGCCGTACCTGCAGCAGGGCGAGGGCCCAGACGCAGCGGATCCGGAAGCAGCTCAGGGAGGAGCGGGATACAAACACCCCAGCCTGGTACAGCATCTGGTACCTGCCCCAGGGAGTTGAGTGGTCAGTATTGGGCCCTTAAGGGCCCCAGTGAGCCCACCCTTCCCTACCCCATAGGGCTCCACCACGGCCCCAGGAGACCCTTTGGGAGCCGGGGGCTCGGCCCCTGGGGAACTGGGTGCGGGGCCGGGGGCTCACCAGCGATACTGCTGAGCGTGCGTCAGGGCTGAATCCCGGAAATACAGCAACTCGAACTGGGGGGAAATGGGGGGTTAGCGATGCAAATGCAATCCCCCCAACAGGCCTGCAGCCCCCAGCCCCCCAGCTCCCTGCACCCGCCCGGGCCCCCCTCCCAGCCCCTGTTGCTCCAAGTGTGGAGAAATCCCTGTAATATTATCACTCTCATATAACTTTGTATTAAGATCTTATCCTTTTAGATATCTCTGTTAAGTGATCCTATAGAATCTCTGGAACATTTCTCCTAGAACTTTGTATTAAGATATATCGATCTTGTAAGAAAAAATGTCTTTTGAGCTCTCCCCTTTCCTTGAGTGCCCTGTTGAAATGAATGAGGTGTGAATGGAGAAGGAAAGGGGAGCACCTCCAGCAGCAGCTGCAAGGGTGGAGAGGGTCTGGGAGCCAGATCCAAGACAATACCTGTAAAGTGAGCTCATGAAGAAGACTGGACATACAGACCCCTTGGGAGTCCAGCAGCAAGTGCCTGCCCTTGGAAGAACTCTCTCTGAAGCAGCATTAAGAAAGGCGAGGTGATGACTAACGGGCTGCATGAGAGGGATAAATAGGAGGCATCTTGCAGAGGGACCCCGGGTTTTCGTCTTGTCAACATGGGAGCATCGATCCGGATCGGCAGAAGCCCGGCTCCACCCCTCCCCCATCTAACTCACGTGGCCAGTGCAGTTAGGGGGAGCAACTTTTGGTAACAACAAGACGGAGTGTGCTTGTGCGTATGTGTCGTATGAATATGATAAATATTGATTGATCTATGTATGTTCAATAAATGTGGCGTGTTGCCTTATCCCCCTGAAAAAGATCCCGGGGTGCTTCTTTTAAGCACAACATTTTGGTGGAGAATTGCGAAAGGGGGAAAGATACCACGAGCATTTATTGAGTAATGGAAATGTGTTGAGAAGTATGGAAAAGTGATCATAACCTTGAAAAGTATTAAAAAAATGATCGATCTTTAAGGTGTGCACACCTCAGTGGTAGTAGGCCGGGTAAAGAGAGGAGGAGAAGTAGCTTTCTCGCTCCCCCAGTCGTAGAGTGCCGGCATTAGAAAGAAGGGAGGAGAATTAAATTTCTCGCTCCAGGAAAAAGAGGTATTAGTAGATAAGAGTAAAAAGTATAAGCATTGCTATTTTAGTCCCAATAGGAGGTTGGGTATACTAGAAAATGTTTAAACGTAAGCAGTCTTTTAAGAAGGCTCCCAGAGAGGAGACTGAGAAATTGGCATTTGTAAAAGATGTTACCCCTTTTGAACAAATCTTGCAAAAATTCGGACATAGCCCTTGGTCTGATCAAGTGTTAGCTGATGGCCATACAATTTCAGACCTAGAAGACAAATTGGCTAACTACTTATGGATATATAAACCCTCAACTCCAATGAAAAAGGAAGCAGCTGCAGTTTGGCTTCTATGGAAAACCTGTAATGAGATGTTCCTCAAATTGACTGAATATAAGAATGCAAATATGAAACTGCAAAATGTAAAAGCCTCTGCTGCAGAAGTCGAGAGGTAGAAACGCATGCCCCTCAGTACCCAGACACAGCTAGAGTCCCTTAAGGATGAGTATTGAGAGTTAAAGCAACTCTCTGATTTTTCAGGAATATGTTTAAGAAAAAGGACCAGGAGGTGTGGGGCTTCGTGAACAAGGCCACCCTCCTTGCTAAACTGGTAATGGGACAAAGCCTGAGTCTGTGGAAAGGAGCCACTTTCCATTTCGTAAGAAATACAGGATCAGGCCCAGACAAGCAGGCAGGTAAAAGATAGATTGGAGGCCTTGTGGTAGAACTGAGAAAAAGCAGTAAGTGCAGGTACTGGAAATCTAAATCCTGAAAACAATACTTACAAGAGTAATATCTGAAACAAGGCCAGTTTTCATTAAGAGATAAGAAAGTGTTTTTAAAAAAAGAAAACCACAGAGAATTTAACTCTACAGAGAATGGAGGGAATTGAGCAGTTGTGAAAATGCTAAAATGGTGTAGGAAAAAATTGTGGTTTCTTTGCAGCCATTCTGAAGGAAAAATAGGCCCTTTTCCAAAAGAATGTCTGTAAATAATCCAGGCAAATTTGACTCAAATCCATACATTTGATTATAGATACTTCTAAAAGAACTTGAAGGGGGTTTCTATTGGAACTTAACTACCCCAATGAATAAAAGGGAATGTAATCGTTGTACAGCTATGTAGAAATAGTGTAAGAAAGGTTCAGAGAGAATGTATGTGTATCTGTGTGTAAATATATATATAGTGTAAATAAGTGAGGTTTTCAAGGTCCAGTAATCTTGTTTTGTAGGTTAGTGAACTGTTTTGTAGGCTTAAAACAAATTGGTTTGGTTTATTTTCAGTAAGACCATTTCAGTCCAAGTTGTTTAATGAAAGTACAGAAAAACTCTGTGAGCATAAAAGAAAGAGTTACACCCTATGCAAAATGTAATATGGCTAAGTAATGTTATAAACAAAGATTGCACATTTTCCTGTGACATGCCATGTATATTGTAGAAGGGTTAAAAACTGCAAACAAATCAAAATCCTGTGAAGGCTCCAGGAGCCACAACAGGTTGTACTTTCTAAACTGTAAATCTCTGGCAAAAGTTATTGTGTCCCTTTTTAAGACCAAGCTACAGAGAGCTTTGAATCTAAAAGCAAGCCAGAAAGTGTTCTGTGGTGCAAATGCCCTAGCTGGCAGCACAAAGAAGCTTTGCAGGTAATAGCTAAGTTTGATCAGCAAACTACCTGAGATCAGAAAGTTCAAATTGTAGCCCTCCAGAAAGAAAGATGGGAAAAAGGAGTCAAACCTAAAAATGAGAATCTAAAAATCTCAAGATCTAAAAACAAGCAAGAAAAAGGATTTATGTTTGCACAATGCTACGTGTGAAAACAGATTCAAAAGGGGGTCTGTATAAGCAAAGATTTAAAGATGCTATTAACAAACTGGTCTCAAAGATAAGTAGTCTAAAGGAATGCTTTTAGAAAAATGGTCATTGGAAACACAACTCACACTGAAAATCCTCCAGAATTACAGTAAAAATGCTTCTTGGCTATTCTCTATGCATAAACTTAACACAGCAGAAACTTGCTAACCTAGTCTGCTGTACAAGAAGAAAACTGAAGTACACCTCCTGAATCTGATGATTATACAATGGGGCAATTCACCCAAAAGAAGGGGTAGAAACCATTGAAACCTGTTTTGCCTACAAAACAAAAATATGTAACTATAGGAGTAATTGTAAGCAAAGAGAGGAATAAAAGCATATTTGTAAAAGAGAAAGTATGTAAATAATAATGTGCCACCCCCCAAAGGGGTAGAAGTATGTTCTTTTTTTTTAATCTTTCAGAAAATCAGGACAAGCTGGTACCAGCTCAACACCCTACAACACCATGGATGTATTGTTGCAACAAAGATTGTTTATGTTTTGTGTTTGTCTAATGTCTGTCTATCTTACTAGCTGGTATACTGTGTTAAAAATGATACTGCATTAGGCAGGAAAGGTTTACTAAGCATTATGCATTTTGAGTGTATTTACAGAAACCAGTATCTCAAAAGGGTAGACGCCAAGAAATTTGAATCTAGCTAATTGGAAAAAGTGGTAAAGGTTCATTTAAAAGAAAAACTATGCATGAAGCACAAGGTTTATCTATTGATAAAAAACTTGAAGGAATAAACAAAGCACGAGGTTAAATTACTAAATAAAAAGGATAGATATGTGAAAACATTGGGTCAAAAAAAAAAATCAGTGTTAATTGGAATGTTTAAATCAACTTTCAGCCTGTAAGGCCAGCTGAATGCACCTGGATGTTGCATACAATTGGAAGTTTAAGGCCATTGTAACCCCATCCCTGACTGTAAGGGCAGTACACTGCCAGTATTTCCCCTCTGACAATTATGTTATTGGTAGCAGGGAGTTTATGGGATCAATACGGGAGGCATTTCTTTAAACGCCCTGTGCAGCAATGTATATGATGTAACTACATTTTACACATAAGGGTTGGTCACTCACTTGGACTTCCATCTTATTGCAAAATATTGTTTATTAAAAGTGTTGTTGGATAAAGAGAATATTTGTTGAATTACAACCACAAGCTCAAATTGCGTCTCAGTATATTGCCATTAATTAGTTATATAAAGTGTGACCCACTCAAGAATTGTTCTTGAGGGGTCAAAAGGGGGACAATGTGGATAAATCCCTGTAATATTATCACTTCTCATATAACTTTGTATTAAGATCTTATCCTTTTAGATATCTCTGTTAAGTGATCCTATAGAATCTCTGGAACATTTCTCCTAGAACTTTGTATTAAGAGAAACTTTCCTTGTAAGAAAAAATGTCTTTTGAGCTCTCCCCTTTCCTTGAGTGCCCTGTTGAAATGAATGAGGTGTGAATGGAGACTGAAAGGGGAGCACCTCCAGCAGCAGTTGCAAGGGTGGAGAGGGTCTGGGAGCCAGATCCAAGACAATCCCTGTGCAGTGAGCTCATGAAGAAGACTGGACAGACAGACGCCTTGGGAGTCAAGCAGCAAGTGCCTGCCCTTGGAGGAACTCTCTGAAGCAGCATTAAGAAAGGCGAGGTGATGACTAATTGGCTGCATGAGAGGGATAAATAGGAGGCATCTTGCAGGGGACCCCGTCTTGTCAACATGGGAGCATCGATCCGGATCGGCAGAAGCCCGGCTCCACCCCTCCCCCATCTAACTCACGTGGCCAGTGCCGTTAGGGGGAGCAACTTTTGCTAACAACAAGATGGAGTGTGCGTGTGTGTGTGTGTGTGTGTGAGTGCATGAGTGTCATGTGTCATATGCATATGATAAATATTGATTGATCTATGTATGTTCAATAAATGCGGCGTGTTGCCTTATCCCCCTGAAAAAGATCCCGGGTGCTTCTTTTAAGCACAACACACGGCACCCCCCTTGGCTGGGGGCCAGGCGGTCCCCGCACAGTGCAGGATGCAGACAGCCCCAGGCTGGAGCTCCGGGGCGCCCCCAGCCCACCCTCCACGCATGGGGTGCGCCAGTGAGCAGACGGCACAGCTGGCCATGGCCGGAGCAGGGCGGGACATTCCCGCCGCCCAGGGCCAGGGGCGCTTGCGCGGGGCAGGGAAAGAGCCCGGAGGCGAGAGCTGAGGGCCAGGCTGCACCCCGGGGCCGCTCACAGGCGCCTTCTGCTGAGTCCCCGGGCAGCTTTGTGCTGCTGCGCCGGCGAGGCGGGCACTGGGGGTCACCGGGCAGGGCGGGGGAGCAGCCTGCGAGGGCTGGCGGGGCCGTGCCAGGGCCGGGGGGCTGCTCTGCCTGCCCCTCCCACACTCACCAGGCCCTGGTTGATGAAATACTCCGCGAAGTAGACGAGCGCCAAGGGCAGCAGGTACTTCAGGAGACCCTGTGGAGATGGGGTTGAGAGGCGGGGCGGCGCCCCGTCTGCTGCATGAGCACACCGACGCAGGGCGCCGGAACCCCCCGCCAGCGCCCCGCCCCGCCCCGGCAGAGCGGGGAACAGCGCGGCTGCCCCGGCCCCCCTCGCCCTTTCCCCAGCCCGGCAGAGCGCGAAACAGCGCCCTGCCCTCCCTGCCCCCACCCTTCCCCTGCCCCCTCACCCTTCCCGCCCCAGCAGAGTGCAAACAGCGCCCCTGCCCCGCCCTCCCCATCCTTCTCCTGCCCCCCCTCGCCCGCCTCCTCCCCCCCACTGGAAACAGCGCAGCTGCTCCTCTGCCAGGCCCTTCCCCGGCCCTTCCTGCCGCCCCATGTCAGGCCCTTCCTCCCGCCCCATGCCCATGCCAGGCCCTGCCCCCTCCCTTCCCCTGCTTTGCTCCCTGCCCTGCCCCCACCCGTGCCAGGCCCTGTCCCCCCATTTAACCTGCCCTGCCCCACACCAGGCCAGGCCCTGCCCCCGCCTGTGCCACCCGCCCTTCCCACCCCCTCTGCTCTGCCCCACACCCTTCTAGGCCTTGCCCCCACCCGCCAGGCCCTGCCCCTGTCCACCCCAGGCCCCGACCTCGCGCCCACAGCCCCCTACCTTCACAATTCGCCCCTTGTCCTGCAGTGTAAGCTCTGCGGCCCCGCCACCTGGGAGAGACACGTCAGCTCAGTCCCACAGCCCCCCAGAATCTCCCCACAGCCCCCACTCGCTTGGGCCGCTGGCCAGGAGAGAGCCAGGCGCTGCCCAGCTGGTTAGCGGCGCTCAGAGCCAGGCTATGGCTTCTCCTGGTGGTGCCCATCCGCCCATCCCTCGGTGCACAGAACAAAATGTAAGCCGCACGGTGGTGGAAAAGCTTCAAGGGAACACTGCCCATGCACAGCCCAACCCCCCCAGCCACTGCCCCCTTACCCGCCTTGGTGGGGCTCGCCCCCAGGAGGGGCTGCTGGGCGGCGGGCCGGGGCTCCTGCTGGGGGGCACAGGTCCTCCAGCTCCACTGCGGCACCGTGGGGGGCAGCACCAGCAGGAAGTAATAGCTGGGGGCAGACAAAGGTGGGGTAAGAATCCGGGGGGGTCTCCTAAAAAGCCCACCAGCATCCCCCCCACTACCCCCACAGCTGCTCACCCCTCGCTGCTACCCCCAGCCCCCCCCCTTGCTGGTGCCCCACAGCCCCTCCCCCGCACGCAGCTCCTCCCCTCTCTGCTAACCCCAAACCCGCCTCCTTGGCTTCCCACAGCCCCTCCCCGTCGCTCCCCACGCAGTTCCTCCCCTCGCTGCTACCCCAACCCCACCTCCCTCATTCACTCCCCCAAAGCCCCTCCCTTCACTGATCCCCTCCCCAGCTCCTCACCTGAGCAGCATGGCCAGGGGCACAGAGAGCATGAGCAGCAGGGTGTGCGGGGGGCTGAGCCCGGCCTGTGTCAGCCCCAGGTACGACAGCGCCCCCAGGAGCCCGGCGCCCCCGGTGCCCGACGACCAGTACGACACCACCTCACTGGGGGCAGACGAGAGTGGGGGTGGGCATGCCGCTGCCCTGCAGGGACCCCGCCCCCCACGACCCCCCAACCTCCCCACAGGGACCCTGTGACGTCGTGGGGATTTTGTCCACTCTTGTAGTCCTGTGCTCACTCTGGTGCTGCATTTGCCGGCTGGCTGGGGGGCGCGCGCGCATCCGACTGTCCTGTGCTGCTCTGCACTGACTGTGTGAGGGGCCCAGCAGGGCTCGGGTCTCTGGCGAGCACTCCTGGGGGAGGCACTAGGGGACTCTAGGGGCACTTGGGGATGGCCCAGGCCGGGCTGGCACCCGAGCTGGGGGGAGAACACTCGGCCCGGGAAGCTGAACAAAGCAGGAGGCAGGTGGCCTGGGGGCTGTGGGCAGTGGCTGGGGTTAGGGTTAGTTTTCAGCTGGCTGGGGGAGGAGGAGGCCGAGCTGGCCTGGGGGGCAGGAGCCCTGGCTCTGAGCCCCCGCCCTCCCCCCCCGTCCCCAGGCTGGGCTGGGCTGGCTGCTCCTGTCACAACAAGTCTGGGTTACACTGTGTCCCTGGGACCCAACAAACCTTCTCTTCTACCTGCCGCCTGAGAGTCCCACCTGGCTGCGGGTAGGGGGCAGGGCCCGGGGACCCCATACCCTGTGACACCCCTCACACAATCCTCCCAGGGGTTCCAGCTCTTGGCAGTCCCAATTATCTTCCACAGCCCCCTACACTCCCACCCCCTCCCTCTCCAGCCCAGTACCTGGGATAGAAGGCTGTGAGCGCCAGGAAACTGATCTCCCCCAGCCCAGAAGAGATGCTGGCCAGGACCACCCTTGGGGGAGACACACCACATTTACCCACAACGCACCTGTCCCTGCGCCGCCCGGGCCCGGGGCTCGCCCACAACGCACCTGTCCCTGCGCCGCCCGGGCCCGGGGCTCGCCCACAACGCACCTGTCCCTGCGCCGCCCGGGCCCGGGGCTCGCCCACAACGCACCTGTCCCTGCGCCGCCGGGCCCGGGCTCGCCACAACGCACCTGTCCCTGCGCCGCCCGGGCCCGGGGCTCGCCCACAACGCACCTGTCCCTGCGCCGCCCGGGCCCGGGGCTCGCCCACAATGCACCTGTCCCACCCTGACCCCTGCTCTGCTCACCCCCGATGCTCATGCCCACGGTGCTGGAGAAGGCGACCAGCAGGAAGCTGCCCCAGGCGCAGAGGATGCAGAAGGCCACCCGTAGGCTGGAGGGAGAGACGGGTCAGCAGGGGTCATGCCCACAGCCCACCGTGGGCACTGCCAGGCGCCCCATGGGCTGGGGGAGCCAGCCCCCCAACATCGCTGCCCCTCCTCCCCGCACACTCACCTGTAGGGCAGGCGCTGCATGTAGAAGGGGGCACTGACTTTGATGAGCAGGGTGGGCAGGATGTCAGCCAAGAGCACAGCCTGCAGGGGTAATGGCAGGGGTCACAGACAGGGCCAGGCCTCCCCCAAGCCCCGCCCTGGCCCCGCAGCACTCACCCCGGTGGAGGTGGGGTTACAGTCGTAACGGGAGGCGTTGGACGAGTTCCTGCCGGCAGGCGTCACTGGGGAGGCCTGGGAGCAGGACACACAGTTACTGGGGGCAGACGCTGCAGATTCCCCTCCCCGCACAGTCCTGGCACGAGGACCCCCCACCCAGGGTTGTTCCACACGATGGGTTCCTCCAAGGGGCCGTGCCAAAGCTGGGGCGTTCCACACCCCCCTTTCCCCACCCTGCCCCCCATGGCTGTTTTCACGGCTGGGTTCTCCCTGGCAGGCACGTTTGCACAAGGCTCTGCTCACAAGTGCTCGTGCGAGCCCAATGCACAGCCCTGGTGCCCTGCCCCCAAAGGCAGTCCTCCCGCCCCCACTAGCACGGCCCCACCTGGCTGGTCCCATTGGAGTCCAGCACCCCTTGCCGGCTCAGGATGTCATGGGCCGCGCTCAGCATGACCACGTAGGCAAAGTTATTGCAGAGCCCCAGCAGCCTGTGGGGAGAGGGGAAGCGGAGGTTAGAGCCAAGATGGCCGTGGGGGAGCAGGGGAGGGGCTGCAGGGACACCGAGGCGGGGCAGGGGCAGAAGCAGCGTGGAGAGGGCGAGAAATGCTGCGTGGGTTGGTGCCCAAGCAGTGAGCGGGGGGGCGGTGAGCATACGGTACAAGCGTGGCCACGTCTGTCCAGCATGAGAAGAGGGCAGGCCAAGGGAATGTATGTGCAAGGGCCCTCGTGCGAGACCGCTCACCAGAAACCGGAAGAGTTCCGCCAGCAGGCAGCACGGGTGGGGGGCAGCGGAGGTGGCTCCTCATCTGCAAGAGGAGAGAGCGAGTCAGGGGGCAGGCCCTGGGCTCCGGGGAGGGCAGGGGTGTGACAAAGAGAGGTTCTCCCAACCATGTTCCCAGGCAGCCTCAACGTTCGGCATGAATACCAGGCGTGCCTCAGTTTCTCCGCCATCTTAGAGAAGTACCTGGTGGTGGGCCGTGGGCTGCAGGCTGTGACGACGCGTTGGGGTCCCCTGACTCCTGCACCCCCGTAATGGCACGAACAGACTCCACCAGCCCGTAGAATGGAGGGAGTTTATTCCTTCTCCAGGATACAGCCCAGCACAGCACAGATGTCATCTGGTTACAGGGCAGGCCCCTAAATCCCAGCCCCTGGCTTAGGCTGGTTCCTCCATGATCCCAGACAGCAACTAAACTAACTCTCTTCCAGCCCTGCCCCAGCCCGGGCAGCATTCCCTTCCTTTGTCTCTCTCCTGGGGGTAGCTGGTCAGACAGGTTGAGAGACCCTCTTGCATAATGACTCATCCTTCTGGGCTGTGGTACCGATGGCAGCCATTGGGGATTACCACAGAGCCAGCATAGGAACCAGCCAGATACCCCCACTACGTCACAGTTCTCCCCTCCGAGAGCGAACTGAGCAGGGTCACTCCGCCGTGACCTAGGGAAGTTCGGGTCCTCTGCGTGGGAACCCGCCCTGGGGACATGGGTGCTCCTTGACTCGGGCCGGCCGTGGCAAGGCCCCACATGAATTGGCTTCCTCTGTCCACTCGCCGCATCGCTCCAGGGCGACTGGCACAGGCCTGTCCTCTGTGGTCGCACTCCACCCTTCCGCTGGCCTTGATCTCTGGCCAGGGTCTCGGGCCGGGCCATGAGCCCAGCGAGCCTCTCTGACAGCCAGGGCGGCTTCCACCCCGACGCCCATCCAGGGGTCTCTCCCAAAACTCTCTCTCCGCAAGCCCAGCGGCTCCTCTATAGAGGGTAGGCGCCCTGAGCAGCTTTCTCCCATCTTGGGCCTTCCCGCCTCTGGCAGGAGTCGCAGGCCCGGCAGTACGCTGCACGGCCGCAAATATCCCCGGCCAGTAGAAGTGTTGGAGCAGCCTCAGCCGGGTGCTCCGGATCCTCGGTGGCCCGCAAAGGGGACATTATGGGCCAAAAACAGCAGCTTGAGGTGATACTTTGGGGGACGACCAGCTGCCGCTGGACCCCATGCCCTCACCTTCCTGGGGGAAGCCATTCCCGAACAGGAATCCCCGCTCCCACAGGAATCTCTCCTGGCCTCCTCTCCCAGGGGCTGAGCTGCCCGGAGGCCAGCCTCGTCCTCAGCCTCTGCAAGGAGGGGTCTGCCTGCACCTCAGCCTGGAATTCAGCCGCTGGGGCAGGGATCGGGACCTGTTCCCCACCTTGCCTAGTTCCGGGTCCCCGCTGGCTGGACCCCGTGTCCACGGTGATGGGACCCTGGGGACCCTGCCAGGAGTCCTTCCTGATCCAGGTTGCCAGCCCTCGCTGGCTCTGGCGGGCGGTGACTAGAGCCCGCTGGGATTCCTGGGGCCACCTCTAGGTCATTCCCCATTAGCACCTCCGTGGGCAAGTGCGGGTGCACCCCACTTTCTTGAGACCTTCCTTGGCCCCCATTTCAGATGCACCCTGGCTACAGGCACCTTAAACGGGACCAGTCTATGCCCTTCAGGGTCAGCTGCGTGTGGGTAGTATCCGGTCTGGGGCCACTATGTCAGATCGGGCCAGCGCCACCTCCGCCCCGTGTCCCAGAAACCCGTCACCTTCCTACCATCCACCTCCAGGGGTATGAGGCACTCGCCCGCAGGGGCCGCCCTGCCCCACCCGGTACACGGAGAAATCCGCCTCCCGAGGGTCAGACCTCCCAGGGGTGCACTGAGCATCCTTCCCCACTCTGAGCTGAGGTTTGCCTGCCAGCCCCTGCCTCTGGGGCAGCCTGCCCTTCCTCCAGCCCCAGCCAGTTAACCCTGGAAAGTCCCAGGTCATGGGACCTGGTGCACTGAGCCCTCTTGTGGCCTTTTTGCCCACAGCGATGGCAAGTTAGGCTTTGGGCTGTCTCTGTCCAGGCCCTGGCTGGTTCTCTGGGGCACAGACGACCTGTTCCTTGGGCTCGCCTCGTAGTTGACTCCCTCCGTCGCTCAGCCGACATCCGGTCTCTGTGCGATTCCCTTTCTCTCCGGGACTCCCGTTCATGCCCGGACCGGCTCTCCGTGAACTCATCCGCCAGCCTCCCCGCTTCCTGGGGCTTCTCCGGACTTCGGTCTTTGAGCCACAGCCTCAGGCTGGGTGTGCACGCTTTATAGAACTGCTCCATCATGATCAGCTTGAGCAGTTCCTCTGCGGTCTGGGCTCCAACTCCAGACACCCACTTGCGGCAGTATTGCGCCAGGCGGGAGGCCAGGTCCACATAGGTCTCCCGTGGCTCCCTCTGCACGCCCCGGAACTTCTTCCTGTACATCTCGGGGGTCAGCCCAAACTTGTGCAGCAGGGCCTCCTTGACTCGGTTGTAATCCCCTGGCTGTAGGTCTTCCAGCTGATTGAGCACCCCGGTGGCCTCCTGGTTCAGTGCGGGGATGAGCTCCTGCAGCCAGTCAGCTGGGGGGACCCGTTGCAGTCCACAGGCCCTCTCAAAGGAGCTGAGGAACCCGTCTATGTCGCCCATGTCCTTCAATTGGGCCACCACGAGCTTCTCCAAGCATCTGGCCACCCCGGGCCTTTGGGGCTCATCTGCACTCGGCGCAGCTGGGGCCCTGCCGCTTCTCCGCTCTGCCATGGCCAGCTCATGCTGTCGCTGCTCTCACGGTCCTGGACTTCCAATTCCTTCATCTGCAGCTGGATTTAGCCGCCGCAGCTCCGAGGGGTTGGACCCTCGGGCGGACTACGGCTTGCAGTGCTCCCTGGGAGGCAGTCCGGCCTCTTCGGCGGCCTCCAGCGCCCGCCTCTCCGAGCCTGACACGCTCCCAGTGGGGTCTGGCTGCTCTCACGGGACAGGATCCCAGCCCTGTGGCTGGGCATTCTCTTCCAGCTGGGCAATCAGCTGGGCCTTGCTGCGCTCCGCACAGGCAAGCCCTCTCTCTGCACAGCTTCACCAGCTCTGCCTTCAGGAGTTGGGTATAGGCCATCTCCCGCTGGTCCTCGGTGCAGACTCACCAGTCTAGTGCTGCTGCGCCCACGATTCTCAGGAACCGTCGCTCTGTTTCCAGCACGCCTGGTTCCATGGCTCTTGCTTCTACTGCGCCTTGTCGCCGCCGCTGGATGCTCCATCCACGGGTGCAGTGCATCCCACTTCTGACACCAGTGTGACGACGCGCTGGGGTCCCCTGACTCCTGCACCCGCAATGGCACCTAACAGACTCCACCAGCCCGTAGAATGGAGGGAGTTTATTCCTTCTCCAGGATACAGCCCAGCACAGCACAGATGTCATCTGGTTACAGGGCAGGCCTAGGATGCCTCAGCCCCCCTTGAGATGGGGGAGACTGGGCCCTAAATCCCAGCCCCTGGCTTAGGCTGGTTCCTCCATGATCCCAGACAGCAACTAAACTAACTCTCTTCCAGCCCTGCCCCCAGCCCGGGCAGCATTCCCCCTTCCTTTGTCTCTCTCCCTGGGGGGTAGCTGGTCAGACAGGTTGAGAGACCCTCTTTGCATAATGACTCATCCTTCTGGGCTGTGGTACCGATGGCAGCCATTGGGGATTACCACAGAGCCAGCATAGGAACTAGCCAGATACCCCCACTACGTCACACAGGCGTGGCTGCGACTGGCCAACACTGAAGCCCGGCAAAGAGTGCGCGGGGCCCACCCTGTGCTGGAACCAGGCAGGGGTGGGACCAGGGGACCTATTGGCTCCAGGCATGGCCGGGGATGACTGAGGCTGGGCTGCTGGAAACAGTCTCCTGGTGAGGGGGGCAGGGCTCCGGCTCTTGGCTCTCTGCCCCCCAGGGCACACTTGGCTGCAAGTTGCTGCTCCCGGTGCCAACGAGCTCGGCTCTGCTCGGGGATCCCACCAATAACCCGTCAGTGCCATGGGCTGGCTGGGGTCCCGGCTGGGTGCAGCCAGGGGGCTGCCCGGGTCCTGCCTGGGGGCGCTCGCTGCAAGTGACGGGGGCAGAGGCTGCGGCGTCAGACCCAGGCAGGCCGGGGCCGGGCCAGTGCCCTGTGGGGAGCCCCCTGAGTCCGGGCTGGGTCCGTGCAGAGCAGCCCAGCGCGCCGGCCGGTCTGGGGCTTGCGGGGAGACTCACCTTCCGAGTCAGACAGATGCTGCCAGCCCCCCGTGTGGTCTCCTGCCTCCATGGCAACGGGGGGGGGGGGCTCACGGCTCAGACATCGGGGGCCCCATCCTGCAATGGGGGCAACGCCTGAAAGATCCCCAGAGTCATCCTGACCCGACCTGACCCCTCCAGCCCCCGCTCACACCCCCAGACCCAGACCCAGACCCAGACCCAGACACAGGCCCCGCCCCCAGACCCAGACCCAGACCCAGACTCAGGCCCCGCCCCAGACCCAGACCCAGACCCAGACCCAGACCCAGACCCAGACCCAAAACCCTGCCCCGCCCCCAGACCCAGACCCAAAACCCCGCCCCCAGACCCAGACCCCCAGCCCAGCCCAGCCCCGCCCCCAGGCCCCGGCCCCGGCCCCGGCCCCGCGCAGCACCTGTTCCTTTCACGGGCTCCGGACCCCGCCAGCACTGACCCGAGGCAGCGGCTGGGAGCCGAGTCATATGACCCGAGTGAAGTCACGTGACCGCACTTCCTGTTTCCCGGGCCCGCCCGGCCCGCCAGTCCCCATCATGGCCGCCGCCAGCCTCGCTCGCCTGCGCCAACGGGCGCCCTTGCCAGTAGCAGCCATGGCGCCCCGCCCCCACAGTGCGCCGCCGTTGCCATGACTACCCCGCAGCCCGGCACTGCCCGCTGGGCCCGGCCTGCGCAGCTACTGGGGGTCCCCCGGGGGGGCAGTGTGTGGGGCTGGGGGGCTGCTACTGGGGGCTCACAGGTCCAGCCCGCGCTCAGCCCACCGGCCCCGCGGACCCCCCCCAGCGCCACGGCCCTTCCCACGTACCTCCACCGCCACGGCCCTTCCCACGGACCCCAGCTCCACGGCCCTTCCCACGGACCCCCCAGCGCCACGGCCCTTCCCACGTACCCCCTCCAGCGCCACGGCCCTTCCCACGGACCCCTCCCCAGCGCCACGGCCCTTCCCACGGACCCCAGCGCCACGGCCTTCCCACGACCCCAGCTCCACGGCCCTTCCCACGGACCTCCCAGCGCCACGGCCCTTCCCACGGACCCCTCCCCAGCGCCACGGCCCTTCCCACGGACCCCAGCGCCACGGCCCTTCCCACGGACCCCCTCCACCGCCACGGCCCTTCCCACGGACCCCAGCCCACGGCCCTTCCCACGGACCCCTCCACCGCCACGGCCCTTCCCACGACCCCCAGCTCCACGGCCCTTCCCACGTACCTCCCTGCAGCGCCACGGCCCTTCCCGCATACCCCCCCTCCACCGCCACGGCCCTTCCCACGGACCCCCGCACCAGCGCCACGGCCCTTCCCACGGACTCCCAGCGCCACGGCCTTCCCACGGACCTCCCCAGCTCCACGGCCCTTCCCACGGACTCCCCAGCGCCACGGCCCTTCCCACGGACTCCCAGCTCCACGGCCCTTCCCACGGACCTCCAGCGCCACGGCCCTTCCCACGGACCTCCCCAGCGCCACGGCCCTTCCCACGGACCCCCAGCGCCACGGCCTTCCCACGGACCCCCTCCCAGCGCCACGGCCCTTCCCACGACCCCAGCGCCACGGCCCTTCCCACGGACCCCAGCTCCACGGCCCTTCCCACGACTCCCAGCGCCACGGCCCTTCCCACGGACCCCCTCCAGCGCCACGGCCCTTCCCACGACCCCCCAGCTCCACGGCCTTCCCACGGACCCCAGCGCCCAGCCCTTCCAGCCCCAGCTCCACGGCCCTTCCCGGGCCCCCTCCCAGCGCCACGGCCCTTCCCACAGACCCTCCCCAGCGCCCACGGCCCCTTCCACAGACCCCAGCGCCAGCCTTCCACAGACCCCCTCCCCAGCGCCACAGCCCTTCCAGACCCCCGCGCCACAGCCCGGCCCTTCCGGGCCAGCGCCAGCCCTTCCGGGCCCCCCCAGCGCCACGGCCCTTCCCACGGACCCCAAGCTCCGCCAGCCCTTCCCCCTCCAGCGCCAGCCCTTCCCAGACCCCAGCGCCCGGCCCTTCAGCCCCCAGCGCCACAGCCCTTCCCAGACCCCCCCCAGCGCCAGCTGGCCCTTCCCGGACCCCCTCCAGCGCCAGCGCCCTTCCCGGACCCCCAGCGCCACGGCCCCTTGGCCCCCAAGCTCCACGGCTTCCCAGACCCCCTCCAGCGCCCGGCCTTCACGGACCCCTCCCCAGCGCCCACGGCCCTTCCCAGACCCCAGCGCCCGCTGGCCTTCCGGACCCCCTCCCAGCGCCCGGCCCTTCCCAGACCCCCAGCGCACGGCCCTTCCAGAACCCCCCCAGCTCCACGGCCCTTCCAGACCCCAGCGCCACGGCCCTTCCACAGACCCCCTCCAGCGCCACGGCCCTTCCACACCCCAGCTCCAGCGGCCCTTCCGGACCCCCCCCAGCGCCACGGCCCTTCCCACAGACCCCCCAGCGCCACGGCCCTTCCACAGACACCCCCAGCGCCACGGCCCTTCCCAGACCCCCAGCGCCACGGCCCTTCCGGACCCCCCCTCCAGCGCCACGCGCCCTTCCCAGACCCCAGCTCCAGCCCTTCAACATACCTCCTCACAGCGCCACGGCCCCCCCTCCACACACGGCCCTTCCCACGGACCCCCGCACCAGCGCCACGGCCCTTCCCACATACCTCCCTGCAGCGCCATGGCCCTTCCCGCGGACCCCCTCCAGCGCCACGGCCCTTCCCACAGACCCCGCCTCCAGCGCCACGGCCCTTCCCACGGACCCCCCCTCCAGCGCCACGGCTGTTCCCGCTGACCCCCCTCCACCGCCACGGCCCTTCCTGGGGAGTCCCCTCCAGTCCAGCGGCGACCCTCAGGGGGTTCCACTTTCTCCTGTGGGGTCACCTGTCCACCTTTGGGATAGCACCTCTTGGGGCCTTTAGCCTGTCTCTGCCATCAGCAGGGGTCCCCTCCCCCTGGAGCCCCGGGGTCTCCACTCCCTGCGGGGATTGTGTGGGGAGGGGGACAGGGAAATCCAGGTTGGGGGAGGAAGGCAGTGGAAACAGGGCAAGGGCAGGGTGGTGGGGGATGCCCGAGGGGGACGGGGAGCCCTTGTTTTTCATTTTGTCTCTTGTCTTGGCCACAAAGCCACAGTTTCCTCTAGCTACATCCCTGTCCCCCCGCCCCCGCTCTTGCAACAGGGCCTGACTCTGCAGGGGGCAGGGTGTGCAGTGCAGATGGGGGCAGGGAGCCGGGGTGCAAACAGGTAGGGGGAGACACACAGTGCCGAGGGGAGTAGACCACACAGGGAGCTGGGGGGCAGGGCGTGGGGGAGCAGAACACACAGGGAGCTGAGGGGAGCCGGGGCAGGGCGTGGGGAGCAGAGCGCACAGGAGCTGGGAGGGGAGCCGGGGGCAGGACGTGGGAGCAGAGTGCACAGGAAGCTGAGGGGAGCCAGGGGGCAGGGCGTGGGGGAGCAGAGCGCACAAGGAGCTGGGGGGAGCTGGGGGCAGGGCGTGGGGAGGGGGCAAGCGCGCAGGGAGGTAACCACAGTTTTCTGTCCTAGTACATCACTTCCTTCCCTAGCCACAGGGAAGCTGCAGCTGTCCCCCAGCTCTGTGGGCCCCATGGAGCTGCTGCAGCGACACCTGCCTGGGCTGCATCGTGCCCTGCGGGGGGCTCTGGTGAGGGCCCACGGCGCCGGGGCTTTGGGGTGGGGGTTGCCAGGGGTTGGGCGTGCTCGGACCAGATGAACTGGGAGCTCTGAACAGACAGGAGGGATGGGGACAGTGGGGGCAGGTTGGGGCACAGGTGGGGAAAGGAGGCCAGAGAGGGTGCAGGGGGGCACAAGGACCGGAGGGGCACAGGGGCCGGAGGGGCACCGGGCTGGAGGAGGTATGGGGGGCACAGAGGCCGGAGGGGCATGGGGGCCAGAGGGGGCCGGAGGGGATACAGGGGCCAGAGAGGGCCGGAGGGGGCACGGGGCTGGAGGGGCACGGGGCCGGAGGGGAGCATGGGGGGGGCACAGAGGCCAGAGGGGGCACAGGGGCTGGAGGGGGCCAGAGGGGCATGGGGGCCAGAGGGAGCATGGGGGCACAGAGGCTGAAGGGGGCACGGGGGCTGGAGGGGGCCAGAGGGGGCACAGGGGCCGGAGGGGGCATGGGAGCGCTCTCTAGGGCTGATCTGCGAACGAAGGCCAGCCCCACTCAGCCTCGGGCCTTCCCCCAGGATTACGTGCGTGGCGTCTCGGCGTACCTCTTCGGGGATCAGGCGCACCCGGGCGCAGCCGATCATGGGGGAAGCAGGGAGAGGGGCCCCCCTGACCAGCTCCAGGGGGTGCCCACAGGCCGCTGTGGGGGAGGAGGCCCCGAGCACCATGGGTAAGGAAAGGATGGAGATGGGGGCTGGGCACATGGGGGCCCTTGCCAGGCACTGGGATGGGGTGGGCTGCTCTGCACTGACCCAGCCTGGACTTGGGGCTCCCCACAGGCACCGTCCTGGCCCCAGCCTGCCTGGGTCTGACGCCGCTGCCCCCGTCCCCTGCAGCGAGCGCCCCTGGGCGGGACCCGGGTGTGACGGCGCGTCGGGTTCCCCGACCCTGCACCCCCGGAGCAGCCAGAACAGTCTCCCCCAGCCAGCAGAGCACATAGGGGTTCAGTGACTGTCCAGAACAGCCCAGCACAGACGTGGTGCGGCAATAGGAGGGGCTAGGACGCCCCAGACCCCTTAAGGCGGGTGCCTGAGGCCCTGGTCTCCAAGCCCCCAGGCGTCTCCATCATGGTCCCAGCCCCAGACTCACTCTTCCTCCCCCCACAGCCTTCCTTTGTTCCCACCTCCTTCCCCCCCAGTCAGAACCGGTCAGGGCAGTGTCTGGCCCCCCTGCTGGGCCGTGCTCACAGACAGGGCCAGTAGGGGACAGCCCAAGCCTAGCGACCAGCAAGATGTCCCCCTACATCATACTGGGCAGCCCCCGGCCGCAGCCAGCCGGGACCCCAGCCAGCCCGTGGCACTGACGGGTTATTGGTGGGATCCCTGCGCAGAGCCGAGCGCCTTGGCACTGGGAGCAGCAACTTGCAGCCAAGTGCACCCTGGGGGTCCAGGGCCTTGGGCTGCCTCCCATCCCAGCCCCTGCGAGGAGCCTGCTGGTTCCAGCTGGTTCCAGCTGCCTGGCCCCAGAGCCCCTGTTCGCCTCCTCGCCCCAGAGCCCCTGTTCTCCTCCTCGCCCCAGAGCCCTGCCTGGCCCCAGAGCCCCTGTTCTCCTCCTTCATTTCTTTTCTGGGCCCGCAGTACTCCTGCTTTGCACTGACCCCTGCCTGACGCTGGGACGTGGCCTGGGGGTGGGGTTGGGGGGGTTATACAGGGACCCCTGCCTGGCACTGGGACGCGGCCTCGGGGTGGGGGTGGGGGGTTATACGGGGACCCCTGCCTGGCACTGGGACACGGCCTGGGGTGGGGTGGGGTTATGGGGACCCGGCCTGGCGCTGGGACGTGGCCTGGGGTGGGGTGGGGGTTAGGGACCCGGCCTGGCACTGGGATGCGGCCTGGGGTGGGGGTTATACTGGGACCCTGCCTGGCACTGGGACGTGGCCTGGGGTGGGGTGGGGTTATACGGGGACCCTGCCTGGAGCTGGAACGTGGCCTGGGGGTGGGGGTGGGGGGTTATACGGGACCCCTGCCTGGCACTGGGACGCAGCCTGGGGTTGGGGGGTTATACGAGGACCCCGGCCTGGCACTGGGACGTGGCCTGGGGTTGGGGGTGGGGGGTTATACGGGGACCCCTGCCTGGCGCTGGGACGTGGCCTGGGGGTGGGGGTGGGGGGTTATATGGGTACCCCTGCCTGGTGCTGGGACGCGACCTGGGGCCGGGGGTCCCACAGGAACCCCACACCCAGCGCTGGGCAGGCAGCGGGGATCCAACAGGGCAGGCCTCACCCCCTTTGTGCCCGGCAGGATGGAGATGACGCCGGGGCCGCACAACGCTGGATGCCCGGCTCTGCAGGTATGTTGGGGGCAGCTGCTCGGGGCACTTCCCCATTGGGCTTGGCCCCCTCACTGCCTTCTGTCCCTGCAGGTGCCCCCCCATGCTGAGGATCCCACCTCCCAGGAGGGCGGCACGTTGTTGAGGGAGTCTGTGTCGGACCCGCACGTCCCCCACCCCCTCTGGCCATGTGAGTGGGGGGCTGGGAGGGTCTGCGGGGGCGATGGGGGGAGCTGTGAGGCAGAGAAGGCATTTCACCTGCCCCCCTTCTCTCCCCACAGGGCCAGGGGCTGTGAACCTGGAGCCTAGATCTGTGGAGCTGACAGTGCCGGGGGCACGGGCACCCCCCCCCAGTCCCTCCCACCACCGGGAGCCCAGCCCCCCAGCCCAACCTCCCGCCAGCATGGATGGAGAGCAGGAGGAGGGGCAGATTGATGGGAGCAGCATCTGTCTGGGGGCCCAATTGAAGCAAGTGGAGGGGCTCAAGCAGGAGGGGACCCAGGGAGAGAGGGGCAGCAGCCCACAGCTGGGGCCTCACAAAGAGGAGGAGGAGGAATGGGACAGGGCTGTGGGATCCAGATGTGGTAGCGCCAGGAATGGGGAAGAGGACAGCAGCAGTCCCCCACTAGGGACCCCCATAGTGGAATATGAGGGGACTAGGGAGAAATACTGGCAGGGGGGCAGTGTTGGGCTGGGAGAGAGACACCAGCAGGGGGGCAGCATGGGGCTGGGTGAGAGAGACCAGCAGGGGGGCAGCGTTGGGCTGGGGGGGAGAGACCAGCAGGGGGGCAGCGTTGGGCTTGAGGGGCTGGCTGAAGAGGAAGAGGAAGGGGGCAGGGAGAGAGTAGTTAGGGGGAGCAGCCACCAGCCCAGGACACAGACAGAGGAGAGCGAGGGGGACACCCAGGTGGGCAGCAGCTGGCAGGGAGCCCAGGGAGAGAGGGGCAGCAGCCCACAGCTGGGACCTCACAAAGAGGAGGAGGAGGAATGGGACAGGGCTGTGGGATTCAGACTGGGCAGCACCAGGGATGGGGAAGAGGAGAGCAGCAGTCCCCCACTAGGGACCCCAATGGTGGAGTATGAGGGGACCAAGCAGAGAGACTGGCAGTGGGGCAGCGTTGAGCTAGGGGAGGGAGACCGGCAGAGGGCCAGTGTTGGGCTGGGAGAGAAAGACCAGCAAGGGGCCGGTGTCAGGCTGGGGAAGAGAGACCAGAAGGGGGGCAGCGTTGAGCTAGGGGAGAGAGACCAGCAGGGGGGCAGCGTTGAGCTGGGGAGAGACCAGCAGGGGCAGCGTTGAGCTGGGGGAGAGAGACCAGCGGGGGGCCAGTGCTGGGCTGGGGGAGAGAGACCAGCAGGGGGGCAGCGTTGAGCTGGGGAGAGAGACCAGCAGGGAGGCAGCGTTGAGCTGGGGGAGAGAGACCAGCAGGGAGGCAGCGTTGAGCTAGGGAGAGAGACCAGCAGGGGAGCAGCGTTGAGCTAGGGAGAGAGACCAGCAGGAGGCAGCGTTGAGCTAGGAGAGAGACCAGCAGGAGGAGCGTTGAGCTAGGGGAGAGACCAGCAGGGGGCAGCGTTGAGCTGGGGAGAGAGACCAGCAGGGAGGAGCGTTGAGCTAGGGGAGAGAGACCAGCAGGAGCAGCGTTGAGCTAGGGAGAGAGAGACCAGCAGGGGGCAGCGTTGAGCTAGGGGAGAGAGACCAGCAGGAGGCAGCGTTGAGCTAGGGGAGAGAGACCAGCAGGGGGCAGCGTTGAGCTAGGGGAGAGACCAGCAGGGAGGCAGCGTTGAGCTAGGGGAGAGAGACCAGCAGGGGGCAGCGTTGAGCTAGGGGAGAGAGACCAGCAGGGGGCAGCGTTGAGCTAGGAGAGAGACCAGCAGGAGGCAGCGTTGAGCTAGGGGAGAGAGACCAGCAGGGGCAGCGTTGGTTTGGGGGAGAGAGACCAGCAGGGGGGCAGCGTTGAGCTGGGGAGAGAGACCAGCAGGGAGGAGCGTTGAGCTAGGGAGAGAGACCAGCAGGGAGGCAGCGTTGAGCTAGGGGAGAGACCAGCAGGAGGCAGCGTTGAGCTAGGGGAGAGACCAGCAGGGGAGCAGCGTTGAGCTAGGGGAGAGAGACCAGCAGGGAGGGAGCGTTGAGCTAGGGGAGAGAGACCAGCAGGGAGGCAGCGTTGAGCTAGGGGAGAGAGACCAGCAGGGAGGCAGCGTTGAGCTAGGGGAGAGAGACCAGCAGGGGGCCAGCGTTGAGCTAGGGAGAGAGACCAGCAGGGGCAGCGTTGAGCTAGGGGAGAGAGACCAGCAGGGGGCAGCGTTGAGCTAGGGGAGAGAGACCAGCAGGGGCCAGCGTTGAGCTAGGGGAGAGAGACCAGCAGGGAGGGAGCGTTGAGCTAGGGGAGAGAGACCAGCAGGGGAGCAGCGTTGAGCTAGGGGAGAGAGACCAGCAGGGGGGCAGCGTTGAGCTAGGGGAGAGAGACCAGCAGGGGAGCAGCGTTGAGCTAGGGGAGAGAGACCAGCAGGGGCAGCGTTGAGCTAGGGGAGAGAGACCAGCAGGGAGCAGCGTTGAGCTAGGGAGAGAGACCAGCAGGGGAGCAGCGTTGAGCTGGGGGAGAGAGACCAGCAGGGGGCAGCGTTGAGCTGGGGGAGAGAGACCAGCAGGGAGGCAGCGTTGAGCTAGGGGAGAGAGACCAGCAGGGAGGCAGCGTTGAGCTAGGGGAGAGAGACCAGCAGGGGGGCAGCGTTGGTTTGGGGAGAGAGACCAGCAGGGGGGCAGCGTTGAGCTGGGGAGAGAGACCAGCAGGGAGGGAGCGTTGAGCTAGGGGAGAGAGACCAGCAGGGAGGCAGCGTTGAGCTAGGGGAGAGAGACCAGCAGGAGGCAGCGTTGAGCTAGGAGAGAGACCAGCAGGGGCAGCGTTGAGCTAGGAGAGAGACCAGCAGGGGGCAGCGTTGAGCTAGGGGAGAGAGACCAGCAGGGGGCAGCGTTGAGCTAGGGAGAGAGACCAGCAGGGGAGCAGCGTTGAGCTAGGGGAGAGAGACCAGCAGGGGAGCAGCGTTGAGCTGGGGAGAGAGAGACCAGCAGGGGCCAATGTTGGGTTGGGGAGAGAGACCTCAGGGGGCAGCGTTGAGCTGGGAGAGAGACCAGCAGGGGGCAGCGTTGAGCTGGGGAGAGACCAGCAGGGAGGCAGCGTGAGCTAGGGGAGAGAGACCAGCAGGGGCAGCATTGAGCTGGGGAGAGAGACCAGCAGGGAGGCAGCGTTGAGCTAGGGGAGAGAGACCAGCAGGGGGCAGCGCTGAGCTGGGGAGAGAGACCTCAGGGGGCAGCGTTGAGCTAGGGGAGAGAGACCAGCAGGGGGCCAATGTTGGGTTGGGGGAGAGAGACCCTCAGGGGCAGTGTTGAGCTGGGGAGAGAGACCAGCAGGGGCCAATGTTGGGTTGGGAGAGAGACCCTCAGGGGGCAGCATTGAGCTGGGGAGAGAGACCAGCAGGGGAGTGTTGGGTTGGGGGAGAGAGACCCTCAGGGGCAGCGTTGAGCTGGGGAGAGAGACCAGCAGGGGGAGTGTTGAGCTGGGGAGAGAGACCAGCAGGGGCAGCGTTGAGCTGGGGAGAAAGACCAGCAGGGGGCAGCGTTGAGCTGGGGAGAGAGACCAGCAGGGGCAGCGTTGAGCTGGGGGAGAGAGACCAGCGAAGGGCCAGTGCTGGGCTGGGGGAGAGAGACCAGCAGGGGGGCAGCGTTGAGCTGGGGGAGAAAGACCAGCAGGGGGCAGCGTTGAGCTGGGGGAGAGAGACCAGCAGGGATGGAGTGTTGAGCTGGGGGAGAAAGACCAGCAGGAGGGGAGCGTTGAGCTGGGAGAGAGACCAGCAGGGGCAGCGTTGAGCTAGGGAGAGAGACCAGCAGGGGGCAGCGTTGAGCTGGGGAGAGAGACCAGCAGGGGGAATGTTGGGTTGGGGGAGAGAGACCCTCAGGGGGGCAGCGTTGAGCTGGGGGAGAGAGACCAGCAGGGGAGTGTTGAGCTGGGGAGAGAGACCAGCAGGGGCAGCATTGGGTTGGGGAGAAAGACCAGCAGGGGAGCGTTGAGCTGGAGGAGAGAGACCAGCAGGGGGCAGCGTTGAGCTGGGGGAGAGAGACCAGCAGGGGGCAGTGTTGAGCTGGGGAGAGAGACCAGCAGGGGGCAGCGTTGGGTTGGGGAGAGAGACCAGCAGGGGCAGCGTTGGGTTGGGGAGAGAGACCAGCAGGGGGCAGCGTTGGGTTGGGGGAGAGAGACCAGCAGGGGCCAATGTTGGGCTGGGGATGGGGAGTGTCAGGGGACGACGTCTGGGCAGGGGAACTCAGGGAGGAAGGAAAGGGGGTGGGGTACCTGTGTGGAGGTGGCAGGGGAGCCTATGGGAGTCAGGGGTAAGGGGGAGAGGGAGGCTGGGGGGGGCATCCTCCAGCTGCCAACCCAGGAATGGGAGGAGGGGGGGCTCAGGACCTCTGGAGGGGCCTGCAGAAATGAGGGGGACCCCAAGGGAGGCTCCATGGAGCGCAGGGGATCTGGAGGGACCCAGGGAGGGCGGGAAGGAGGGCATGGCCGGCGCCGCTCCCAGGAAGAGGTCTGGGGGGAGCGGAGTGCGGGTAGTAGCTGCCATGGGGCCCCAGGGGAGGGCTCAGAGGGCCACCTCCCCTTCTGCCCTGCCCCCCAGCTCGACCACCCTGACACGGCACAGCCCCCCCTCCCAGAGCCAGGACAGGTGAGTGCAGTGGGGGCAATGGGGGGCTGGCAGTGGGGGGTTAGCAGCCTGAGGCATCAGGCCCTGGGCGGGGGTGGGATAAAGGGACAGAGGGGATCTCAGGGTGGAGGAGGGGTCCTGGGGCCAGCAAGGGTCATTGTGGGGCTGGCAGGGAGGGGCAGAACCCTCCTCACATTTCCCCCCCCCAGGGCTGCCCCCTGGATGTGAGTGCCCAGAAGAGCCGGGTGCTGCTGCGGAGGAAGGGGTCAGCACGCAGGGCCCCGAGCCTCCGGGCCCCACCTGAGATCCCACCCGCCCCCGAAACCGGCACCCAAAGGGGCTCCGTGCCCCCCAAGTCCCCCCAGCCCCAGACGCCAAGGAGGCAGCTGCCACAGCATGCTGGGTAAGCACAGGCTGGGGGGCGGGACCCGGACTCCTGGGTTCTCCCAGCTGGGGGAGGGGAGCAGAGCCGTGGGTCAATACGGGGGGCGGGGTAAGAGCCCGGGGGCAGGACTAGGAGCAGGACTCCTGGGTTCTCCCAGGGGGGAGAGGGGAGCAGAGCCGTGGGTCAACATGGGGCGGGGCTAGGAGCCCGGGGCGGGGCTAGGAGCAGGACTCCTGGGTTCTCCCAGCTGGAGGGGGGGAGGAAAGCAGAGCCGAGCCGAGCCATGGGTCAGTGCGGGGGGGCGGGGCTAGGAGAAGGGCTCACCCCTGCCGCTCTCTCTCTCTGCCCCACAGCTTCAGCCTGGCCCACCCCCACATGCTAGCAGAGCTGAAG
Source organism: Rafetus swinhoei (assembly GCA_019425775.1). Taxonomy (NCBI): domain Eukaryota; kingdom Metazoa; phylum Chordata; order Testudines; family Trionychidae; genus Rafetus; species Rafetus swinhoei. The sequence continues at coordinate 609,026 of CM033446.1, forward strand.
TCGCGGCTGCGCAAGCCCCCGCCCCAGTGACCCTTGGGGAACCGGGTGGGGCAGGCAGACTCCAGCCAGGACAGACCCCTTGCCCCGTCAGGGCCCAGGGGTCCGGCCACCACCCTGAGGTGTGCTGGGGAGCGCCAATGCAGAGAACCGGTGTGAAATGAGTGTGGGGGTGGGGTGGCGCATGGCCTCAGGGTTACTGTAGGGCCTACTGAGTAAGTGATGTGTGTGTACATACAGGATTTCTGTAGGGCCTACCAAAACCATGTCTGGGGAAAGAGGGTGTGTGGGGGAAGGGAAGTTCTGGGAAAGAAGAAACTCTTGTCAGCCTATGAATTCCTGTAGGACCTACCAAATTAGCCCTAGTGGTTCTGTTTACTTTGTGCCGGGTTCCCAGAAACCTCAGGGCTGAATCAACTAGAAAGTGGGAGCGGAAAAGAGAAGCCAGAATCCAGAGGTGAAGGGGGCAGAGAACCCGGGCGTGCGGGCTCCTGCCCTGCCCGGCTCCACCCACTAGCCCCCACTGCCCTGCCCGAGCCGGGCAGAGAACCCGGGCGTGCGGGCTCCTGCCCTGCCCGGCTCCACCCACTAGCCCCCACTGCCCTGCCCGAGCCGGGCAGAGAGCCCCATGAAAAAAAGACACTTACTATCAGTCCCACTTTATACAAAAAATAAATAAACTCCCATTTCTTGGCAATAAATAGCAACAATAAATAGAGAAGTCGAGGGCTATAAATTAACATGAACCGCTGGAGCCCGGACGCCCGGGGCCTCCCTGGGCCGGGGGGCGCGCGAGCCCGGACGCCCGGCTCCGGGGGCGGCAGCAGCAGGAGCCGGGGCTAGTGTTGTGGGGCGGGGCTCAGCGCGGGGTCCCCAGGCGCAGCAGCGTGAAGTCGCGGACGAGGCGGCCCAGGACGCTCTCCATGGCGCGCAGCAGCAGGTACGCCTCCTGCAGGCGGCTCCACTCGCTGGCGCTCTGCGGGGCGCGGGGCGGCGCGGGGGGCGGGGCGGGCGGGCCAGAGCCCCGCAGCTGGGGAGAGAGGGGGGCAAGAGTGAGACAGAGCCCCAGAGGTGCCAACCCCCCCGCGGGCACCAGGCCCAGGGCCGCCAGCCGCCCCCCGCAAGGGCCACTTCGGGGACCAGGGCCCCCGGCAACGCCCCGGCGCTCACCTGGTAATCGATGTGATGGGCCAGGTCCCGCAGGTCCAGCCCGATTTCCAGCAGCCCCCGAGCCAGGCTGGGGTCCCCCCTCTCCTGCTCCCTGCGCCCCAGAACCTCCACGTAGCCCCGAAACACGTCCAGCGCCCGCCTCATGTCCTGCAGCCGCTGCATGGCCTGAGAGCAGAGCCGGACGTCAGGGCCAGCCTGCGCCCCGGCACGGCCAGCCCCCGCCCTCACCAGCAGAGCCGCCCCCGGCACGGCCAGCCCCGCCCCTCACCAGCAGAGCCGCCCCGTGCCCCGCAGGGCCAGCTCCCCGTGTCCTCCCGGCACGGCCACTCCCTACTTGGCAGGGCCAACGGCCACCCTCCCAGCAGGGCCAGCCTTCCCCTCTCAGCCCCAAACATCCTCTCCCAGCCCCCCTCACCACCTCTCCAGCAGGGCCAGGCCCCCACCATAGTCCCTCCGATCCCCCCCAGCCCAGGTGCTCACAGGCAGGGCCAGCCACTGCTGGGCGCTCAAGCTGACGGGGGGCAGGAGCTGCGGGCTGGACAGGAGGGGCAGCTTAGCGCCGCCAAGGCGCTCCGACACCTGGGGGAGAGAGGCTGTGAACCCAGGCGTCCGGGCCACCCCTCCACCCAGGCTGCACACTGAGCCAGCAGCCCCCGAGGGGCCCCCGTGTGCCCGCCCCCCCGAACCGGCCGCGTCCCAGCGTGTGCCCGGCCCCCCCGCCAACCGGCCGCGTCCCAGCCTGTGTCCCCGAACCGGCCGCGTCCCAGCGTGTGCCCGGCCCCAAACCGGCCGCGTCCCAGCGTGTGCCCGGCCCCAAACCGGCCGCGTCCCAGCGTGTGCCCGGCCCCGCCAACCGGCCGCGTCCCAGCCTGTGTCCGGCCCCCAACCGGCCGCGTCCCAGCGTGTGCCCGGCCCCCAACCGGCCGCGTCCCAGCGTGTGCCCGGCCCCCAAACCGGCCGCGTCCCAGCCTGTGTCCCCCGAACCGGCCGCGTCCCAGCGTGTGCCCGGCCCCCAACCGGCCGCGTCCCAGCGTGTGCCCGGCCCCCCAACCGGCCGCGTCCCAGCCTGTGCCCGGCCCCCAAACCGGCCGCGTCCCAGCCTGTGCCCGGCCCCCCCCCAACCGGCCGCGTCCCAGCCTGTGCCCGGCCCCCACGTACAAAGCGGCGAGTGACGATTTTAGTCTCAGCCAGGAGTTTCCGTGTGAGTTTCAGGGTGCTCCCGAATTCCGCCTGCATCTCCCGGCCCCAGCGGGCGGCTCCTCCGGCCCCGGGCAACCCCAGCAGCGGAGAGCTCAGCGCCGCAGGGAGCAGCAGCCAGAGTCCTGAGGAGAGAGCGGAGCCGGAGCCGTCAGCTGCCCGCTCCCGCTGGGCGCAGCGCCGGGGCTGCCCGGTGACGAGCCTGGGAGAGACCCGCCTCTCGGGGATCCACTGGGCACTTGGACATGAGGCGGGGTGCATCTGTCATCGCCCCGGGCATCCCCGGGTGGCACCAGCCCAGCCCTGCCGGCGCCCCACTCCCCCCCGCAGCCCTGCCCCCAGCCCTGCCGGCGCCCCACTCCCCGCAGCCCCTGCCCCAGCCCTGCCGGCGCCCCACTCTGCCCTGCAGCCCCTGCCCCAGCCTTGCTGGTGCCCCACTCCCTCTGCAGCCCCTGCCCCAGCCCTGCCCCCAGCCCTGCCAGCGCCCCACTCTGCCCCGCAGCCCCTGCCCCCAGCCCTGCCCCAGCCCTGCCGGCGCCCCGCCCCGCCCCACAGCCCCTGCCCCAGCCCTGCCCCAGCCCTGCTGGTGCCCCCACTCCACCCCACAGCCCCTGCCCCCAGCCCTGTGCCCCCACTCCCGCCCCAGCCCTGCCCGTGCCCCCACTCCCACCCCAGCCCCTGCCAGCCCAGCCCTGTGCCCAGCCCTGCTGGTGCCCCCCACTCCCATCCCACAGCCCCTGCCAGTCCAGCCCTGCCCCCAGCCCTGCAGGTGCCCCCCACTCCCGCCCTGAGCCCGTTGTCTGAAGCCATCGCTCGTGGTACCCTGAGTCGGTCCCCCACCTCGTAGCGCCCCCTGGTGCAAGGAGACGGTGGCTCCTTCCAGGGACAGCCGGGGGCAACAGTGACACAGGCCCTTGGCCGCATGCTCACCGCACAGCCGCATCCTGGAGCTCTGGGCTGCTGCCCGTCCGTCCGCCCTCCTGCCCGTCCGTCTGCCCGTCCGTCCGTCCAGTGACTCCAGATTCTGAGGCCTCCCGGGCTTTTATTGCCCCGGGACAGTTTCATTTTCGCTCGCTCCAAAATCTCCAAGCTTCTGTTTTTAGTAACGGAGCCGAAACGGCCCCCCGCTCAGCACCCCCCGGCCTGCGGTTCCTCCAGGGACGCCCAGGGGTTTCAGCACTTCCTGTTTCCAGAGAGCATCACACTCACATGGAGGGTTGGAAGTGGTGAGCAAAGAGAAACCCACTGGGGTCCGCCAGCCCTCCCGGTGCCCCCCACTCCTGTCCGCCAGCCCTCCCGGTGCCCCCCACTCCTGTCCGCCAGCCCTCCCGGTGCCCCCCACTCCTGTCCGCCAGCTCTGCCGGTGCCCCCCACTCCTGTCCCCAGCCCTGCCGGTGCCCCCCACTCCTGTCCGCCAGCCCTCCCGGTGCCCCCACTCCTGTCCGCCAGCCCTGCCGGTGCCCCCACTCCTGTCCGCCAGCCCTCCCGGTGCCCCCACTCCTGTCCCCCAGCTCTGCCGGTGCCCCCACTCCTGTCCGCCAGCCCTCCCGGTGCCCCCACTCCTGTCCGCCAGCTCTGCCGGTGCCCCCACTCCTGTCCCCAGCCCTGCCAGTGCCCCCACTCCTGCCCCCAGCCCCTGCCCCCAGCCCTACCCTCAACACTGCTGGTGCTCCCCACTCCCAGCCCCTGCCTCCCAGCCCTGCCGGTGCCCCTCACTCCCGCCCCACAGCCCCTGTCAGCCCAGCTCTGCCCCCAGCCCTGCCGGTGCCCATCACTCCTGACCCACAGCCCCTCCCAGCCCGGCCCTGCCGGTGCCCCTCACTCCCGCCCCACAGCCCCTGCCAGCCCAGCCCTGCCCCCCGATGCAAAGCCAAGTTTCGGAGCAGGAGGGGAAGCCGGGCAGGGTTGTTGCAGGAAGCTCTGGGGTTGCATCACGAATCTGAGCAAAAGAAACTGGCCCTGGGAACAGGGAGCGAGAGCCGGGGGCGGAGGGGAATCGAGGGGGTTTCACCCAGACTGGCGAATTTCCCACATGTTTCCTTTAGGACAAAGTATGCCAGGGTGAGCCCATTGTCCGTGGGGCCCTGCCCGGCACTGGGGTGTGTGGCTTGTTGGGGGGCAGGGTCGGGCACACCAGGGACCCCTCTGGGGCAGGGGCCGGGCACACCGGGGCCCCCCTCTGGGGCAGGGGCCGGGCACACCGGGAACCCCCTCTGGGGCGGGGGGCGGGCACACCGGGGCCCCCCTCTGGGGCAGGGGCCGGGCACACCGGGAACCCCCTCTGGGGCGGGCACACCGGGGACCCCTTTGGGGTAAAGACCGGGCACACTGGGGACCCCTTGGGCGGGGGAGGGCGCATGGGGACCCCCTCTGCAGGGGAGGGCAGACCGAGGCCCCCTCCGGGGCAAGAGCAGACAGAGCAGGGGCCCCTGCAGGGCAAGGCCGGGCTCCCTGGGGGCCCCTCGGGGGCCGACAGCCCTGGGTCGTGGTTTCCCAGTTCGCTCTCACGTGAGCCGCGGGCGAAACCAGCCGCAGGCGCTGGCCCGGCACAGCCATGTGCTCCACAGGCCCTGGGCAGCCCCCAGCCCCGTCCCTGAGCCCCCAGCCCGGGGCTTGGGAGCTGCCTGGCCGCCCCCCACTCAGGGCAGGGCCCACGGCACAGCAGCCAGGGGGGAGGGCATATTCTGTCTGCAGCCCAATGGGGCCCCAGGTGGGCTGATTTGCATATGGGAAGGGGCGTGGCCAGCCCATGGCCCCGCCCAAGGGAGGAGCGGATTCCCAGCAGCAGGGGGCCCCCACAGGGAACTTTCCCCCTGCCCCTTCCCCCCCCTCTCCCCCGGGCAGGGGGTTTCCAGCAGTTCCCATATGAGAGGCAGTTTCAGGCCAGGACCCATAGGACATCCCCAGCCTGGCAGCAGCACCCCCAGAGAGGAGCCCCCCGCGCTGCCCCCGTGGGCCCACTGTCGACTTCTGGCCTCACTGAGCAGGTGTTGGCCTCACCCTGAGTTACTGAGCGAGGGGGGCTCCGGGGCAGAGGCCCCCCGAGCCCCGCAAGGAGCCTGCAGCACCCCAAGGGAGGGTCACCATTTCTGGGGTTCCCTGCTCCCCTGCCATGGGCACGGCCGGCCCCTGCTGCCCTGCACAGCTGGAGGGAGAGCAAAGGGGGATCTCTGGGGCCGTCGCCCCCACGTGGGAGGCAGGCAGAGCCCTAGGGGGGACCCCAGAGCAGCCCCCCCAGATCAAAGCCCCAATCCGGGAGGGGTCATCCCAGACCCAACGCCCCTCCCCGACATAGCATGTTAGAGTGCCGCCTTCCCCCACACGGCCCTGCTCTGCCCGTTCAATCCCGGCTTGCCCCGCCTCCTCCCGCCTTTCCCTCCACCTGGCGAACGCGGGCCATGCCGACACCCAGCGCTGCAGCTGCTGGAGAAACGGGCGAGGCGGGGAAGAGAGAGGGGGTCACACTGGGGGCCCTGCGCCAGCCAGCCCCTGCCCTGGGGTCGGACGGGACCGTTCCCATTCCCCGCCCCACAGCCCGGCGCTCTCGCCTGGAGAGCCAATGTCTCCTCGTGGCCCGCGGCCCCCAGCGGAGGCACACGGCACCACCTTAGGGGCACACACATGGCTCCTGGCTAGTTCCTGCTGGGGAAGGACACAGGCTGGGTCGGCCCCACGGCCCGTTCCCAGCTCCGGCGGCAGAGGAGACGCTCCAGCCCTGAGCCCAAGAGGCAAAGTTCATCCCCCCCAAGATGCAGGTTTTCTTGTATCCAAAGGGATCCCGGGTGTGGGGCTGCCCCCGCCCAGCCTGGCTCAAGGCCTTCGATGGCTCCGGCTTTCAAACCTGGTGGGACGCGCCAGGAGCCCCACGGCTGCCCTGCGCTGGGCGGGGGTGTGACGGCGCGTCGGGGTCCCCGACCCTGCACCCCCGGAGCAGCCAGAACAGTCTCCCCCAGCCAGCAGAGCACATAGGGGTTCAGTGATTGTCCAGAACACAGCCCAGCACAGACGTGGTGCGGCAATAGGAGGGGCTAGGACGCCCCAGACCCCTTAAGGCGGGTGCCTGAGGCCCTGGTCTCCAAGCCCCCCCCAGGCGTCTCCATCATGTTCCCAGCCCCAGACTCACTCTTCCTCCCCCCACAGCCTTCCTTTGTTCCCACCTCCTTCCCCCCCCCAGTCAGAACCGGTCAGGGCAGTGTCTGGCCCCCCTGCTGGGCCGTGCTCACAGACAGGGCTAGGAGGGGACAGCCCAAGCCTGGTGACCAGCAAGATGCCCCCCTACATCACATCTCTCCCCCCCTCTGAGAGCGAACTGAGCGGGGCCACTCGGCCTGTGGCTGGGGGAAGTTCGGGCCCCCCACTACGGGATGCGTCGGTGTGGTGTAGTGGGGGGCTGTCTGCTCTGTAACCCGGGTTCCCCCTGCGCTGTGAGGTGTGATCCCCACTGACTCACCCACATGTTGTGATGCAGTGTCAGTACCTGGCTGGTCGCTGTGCTTGGGCTGTGGATGACCCCACTGGCCTCTGCCTGTGAGCACCACCCAGCAGGGGGGCTGCCTAAGGCAGGTAGACAAAGACCCAACCAGTCAGATGAGTGGGGGCAGCGCGGGAACTAGGGAACTGAGTGTTCGGGGGAAGGGTCAGTCTGGGGCTGGAATCATGAAGGAACCAGTCTAAGGAGGGGCTGGAATCTAGGGGCCCAGGGACCCCGTCTCAAGGGGTCTGAGGCATCCTGGCCCCGACTCCTGTACCCACATCACGTCTGTGCTGGGCTGTACCCTGGAGAAGCAATAAACCCCCCTGTTCTACTGGCTGGCGGAGTCTGTTCTGGCTGCTACGGGGGTGCAGGGTCGGGGGATCCCTGACGTGCCATCACAGGGGGACATGGACAGGTTCCTCAGCACCTTTGAGCAGGTTTGTGAATTGCACCAGGTCCCCCCCGTAGACCGGCTCCAACAGCTCATCCCCTTGCTGGATCAGGAGGCCGCAGGGGTGCTCAACCAGCTGGAGGATCTGCAGCCGGGCAAGTACGAACGGGTCACAGAGGCCCTGCTGCACAAGTTCAGGCTGACCCCCGAGATGTACAGGAAGACATTCTGGGGGGTGCAGAAGGGGCCATGGGAGACCTATGTGGATCTGGCCTCCCGCCTGGCGCAATCCTGCCGCAAGTGGGTGTGCGGGGTCGGAGCCCAGACCGCAGAGGACCTGCTTAAGCTGGTGATGCTGGAGCAGTTCTATGAAGCTGAGACGACGCAGTCGGGTTCCCCCCATTCCTACACCCCCGTAGCAGCAAGAACAGCAGTAGCAAAGGGGGGTTTATTGCTTCTCCAGGATACAGCCCAGCACAGACGTGGGGTGGTTACAGAAATTGGGGCCAGGGTGTTTCAGATCCCTTGGGTTAGGGGTCCATCAGCCCCAGCAACCTCAGTCTGTCTCCCTCATGGTTCCAGCCCCAGACTGCCCCTTCCCCCAGCGCACACTTCCTGTGTCCCCTCTCTTCCCTTAACCAGTAGAACTGGTTTGGCCACTGCCCTGAGGCCCCTCTTGCTGGACGTGCTACAGACACCGCCAGTGGGGTCCTCCACCGCCCACAGCCCAGCACAGCCACCAGCCAGGTACTGACACTGCATCACAACATGTGGGTGAGTCAGTGGGGATCACACCTCACAGCGCAGGGGGACCCCGGGTTACAGAGCAGACAGCCCCCCACTACGCCCCATCTCTCCCCCCTCCGAGAGCGAACTGAGCAGGGTCACTCCACTTGTGACCTGGGGAAGTTCGGGTCCCCTGCTGGGTAAAGCTGCAGCGGTGACATTGGCACTCCCCTTGGCTTGGGCCGGCCGCGGCGCTGCCCTGCAGGAGCCAGCTCCCCCCAGTTTGGTTGTTGCACAGCTTTGGGGGGCCCGGCACGGGTCCATTCTGTGTGGCCGTACCAGCCCTTCCACTGCCCTTGAGCTCTGGCCTGAGTCTCTCTGGCCGGGCCCATGAGCTCAGCGAGCCTTTCCCAGAAAGCCAGGACGTCTTCCACCCCCGACGCTCCATCCAGGGGGGTCTTCCCCTCCCATAACTCTCTCAGCAAGCCCAGGGGTCCCCTCCCCCTGCTGCACCATGACTCGGTCGGGGAGAGCCTGGCAGGCCCTCGGGGCGCCTCCCTGTGTGCAGACAGCAGGTGGGGCAGGTACTTGTCCCAGTCCTGTGGGTGCCAGTGCATGAAGGCCTCCAGCATCTGCTTCAGGGTCCCCATGAACCTGCCCACCAGCCCACTGGACCGGGAGCCATAGGCTGGGGCCCAGGTGAGCCGGGCCCCGTGCTTCTCCCGCAAGCACTGGAGCGGGGCCGACATGACGTTGGATCCCTGGTCCGTGAGGACCTCCTGGGGGAACCCCCCCCCCCCCCGCTGAAAATGGCCAGCAGCGCATCTGCCACCGTGTCTGCCTGGACAGAGGGCAGAGCCACGGCCTCGGGGCAGTTGGTAGCCAAATCCACTGCCACCAGGATGTATTTGTTCCCCATCCGGGTTGCCTGGCCGAGCGACCCCACTAGATCCATCGCCACCTTCTGGAAAGGCTCCTCTAAGATGGGCCGGCGCCTCAAGGCAGCTTTCCCCCCATCTCGGGCTTTCCCCACCCTCTGGCAGGAGTCGCAGGCCCGGCAGTACCGCTGCACGGCGCAAAGATCCCCGGCCAGTAGAAGGTCTGCAGCAGCCTCAGCCGGGTGCGCTGGATCCCCTGGTGCCCCACGAACGGGATGTCATGGGCCAGGTGCAGCAGCTTGGGGTGATACTTTTAGGGAACCACCAGCTGCTGCTGGAGACCTCCATACCCCCACCTTCCTGGGGGGAGCCATTCCTGGTACAGGAATCCCCCCTCCCACAGGAACCTCTCCTGGCAGCCTCCCCCAGGGGCTGAGCTGCGCTGAGGCCAGTCCAGTCCCTGAGCGTCTGCAAGGAGAGATTTGCCTGCACCTCGGCCTGGAATTCCACAGCTGGGGCAGGGACGGGGACCTGTTCCCCCCCACTGCCTGTGTCCAGGGTGCCAGCCCTGTTGAGCCCGGCCCCCTGGGGCCTCTTGTCTGCTGGGATGACCTCCATGTCAGGTCTCCCCCCCCCCCCCAAGCTGAGCGCAGCCGCCTCTGCAGGGTGACCTCCATGTCAGGTCCCCAAGCTGAGCGCAGCCGCCCCTGCAGGGTGACCTCCATGTCAGGTCTCCCCAAGCTGAGCGCAGCCGCCCCTGCAGGGTGACCTCCATGTCAGGTCTCCCAAGCTGAGCGCAGCCGCCCCTGCAGGGTGACCTCCATGTCAGGTCTCCCAAGCTGAGCGCAGCCGCCCCCTGCAGGGTGACCTCCATGTCAGGTCTCCCCCCCCCAAGCTGAGCGCAGCCGGCCAGCCCCTGTCCCCGGGGCAGCCTGCTCCTCCTCCAGCCCCAGCCAGTTAACCCCGGGAAGTGTCGGGTTGTGGGGCCTGGCTGGGGCACTGAGTCCATTTGTGGACCCTTTGCCCATAGCAGTCGCAGGTAAGGTCCTGCAGGTCCTCTCGGGCTGGCTGCTCCATCCGGGTACTGGCTGGCCCTTGGGGGGTGGCAGGGGAGGACTGAGGGGCCCTCCCTTCTGGGAACCCACAGTGGGCACCTCGCCCCATGGTCTCTCGGATTCCCTCTCACCCCCGGACCGGCTGTCTGTGAACTCATCGGCCAGCTTCCCCGCGCCGTGGGGTCCTCCGGCTTCCGGTCCTTGAGCCACAGCCTCAGGCTGGGCGGGCACGTTTCATAGAACCGCTCTAGCACCACCAGCGTAAGCAGGTCCTCTGCGGTCTGAGCCCAGCCCCGCACACCCACTTGCGGCAGCATTGCGCCCGGCGGGAGGCCAGGTCTGCGCAGGTCTCCTCAGGGCCCTTCCCCACCTCCTGGAACTTCTTCCTGTACGTCTCGGGGGCAGCCCGAACTTGTGCAGCAGGGCCTGTTTGACCCCTTCGTAGCCCCCTGGCTGCAGCTCCAGCTGGCCGAGCACCTCTGCGGCCCCCTGGTCCAGCAAGGGGGAGAACTGCCGGAGCCAGTCGGCTGGGGGGACCTGGTGCAGCTCACAGGCTCGCTCAGAGGAGCTAAGGAACCCGTCCAAGTCCCCCACGTCCTTACACTGGGACAGCACGAACCTCTCAAAGGCTGCATCTAGACTGAATCCCTCTGCCGAGAGAGGGGTGCAAATCAAGCACTTCGGAAGTGCAAATGAGCCCGGGATTTAAATATCCCCGGCTTCATTAGCATACTCACGTTCGGAGGCTGTGCCAATCAGGCTCAGTGTCGAAAGTGAAAGTAAAGAGTAGCCACAGCGGGGACCTTTTTCGGAAGCTCCTGTACTCCTCATTACAATCCCCGCCACGTCACCTCTCCGCAACACCATCCCGCCGTGTCACCTCTCCGCAACACCATCCCACCACGTCCCCACTCCGCAACACCATCTCGCCATGTCACCCCACAGCAACACCCCTCTGCAACACCATCCCGCCACGTCACCCCTCCGCAACACCATCCCGCCACGTCCCCGCTCTGCAACACCATCCCGCCGTGTCACCTCTCCGCAACACCATCCCACCACGTCCCCGCTCCGCAACACCATCCCGCCGCGTCACCTCTCCGCAACACCATCCCGCCGTGTCACCTCTCCGCAACACCATCCCGCCACGTCCCCGCTCTGCAACACCATCCCGCCGTGTCACCTCTCCGCAACACCATCCCACCACGTCCCTGCTCCGCAACACCATCCCGCCATGTCATCCCACAGCAACACCCCTCCGCAACACCATCCCGCCACGTCCCCTCTCTGCAACACCATCCCGCCTCGTCCCCCCTCCGCAACACCATCCCGCCACGTCCCCGCTCCGCAACACCATCCCGCCTCGTGCCCCCTCCGCAACACCATCCCGCCGTGTCACCTCTCCGCAACACCATCCCGCCACGTCCCTGCTCCGCAACACCATCCCACCATGTCACCCCTCCGCAACACTCCTCCACAACACCATCCCGCCACGTCTCCTCTCTGCAACACCATCCCACCACCTCCCCCCTCCGCAACACCATCCCGCCACGTCCCCGCTCTGCAACACCATCCCGTCACGTCACCCCTCCGCAACACCCCTCTGTAACACCATCCCGCCACGTCCCCTCTCTGCAACACCATCCTGCCTCGTCCCCTCTCCTCAACACCATCCCGCCGCGTCACCCCTCCACAACACCATCCCGCCTCATCATCTCTCCGCAACACCATCCCACCGCGTCACCCCTCCGCAACATCATCCCGCCTCATCACCTCTCCGCAACACCATCCCGCTGCGTCACCCCTCTGCAACACCATCCCACCCCGTCACCTCTCTGCAACACCATCCCGCCACGTCACCCCTCCGTAACACCATCCCCGCCACGACCCATCTCTGCAACACCCTCCACACAGTATCACAGAGGTGCTGTGGGGGACCTGGCATGAGCCAGGAATCACCTGATCCCCAGTTTGTACCAGTCCCAGAACCCCACCTTGGCCTTTTTAATGTATTAAGAGCTGGCCAGCTTACAATACATGGAAAAGGCAGAGCCATGGTGGGGTTAGCTCTGGGGGCCGGCTCCCACGCGGCAGTTCCCCATCGAGTAATTGAGTAGTCAATTAAACACAATTTAACATCCCTAGGCAGGGCCGGACTCTGGCCCGGCTGGGGAGGGCACAGCGGGCCGGGGCCAGACTCTGGCCTGGCTGGGGAGGGCATGGGGGGGGCAGGGCCAGACTCTGGCCTTGCTGGGGGGGATCACAGGGGCAGGGCCGGACTCTGGCCTGGCTGGGAGGGCACGGGGGCAGGGCCGGACTCTGGCCTGGCTGGGGGAGCACAGGGGCAGGGCCGGACTCTGGCCTGGCTGGGGGAGCACAGGGGCAGGGCCGGACTCTGGCCTGGCTGGGGAGGGCACGGGGGGGCAGGTCCAGACTCTGGCCTGGCTGCAGGAGCACGGGAACATGGGGGGGCAGGGCTGGACTCTGGCTCAGCTGGGGGGGAGCACGGGGCAGGGCCAGACTCACATTTTCCTAGGTGCCCAGGCCACCTTTGCACCTGTCTGGCTCTGAATGAAGCAGTCGTCTGCCGTCCTCGTTCTGGGAGCAGAAGCGAGAGGTGCACAGAGCCCAGAAGCCCCAAGGCCCTGGGGGCAGCCTGCAGACCTCCCCGCCAAAGGGCAGCCCCCACACAGGACCCAGAGTGGGGCACCAGCCAGCTCGCTCTCCCCAGAGCCTGCCCTGCGGCAGCCAGGACCCAGGGGAGCAGGGCGGGGTGGGGCGGGGCGGCCGGGGAACTCCAGGGCCGGCTGTTTGCCCAAGCACAGAGGCCTGGCGCCTCCTCCCGCCTGGAGCGGTCACGGCCAGCTTCCCCAGAACTGCCCTGCGCTGCGCTCTTTGGGGCGTGCCCTGGTCGGCCAGGGGAATCGGGTCGAGCCTGGGGCCTCAGCAGCTTCATCTCTTGGGACTGCCGCTCACGAACCTCTGGGCCTGCGCTGCACGGCCGGGGCCAGCGAGCGCGTCCTCGGCCAGCACAGCGCAGGCTCTGGGCCTCGCCACCCAGAACGGGGCGCGTCCACTGGCCCACTGCTCCTGGGGCCAGGCCTCCCGCCGAGCCGCTCTCAGCCGCGGGGAGACACGCTGCCGCGCCACCCTCTGACCTCATCTTTGGCAGACAGCCCTAGCCCCTCAGGTTTGGGTCCCTAGGTCTTTAGCTGGTCTCCTGCCTCTGGGAGTAGGGCCCTGGCAGAGGCTGCTTGATTTAGTAATGGCTGGTTGGTCTCCTGCTGTAGGCGTGTCGCCTCTTGTAGTGCCAACCCCTCAACAAACCCACTGCTGACACCAGTTGTGGCAAAGCTCCGGCTGTCCCCCATGGGTGTGACGTAGTGGGGGGCTGTCTGCTCTGTCCCCACCTGGCTGCTCTGTGCTGTGATTCCCACTGACTCGCCCACATGTGGATTGGCCCAGACACCTAGTCCCAGCCTGGGCAGTTAACAAGGCTCTTCCCAGGGGGAGAGACAAAGGGAGGGAGGGGGAGACGGGCACCTGGCTGGGGGGCAGGGCCTGGGAGCTGGGCAGTCGGAGTATGGGGAAGCATGGAGGAAGGAGACTAACCAGTATAGGGGTTCAGGGGCCTGTAACCCTTCCCCCCAAGGGAACGGGGGCTGTCGGCCGGTCCTCCTGTGCCTGCATCAAACCTACGCTGGGCTGGATCTCGGAGCAGCAATAAACCTACGTTTACTCCACTGGCTGGCCGGGTCACATCTGGCTGCGGACGGGCTGCAGGGTCGGGGGTCCCCGACACGCCGTCACAGGGTCTCGCGCTTCTGGCAGAGAGTGTCAGCCTCAGAGGCTCCCTGTGGCCCCGCACACGGCCTGGCCTCTGGCTCTCTGGTCAAGGCAGGTGCCACAGCCTGCTGAGCCAAGCTCATCACGGGCTAGTTCACAGTCTGGGCTAAAATCCCCTCTGGAGCCCTGATCTCCCTTCTCCAGGCAGAGGATGAGATGTGGGGGGGGACCCAGGCCCCCCCCCCACTTTCCCCGGTTCCGGCCCAGCATGCAGCAGGCGGGGTTACAGCCACTCTCACCCTGACCGCTTTTCCCTGGGCCACTTCCCCAAGGATCCCTCCCAGCACCTTCCCTCTGCTACCTGCTCACCATCCCCCACCCACCCCGCACAGCTCCTGCACACAGTGCTCCTCCCCCCACCCCCGCTTTTGCCCTTTTCCCCCCTTGCCCAGGGGAGGCCTTTGAAAGCAGCCTCACAGGCCTTAATTGGCTGAGGGTAACTAATCAGCCTGTAGCTGCTAGCAAGCTCTAATTGACCCCAGATGCCTGCCCACTTATGCTGCCCTTAGGCTTGGCCTTAGTTTACTCAGGGAAGAGAAAGCTGTTCACCCAAGTCCAAGCATGTCTTCCCTCCACCAAGGAGCAGCAGCCGGCTGGGCTGGGTCTGTCACTACCTTTGTGACACAGTACTAGAGATGCAGTCCTGTTAGTCTGGTCTTGCTGAAACAAAAAACAGGACTATGCAGCACTGTAAAGACTAACAGGATGGTTTATTAGGTGATGAGCTTTCATGGGGCCAGACCCACTTCCTCAGATCAAATATTGGAAGAAAATTGGCACGACCATATATACCAAAGGGTACAATCAAAAAAAGTGAACACATATAAAAAGGACAAATCAAATTTCAGAACAGAGGGGATATGAGGGGGGGAGGTAAATGTCTGTGAGCTAATGATATCAGAGGTGATAATTGGGGAAGCTATCTTTGTCATGGGTAAGGTAATTAGCATCTTTGTTGAGACCCCGGCGTAAAGTGTCAAATTTAAGCATGAATGACAGTTCAGAGGTTTCTCTGTCAAGTCTGGTGTTAAAATGTCTTTGAAGCAGGATGCAGGTGGTCAAGTCCTTGAGCCAATGCCCTTTCTGATTGAAATGGCAAGAACCTGGTTTTTCTTTGTGACATAGGTCCCTCTGCAGTTACTGCCACCAAGACCAGACATCAGAATAGGCTTGGTGTGAGACGCACACTGAGTCTGTCAGGCACAATGCCTGAGGTCACTTCCTTGTGTCAGGCCAGAAAGCCCAGCAATTCCATTGATGTGACCTTGTCAGCAATGTGGAGGAAATGAAATTGGGGCGCTAGGGATGTCTTATGTGTGATTTGTAGCAGCGGTGGAAGCAAAATACTTTGGGTATCTAATAATGTCTTATGTGTGATTGTTTTCTATACGGGTCCGCCAAAAGTTTGTGAATGAGTTTGCCGGGCCGCGGAATAAAAAAGGTTGGGAACCACGGCCCCAGAGAGAGTGAACAGAACCGAGAATCATCCAGTGACCTCTCCCGTCGCCCATTCCCAGCCCCTGGCAGACAGAGGCTCAGGACACACATTTTCACCCACCATTCATGATTTTCTAGACCTTGCAACGTTACCCCCCCGCCCCATTAGTCATTTCTTTTCCAAGCTGAAAAGCCCCCGTCTCGTTAATTGCGCCTCATACAGCTGCTGCTCCTTACCTGTAATTTCTGTACCCCAGAGGCCAGGGCCGGATGGAGGCGTGGGCGAGCCGGGCAGCTGCCCAGGGCGTCAACCAATGGGGGGCGCCTGATGGCAGCTGTAAGGGGTGTGCGGCATCCCTTATAGCTGCCATCAGGCGCCGTGCGCCTGGCTCCTGAAGCACCGGCCCTGCAGCGCCGGTCAGCAGCGCCCTTCCCCCCATGGCTATGGGGCCCTGCACAGCCCGGCGCACGCCCCAGCAGCGATGACCAGGCCGGGCTGGGAAGCGCATGCACCATGCGCCCCGGGGGCGGGCCCGGGGCTGCGCACCACCGGCCATGGCCAGTCTGCACATGCGCCGTGTGTCCCGGGGACAGGCCTGCGCACCCTGGGGCAGGCCCGTGCCCCATGTGTGGGCCTGCACATGCGCCATGCGCCCAGGGGCACCAAAATGGCTTGGGCCGGCCCTGCCGGAGGCTGTCTGTGCTTTTTCCAAAGTCAGTATCTCGTTTAGCTGGGGTGACCAGATCTGCACACAGTGTTCGAACCGTGAGCAGGCCATGGCTTTCCATAGAGCAACGTGGCTCGATTCCGGTGAAGCCACATCTGGAGTATTGTGTCCAGTTCTGGGCCCCCCACTACAAAAAGGATGTGGATGCATTGGAGAGGGTCCAGCGGAGGCGACCAAAATGATTAGGGGGCTGGAGCACATGGCCTACGAGGAGAGGCTGAGGGATTTGGGTTTGTTTAGTCTGCAGAAGCGAAGAGTGAGGGGGGATTTGAGAGCAGCCTTCAACTTCCTGAAGGGAGGTTCCAAAGGGGATGGAGAGAGGCTGTTCTCAGTGGGGGCAGGTGGCAGAACAAGGAGCAATGGGCTCAAGTGGCGGTGGGAGAGGTCCAGGTTGGATATTAGGAAAAACTATTTCCCTAGGAGGGTGGTGAAGCACTGGGCTGGGTTCCCTAGGGAGGTAGTGGAGTCTCCATCCCTAGAGGTGTTTAAGTCCCGGCTTGACAAAGCCCTGGCTGATTTAATTGGGATTGGCCCTGCCTTGGGCAGGGGGCTGGACTTGATGGCCTTCTAAGGTCTCTTCCAGCTCTAGGATTCTACGTCTTTTCTGTCTTATCTATTCCTTTCCGAAGGGTTCCCAAGGTTGTTCGCTTTTCAGACTTGCTGCACACCGAGTGGATGATTTCAGGGCACTTGGAGCCACCATGTATAGTTTAGGGTGGGTTATAAGA
Source organism: Rafetus swinhoei (assembly GCA_019425775.1). Classification (NCBI taxonomy): domain Eukaryota; kingdom Metazoa; phylum Chordata; order Testudines; family Trionychidae; genus Rafetus; species Rafetus swinhoei. Next base: position 625,653 of record CM033446.1, read on the forward strand.
ATACAAGTATGAGGCACAATGATTTGCTAAGTCCTGCAGGCTCTCATGATGAGACAATGTCTGCACGCAAGCTGTGACAGCGCGTCGGGGGGTCCCTGGCCCTGCACCCCACCCGCAGCCAGATGTGACTGTCAGGCAGCCAGTAGAGAAGGGTTATTGGGTCCCAGGGACATAGCACAGCAGAGGATCGATGTGAGCACAGGGACCGGGAGCAGGAGCCTGATTCCTCTGGAGGGAGGGGCTCCTGGGGCTTCCCCCCCCTTTCTGCTCCCAGCCTCCACACTCCCCCTAGCCCAGCCGAGACTGACCCTGCTCCCAGGCCTAGTTCCCAGCCTGGTGCCAGCCCCGCCTGTCTCCTGTGTGTCTCTGGGAACAGAGTCCCTGTCTCCTCAGTCTGGCCCCGGGTGTCTGGGCCCAACACACATCTGGAGCGAGTCATCGGGACTCACACCTAACGCAATGCAGCCAGGGCAGACACAGGGTTACAACAGTAGCCAGCACCCCCACTACGTCACAAGCGAAGTTGTGTCTCCCAGGAACCCTGCCAGCATGCATGCAGGGCTGTGGCCAGCGGCAAGGAGAGAACAGCTGGATGAAGGCTGCAGAGATGAGCAGCAGCTGAGCCCAGGAGACACTGCGGCAGGTGAGACACACAAGGTAAGGAAGCCTGGCCACACAGCAAGGCTCGCAGCTGGACACTGCCATGCCCACGTGGGGACTGACACGGATGGGGGGACTTTTGCTATTAGACTCTGGGTTGGGTCCAGCAAGCCCAGCCTCGGAGCAGCGTCAGAGAAACCCGACTCCTCACTCAGCCAGCACAGACCGGTGCCTGTGCTCCAGCTGCAGGGCCTGGGCGTGGCTCATTTCCGAAGCAGTGAGGGCCCCCCCGAGACTGCAGCGCTGCCAGCTGGCTTAGTGCTCCTCCTGCACGGCCGGGGCCCAGCCCCTCACGATGCTCTGCCGCGACGGTGCCAGCCAGAGGCCAGGGCCAGCTTCCTCAGCTGATGAGAGGGGAGGGTCTGCCCCTACGCTCCATCTGGGCCAGGGAGCTCCATGCCCCATTTTGTTACCCCAGATATTTGGGGGGGGGGGCAGTGCTCCTAAGGCATTGTGGGAAACAGGGGAGGGATGCAGCAAAGCAGGGATTTTATTCCCCTCCTTCTGTTGCATGTAATTTCTACTGTCCCCTAGTAACCCCGTGTGTGTGTGCCTCAGTTTCCCTGGGCCCTGCACCAGTAACTAGCTGGGGGTAGGAATTTCGCTGTAACACCCTCCCCTCCCCCTCCACGGACACACTGGCCCCTGCCCTCTGGAACCTGAGCCAGGAGAGGCACGGCCAGGTGATGCCTTTTGCCTCAGAAGCTGGGAGGGGCTACTGAGTGTGGGTTGGTCTCACTGGCTTGGGGGGCAGGCCTGGCCCTGTGCTGACCAGTCTGTGCTGCGCTGGGTCCCCGGGAGCCAGTGACACCCCCCCCCCCCCGTGCTCCCTGCTGGCTGGGAGCCCCCCTGGCTGTGGGTGGGGGCAGGGCCTGGGCACTCCCCCACTTCAGCAACAGGGCTGGATGGGGGAGAAGTGTTGGGGGGCAGTGCTCCCAGGGCATTGTGGGTAACAGAGCGGGAGTGTTGGGGGGGGTACAGCGGCAGTGGGCGGGGGCAGTGCTCCCAGGGCATTGTGGGTAACAGAGCGGGGGTGTTGGGGGGGTACAGTGGGAGCGGGCGGGGGCAGTGCTCCCAGGGCATTGTGGGAGCTGTACGAGGCCGTGCACCGCAGCACTGGGGAGCCAGCCCTGAACCCACTGGCAGTGCTACACTCTGATTGGCCAGTGCTACACTCTGGCCCAAGTGGGTGGCATACCTCAGGTCTGTGCCCCCCTCCTCTCCCATTGGCCCATTGTGCTGGCGCCTGAGACACGCCAGTTATGATTGGAGGGCAGCGCGCTGCGGCAGGGCAGCCCCCGCACAGCACGGTGGGAGCTCTGCCGTGCCCTCCCGCTGGCCTAGGACCAGGGGGACCTGCTGGTCAGAGGGCCAATGCGGTGACAGGAAGTGATGTCATGTGCCACGCCACCACCGCGCCCGCCCTCTGCCCCCGCCCACCCCAGCAAAGGCCAGGAGCCAGTAGCCAGTGAGTGTCTTTATTGAGGAGGGGGCAGAGTACACCTGCCCCCTTATCCCCCCCCCCCCGCTGGCAGCGAGCCAGATCCACCCCCTTATTCCCCGCTGGCGGCGAGCCAGATCCACCCCCTTATTCCCCGCTGGCAGCGAGCCAGATCATGCCCGTCGGGCCCCCGGCAGAGGGCCTGGGCCACGGCAGCTCGCGCCTCCCTGCGCCGGAGTCAGCCATCTGGGCGGGGCCGTCCGTCCGTCCGTCCGCTCGGTGTCCACGTGGCGTCGCCTTGGGTCGGGAACCAGGTTTGCTCGGCCAGGCTCAGCTGAGGGCAGAGGGCGCGTGAGGGGGGTCCGGGGGGGCCCCCTCCGAGCAGCCAGGCCCCGCCCCCGGGACCCCCTCGCTCACCTGCGGGCTCAGTCCTGGCCGCGCCGGCGCTCCGAGCGCTGCAGCTTCAGGGCGACCTTGCGCTCGTGGCCGGCGGGGCTGGGCCGGTTCGTGTTCGCCGCGGCCTCCCGCTTGGAGCGGCCCTTGCGGCTGCGGCCGCCCGGCACTGCGGGAGAGAAGGGGTGAGCGCGCGGCGCTGCGGGAGAGAAGGGGTGAGCGCGCGGGAGAGAAGGGGTGAGCGCGCGGCGCTGCGGGAGAGAAGGGGTGAGCGCGCGGGAGAGAAGGGGTGAGCGCGCGGCGCTGCGGGAGAGAAGGGGTGAGCGCGCGGGAGAGAAGGGGTGAGCGCGCGGGAGAGAAGGGGTGAGCGCGCGGCGCTGCGGGAGAGAAGGGGTGAGCGCGCGGGAGAGAAGGGGTGAGCGCGCGGCGCTGCGGGAGAGAAGGGGTGAGCGCGCGGGAGAGAAGGGGTGAGCGCGCGGCGCTGCGGGAGAGAAGGGGTGAGCGCGCGGCGCTGCGGGAGAGAAGGGGTGAGCGCGCGGGAGAGAAGGGGTGAGCGCGCGGGAGAGAAGGGGTGAGCGCGCGGCGCTGCGGGAGAGAAGGGGTGAGCGCGCGGGAGAGAAGGGGTGAGCGCGCGGCGCGTGCGGGAGAGAAGGGGTGAGCGCGCGGCGCGTGCGGGAGAGAAGGGGTGAGCGCGCGGCGCGTGCGGGAGAGAAGGGGAGACCCCCCACCCCGCGCGCACGGCCGGGCGCACTCACTGCTGTAGCGCTCGGTCAGGCTGTAGTAGTCGCAGGGCTCGAAGAGCTGCCCCTCCAGCGGCGTGGGCACCAGCTTGTGCGCCTCCAGCAGGGACCCGGCCATCGCTGCTCCGCGGCGGGCTGCGCTCTGCCCGGCCCCCGGCCGCCCGCTTTTATCGCCGCGCCCAGCTCCAGGGGCGGGCGGGAGGCGTGGGATGGGGCCGCAAGCAAAACAACACGTCATAGCTCCCCCAGCCCTGCCGCCCCCACTCTGGCCCCGCCCCAACCCTGCCGCCGCCGCCCCACTCCGGCCCCGCACCCCGCCCCAGCCCTGCCGCCGCCCCCCACTCCCGGCCCCCACACCCCCGCCCTGCCGCCCCCACTCCGGCCCCGCCCCAACCCTGCCGCCGCCGCCGCCCCACTCCGGCCCTGCACCCCCGCCCCCAGCCCTGCCGCCGCCCCACTCCGGCCCCACTCCCAGCCCTGCCAGCACCCCACTCCGGCCCCGCTCCCAGCCCTGCCGGCACCCCACTCCGGCCCGCTCCCAGCCCTGCCGGCACCCCCACTCCGGCCCGCACCCCGCCCCAGCCCTGCCGCCGCCCCCCACTCCGGCCCCGCCCCAACCCTGCCAGCACCCCACTCCGGCCCCGCTCCCAGCCCTGCCGCCGCCCCACTTCGGCCCTGCAGCCCCGCCCCCAGCTCCAGGGGCGGGCGTGAGGCGTGGGATGGGGCCTGGCAAACAACACGTCATAGCTCCCCAGCCCTGCCGCCCCACTCTGGCCCCGCCCCAACCCTGCCGCCGCCGCCCCACTCCGGCCCCGCACCCCGCCCCCAGCCCTGCCGCCGCCCCACTCCGGCCCCGCCCCCGCCCTGCCGCCCCCACTCCGGCCCCGCCCCCAACCCTGCCACCGCCGCCGCCCCCCACTCCCGGCCCCGCACCCCGCCCCAGCCCTGCCGCCGCCCCACTCGCCCCGCTCCCAGCCCTGCCGGCACCCCCACTCCGGCCCTGCTCCCAGCCCTGCCGGCACCCCACCCGGCCCTGCACCCCGCCCCAGCCCTGCCGCTGCCCCCCACCTGGCCCTGCCCCAACCCTGCCGGCACCCCACTCCGGCCCCGCTCCCAGCCCTGCCGGCACCCCACCCGGCCCCTGCCCCAGCCCTGCTGCCCCACTTCGGCCTGCAGCCCCGCCCCAGCTCCAGGGGCGGGCGTGAGGCGTGGATGGGGCCGCAAAACAACCCCTGCCGCCGCCCCTCCAGCCCCGCGCCCCGCCCTGCCACTGCCCCCACTCCGGCCCCGCCCCAGCCCTGCCACCGCCCCACTCCGGCCCCGCCCCGTCCCCAGCCCTGCTGCCGCCCCACTCCGGCCCCGCCGCCCTGCCCCAGCCCTGCCGCCGCCCCCACTCCGGCCCCGCCGCCGCCTCCCACTCCGGCCCCGCCCCGTCCCCAGCCCTGCCGCCGCCCCCCACTCCGGCCCCGCCGCCCCGCCCCCAGCTCCAGGGGCGGGCGTGAGGCGTGGGATGGGGCTGCAAGCAAAACAACACGTCATAGCTCCCCTAGCCTGCCGCCCCCCCCAATCCTGCCCCGCAGCCCCTGCCTGGCCAGCCCTGCTAGTGCCCCTCACTTCCACCTCACAGCCCCTGCACTTCTCAGCCCTGCCAGTGCGTCCCACTCCCACCCCACACCTCCTGCCTGGCCAGCCCTGCTGGTGCCCCTCACTTCCGCCCCACAGCCCCTGCCCCCCCTCAGCCCTGCCGGTGCCCCCCACTCCTGCCCCGCAGCCCCTGCCCCTGCCTGGCCAGGACTCCTCACTGAATCACAACCCACAGCCCTGCCGGTTACTCTCTCAGGCCACCTCTCTGAGCCTTGTTCTGGGGATTTTGCACCTGTGCCCAAGCTGGCTGGGCTCCCAGACCCAGGGAGCGGGTAGCAGAGCCAGCTGCTGAGTCAGTACCATTGTGTTTGCCCTGCCTGCCCCAGCCAGAGGTAGCCCTAGGTTAGCGGGGGAGGGGTGACTCCCCCGGCAGCCTCTAGCCCTGTAAGTTGGGTGCTTGAGAGTCCCATTCTGAGCAGCTGACGAGCATAGCCCCCCGCTCGGTTATTGTTTCGACTGGTGGTGCACATCCGCACATACCTCCGTGCACACAAGAAAACATTATTCTGCACGTGTATGGAAAATTGGCACATGGATGGTAAAGATTAGAGGGAACATTGGTGACTACCTTAGCGATGGGGGGGGGGTGTCTCTGGGGCTGCGCTGAGAACTGCCAGGCTCATGGCTGGGCAATTGATAACCAGGAGCTGCCCTAGGGATGCCCTCTGGCAGGGCACCAGAACTGGTGCTGACCCCACTGTCCTACCCCACCCGTCCCCCGCTGCGTCTCTCTGCCTCCCCCCTTCACCCCACCCCCACTGTGTCCTCCTAACTCACCCCGCCCCGCTGTGTCCTCCTGTCCCACCGTGACCCCTCTGCAAAAAATCGCTAACATGGCGGGGAAAAAATTGGTTGATGAAAAAAAAAGTCGCTGTGCCTTTAAATTCCCGCACTCCCCTGCCAGATGAGGAAAAATGTCAGTTTACATGTCCCGTATTTTCTGGGGTTTTTTTTTGCCGGACAGAAGATGCAATTACCGGATTGTCTGGGCGAAAACCAGACACTTGGCAACCCCGCCCCACTCCCTATCCCTTCACCCCACCCTTGCTATGTCCCCTCTCCCTGCCCCCTCTGCGACCTCCTGCCCTGCTCCCCACCCCTTCACCCCACCCCTGCTGTGACCCCCTGCCCCGCTCCCCACTCCCACTGTGACCCCCCCTGCTCTGCTCCCCACCTCCTCACCCCACCCTTGCTATGTCCCCTCTCCCTGCCCCTCTGCGACCTCCTGCCCTGCTCCCCACCCCTTCACCCCACCCCTGCTGTGACCTGCCCCGCTTCCCACTCCCACTGTGACCCCCTGCTCTGCTCCCCACCTCCTCACCCCACCCTTGCTATGTCCCCTCTCCTGCCCCTCTGCGACCTCCTGCCCTGCTCTCCACCCCTTCACCCCACCCCGCTGCAATCCACTGCCCCATTCCCTTACCCTGCCCTTGCTGCGACCCCTCCCACTGTGACCCCCTGCTCTGCTCCTCACCCCGCCCCTGCCCCCGCCACGACCACTTGCCCTGCTCTCCACCTCGCTCTGCTCCTCACCCTGCCCCACTGTGACCCCTCACCCCGCCCCTAATGCAACCCCCTGCCCCACTCTCCACCCCCGCACGCGCCTTTCCGAGTAGTGCGCATGCGCAGAGGCGGCTTGTGTGCGCCCGCCCTGCTTCCCATCTTGCCCCTGGCCGCAGGGAAACACGCATGCGCGGGGGTTTCCTCGAGCACCCGGAAACTACGTGTCCCATGAGGCATCGCGATATGGAGAGCATGCGCAGTACGCCCCCGCTCGCTTCGCGTAGACCCGCAGGCTCAGCACCGCTGCCAGCGCCTCTTCCTCGCTTCGTCCGGCCTCGGTACGGTGCGGCCCGCGCGGTGTCCGGGCACGGGAGCGCTTGGCCTCGGGATCTTCGTTGGCGGGTTCGGGAGGGCGGCATGCAAATTGGAAGTGCGCATGCGCCGGAGGCAATGGGGGGGGGGGATACCGCGCCGTGGAGAAAGCGCATGCGTCCGAGATGCGGCGTGCGCACGCGTGACGGGAGTAGGCTCTTCTCCGTTAGGAAGGGGGACGAGCACGTGCCAAGGTGGGGGGTGGTGCTGCGCATGCGCTGGCTAGGAAACCCAGCGGTGCTCGGGTGCGCGTGAGTGTGGGCGGGGCCACGGACCCTGTAGTGACCCCTGACCCCTCCCCTCCTTGAGGGTTGCGGGAGGGGGCGAGGTCTAGGAATGTTTCGAGGGGCGGGGCTTGAGTAGGGGCGGCTCCTGGGCTCTTGGGGCGGTCGAGGCAGGGCTTGGGGAGGGTGGGGCCTGGAGGCATGGGGGCGTTTCAGGGGCAGGGCCTGGAGGCATGGGGGCGTTTCGAGGGCGGGGCTTGCGTAGGGCGGCTCCTGGGCTCTTGGGGCGGTTGAGGCGGGGCTTGGGGAGGGGCGGGGCCTGGAGGCATGGGGCGTTTCGAGGGCGGGGCTTGGGGAGGGGTGGGGCCTGGAGGAATGGGGGCGTTTCGAGGGCAGGGGCGGGGCCTGGAGGCATGGGGGCGTTTCGAGGGCGGGGCTTGGGGAGGGGGCGGGTCCCATGCTGGGGGGTTAGGGGCTGCCCCAGTGGCTGATTCTCCTGTCCCCCGCAGCTGCCATGGCTCTGGTGTCGGCCGACTCCCGCATCGCGGAGCTCCTCGGGGAGCTGCACCAGCTCATCAAGCAGACACAGGTAAGCGGCCCCTGCCTGTCCAGCCCCAGAGCATGCTGGGAACAGTGGGTTGCTGTGGTTGAGACAGGGCCCCAAGGCCCACCCCATCCCCTTTCCTTTCTGCCCCCAGGAGGAGCGGTCGCGGAGCGAGCACAACCTAGTCAACATCCAGAAAACACACGAGCGCATGCAGACCGAGAATAAGAGTGAGTCTGAGGTTGGGATTGCACTCTGACTCTGGGTGGGCAGGGGGTCTGATGGGTTGGGGGGGCGGGGAGCCAGGACTCCTGCATGTCACACTGCTCTGCAGTGACTCGAGCATGGGTGGCAAGCTCAGGGCAGACTTAGGAACCAGGGCCCAAACCTCCAACTGGCCACGAGTTCTCTTACCTTTCACCAGCCCAGCAGTGAGTATAAGCTCCCCCGGCGCAGCCCTGCCGTGCAGCCAGGCAGCCCCAGGGGCACCCCGCTGTGCCCGCACATCGCAGCCACGTTGAGGTCGCTGCCTGTCGCAGTGGTCCAGGCTCTCAGCCTGGAGCAGGTGCACATAGCTCTCGCCCCCAGACACGGCTCTCGGCCAGGCCACAACAAGCTGGCTGCAGGGAAGAAGAGCAGGGAGCTGCTCCCAGGTTAGCGCAGTTCCAGCCAGATGTTCCCACCGGCAACAGCAGCCAAGTCATTTCTGTGGGTCTCACCCCTGCAGCTGTTCTGTGGTGAGGCTGTGCAAGTGGCCCCACAACCTTCAGCGCCAGCCGCTTGGAAAGCCGGCTTCCTCCCGGTGCGCCCCACCCCCAGAGCACTTCTGATGTGGGCACCCCGCGCTGGGCCCAGCAGGCCCTTCTCCCGGTGTGGCTGCTGAGTGCACCGTGCACATGGGCGTAGCGTCTCAGGGACCTGCTCAATGCGAGGTGCCTGAGGGCTTTTCAGCGTGATCGCCCGACCTCCCGCGGGCAGCCCGTCTCCTGAGGACGGCTGTGTAGCCATGGCACTGCAGGGCACGCACCCTCCCCCCGTTCCTAGGGCCCCAGGGGAGAGGTGCCTCCCGTCCCCACTCGAGGGCCCCGGCTGTTCTCTTCTGTGGGGCTTGCTCCCAGGGAAGGCACCGTACGCAGGAATACCCTTCACCTCTGCGTCCTCGGTTACCAGGCCGCACGCACAGGCTGAGCAGACGCGCTCCCCACGCCCACTGAGGCAGCCCAACTCTCCTGGGGGGCCACGTGAGCGCCTGCGGGGACCCCAGCTTCTGCACGGTGTGGCTGGCGGGGCGCTGGGGCCTGGCCATGGGTCCAGAGAACTCCCCTTTGGGCCCCAGTTTACATAGTCCTCCGCTACGAGCCCTGTTGCGGTCTTGGCCTTCACCACCTCCTCTGCCACTTGAGTCCTGCGCAGCCCCGCCCGCTCGCCCATCGGAAAGCCAGGCCCTACACAGCCTGCTGCCAGCCCGCCTGGAGCTGCCTGAGAGCTCGCAAAATCCCTTGGGTGCCTCCATGTGGCAGCCTGCCCTGAGGGCCACACTCTCTCTTTGGGGCCGGCCCGCCCCCCCGAGCCTCCGGCATGCCTGGCTCGCGGGCCTTTCCCTGTCCCCCTGTGCACTGGCAGCTGTCTGCCAGCCACTGAGCCCCCATCGCCTTCTCCCTCGGTCCCGCCTTTGTCCTGCACCCCACCAAACGGGTCACCCGACCCCCTCTCTTCTGCCGTTGTTCCCCTCCGCCTGGAGTCCTCTCTGCGGCCCATTGGCCTCCCTCTGGCCAGCGCCCATTCTCAGTCTTTAGGGTATCCGGTTCCAGGCCGTTGTCCGGGGTCACGCCCGGCCCTCGTTCCGCACTCCCACTGTTTGTCCACATGCTAAGGACACCCCTAGGGCACCACGGCAACACAGAACCAGTCGCCCGTCAGCCAGAGCCCACAGCTAAGCAATAGAGAAGTGGGGGCCATAAAGGCAAAATGACACATCAGAGCGGCCAAGCTGGGCCAGCCCAGCGTCCTGTCTGCCGACAGCGGCCAGGGCCAGGTGCCCCAGAGGGAGTGACCAGAGCAGGGAACCACCAAGTGATCCCTCCCGTCGCCCATTCCCAGCCTCTGACTGAGGCCAGGGACACCAGCCCTGCCCATCCCGGCTAATAGCCACTGATGGACCCAACCTCCACGAATCTGTCTAGCTCTTCCCTAACTCTGTTAAAGGCTGGCCTTCATAACATCTTCTGGCAAGGAGTTCCACAGGTTGACTGTGCCCTGTGTGAAGAAAAACTTCCTGTGGTTTGTTTTAAACCTGCTCCCATGAATGTCATTTGGCACCCCCTAGTTCTTGTGTTATAAGAAGGTGTAAACTAGTCATGATTGTCTGGCCTTCTGTCCTGTCTCCTTAGTCGCTGCTTTTGCGAGCTGAAGAGTCCCAGTCTCATTAAGCTCGCTTCATACGAAAGCTGTTCTCTACTCTTCGTCATTGTGGTTGCTCTTTTCTGAACCTTTCTTAATTCCAGTGTATGGTTTCTGAGGCGAGGCGACCACGTCTGTGCGTAGTATTCCAGATGTGGGCGTGCCATGGGTTTATACAGAGGCAAGAGGCTATTCTCTGCCTTATTCTCTACCCCGTTCTGAATGATTCCTGACAAGCGGTTGGCTGTTCTGAGGCTGCTGCACACGGAGTGGCTGTTTTCAGAGACCTCTGCACAGTGACTCCAAGATCTCTCTCTTGAGTAGTTGTAGCCAAATTAGCCCCATCGTTTTGTACGTGATACTTGGGATGCTGGGTTCCAGTCTGCAGGACTTTGCATTTCACACCCCTGAATTTCATCCGCCATTTCCTTGCCCAGCTCCCCCCCCCCACGTGTTGGGAGACCTTTGTAGCTGGGAGTTAACGACCTTGAGTGATTTTGTGTCCTCTCCCTTCTGCCCTTACCCCTGGCTGCAGGCCGTTTAGAACTGTCCACTCGGCCAGGTCCCAGGACAGACCCAGGGGCACCGCAGCTACCTCTCGCCACTCGGAACCCCCTTTTCTCCTCCCGTGTTCCTCCCCGTCTGCCAGTCCCTGCTGCCCCGTCTCCGCCATCAGCGCTCAGCAGCGGGGCGCTCCCCTGCCTGACCTCGCTCGGCTCCCGTCTCTCTCCTGCAACGCCGCGCCCCGGGGCCTCCCCAAGCTCCGCCTTGTGCCAATACCTCTCCGCCCAGCCCCTTGTCCCTTTCCCACAGGCGGGCGAGCCGAGCCCCGCCCAATGTAGGTTTCACCCTGCCAGTGCCTCCAGGGGCTCTGGCTTGCTCTGCCGCTCTCCTTTAGGGAGTGCAGGTCTGCGACGGCGTGTTGGGGTCCCCTGATCCTGCACCCCCGGAGCAGCCAGAACAGACTCCGCCAGGCATAGAACAGGGGGGTTTATTGCTCCTCCAGGGTACAGCCCAGCACAGACGTGAGGTGGCTACAGGAGTCAGGGCCAGGATGCCTCAGCCCCCTTGGGCTAGGGGGTCCATCGCCCCCCTCAGCACCCAGCTTAGGCTGTTCCGTTCATGTTTCCCAGCCAGCAACTGCCCCTGCCCCCGGCCAGGTGTCCGTCTCCACTTCCCTCCCTTTGTCTCTCCCCCTGGGCAGAGCCTTGTTATCTGCTCAGGCTGGGACTGGGTGTCTGGGCCAATCCACATGTGGGTGAGTCCGTGGGAATCGCACAGCCCAGCGCAGGGGAACCCCGGGTTACAGAGCAGACAGCCCCCCCACTACGTCACAAGGTTCCCCTACAAATCTTGCCAGCTGTGTCCCTCTGGCTTGCCTGTGCTCTGTGCTCGGAGCAGGCCAGGGCTCAGTGGCTTCTGCCTGTTAAGAATCTGTCCTGCTGTCCAGCCAGGAATTTCTGAGGCGGCTTGCCTCAGTTTCCCAGCTTGTGTTGCGTGCACTGAGACTGGTCACAGGCAATAGCCAAGCAGCATAGGGCTTTGAGCGCACCGTGTTCCCAGGCACCATGTTTGGCCAGCTGAGAGGGTTTCCCTGCACCCTGCGCAGGCTGAAATCAGCTCCTTAGACAAAGCTGCTGTCCTGTGCTGAGGCCGGTCTGGCTGCCCCTCTCCTGTGCGCTCTGTGGGGGCCCGGGTCACTGATGCCGGCCCACCCTTTGATGAGTGCTGGGGGGGCTCACAGGCCTGCCCTACCCTAGGGCCCCGGGCTGGGCCAGGGCCCCTCTGCAGCCCCCAGCTTCCCCAGCCTTTGGGCCGCGGCTCCCAGGCGGTTCCTGCCCGGAGACGGGGGCGGAGAGAAGCTGCTGCCAGGCAGCCCCCAAACTCGTTGCACCACAAATCGGAGCCAGTGCTTTCATGGCAGCAGCCTCTGCCGATCTCCCCAGGCAGATCCGGCCCAAGGTGGTCCTTTCTGGCCCCATTGCCGGGCTGGGGATTGCCCTCACTGCCAGCATGTGCCCCAGGCTGCTTACGCGTTACAGGGAGTGGCTGTGGGTGGTGCTTTACGCAGCCCCATCTGCTGCTTTGGGCTGTGCTTAAACTCTCCTGAGTGCCGTGCTTGGCAGCGGCGCTCCCTCCACATGCACGCGCAGCCCAGGCGCGCCCCCGGGTGGCGCTGGCAGTGTCCCCTGGCAGTGCGCGGCAGGAGGGGCCGAGCATCCCTGGCGGCCCAGCTCTGCTTGGCGGGCTGCCTTGCGTCTCATCTGTCTCGCTTGCACCGGCAGGCCCTTTGCAGCGCCCCTGCCTCACGGTGGGCAGCAATGCTTCCCGCCCAGCTTACGGCTCGCTTGCCCCGATCCATCAGCCTTGACGTGAGAGCTGCGCCCCCCCCGCCCGCTAGCTGCACTGTGTTCCCAGGGCCCCGAGTGAAATCCAGGGGTCCCTCATCTCCCTCCCGGACAGAGCGGGACCACGAAGGGAGCACAGGACTTTGCAGCGCGGCGAAGAGACGGCTGAGGCTAGAACATCGTGCCGAGAAAGCCAATAAGTGGTGTTTACGCCTCGTAATGCAGGAGCTGGGGTTGCCCAAAGAGATTCAGAGGCAGCAGGTTTAAAACACAAGGAAGTTCTGTCACTCGGTGCACAGTCCACCTGTGGAACTCCTTGCTAGAGGATGTTGGGAAGGCCAGAACTATAACAGGGTTCGGCAGAGAACTGGCTATGTTCTATCAACGCCTGTTAGTCAGGAGGGGTCCCTGGCTTCTGCCAGAGGCTGGGAATGGGCGCAGGGAGGGAGCGCGTAATGGTTCCCGGCTCTGGTCGCTCGCTGTGGGGCACCTGGGCAGCAGGACACGGGGCGAGCTGGGCCCGGGCCTGACCCGTCCGGCCGCTCCTAAGTCTGAAGACATGGATGCAAAAGGCCCAGTGGTTTGCAGCGAGGGCGCTCTGCGCATTGCTTTCGCACAGCGAGCAACCCCAGCCGCTAGTCCCTGGGGGCAGCTGGGAGGCGCGTCTCTCCCAGCGGCCCCGAGCAGGCTGTCGGGTTTGCTCTGCTGCAGAGGCCGGAGGAGCGGTAGCCCAGGGGCGCAGCGGGCAGGCCTCCCCCACAGCGCCCGTCTTGCCACTCCCGGGGAGGCCGCCAGAGCAGCGGTGCCTGGCGCTGTACCCCCCTGTCTTTCGCAGCCCGAGCCCAGGGTGTCCTGCCTCAGCCTGGGGCCGGCACCCTCTGCCTGCGCATGTCACTGCAGCCAGGAGTCTGCCCCTCCCTTCCCCCGCCGGGTGCCGCTGCCAGAGAGCAGCTCCGAAGTCTGGGCGTGTTTCGCTGCGAGCCACAGACAAAGGCCTCCGCCCGAGCAGGGCGCTCACTTGGCAGCACGGCCCTTCAGCCTGCCCTCCCACGCCAGGCAGCCCTTTCCTCCACCACCATCCTCCAGACTGCTCCTCCCCCTGCCTCTGGACCCAGCTGGCCCGTTGGCGCTGGGGCGGCGGGAGCAGGTTGGGGCACGTTGGGTTTCTGGGGCCAGGAGCCTCCCCTGCGTGTAAAGGCCTTGAAGTCTGGGCTTCCGGGAGGTTTCGGGTTACCCCGGACCCCTCACCGAACCCCAGGGCGGGCGGAGCCCTCAGGAGCCGTCGCGTCCAGCCCCTGCCCAAGGCAGGACCCGCCCCAACTCAGTCAGCCAGGACTGAAACCCCTCTGGGGCGGAGATCCCACCCCTCCCCAGGGACCCCTCCCAGGGCTTGCCCGCCCGCCTAGGGAAAGAGTTTGTCCTAACGTCCCACAAAGACCCCCCGCACTGCAACTTGAGCCCGTTGCTCCTCGCTCTGCCCTCTGCCCCCACTGAGAACAGCCTCTTGGGAACCCCCGTCAGGGAGCTACAGGCTGCTCCCGAATCCCCCTCCCTCTTCTCCTCTGCAGACTGAACAGACCCAACTCCCTCCGCCTCTCCTTGTAGGTCGTGTGCGCCAGCCCCCCAGTCATTCTGGTCGCTCTCTGCTGGACCCTCTCCAATGCGTCCACATCCTTTCTATGGGGCAGAACTGGACACAATACTCCAGATGCGGCCTCACCAGAGCCGAATAAAGGGGAATAATCACTTCTCTGGATCTGCTGGCAATGCTCCTTCTAATGCCCCCCAATACGCCATTTGCCTTCTTGGCTACAAGGGCGCCCTGTGGACTCATATCCAGCTTCTCATCCACTGTAACCCCCAGGTCCTTTTCTGCAGAGCTGCTACTTAGCCAGTCGGGCCCCAGCCTGTAACAATGCTTGGGATTCTTGTCCTTGTTGAACCTCATCAGATTTCTTGTGGCCCAATCCTCTAATCTGTCTAGGTCACTCTGGACCCTTTCCCTGCCCTCCAGCGTATCTTCCTCTCCCACTAGCTTAGTGTCATCTGTGAACTTGCTGAAGGTGCAATCCATCCCCTCCTCCAGGTCATTCATAAAGTTGTTGAACAAAACCGGTCCTAGAACCGAACCTTGGGCCACTCCGCTAGAAACCGACCGCCATCCTGACATCCAGCCGTTGATCACTACCCGCTGGGCCCAGCCTTCTAGCCATCTTTCTATCCATCTTACCATCCATTTATCCAATCCACATTCCCTCAACTTGCTGGCAAGAATATTGTGGGAGACCGTATCAAAAGCCTTGCTAAAGTCAAGGTATATCACATCCACTGACTTTCCCACGTCCACAGAGCCAGTTACCTCATCATAGAAGCTAATCAGGTTGGTCAGGCACGACTTGCCCTTTGTGAATCCATGCTGACTATTCCTAATCACTTTCCTCTCCTCCAAGTGCTCATCCCTGTGAGCGGTGGAGCAAGCGGTAACTGCTCTGCGGGTGGCACCTCTCCCCAGCCCGTCACTGCTGCCTCCGAGCCCATGGGAGCCTTTTGGTCACAGCAGCTTTTAGCTCAGGGGCGACTCCCCGCTGCAGCTACTCCGGCGCCAGCCAATCACACAGCCTGACCTAGCTGCCAGCCCCACTAGCCCAGTGCTCCAGCCTGGCCCAGATGCTGTCAGGCCTGGGACCTCCTCTTCAGTACAGTCCCGTTGCGCTTCCCGTAGATCGCGGCGTCCCCACCTCCATCCAGTCGCTTTGGGGAGAGGCTGGCAGGCATCTGTGCCCAGGAGCATTAGGCTGCCGCGCGGCCTCGGAGAGGAGCACGGGATATCTCCGCGCCGTCGGGCCCGGGCAGAGTGGGCAGGCTCTCCTGTTCCCGGGGGGGGCAGAGCAGGCAGTCTCTCCCGTTCCCGGCGGGGGGGGGGGGTGGAGGCAGAGCGGGCAGTCTCTCCCATTCCCGGCGGGGAGGCAGAGCGGGCAGTCTCTCCCGTTCCCGGCGGGGGGGGGGAGGCAGAGCAGGCAGTCTCTCCATTCCCGGCGGGCGCAGTCTCTCCTCTCCCCGGCGGGGCGGGGAGGCAGAGCGGGCAGTCTCTCCGCCCGGCGGGCGGGGGGGAGGCAGAGCGGGCAGTCTCTCCGCCCCGGCGGGGGGGGGAGGCAGAGCGGGCAGTCTCTCCGGTCCCCGGCGGGGGGGGGGGAGGCAGAGCGGGCAGTCTCTCCCGTTCCCGGCGGGGCGGGGAGGCAGAGCGGGCAGTCTCTCCCGTTCCCGGCGGGGGGGGGAGGCAGAGCGGGCAGTCTCTCCGTTCCCGGCGGGGGAGGCAGAGCGGGCAGTCTCTCCGCCCCGGCGGGGCGGGGGAGGCAGAGCGGGCAGTCTCTCCCGTTCGGCGGGCGGGGGAGGCAGAGCGGGCAGTCTCTCCCGTTCGGCGGGCGGGGGAGGCAGAGCGGGCAGTCTCTCCTGCCCGGCGGGGCGGGGGAGGCAGAGCGGGCAGTCTCTCCCATTCCTGGCGGGCGGGGGAGGCAGAGCGGGCAGTCTCTCCCATTCCTGGCGGGGCGGGAGCGGGCAGTCTCTCGTGCCCGGCGGGGGAGGCAGAGCGGGCAGTCTCTCTCGTGCCCGGCGGGGGCGAGCGGGCAGTCTCTCCCATTCCTGGCGGGCGGGGCGAGCGGGCAGTCTCTCCGTTCCCCGGCGGGGGAGGCAGAGCGGGCAGTCTCTCGTGCCCGGCGGGGAGGCAGAGCGGGCAGTCTCTCCTGCCCTGGCGGGCGGGGGCGCAGAGCGGGCAGTCTCTCCGTTCCTGGCGGGCGGGAGGCAGAGCGGGCAGTCTCTCCGTTCCCGGGCGGGGAGGCAGAGCGGGCAGTCTCTCCGTTCCCGGCGGGGGAGGCAGAGCGGGCAGTCTCCTCTCCGTTCGGCGGGGAGGCAGAGCGGGCAGTCTCTCCGCCCCGGCGGGGGAGGCAGAGCGGGCAGTCTCTCCGTTCCCGGCGGGGGAGGCAGAGCGGGCAGTCTCTCCTGCCCCGGCGGGGGAGGCAGAGCCGGCAGTCTCTCCTGCCCCGGCGGGGAGGCAGAGCCGGCAGTCTCTCCGTTCCCGGCGGGGGAGGCAGAGCGGGCAGTCTCTCCTGCTCCCGGCGGGGGAGGCAGAGCGGGCAGTCTCTCCGTTCCCGGCGGGGAGGCAGAGCGGGCAGTCTCCGCCCCGGCGGGGAGGCAGAGCGGGCAGTCTCTCCCGCCCCGGCAGGGGCGGGAGGCAGAGCGGGCAGTCTCTCCCGTTCCCGGCAGGGGAGGCAGAGCGGGCAGTCTCCTGCCCCGGCGGGGAGGCAGAGCGGGCAGTCTCCGTTCCCCGGGGGAGGCAGAGCGGGCAGTCTCCACGTTCCCGGCGGGGGAGGCAGAGCGGGCAGTCTCGCCCGGCGGCCGGCAGGGGGAGGCAGAGCCGGCAGTCTCTCCGTTCCCGGCGGGGGAGGCAGAGCGGCAGTCTCTCCGTTCGGCGGGGGAGGCAGAGCCGGCAGTCTCTCCCGTTCCCGGCGGGGGGGGGAGGCAGAGCCGGCAGTCTCTCCCGTTCCCGGCGGGGGGGGGGAGGCAGAGCGGGCAGTCTCTCCGTTCCCGGCGGGGGAGGCAGAGCGGGCAGTCTCTCGTTCCCGGCGGGGGAGGCAGAGCGGGCAGTCTCTCCGTTCCCCGGCGGGGAGGCAGAGCGGGCAGTCTCTCCCGTTCCCGGCGGGGAGGCAGAGCGGGCAGTCTCTCCTGCCCCGGCAGGGGCGGGAGGCAGAGCGGGCAGTCTCTCCTGCCCCGGCAGGGGGGGAGGCAGAGCGGGCAGTCTCCGTTCCCGGCGGGGGAGGCAGAGCGGGCAGTCTCCGTTCCCGGCGGGGAGGCAGAGCGGGCAGTCTCCGTTCCCGGCGGGGGGAGGCAGAGCCGGCAGTCTCCGTTCCCGGCGGGGAGGCAGAGCCGGCAGTCTCTCCTGCGTCCCGGCGGGGGAGGCAGAGCCGGCAGTCTCTCCCGTTCCCGGCGGGGGAGGCAGAGCGGGCAGTCTCTCCCGTTCCCGGCGGGGGAGGCAGAGCGGGCAGTCTCTCCCATTCCTGGCGGGGCGGGGGAGGCAGAGCGGGCAGTCTCTCCCATTCCTGGCGGGCCGGGGGGGGCGCAGAGCGGCAGTCTCTCTCGTGCCTGGCGGGGAGGCAGAGCGGGCCGTCTCTCCCATTCCCGGCGGGCGGGGGGGGCGCAGAGCGGGCAGTCTCTCCCGTTCCCGGCGGGAGGCAGAGCGGGCAGTCTCTCCCATTCCCGGCGGGGCGGGGGGGGCGCAGAGCGGGCAGTCTCTCTCGTGCCCGGCGGGAGGCAGAGCGGGCAGTCTCTCCCGTTCCCGGCGGGGGAGGCAGAGCGGGCAGTCTCTCCGTTCCCGGCGGGGAGGCAGAGCGGGCAGTCTCTCCTGCCTCCCGGCGGGGGAGGCAGAGCGGGCAGTCTCTCCCGTTCCCGGCGGGGGAGGCAGAGCGGCAGTCTCTCCGTTCCCGGCGGGGGAGGCAGAGCGGCAGTCTCTCCCGTTCCCGGCGGGGGAGGCAGAGCGCCGGCGGGGAGGCAGAGCCGGCAGTCTCTCCCGTTCCCGGCGGGGGAGGCAGAGCGGCAGTCTCTCCGTTCCCGGCGGGGAGGCAGAGCGGCAGTCTCTCCGTTCCCGGCGGGGGAGGCAGAGCGGCAGTCTCTCCGTTCGGCGGGGGAGGCAGAGCGGGCAGTCTCTCCCGTTCCCGGCGGGGAGGCAGAGCGGGCAGTCTCTCCTGCCCCGGCGGGGGGAGGCAGAGCGGGCAGTCTCTCCGTCCCGGCGGGGGAGGCAGAGCGGGCAGCTCCCCCGCGGGGGGAGCAGAGCGGGCAGTCTCTCTCCCTGGCGGGCGGCGGGGAGGCAGAGCGGGCAGTCTCTCCGTCCCGGCGGGGAGGCAGAGCGGGCAGTCTCTCCCATTCCCGGCGGGGGAGGCAGAGCGGGCAGTCTCTCCGTCCCGGCGGGGGAGGCAGAGCGGGCAGTCTCTCCGTTCCCGGCGGGGGGAGGCAGAGCGGGCAGTCTCTCCTGCCTCCCGGCGGCGGGGAGGCAGAGCGGGCAGTCTCTCCGTTCCCGGCGGGGGAGGCAGAGCGGGCAGTCTCTCCGTTCCCGGCGGGGGAGGCAGAGCGGGCAGTCTCTCCGTTCCCGGCGGGGAGGCAGAGCGGGCAGTCTCTCCGTTCCCGGCAGGGGCGGGAGGCAGAGCGGGCAGTCTCTCTCTCCCGGCAGGGGGAGGCAGAGCGGGCAGTCTCCGTTCCCGGCGGGGGAGGCAGAGCGGGCAGTCTCCCGTTCCCGGCGGGGAGGCAGAGCGGGCAGTCTCCGTTCCCGGCGGGGAGGCAGAGCGCAGTCTCCGTTCGGCGGGGGAGGCAGAGCCGGCAGTCTCTCCGTTCCCGGCGGCGGGGGAGGCAGAGCGGCAGTCTCTCCGTTCCCGGCGGGGGAGGCAGAGCGGGCAGTCTCTCCCGTTCCCGGCGGGGGGAGGCAGAGCGGGCAGTCTCTCCCATTCCTGGCGGGGCGGGAGGCAGAGCGGGCAGTCTCTCCCACGGCGGGAGGCAGAGCGGGCAGTCTCTCCCATTCCTGGCGGGCGGGCGCAGCGGGCAGTCTCTCGTGCCCGGCGGGGGAGGCAGAGCGGGCAGTCTCTCCGTTCCCGGCGGGAGGCAGAGCGGGCAGTCTCTCCGTTCGGCGGGAGGCAGAGCGGGCAGTCTCTCGTTCCCGGCGGGGGAGGCAGAGCGGCAGTCTCTCCGTTCCCGGCGGGGGAGGCAGAGCGGGCAGTCTCTCCGTTCCCGGCGGGGAGGCAGAGCGGCAGTCTCTCCGCCCCCGGCGGGAGGCAGAGCCGGCAGTCTCTCCCGTTCCCGGCGGGGGAGGCAGAGCCGGCAGTCTCTCCGTCCCGGCGGGGAGGCAGAGCGGCAGTCTCTCCGTTCCCGGCGGGGAGGCAGAGCGGGCAGTCTCTCCGTTCCCGGCGGGGAGGCAGAGCGGGCAGTCTCTCCGTTCCCGGCGGGGGAGGCAGAGCGGGCAGTCTCTCCTGCCTCCCGGCGGGGAGGCAGAGCGGGCAGTCTCTCCTGCCCGGCGGGGAGGCAGAGCGGGCAGTCTCTCCGTTCCCGGCGGGGAGGCAGAGCGGGCAGTCTCTCCTGCTTCCCGGCGGGGGAGGCAGAGCGGGCAGTCTCTCCCATTCCTGGCGGGCGCGGGAGGCAGAGCGGGCAGTCTCTCCGCCCCGGCGGGGGAGGCAGAGCGGGCAGTCTCTCCCATTCTGGGGCGGGGGCGCAGAGCGGGCAGTCTCTCCGGGCGGGGAGGCAGAGCGGGCAGTCTCTCCGTTCCCCGGCGGGGAGGCAGAGCGGGCAGTCTCTCCCATTCCTGGCGGGCGGGGGCGCAGAGCGGGCAGTCTCTCCGTCCCGGCGGGAGGCAGAGCGGGCAGTCTCTCCGTTCCCGGCGGGGAGGCAGAGCGGGCAGTCTCTCCGTTCCCGGCGGGGGCGAGAGCGGGCAGTCTCTCCTGCCCCGGCGGGCGGGGGCGCAGAGCGGGCAGTCTCTCCCGTTCCCGCGGGGAGGCAGAGCGGGCAGTCTCTCGTGCCCGGCGGGGCGCAGAGCGGGCAGTCTCTCCGTTCCCGGCGGGGAGGCAGAGCGGGCAGTCTCTCCTGCCCCGGCGGGGAGGCAGAGCGGGCAGTCTCTCCCATTCCTGGCGGGCGGGGGCGCAGAGCGGGCAGTCTCTCCGTTCCCGGCGGGCGGGCGCAGAGCGGGCAGTCTCTCCGCCCCGGCGGGGGAGGCAGAGCGGGCAGTCTCTCCGTTCCCCGGCGGGGAGGCAGAGCGGGCAGAGGCAGGGCAGTCTCTCCGTTCCCGGCGGGGGAGGCAGAGCGGGCAGTCTCTCTCGTGCCCGGCGGGGGGGGCGCAGAGCGGGCAGTCTCTCCCGTTCCCGGCGGGCCGGGGGGGGGCGCAGAGCGGGCAGTCTCTCCCGTTCCTGGGGTGGTCCCCCAGGCAGAGGCTGCTGTTCTTGCCGAAGCGCGTAAGCATCTCCAGTTGCTCCAGCCTCTCTGCTGGGCTCTGCCCTTGCCCGGCGTTCCACCAGGCGTTCTCCCGCTCGCCTCTTCTGGGCGTCCGGGTCACAGCAGCGTCCGGCGCGCAGGGAGCCGCGAGCCGCTTTCCCCTCGCAGGGTCCGAGCCAAGCGCTGGGTCCCTTGGGAAGGGAGAGCCCCGGTGAGCACTGCGCTCCCGCTGGGTGGCCGTGCAATTCCCCGTGGGCACTAGCCCTCAGCCCTGCAGCTCCCCGGGCCAGGGCGGGACGCCTCCGCCAGTTGTCCTGCCCTCCGTGAGGGCCCCGGGCGGGCGTGGGCTTTGCGAACAGAGAGGCAGGGAGGCCGCGCGCCCAGGACGGGGGGCACTTCGGCGCTGAGCTCTCGCCCCCGCCCAGCCCCTCTCCCCACAGACGTGCAGCCATCGCCTCGGTGCCAGCGTCCCGTGGGCCTGCCCCCGAGCTGGGTGGCCTGGTTGCACACGAGTTCTCTGGGAACGGTGAGCAGGGCCGTAGCCAGGGGTCCAGCTTCTGCACAGGCAGAGCCGGGTGTGGGGGCAGAACCCACTGCAGGTGGGGAGGGGGTGGGTCCCGCCATTCCCCCACCCCTCCCCCCCCAAACTTGGGGGCAGGCCACGCCACTCAGGGGCCACACAGGGCCCGTGACTCGCAGCGCCTCTCCTGCGAGGCTGCTCCCCTCAGTGCTCCGGCCCGGGACTCGGTCCTGCCCTTATCAGGCCGAAGCACCTGCTTGCAAACCTTGCCTGGGCGCCTCTTGCCCCTGCCCGGCCCCCTCGGCGGAAAGCCCCACCCGCCGCGCAGCTCCACCAGCTCCTGGGGTCCAGCCTGCGCCGAGAGACGGAGACTGCACCCACCGCCGGCCCAGCTGGCAACGGCCCAGGGCGTCCCCTGCAGAGCTGGGCCCTGCCTGCCAGTGTGGCTCGGGGCCTAGTGGGGCGCAGGGCCGCTAGCCACGTCACAGAGCCCGCCCTCCAGGGGAAGGGGCCCGTCTGTCTCCCTCCCACACGGCTGAGGTGCCCGCCGAGGCCTGGCTAGACACCCTGGGCCCCTTCCTGAAGCGCCGGCAGGGCCTGGGCCAGGAGCCCGTGGCAGCCGTGGGGCAGAGAGGGGCGCCATGAAGCCAGCACTGGGGCCCTGCTGCAGCCGGGGCACAGGCACAGATGTGGCGCGGGGCTCAGGTGAAGCCAGCGCACCAAACAGCAGCGTGCAGGCCCAGTCCTCCTGCGTGCCCGCTTGGGCCGGGGACGGAGAGCAGGTTGCGGGACCTGCGGGCGAGGCTGAAGCAGCAAGGCTGTGGGGAGACAGGAAAGGAATCCTTCGCATAGGCCGTGCAGGAGCGCCCAGCCCCCAGCCGCTTGCGTGGGAGACGCCCTCCGGTTCCGTGCCGCCTCCCAAACTCCCACCTCGGGCCGCAGAAGGTGGGAAAGGCATCGCCCGGCGCCTGCGGGGGCTGGAGCAGCCCCCTTTCCGTGGCGGGCCTGGCCTGCCATGGGGGCCACTCCTGCCCAGCCCAGCCCCCCCTTCATCGCTTAACCAGCTCCCCGGGATTTTACAGCCCGAGGATCTGACACCGGGAGGGGAGAGAACGAACCGCTGATTTCTTTCAGAGGCTCCAGAAGCAATTCTGGCAGCCGCAGGCCGGAGCCCTGACTCCCGTATGGCTCCATGGCTGGAGATGCGGCTAAAGAACAGGCCGGCCGGATGCACTGGCGCGCGTGATTTGCGGGGCAAGTCATGGAAACCCTGCCTCACCCGTCTACTAGACTTCTCCGCGGGGTCGACAAGCACAGAACCACGGAGCACTGGAACCGGCAGGGCCTCGCGCCCAGTCCCCCGCCGGGCCAGGCACCGACTAGCCCAGCCTGGCAGGTGTCTGTCCAACCTGCCCTTAAACACCTCCAGGGGTGGAGACTCCACAGCCCCCCGGGCAACTTATTCCAGTGTTTGACCCCCGCCAGGCAGGACGATTTTCCTACTGTCCAACCTCAACCTCCCTGGCTGCAGTGTAAGGCCGTTGCTTCTTGGCCTGTCCTCAGAGGCCAAGGGGAACAATTTTGCCCCCTCCTCCCTGTGACACCCTTTAGATACCTGAAACCTGCTCTCATGTCCCCTCTCAGTCTTCTCCTTTCCAAGCTAAACAAGCCCAGTTCCTTGAGCCTCCCCTCCTAGCTCCTGTTCTCTAGGCCTGTCATCATCCTTGTTGCTCTTCTTGGGGCCTTTGCCAATGTCTCCACATCGTCCCTGAAATGTGGGGCCCAGCACTGGTCGCAAGACTCCAGCTGAGGCCTGATGGGCACAGCGCAGAGCGGGAGAGTGTGGCCAAAGGGTGTCGTGTACTCAGATCTCCAGAAGCCCCTAGGCGAGGTACGCAGCCGTGCCTCTCACGGGTTAGGGCACAGGGCAGGAGTAAAGGGTCCCCCGGGCGCTGGACCGGGACCAGCACCATTCAGCCTGCTCAGGGGAGCAGGCGGGGACGTCTCCTGGGGACGCACAGTGGCTCAAGCTAGCTCAGCCCGCGGCGGGGGCACTGGCTGCATGGACCTTTGGCCGCTCTTATCTGCCTGCTGCTGCCCTGCCCGGGGGTGCGCACTGGGGCCTTTCTCTGGCCAGGAGCCCCGTGGGGGCAGGCCACCTGCCTTCTTTAGGGGAGGGGCCTTAAACTCTGCGCCTCCTTGCGCTGTGCTCACAGTTTCCTCCCAGGGTTTCCTCCCAGGCCCCCGCCCGCCCACGATTGGCACCGGCATCCAATGTCCTCTGCCGCCTCTCCCAGCCAGACCTCCCTCCCCCCCAGCCCGGCTCTCCTCAGTTCCCTGCCCCATCTCCTCCAGCTGATAGGTCTTGGGTCCAGGGGGCAGAGCTGGGGGCTGGAGCCAGGACTCCCGGGTTCTCCCGGCTCTGGGAAGGCAGTGGGGCCCAGTGGGTAGAGCTGGGGGGGGGCTCGAGCCAGGACTCCTGGGTTCTCCCGGCTCTGGGAAGGCAGTGGGGCCCAGTGGGTAGAGCTGGGGGGGGGGCTGGAGCCAGGACTCCCGGGTTCTCCTGGCTCTGGGAAGGCAGTGGGGCCCAGTGGGTAGAGCTGGGGGGAGCTCGAGCCAGGACTCCCGGGTTCTCCCGGCTCTGGGAAGGCAGTGGGGCCCAGTGGGTAGAGCTTGAGCCAGGACTCCCGGGTTCTCCCGGCTCTGGGAAGGCAGTGGGGCCCAGTGGGTAGAGCTGGGGGGGGGGCTGGAGCCAGGACTCCCGGGTTCTCCCGGCTCTGGGAAGGCAGTGGGGCCCAGTGGGTAGAGCTGGGGGGAGCTCAAGCCAGGACTCCCGGGTTCTCCCGGCTCTGGGAAGGCAGTGGGGCCCAGTGGGTAGAGCTGGGGGGGGGCTCGAGCCAGGACTCCCGGGTTCTCCTGGCTCTGGGAAGGCAGTGGGGCCCAGTGGGTAGAGCTGGGGGGGGGCTGGAGCCAGGACTCCCGGGTGCTAACACCCCCATCTCTTGCAGTCTCTCCCTATTACCGGACCAAGCTTCGTGGACTCTACACGACTGCCAAAGCCGATGCGGAGGCTGAGTGCAAGTGAGTGCCCTCCTGCCCCCTGCCCCCACCGCCGCCCCGGCCCCACCCCTGCTCACCCCCCTCTCTCCTCTCACCCCAGCATCCTGCGCAAGGCGCTGGACAAGATTGCGGAGATCAAATCCCTTCTGGAGGAGCGGCGCATTGGTGAGAACAGGCCGCAGGGCATTCGGCATGGGCGGGGCTGGCGCCTGGGGCAGGGGCAATGGAGGGGCGGGGGCTCCCATCATCCCCTGGGGCGGGGGTGATGGAGGGCCGGGGGCTCCCATCATCCCCTGGGGTGGGGGTGATGGAGGGGCAGGGCCAGCACGTGTGGAGAGGAGGCGTGTGGGGTGCTGGCAGTCTGGGCAGGGGTCAGCGTCCAAATCCCTGGGACTGGAAAGGGGGCTCCCGTAGCCATGAGGCTCACCCCACTTTCTGCCCCACCCCACAGCCGCCAAGATCGCCGGGCTCTACAACGACTCGGAGCCGCCCCCGCAAGACCATGCGCCGGGGCGTCCTCATGACTCTCCTCCAGCAGTCGGCCATGACGCTGCCCCTGTGGATCGGCAAGCCCGGCGACAAGTGAGTGTCCCTGGGGCGGCCGGGCGTGGGACTGCCCGTGCCCGTGCCCGCGCCCTCCCCGCCCGCAGGCCGCCCCCGCTCTGCGGCGCCATCCCTGCCACTAGCGACTACGTGGCCAAGCCGGGGGACAAGTGAGTGTCCCTGGGGCGGCCGGGCGTGGGACTCACTGCGCCCTCCCTGCATGCAGGCCGCCCCCCGCTCTGCGGCGCCATCCCTGCCGCTAGCGACTACGTGGCCAAGCCAGGGGACAAGGTGGCGGCTCGCGTCAAGGCTGTGGACGGGGACGAGCAGTGGATCCTGGCCGAGGTGGTGAGCTACAGCCACACCGCCAACAAGTGAGCGCCGGGGCCGGGGCCGCACCCTCAGAGAGCTGGGGCACGGCAGGGACACAGGCCTCTCCCTAGCCGGGGGGCAGGCCAAGGTTTTGGGAAGTGCTCGGGGGCCGTGCTCCTCCAGGATATAGGATGGAGGCTGGGTGCACGCGGGAGCTTGGGGAAAGGGGCTGGGCTGCAGGAGGGGGACTGCAGTCAGGAGGGTGTTGGGATGAGGCAGGCGGGTGTGACCTGGGGCAGGGCGCTGGGGGGCGGGGTTTGGGATGGGACCTAGGGGAGGAGGGGCCTGGGGCTGGGGGCAGGCCTGGGAGGGGTAGGGGTTTGGGTAAGTTGGGGGGCAGGAGAGGCCGGGGGGCAGCGGCAGGGCATGGCAAGAGACCGACTTAACGTGTTTCCCTGCCTGCTGGGCCACTGCTTCATGAGTAACTGAGCCCAGGAGAGGGGGCGTGGTTCTTCCTAGCTGCCTGTTAGCCAATGGGAGCTAACAAGCAGCTCCCATTGGCCGGTTTCTGCCAGAAAGTGGCCAATGGGAATTTGCTGGGGGCGGGGTAGCTCCTAAAACTTCCCCCCTCCCCCCAGTTTTAATGGCGAAAGGGAGCCGTGGGGCCGTGTTTCTGCCCGGCGCGGGGCTGGGGGGACCCTGCCTGGGGCTCCCCGTGTCCTGCCCAGGCCTGCTGTAGCCAAGCAGGAGCTGGACTGCCGCAGTTCCCCTCTAGGCACCCGGGGAGCCGGCCCTGCGATCTGGGGGCTTGAGCCCCCTTCCCGGCAGGCCCCCCGAACCGCCCGGCCTCATGCGCCGCCCCTCTCCTTGCAGGTACGAGGTGGACGACATCGACGAGGAAGGCAAAGAGTAAGTGGGGGAGGGTGGCGGCGGGGGGGGCCCTGGGGCCCTGTCTCACCCTGTCCCTCCCTCCCTCCTAGGCGCCACACCCTGAGCCGCCGCCGCATCATCCCCTTGCCCCAGTGGAAGGCGAACCCGGAGACGGACCCCGAGGCGCTGTTCCAGAAGGACCAGCTGGTGCTGGCCCTGTACCCCCAGACAACCTGCTTCTACCGGGCCCTGATCCACGCCCCGCCCCAGCGGGTGAGGGGCCCTCCTCCTCTCAGGCTGCCTAGGGCGGGGAACGGGGGGGGGCGTCACAGGATGTGGGGCACTGGCTCTGACGGGTCCCGGGGAACGGGAGGGGGGCTGGCTCCGACGGGCCCCGGGGCCGGGCGGGCGGGGAACGGAAGGGGGGCTGGCTGTGATGGGCCCCGGGGCCGGGCGGTGCTCAGGGGTGCCGGCTGAGCGGCAGCAGTGGGGCAGGGGAGGGCTCCGGCATCTCACGCTGCCTCTCTGCAGCCCCAGGACGATTACTCGGTGCTCTTTGAGGACACGTCCTATGCGGACGGCTACTCCCCGCCCCTCAACGTGGCCCAGAGATACGTGGTGGCCTGCAAGGAGACCAAGAAGAAGTGAGTCTGGGGGGGCGCCCTGAGGGTAATAAAGCTTCTCTGTGCCCCCGTTGCACGCGGCGTGCTTCATGCCAACACCGAGCGAGGCCCCGTGGAGTCAGCCCCTTCCTCTGCCCGCTGGCGGTGTGTGCCCGGCCCGCCCTGGGCTGCCTGCCCCCGCCCCTGCCTGCCCCCGCAGCGCTGCCAGGCCCGGCCCCCTGCCCCCTGCCTGCCCCGGCAGCGCTGCCAGGCTGCCCTTAGCACTGCCCTCCCTGGCTGGGGCCACACAGCCCAGGGATGTGAACTGCAACTTCCCAACAGTAGTTGGCCATGAAGCTGAAACATCCCCCAGCTGGGCCCTGCATCCTTGCCTGGCCGGGCCCCCCTCTGTCCCCCAGGAGCCACCGCCCCCAGCCCTGTCTGCCTGATTGCTCTGTGCCCAGGCTTGGGCCCTCTGTGCCCCCTGGGCCACTGCATGCACTCTGGGCTCTGTGCAGCGCCAGCACCCCCGTGTCCTGCACCAGGACGAGGAGGGACCTGCCCTGGCGCCCGCCCCGGCGCCCGCCCCGCCTGCTCTAACCCTCGCCCAGCCGGGGGCTCAGCCGGCGCCAGTGAACCACACGGAGATGGCAGCTGGGACCAGGTTTATCTCCCCGGGGGGGGCGGGGGGCTCAGAGCTCCAGCCGGAAGCGCAGGTCCGATCCCTCCATTTGCCTCTCGTAGTCGGCGTCGAATCGCTCGCTCTGCGCCACCGTGAACAGGTTCTTCCAGTCGCCGGTCACCCCTGGGCACAAGCGCCAGGTCACTGCAGCCCCCGGGCCGCCTGGCCCCCTGCCTTGGCCCCGGCCCCGGCCGCTAACCCCGCCCCTGGCTCGCCCTGCCTCGGCCACGCCCCCTGCTGCTGGCCATACCCCCCAGCTCGCCCTGCCTCGGCCATGCCCCCAGCTACTGGCCATACCCCCCCAGCTTGCCCTGCCTCGGCCACGCCCCCAGCTGCCCGCCCAGCCCCCGGGGTCGCCCTGCCTTGGCCACGCCCCCCGGCTGCCCGCCCAGCCCCCCGGGTCGCCCTCCCTCGGCCACAGCCCCTGGCTACCTGGCCACACCTCCCGGCTGCCTGCCCAGCCTCCCGAGTCGTCTGGGGCCCTGCCCTGGCTGAGCCCCCTCATGCCTCCAGCCGTACCCTTGCGCATGAAGGGCGAGATGCTGTGGTCCATGACGCTGGTGGGGATAGTGCTATAGTTGGCCATGAAGTTCTCCTGCATGGCCTGGAAGGACGTGTGCTGGGCGATGGCGTCCAGCAGCCCCTCGTCCGCGGCGCGCCCCAAGAACTCCAGCACCTTGCGGATCTCGCGTCGGGGGTCCTGGTGGGAAGGGGGGGGTCAGGGCCGGGCACGGGGCTGGGCAGGGGCAGGGAAGGGGGGTCTCACCTCCTTCATGTCCTCATAGAACAGGTAGAGCATCCGCTGCGCCTGCCGCCGCTCCCACCAGCCGCGCACATGCTGGTGCCATGACCCGAAGGACACTGCAGGGGCACACGGCTCAGTACCACACAGGCCCCACCAGCCGGGACGCCCCCCCGCCAGCTGGGACACGTGACCCCCATCCCCGCCAGCTGGGACACGCTTCCCCCCCGCCAGCCCGGACCCACTCCTCCCCCTCCCTGCCATCCGGTCCCCTGCACCCCCTACTCTGCCCTTGCCACCCACAGCCCGCCCCCCTGCCAGCTGGTCCATAGCCCCGGCTCTGCCCCATGAGCCAGCCAGTCCCCCCCCCACGCCCTTGGGTCATTTCAGAGCCAGTGTCCCCATGAGAGGAGCAGCCCCGTAGCCTGGCCCCTGCTCATTCTCCACCTGCGCCGGCCATAAAGTCCTCCAGGAAGCGGTCCCACGGGCCGGGGGCCGGGTGCACTTTTGCCATCTGGTAGAAGTAATAGTAGGACACGGCCACGTCCTTGGGGTTCCTGGCCACGTAGATCATCTGGGGGGATGCAGGGGTCAGGCTGTGACTGGGCCCCACCCGCCCCCCCAGCTCTGGGCCCCACCCTCCCCCCCAGCTCTGGGCCCAGCCTGGCCCCCCAGTCTCACCTTACAGTCCTGCTCCCAGAACGACTCCGGCAGCAGCTGCACCGGTAGGTGGCTCTTCACCAGCCGCGGCGAGGACCTCTTCCGGAGCAGCTCCGCGCCTGGGGCACGAGCAGGTGAGCCAAGAGCCCCTCCAGTGCCCCCCCCAGAGCACCCCTGCTGGGAGAGCAGCGCCGGCCCCACGGCGCCCCCCCCCCCCGCTGGGAGACCGGGCTGTGCCCCTCCTGGGGGAAGCAACGCCTGCCCCTAGAGTGCCCCCCCGCTGGGAGACCGGCACCCTGCCCCACAGTGCCCCCGCTGGGAGACCGGCACCCTGCCCCACAGTGCCCCCGCTGGGAGACCGGCGCCCTGCCCCATGGCACCCCCCCACTGGAAGAGCAGCGCCTGCCCCCCGGAGTGCCCCTGCTGGGAGAGCGCTGCCCTGCCACCCCTCCCCACAAGGAGCCACCTTGCTGCAGCACTGCCCACCCGCCCCATGCACCCCTGGGAGAAGGCCCGTGCTACCTGTGGGGACGCCAGGAACAGCGAACTCCAGGAAGGGGACTCGCATGTAGATGGGGTCCTGCCTGCACTGCTCCGCGTCCCCGTCCTTGTAGATCAGGTCGACTATCTCGCTGATCCACGTGGTGCCTGCAAGGGGGAGTGAGGGGCACCGGCAGGGCTGGGGGGGCCGGGGGAGGGGGGTTGAGGGGTGCTCACCCGGGACAAGGCTGGGGGGGCTCACCCGGGGCGGGGGCACTGACCGGATTTGGGGTACGTGCAGATGAGCAGATCATCCGGCTGCGCCTGGAATCCCTCCACAGCCGCCCAGTTCTCGGCGAAGTATTTGATCATGGGGACACCCCGAATGGGGATCAGGGGTGGGCGCGGGTTCCCCTCGGCCGGCTGCATCCTGCGAGAGACGGGGATACAAAGGCGTTCGACTCTCTGGAGGGAACCCGAGCCCCACGCCGGGGCCGCGGCTGGGGAGGTGGGGACGGCGGAGCTGGGGCCCGGCGGGGTGCCGCGGGGCCCGGCGGGGCTGGGGGCAGGCGGGGCTGGGGGGGGCCCGGCGGGGCTGGGGGCAGGCGGGGCTGGGAGTGCCGCGGGGCCCGTCGGAAAAGTTTCCGGGCCCGGGCGGAGGTGTCGGTGGCTCCGGGAACATTCCTGGGCGCTGGCGCAGGCCAGGGAGATACGGGGGCGGGATCCCGGCGCGGGGCTCCGTTGGAGGATCGGGGGCCGGAGCAGCAGCGCCCCCCTCACTCGCTCGGGTCCGTCGGCGGCTGCGGGGTCCAGCGAGGCTCGGGTCGGCGGGTTTTATCTGCGGGGACGGGCGGAGTCGAGAAGGGCCAGGACGGGGGTGGATCCCATCGCTTTGGAGCGGGGGGGAGGGGGACAGCTGAGTCCCCGCGTTCGTCTCCCGGTACCGCCCCAGCGCTCAGGTCCCCTTCCCCCAACCGTGCCCCCACACCCGGCCCCCACCAGTAACCCCTTCGCCCGGCCCCCTGAGCCCCCCTGCCCTGCCTCCCGGGTCCCCTTCCACACCAGACCCTCCCCGCTCCCCGCCTCCTCGTAACTCCCCCCGCTGGGTCCCCTGCCCCACACCCGGGCCGCACCACTATCCCCTTCGCCCGGCCCCTGAGCCCCTGCCCTGCCTCCCGCGTCCCCTTCCACACCCGACCCTCCCCGCTCCCCGCCTCCTCGTAACTCCCCGCTGGGTCCCCTGCCCCACACCCGGGCCGCACCACTATCCCCTTCGCCCGGCCCCTGAGCCCCCCTGCCCTGCCTCCCGCGTCCCCTTCCACACCCGAACCCTCCCCGCTCCCCGCCTCCCCTCATGCTCCCCGCTGGGTCCCTGCCCCCAATCGTGCCCCCACACCCGGGCCGCACCACTATCCCCTTCGCTCGGCCCCTGCCCTGCCTCCCGGCTCCCCCCCCTTTCCCCTCCGTAGCCCCACGCCCGGGTCCCCTTCCACAGCCGCACCCTCGCGGATCCCCCGCTTGGTCCCCCCCCCGTGTCTCCCGCCACACTCACCCCGTACCTCCCCGCCCGGGTCCCTAACCCCCCCAGGCAGAGCCGGACTCGAGCTGGCTTCGGTGCTTTATTTGGGAAGCGGCCGGGGCCGGAGAGTGTCACGGGGCAACTCGGCAGCGAACGGGCGCGTCGCTGGGACCAGGCGCTTCTCCAGCGCCCAGAAGCGTCGCGGGCTCCCCGCGCCCAGACCGCTCGCTAACGGGCCGCCCGGCCACTGGGTCCGCCTTACTCCAGGCCACGCCCCGCGCTCCACCAGGGGCGGGGCCACTGTCCGGGGGCGGGGCAGCGGGACCAGCCTCTTCGCCCCGCCCCCTCCGGCGCAGCCTCCTCAGCTCCTCAGCGCAGCGGCCCTGGCCTAAAGGGAGGGAGGGGCAGGAGGTCAGAGAGGAAGGGGCTTCCCCCGAGAGGGGCGGGGCGGAGCAGGGCTGCCTTAGAAAGGGGTGGGGACAAAAAGGGAGGCGTTTGTGAAAGAGGGTGTGAACAAGCAGGGGCGGGGCTTGCCCGTGAGAGGGGGCGTGGACAGGGCGGGGCCTGGAAGGGTGGGAAGAGGGAAGCCTGAGGGGCGGGGCTTTGACAGAGGGAAGTTGGGGTGTGATTTGGGAAGGGGACACTCTAGGGGTGGGGTTTAGCAGGAAGTGGGCGGGGCTTACCTGAAAGGAGGCAGGGACTTCTTCCAAGTCACCATAGCACCCCTGGTGGTAGCCAATGAGGTCGCCCCACAGGACCAGGTTCTTGCAGCTGAAACAGGCAGTGGGCAGGGTTTCACCATGGCAACCAGTCACCAAGGCAACATGCTGGGGTGTTGCTCATGGCATCCCTCCCTTCCCTGGGGCACCCCAAGAGGCCCCGTACCCCGGGCAGTGCCCCTCCACGGGCAGCAACTGCTGCGGCTCCTCGCGCAGGAACTCCTGGGCCAGGCAGGCCGGGTGCACCGCCAGGGGGCAGCCAGGGTGGAAGCAACGCAGCAGGGAACCCTCCACGTCCTGCAGAGGGCAGACAGACGGGGGGCAGAGCCCCCAATGAAAGCAGGTGTGACGCGGCGGGGATTGTGTTTGCTCTGTGCTGCCTACTGGCCTGTTCTGCTCTGCTCTAACCCCGGGTGCGTGCCTCAGTTTCCCTGGGCACTGCACCGGTGCCAGGATGGGCGTGTCTCTCACTGGGGGGGCTCCCCCATCTTAGCTCACATACACCAATAGCTCAGGCTGTCCTGCAACCTGAGCCTGGGGGGGCAACCAGGTGACACCTTGCTCGGGGATCTCAACAAAGGAGGGGGGTTGCCTCCAGCCTGGGGGAGTTGGGCAGCTTTGAGTTCTCTCCGCAGGCGGAGGATGCCGGGAGGGGCCCAGGGCGCTGGCTGTGGGCCCCCCTGTCCAGGTTGTATCGGCTGCATCTGGTTCCTGTAACAAGCCTGAGGTACACCGAGTCCCTGTCAACCAATAACCCAACTGTTCCACCTGCCGCTCTGAGTCCCGTCTGGCTGCAGGGGAACGGTGGCAGGGCCCGGGACTCCCCCACACTCCATGACACCACTAGTCCCCACTGCCCCCCTTCTGGGATAGAACCAGGAGTCCTGCATCCCAGCCCCCCGTTCCCTCCCCACAAGTCCTGCTTCTCAGCCTGCCCTGCTCTCACCCACTAGCCTCCCCCACAAAGTACCTGGTGTCTCTTTAGGCACAGGGTGCAGGTCTGCACTGTCTGCTCTGGAGCAGGGCCGGGGTCGCCTCGCCCCCGCTCTCCGCAGCCCCCGGCTAGGCCCAGTGCCCGGACCTGCCCAAAGGCCAGGGGCATGTGCAGAGGGGGCTGGAGGGTGGGGGGGAAGTCCCGGCAGTGGGCCTGCTCCAGCCAGCGCACAGTGAGGGGCAGGCGGCACCAGGGTGCCGTGCGGAGCATGTGAGCCAGAACCCGCAGGTGGAAATCAAAGCAGCTCTCCCGGCGGCCGCGGCGGCTCACGTTGCACAGACGGCGGGAAGCATGGGGGTGCTGCCAGGCCCACTCGAACTGCGGGGCAGAGACAGCGGAGTTAGGGAGTCAGGCCTGAGGGGCGCCGCTGGGGTTGGGGGTGGGGAGTGAGGGGCGCCGGCGGGGCTGGAGCTGCGGGTGGGAGTGAGGCGCCGGCGGGCAGGGGCTGCGGGTGGGAGTGAGGCGCCCAGCGGGCAGGGGCTGCGGGTGGGGAGTGAGGGGCGCCGGCGGGCAGGGGCTGCGGGTGGGGAGTGAGGGGCGCCGGAGGGCAGGGGCTGCGGGTGGGGAGTGAGGGGTGCCGGAGGGCAGGGGCTGCGGGTGGGGAGTGAGGGGTGCCAGAGGGCAGGGGCTGCGGGTGGGGAGTGAGGGGCGCCGGCAGGTACCCGCAGCGCAGCAACGTCAGAGGGGAAGCCGTGGATGATCAGCACCATCTCCCTGAAAGGAGAGAATCCAGCTCAGGCCAGTGCTCCCAGCATGCCCTGGGGCACTGCACAAGTTGGCATAAGAGCAAGGCTTGTTGGGAGCCCCCTGCAGCACTGCCTGCTGGTACTGTTCCCCCCCCCCCCCCAGCTGGGAGCCCCCTGCAGCACTGCCTGCTGGGACTGTTCCCCCCCCCCAGCTACAAGCCCCTGCAGCACTGCCTGCTGGGACTGTTCCCCAGCTGGGAGCCCCTGCAGCACTGCCTGCTGGGACTGTTCCCCAGCTGGGAGCCCCCTGCAGCACTGCCTGCTGGGACTGTTCCCCAGCTGGGAGCCCCTGCAGCACTGCCTGCTGAGACTGTCGTCCCCCAGCTGGGAGCCCCCTACAGCACTGCCTGCTGGTACTGTTCCCCAGCTACAAGCCCCTGCAGCACTGCCTGCTGGGACTGTTCCCAGCTGGGAGCCCCTGCAGCACTGCCTGCTGGGACTGTTCCCAGCTCTGAGCCCCTGCAGCACTGCCTGCTGGGACTGTTCCCAGCTGGGAGCCCCCTGCAGCACTGCCTGCTGGGACTGCCCCAGCTGGGAGCCCCTGCAGCACTGCCTGCTGAGACTGTCGTCCCCCAGCTGGGAGCCCCCTGCAGCACTGCCTGCTGGGACTGCCCCCAGCTGGGAGCCCCTGCAGCACTGCCTGCTGGGACTGTTCCCCAGCTGGGAGCCCCTGCAGCACTGCCTGCTGAGACTGTTCCCCCAGCTGGGAGCCCCTGCAGCTCTGCCTGCTGGGACTGTTCCCAGCTGGGAGCCCCTGCAGCACTGCCTGCTGAGACTGTCGTCCCCCCCCAGCTGGGAGCCCCCCTTACCAAGGGCCGCGTCCGCTGGTTTTCCAGGCGCCCCCACGGCGCTTGCCCGCGTTGTGCTGCCCGAGGCGGCGCTGGGGAGCGACGGTGAAACCCACGTAGACCCGGCCCCGGTACCGGGGGTTGGCGCAGAGCAGCAGGTAGACGCCGAAGAAGCCCCGTGGCTCCGCCCCCATGGCAGAGTCTGCAGTGGGGAGTCAGGTCCTGGCCAGCCAGTGCTGCTCCCTCGAACCCCTACCCTGAACCCCTCATTACCCCCCACCTGGCCCCAGACCCCCATTGCTCCCGCCCCCACCAGAACCACCCCCATTGCCCCGGCTCCACCTGGCCTCAGACCCCCATTACCCCGCCCCACCAGAACCACCCCCATTGCCCCCACCCTGGCCCCAGACCCCCATTGCCCCCGCCCCACCCTGGCCCCAGACCCCCATTGCCCCGCCGAACCACCCCCATTGCCCCCGCCCCACCCTGGCCCCAGACCCCCGCCCCCGCCCCACCAGACCACCCCCATTGCCCCCGCCCCCACCCTGGCCCCAGACCCCCATTGCCCCACCCCACCAGACCACCCCCATTGCCCCCGCCCCACCTGGCCCCAGACCCCTATTGCCCCCGCCCACCAGACCACCCCCATTGCCCCGGCTCCACCTAGCCCCAGACCCTCCATTGCCCCGCCCCCACCGAACCACCCCCATTGCCCCCACCCTGGCCCCAGACCCCCATTGCCCCGCCCCCACCGAACCACCCCCCATTGCCCCCACCTCCACATCCCTACCTGCAACCGGCTAAACCTCCTGCTGGCGCCGCCTCCCAGGCCGGAGTCTATTGGCCACATTGAGCGATGTCCCGCCTCCGCGCCCGCTCTGATTGGAGAATCTGAAGGAACGCGCAAATTGCGGGGGCGCTGAGCCGGAACTGGGGGCGGAACTGTAGCGGAAGTGACGGTAAGGAGAGGCGGAAGCGGGGCGGAACTGGAGGCGGAAGTGACGGTAAGGAGAGGCGGAAGCGGGGCGGAACTGGAGGCGGAAGTGACGGTGAGGACAGGCGGAAGCGCGCGTGCTCCTAGCGGCATGGAGGCGGCCGCGCCGGTGCTGAGCGCAGAGACCCTGCGGGGGCGGCTGCTCCGCGAGCTGGAGGCGGAGCACGTGGTGAGCGCCCCGGGGTCACAGCCGGGTCTGGCGGGGGCACGTGGGCGGGGCGCGGCGCGGGGCTCCCGGGCTCCCCCCTCACGCATCTCCCCCCCCAGGAGGTGGAGGACACGACCCCGGCCCGCTGCTCCACCAGCTTCCGCGTGCTGGTCGTCTCGGCCCGCTTCCGCGGCAAGGCCCTGCTGCAGCGCCACCGGTGAGCCCCGTGCGGCCCCGGATCAGAACCGCCCCTCCCCTGTGCGGGCCCCGGGCTCGGAACCGCCCCTCCCCGTGCGGGCCCCCGGGCTCGGAACCGCCCCTCCCCGTGCGGCCCCCGGGATCAGAACCGCCCCTCCCCTGTGCGGCCCCGGGCTCAGAACCGCCCCTCCCCGTGCAGCCCCGGGCTCAGAACCGCCCCTCCCCGTGTGGGCCCCCGGGCTCAGAACCCGCCCCTGTGCGGCCCCGGGCTCAGAACCGCCCCTTCCCCCGGGCTCAGAACCGCCCCTTCCCCGGGCTCACAAGCCGCCCCTTCCCCGGGCTCACAGCCGCTTCCCTCCCCGGGCTCACAGCCGCCCCTCCCCCGGGCTCACAGCCGCCCCTCCGTGGGCTCAGACCCGCCCCCGGTGCCGACCCGCCCCCCGTGGGCTCAGAACCGCCCCTGTGCAGGGCCCCTGGGCTCAGAGAACCGCCCCCTGTGCAGGGCCCCTGGGCTCAGAACCGCCCCTGCACTGCCCCTCCCCCTGTGCGGGCCTGCCCCCTGTGGGGTCAAAACCGGCCCCTCCCGTGTGGGCCCGCCCCCCTGTGGGCTCAAAACCGCCCCCCCTGTGTGGGGCCCCCCTGGGCTCAGAACTGCCCCTGCACTGCCCCGTGCAGGCCCCGGGCTCGGAACCGCCCCTCCCCGTGCAGGGCCCCCGGCTCAGAACCGCCCCGGGCTCAGAACCGCCCCCGGGCTCAGAACCGCCCCTCCCCTGTGCGGCCCCGGGCTCAGAACCGCCCCTGTGCGGCCCCGGGCTCAGAACCGCCCCTGTGCGGCCCCCCGGGCTCAGAACCGCCCCTGTGCGGCCCCGGGCTCAGAACCGCCCCTCTCCCCGGGCTCAGAACCGCCCCTCTCTCCCCGGCTCAGAACCGCCCCTCTCCCCCGGGCTCAGAACCGCCCCTCTCCCCGGGCTCAGAACCGCCCCTCTCCCCCGGGCTCAGAACCGCCCCTCTCCCCCGGGCTCAGAACCGCCCCTCTCCCGGGCTCAGAACCGCCCCTCTCCCCGGGCTCAGAACCGCCCCTCTCCCCGGGCTCAGAACCGCCCCTCTCCCCGGGCTCAGAACCGCCCCTCTCCCTCCCGGGCTCACAGCCGCCCCTCCCGGGCTCAGAACCGCCCCTCCCCGTGCGGGCCCCCGTGCCGACCCGCCCCGTGGGCTCAGAACCGCCCCTGTGCGGGGCCCCTGGGCTCAGAACCGCCCCTGTGCGGGCCCCTGGGCTCAGAACCGCCCCTGCACTGCCCCTCCCCCTGTGCGGGCCTGCCCCCTGTGGGGTCAAAACCGGCCCCTCCCGTGTGGGCCCGCCCCCCTGTGGGCTCAAAACCGCCCCCCCTGTGTGGGGCCCCTGGGCTCAGAACTGCCCCTGCACTGCCCCTCCCCTGTGCGGGCCTGCCCCATGGGCTCAGAACTGCCCCCATGGGCTCAGAACCGCCCGCCCCTCCCCTGTGCGGGCCCGCACCGCCCCCATGGGCTCAGAACCCCTGGCCTGGCCTCTAACTGCCCCTCCTCCCTGGCCACCCCCTCTGGTCTGGGCCCTGCACTGCCCCTCCCACACAGTCTGGGCCCTGAGCTGCCCCTCCCCCCTGGGCCTGAGCTGCCCCCTTCTCTTCCCCCTGGTCTGGGCCCCAAATGGCCCCCGAGCTGCTCCCCTTCGGGAGGCACCGAACTGCCCCCCCACCCTGAACCAGCCCAAACTGCCCCTAAGCTGCTCCCCACCCGCCCTGAACCAGCCCAACCCCATAGCTGCTTTTCCCCAGCCCTGAACCACCCCTGAGCTGCCCCCATAGCTGCTCTTCCCCCTTCTCCGGGCCCGAACTGCCCCTGAGCTGCCCCAGGCCCTTAGCTGCACCAAACCAGCCCAGCCCCCCCAGAGCTGCTCCTTTCCTGGCTGCACTGAACCAGCCCTCCCCCCCTTGGCCCCAAACTGTCCCTGAACTCCCCCCCGGGATCCGAACTGGCCCCCGAGCCACCTGGAACTGTTGGCTCTGCTCACAGAAGCTGGATGCTGATTGCCCCCCCAGCAGCACTGGGCACTGTAGCCCCAGGACCTCTTCTCCCCTCCCCCACTCTGACACTGACCCTCCCTCCCCCCAGGCTGGTGAACGAGCTCCTAGCTGAGGAGCTGAAGCACATTCATGCCTTGGAGCAGCGCACGCTGACGCCTGAGCAGTGGGAGAAGGAGCGGGGGGGCCTGCCGTGACACCCCCTGGCTGTGGAGCAGCATGAAGTTGGGACCCCTGCGCCCCACAGGGCCCAGAGACCCTCTGGAATAAACCATCATGGGCAACAAAGCGCTGTCAGTGTGTGGCCTGGCGCTCTGCCCTCCCACCCCCACCCCTGCCTTTCAGCCCTCCCCACTGTCAGCAAGAGGTGGGGCACTGGAGGTTCCCGGGGAGTGGGGCCAGTGGACCTGCATGTGGCTCTCTCAGCCTGGGTTTCTATGCCTCCTGCACTGCTGTAGTCAGTAGGCTCCAGAGTCAGCGTGGGTGGCTGCTGTCCAAGCCGCAGGGATGACACGCATGGGGACCTCCCGTGGGCGCTGCCCCACAAGCCAGACAATTGAGCTATTTACACTTTATTGGGGGGCAATCTGTAAAGCAGAGCGCGCCGGTGCCTCTCTTCCCCTCCCCCCATCTACCCTGCATGAGGGAACTGAGGCCAAACAGAAGCTTCTATGTACAGATGGGAGGGGTCCGGCCCCCGGGGGGAGTTGCATGGAGGCAGCTGTGGCCTGGGGAGGTTCGGGGGGCAGTTGGGATGGAGCCTCGGGCTCAGGCAGATGCTGGGAGGGGGCTCCATCTGGCAAAGCATGGGGGAGGGTGGCCCTGAGTGGGGGGGGAGGTTTGGGGTGGGGGTTCAGCTCCCCACGGCTACTTCGTGGCCTTCTCCTCCAGCGCTGCGATGCGTCGTTCCTGCTCCGCCACTGTGGCCTGCAGCCGGTGCACGCTCTCCGCCAGCTTCTCCAATGCCTAGGGAGGGAGCGGGGGCAGGGGCACGCTCACATGGTGTCCCCTCTCCTGCCCCACAGCCCCAGCCCCGCCCCTCACTCCTGCCCCGCAGCCCCTGCCAGGCCAGCCCAGCCCTGCTGGTGCCCCCGGCCCCGCAGCCCACTCTCCTCTCACCCCAGGGCTGCCTCCATCAGGGCAGGTCTGGCTCTTTCTCGGCTCCAGGATGCTCTTGTTGACCTTGAACTCGCGGCTCTTGGACGGGACGTAGCCGTCCTTCAGAGAGATGAGCAGGGGTCCGGCGTCCTTGCCCCCGAACCACTCCTCTGCTGTCAGTGCGGGGTCGGGCCCGGCCGTGTCAGGGTACAGGTCCTCCTGGAACAGGTCTGACTGCAGGGGCAGAGAGCTGGCATGGACCCCAGGTGCCCAGCCCCTCCGCCCCCCCCACACGCATGCTGCAAAGGGGGACAGAAGCCAGGTGTGATGGGGGGGGGGTTCAGTCCCCTTGCTGTGCTGTATGCAGATTCTGCTGCCTGTTAGGAACCCCGCGCCTGCCTCAGTTTCCCTGGGCACTGCACTAGGGCCTGGCTGGGGGTGAGGATTTTGGTGTGATGCTGCTGCCCTTTGGAACCAGAGCCAGGGAAGCTGCTCCAGGGGCAGGGCTTGGTCAGGCTCCCCAGTGACTGATCCCCTCCCCCAAACCCCGGCTGCCCCTGGGCTCTGTGTTGACCAGTCTGTGCTGCGCTGGGCCCCGGGGAGCCCTCCCCCCCCAGCTGCAGGTGGGGGCAGAGTTGGTGCCACCAGGCGTCCGGGCTCCCAGCCCTGCCCCTCCTCCAGCCCCAGCAGCCCAGGGCCCAGCTCACCTTGCGGGGCACCGTCATGGCAATGGGCTCGCACCTCCGCTCGTGCAGCTTGTAGAATCTGCAATGCAGGGGAGTCAGGGGGGCTGGGGCCCGGCGGGGGGGCCCGGCCGAGGGGCCGGGGGGGGGGGCGCGTACCTGGCAATCTCGCATTTGCTGACGTCCAGGCCCCGCTTGGGCATCCAGCCGCCCCCCCGCTGGGACTCCTTGGAGCTGAAGACAGACAGGAAGTGCAGGTACGGGGCCTCGGGCGTCACCTCGAAGTAGCGGATGGAGCTGTCGCCCTGTGGGGCACAGAGGGGGTCAGGGCGTGGAGCCCCCCAGCCTGGCCCCCCCTCCCCCAGCCCGGCGGCTGCCCACCTTGCCGCAGAGATAGACCATGCTGGTGTCGGGGTCGTAGTGGGGGAACAGCACCCCACTGCTCGTGTCCAGCTCCTGCAGCACCATGGGCTCCTCCAGCTGTGCCTGCGGGGGGGCGGGAGAGTCAGGGCTGGGGGCATGCCAGGGAAGAGAAGGGGAGCAGGGCTGGGGGTTGCACCAAGGAGCGCAGGGTGCAGGGATGGGGGCCTGCCAAGTCCCAGGGAAGGGAAGGGAAGGGAAGGGAAGGGGGCAAGGTGGGGATGCGCTGGAGCGGGGAGGGCATGGGGGCGCTGAGGAGGGAAAGGGGGCATGCTGGAGAGGAGGGGAAGGGGGCAGGGTGGGCGTGTGCCAGTCAGGGAGGGGGTGCTCAGGGGAAGGGGGCAGGGATGGGGGCATGGGGAGGAGGGCAGAGATGGGGGGCAGGGTGGGGGTTGTGCACAGGAGGGGGGCATCGCACCGGGTCCCACAGCGCCACCTGGCGCTCGCTCATGCGGCTGAAGCCCGTGGTGAGGATCTTGCCATCAGCCAGCAGGACGGCGCGGACAGGCCGGGAGCCCTCGTGGGGGTTGACCTTCTCCTGCAGGGAGACAGGGGTCAGGACACCACACCCAGCGCCCTCCCCGGCCCCTCCCAGTGTCCCAGCTGCCCCCCGCCTGCACTCACGGCGACGACACGGCCGGAGCGGGGCTCGATCACGCGGACCCGGCGGTCCCGGCAGGACGTGCAGAGGCGGGACCCGTCGCGGCTCCAGGCCACGCTGTGGATCGTGTCAGGGTGCAGGTCCCGGAGCTCCACCAGCGGCTGGCCGGAGCCCACGTCCCACAGCAGCACGGCGTTGTCACAGCCTGGGGACCGGGAGGAGTCAGCGGGGGCAGGGGGGAAGGGTCCATCCCCGAGGCCCAGGCGGGGGGCTAGTCCTTCGTGGGGCACAGCCGCTCCCCACCCTGCGGGCCTTGGCACATGGCCGGTTCCCGGCCACCCCCGCACCAGCAGCCGCCTGCTTCCTGCCCTGGGGGCTGGGCAGAGCTTGTTCCAAAGGAGTGGGGGGCAGGGGTACCTGCGCTCAGCAGCACGTTCTGGGCCGTGGGGTGCCAGGCCACGATACCCACACGCTTCGAGTGCCCCTCCAGCGTGACCAGCGGCTCCGTCAGGGGGCGCACCAGCCCCCCGTCCGGCACCTCCCACACCTGGGGGGAGAGACCAAGGTCAGGCCCATTGTCCCCTGCCTGCCCCCTGGTGCCCCGCCCCCTAGGCCGGCTCTCACCATGACGGTGCAGTCCTCGGAGCCACTAGCAATGATGTTGTCGTTGTGCGGGCACCACTCGATGTCCAGGACCGGGGCCGTGTGCCCACACACCACGGGCTGTGCCTTGTCCAGGCGGCCAGTCTGCAAGAGAGGAGCAAGTCAGAGCACTCGTGCTCAATTGCACCCCACTGCCCCACCCCCCTCCCCAGGGTACAGGCTCCCAGGCCCTCCCCAGCTCTAACCACTAGACCCCACTGCCTTCCCAGAACCCAGCAAAAACACAAGTGTCAGTGCTTCTCTCTGCAGTTAAAGTTTGCCCACCAGATGGTGCAATTCTCCCAGCTTCCTGCACCCCTGGGACTGCCTGGATATGGGGGGGGGAGGGAATAACATGGGGGAAGAGTGTGCTCTAGTGGTTAGCGCAGGGCTGGGAGGGAGTGGGGGTAGTGGATAGCGGGGGATTGGAAGGGGAGTGGGGCACAGTGGTTGGAGCGGGGTTGGGAGGGGAGTGCGGTGTATGGTTAGAGCAGGGCCAGGAGGGCAATAGGGTGTAGTGGTTAGCGGGCGGCCTGGGTTCTCTCCCAGCTCGGAGGGGGGATAAATGTCTGTAGGGAGTAGAACCCGCAGCTCTCTGCTTCTCCCCTAGCGCTGGGGATATTTCCCAGGGAGTTGGGGCAGGGCCAGGCTGTGACAAGCAACCCAGCTCCTGTGCCCCAGAAGTGCCCACACCAGGTGACATGAGCCCCTCCCCCCCGTGGGGCAGCAAACGTGAGAGCATGGCAGTCTGGCAGCAGGGCGGGAGCCGGGCATGCCTCAGCCCCTCCTGGGCACCAGCCTCAGGCCCGGGTCTCCCCTCATCCCCTGGCAGCCTATCCCACCCTGACCCCGACCTCCCCCCAACAGAACCCCCTCCCACCTCATCCCATGGTCCTGCCATGGGGAAAGGTGGGCCCACGAACCCAGCAGTCCCATAACAATGTTACCCAGGCATTTTGCAAAGGTGGGAGTGGGGGGCACTGGCGGGGCGGGGGGGGGAGTGGGGCGCACTGGTGGGGCAGGGCTGGACCGGCAGGGGCTGGGGGGCGGGAGTGGGGGGCACCGGCAGGGCTGGGGAGTGGGACAGAGGGGAAGGGGCTGGGGCTCTCTCTGTTCTCAGTGTTTCCGCTCCCGTCTTTCCCATCACGATGGAAGTCACAAGGTGCCACGTTCTGGGAGCTGAGGGTCCCTCCAAGGCCGCATCCTGCCACGGCCTTCCCCCGGGCCAGGGAAGGACACAGGGCCCTTTGTAACTGCACCACGGACCTTTATTCCCCCGGCGCCCCCCACTCCCGCCCCGCAGCCCCTGCCGCTGCCCCCCACTCCCGCCCCGCAGCCCCTGCTCCTCTGCTTGATTTATGGGGCTCCTGGCTCTGGTGATCTAGGTGTGGCCTGCCATGACTCCCCTCCGCACCCGCCCGCCCCTAGCCAGGGCTGTGCTGAGAACCAGGACGGGGTGCTGGGCTGTGGTGTCCCAGACCTGCCCCTTCCCCCCAAACCCACTTCCCCTTTTACACGGCTGCTTCCGCCCCAGGTTCACATTTGGAGCCATTTAAGGCAAAAACGTCAAGATCTGCATGTTCGGCGGTTTCACAAAACAGCCCCCCCCCCCGGAAACAGAAAGGGGAGGGTTAGACAGTTACCTAAGAAGCCCAGGGCGGGGCTGGCAGGGGCCACGGGGCAGGAGTGGGGGGCACCGGCAGGGCTGGGCCGGCAGGGCGTGGGAGGGGGGTCACTAGCAGGGATGGGGGCGGAGTTACCTTAGCCAGGGGCAGCACCATGAAGGCCCCTCCCCCACTGGCCTCCACGATGATGGCCAGGAACTTGGGGTTGACGGTGCAGAAGCCGCTGTCCCAGGTGGTCTGCGAGACGCGCACGTCGTCGTAGGACTGGTCGGCCTTCGCCGGCTGCCCGAAGACATGGCGGAACTTGCTGCTGCGCACCACCTTCCGGCTCATGACGGCTGGGGGAGACGTGCAGTTAGTGCTGCCCCTCGCTCCCGCCCTGCCGCCCCTCTGCCCGGCCGCTGCCTCACCCCGGCCCCGCCGCTGCCCCTCATCCCAGCCCGGCCGCTGCCCCTCGCTCCCGCCCCACCGCCCCTCTGCCCGGCCGCTGCCCCTCATCCCAGCCCGGCCGCTGCCCCTCGCTCCCGCCCCACCGCCCCTCTGCCCGGCCGCTGCCCCTCACTCCCGCCCCTCTGCCCGGCCGCTGCCCCTCGTCCCAGCCCAGCTGCTGCCCCTCGCTCCCGCCCTGCCGCCCCTCTGCCCGGCCGCTGCCCCTCGCCCCAGCCCGGCCACCCCTCTGCCCAGCCGCTGCCCCTCGCTCCCACCCCGCCACCCCTCTGCCCCGCCGCTGCCCCTCGCCCCAGCCCGGCCACCCCTCTGCCCGGCTGCTGCCCCTCGCTCCTGCCCTGCCGCTGCCCCTCGCCCTAGCCTTGCCGCCCCTCTGCCCGGCCGCTGCCCCTTGCCCCGGCCCTGCCGCCCCTCTGCCCGGCCACTACCCCTCGCTCCTGCCCTGCCGCCCCTCTGCCCGGCCACTACCCCTCACCCCAGCCCGGCTGCAGCCCCTCTCTCCCACCCCGCCGCTGCCCCTTGCTCCTGCCCCGCCACCCCTTTGCCCAGCTGCTGCCCTGGCTCTACCTGTAGGCAGCTGGGTGCAGCAGCATCACTCTGCAGAGAGGGGAAGGGGCAGCCAAGAGGGCCCAGGATTCCCCCTCCCACCCACCAGCCAGAGCAAGAACCCAGGAGTCCCGGCTGCCCCTCCCCCTGCCCCGCTCTAACCATCAGACCCCACTGCCCCTGCTCTCACCAGCTCCAGGCGCTCTGGTGTGACAGTGAATCTGGAGGCTGAGACCAGCACCTTTTAAGGGCGGGGGTGGGGCCTCCCAGAGACAGCACAGCCTCGCGGGGGGGGCCAGGACACTCCCTCCCACTTCCCAGCCACCCTGCCAACAGGGGCTGGGCAGGAATCCGCTGCCAGTGCCAGAAGGGTATGAGCCTGGGCACAGGGACCCCACCCCCACAATGTGGCACCCCCCTGTCCCCCCATGCCCTGCCTGGGCCACCTAGCTACCCCCCACCTGCATTCCCTTACACACACCTGTCTCCCCATGCCCTGCCTGGGCTCACCTAGATACATCCCCCCACCTCCATCCTTACACCCCTACGTGTCCCCCAGCTATCCCTCACCAGCATCCCCTCACACACTCCCACCTGTTCCCCATGCCCTGCCTGCCCCCAACTACCCTCCACCAGCATCCTCACACACCCCACCTGTCCCCCATGCCCTGCCTGGGCCACCTAGCTACCCCACCAGCATCCACTTACATCTCCCCACCTGTTCCCCATGCCCTGCCTGCTCCCCAACTACCCTCCACCAGCATCCCCTCACACACACCCCACCTGTCCCCCCATTACCTGCCTGGGCTACCTAGCTACCCCCCACCAGCATCCCCTTACACCTCCCCACCTGTCCCCCATGCCCTGCCTGGGCCCACCTAGATACACCCCCACCAGCATCCCCTTACACCCCACTGCCCTGCCTGGGAACAGCAGCATATGACCTCCTGCCAGTGCAGGTGGGGCTCAGGGGTTCCCTTCAGGCCAGTAGAGGTGCACGAAAGCTACGTTGCTGGGGTCCCGCTGGGGCCCAGCTTGGGGGATGCGGAGTGGAAAGCCCGGGGGGGAGCTGTCTGGGGCCATCAGCCTGCCCCATTCTGCCTTCCCGGGGCGGCCAGTCCCTCTGTGCCCGACTCGCCTGCTGGGGCCAGGAGGGGCCTTGTGCTCGGCCCTGGGAGGAGCCGGAGGAGAATGGAGACAGCTCCATGGCCTGGAGGCCTGTCCCCTGGACCCATGGCAGGCCCCAAGGCAGGGGCCCTTGCCAGGCAGCTCCGCAGGCCCAGCCTCCCCAGTCGCATGGAGAGCTCAGCACCCGGCGCCACTCACAGTCTGGGGATCAGACCGGGCCCCGAGGCTCGGGGGGATCAGACCTGGGGCCCCGAGGCTCGGGGATCAGACCCGGGGGCCCTGAGGCTGCGGGGATGATCAGACCCGGGGCCCTGAGGCTCGGGGGATGATCAGACCGGGGGCCCCGAGGCTCGGGGATCAGACCCGGGGGCCCTGAGG
Organism: Rafetus swinhoei; assembly: GCA_019425775.1. Classification (NCBI taxonomy): domain Eukaryota; kingdom Metazoa; phylum Chordata; order Testudines; family Trionychidae; genus Rafetus; species Rafetus swinhoei. The sequence continues at coordinate 670,083 of CM033446.1, forward strand.
CTCGGGGATCAGACCCGGGGCCCTGAGGCTGGGGGGATGATCAGACCGGGGCCCTGAGGCTGCGGGGATGATCAGACCCGGGGCCCCGAGGCTCGGGGAGATCAGACCCGGGGCCCCGAGGCTCGGGGAGATCAGACCCGGGGCCCTGAGGCTCGGTGGGGAGATCAGACCCGGGGGCCCCGAGGCTCGGGGATCAGACCCGGGGGGCCCTGAGGCTGCGGGGATGATCAGACCCGGGGCCCCGAGGCTGGGGACGGGGAACTCCGGCAACGTGCCGGGGGGGCAGGGGCGTGGCCAAGTGGAACAGTGGGCGTGGTCGGAGCGGAGCTCCTCGAGCGGGGGCGTGGCCTAGTGCCGTAGACTGGGTCTGGGGGCGGGGCCTACAGAAGGGGCGGGGCCTAAATCGGCAGACGGGAATGACAGGCCACGGCACTTCCGCCTTTCGATGACGTCAGAAGCAGCGCTCCAATCCGGGCGCGTAGCGGATGGCGGCGACGTGACGCGGGCCGTCGGGCAGCCCGTGCGCCTGCGCAGAGCCGGCCGCGGGTAGGCTGCGCAGGCGCGGCGCCGTCGGGCGGGGCGGTTCCGGGTGCGGCTGCGGCAGCGGGATCGGAGCGCAGCGGCCATGGCGGCGGCGACAGCGGCGGCCCCGGGGGGGCCGGCCCGGGCCGGTGCCGGGGGCGCCCAAGCTGGGGGTGGAGTCGGTGAAGGGGCAGGTGTTCGACGTGGGGCCGCGCTACACGGACCTGCAGTACATCGGGGAGGGGGCGTACGGCATGGTCTGGTGAGCGCCGCCCCAGCAGCGGCCCGGCTGCTCCGCCCGGGGGGGGCCCGGGCGCCTGGGTTCCGTGCCCAGGCTTCCCGGGGCTGCGGGGAGCGGCGCTAACCCCTCCCCCTCCCCGCCCCGCAGCTCCGCCTACGACCACGTGACCAAGGCGCGCGCGGCCATCAAGAAGATCAGCCCGTTCGAGCACCAGACGTACTGCCAGCGCACGCTGCGCGAGATCAAGATCCTGCTGCGCTTCCGCCACGAGAACATCATCGGCATCAACGACGTGCTGCGCGCCGCCGCCATCGAGCACATGCGCGACGTGTATCCTGCCCCGCGCTGCGCGCGCCGCCCCGCCCCGCCCCCTGCGCGCGCGCGACGGGTGTCCCGCCCGGCCCCCTGCGCGCGCCGGTGTCGCTCCGCCCCTCGGCCGTTGTGCCCCTTGACCCCGCCCCCAGCTACATCGTGCAGGACCTGATGGAGACCGACCTGTACAAGCTGCTGAAGACGCAGCAGCTGAGCAACGACCACATCTGCTACTTCCTGTACCAGATCCTGCGCGGCCTCAAGTACATCCACTCGGCCAACGTGCTGCACCGCGACCTCAAGCCCAGCAACCTGCTCATCAACACCACCTGCGACCTCAAGGTGGGCCCCGCCCCCTCCGGCCCCGCCCGCGGCCGCGCGCCCCGCCCCGCCCCGGCCCGCGTGCTGCGCCGCGACCTGCTCATCACCACCACCTGCGACCTCAAGGTGGGCCCCGCCCCCTCCGGCCCCGCCCGCGGCCGCGCGCCCCGCCCCCGCCCCGCCCGCGTGCTGCGCCGCGACCTGCTCATCAACACCACCTGTGACCTCAAGGTGGGCCCCGCCCCCTCCGGCCCCGCCCCGGCCGCGCGCCCGCCCCGCCCGCGTGCTGCGCCGCGACCTGCTCATCACCACCACCTGCGACCTCAAGGTGGGCCCCCCCTCCGGCCCCGCCCGCGGCCGCGCGCCCGCCCCGCCCGCGTGCTGCGCCGCGACCTGCTCATCAACACCACCTGCGACCTCAAGGTGGGCCCCGCCCCCTCCGGCCCCGCCCCCGGCCCCGCCCCGGCCCGCGTGCTGCGCCGCGACCTGCTCATCACCACCACCTGCGACCTCAAGGTGGGCCCGCCCCCTCCGGCCCCGCCCGCGGCCGCGCCCCGCCCCGCCCCGCCCCGCCCGCGTGCTGCGCCGCGACCTGCTCATCAACACCACCTGTGACCTCAAGGTGGGCCCTGCCCTGCCCCCTCCTGAACCGGTGCTCCCCGACCCCCCGCCACATGTGCCCCTGCCACGACCGGCCCCGCCCCTGGCCACACGCCCCACCCCCAATCAGCCCTGGCCCGGCCCCCAACCAGCCCTTGGTCACGCCCCCGGCTGCACACCCAGCACTCTGCTCTGCCCCGGCCCCGCCCTCAGACTTGCCCCTAAGGATCCCCACCTCACACCTCCCCCAACCCTGAGCCCACCCCTCAGCCCAGGCACCCCACGCTCCCCTCCCTGTGCGTTGGCCCAGTGTGCGAGTCTCTGCCCCCCACTTCTGCATTCCCTGGGGTCCACGTGGGCAGGCAGCCCAGGCTAACCCTTCCTCCCCACTGCAGATCTGTGACTTTGGTCTGGCTCGCATTGCCGACCCGGAGCACGACCACACCGGTTTCCTGACGGAGTACGTGGCCACCCGCTGGTACCGGGCCCCCGAGATCATGCTCAACTCTAAGGTGTGGGGCTGGAAGCTGTCTGTAGCTGTGGTTCAGGGAGTGCTGGGCGAGGGATAGGCACTGGGAGTCTGGGGCTGTTGAGAGATGTAACCGCGGCACTGGTCCCAGCCCCAGCGGCTCCACGTGCTGCACCGAGCTGCCACAGTCTCCTGGGGAGCCGGCGCGGAGCCCAGGGGCACCGATGCTCCTCAGCCCCCCGGTGCCGCTCCTGCGCCCCTCGTCCTGCACCCGCAGCAGGCAAGCTGGAGAGGGATGGCTGGAACCACGACTCCTGGGTCCACCCTGGCACTAGGGGCACTGTCATTCCTTGGCCTGGAATATTCTTTTCTCCAGGCAGTGAAACATGCATAGCCAGGGAGCCCCCTGTCTCGGACCTGCGTGGCCGGGGGCCCCCTGTCCCCCGCCCCCTCTGACCTGCTCTCCGTCTGCCCGCAGGGCTACACTAAATCCATTGACATCTGGTCAGTGGGCTGCATCCTGGCTGAGATGTTGTCCAACCGACCCATCTTCCCCGGCAAGCACTACCTGGACCAGCTCAACCACATCCTGGGTGAGGGGCGGGGCAGCCGGCTTGGATCGGGCAGGGGCCGGGGGGTCTGTCATTGTGGGGTGGAGCTGGCTCGGGTTGGGGGGGGAGGCCTGGCAATTCCTGACTCCTCCCCTGCACAGGGATCCTGGGCTCCCCCTCGCAGGACGACCTCAACTGCATCATCAACATGAAGGCGCGCAACTACCTGCAGTCCCTGCCCCACAAGGCCAAGGTGCCCTGGCCCAAGCTCTTCCCCAAGGCCGACCCCAAAGGTGAGGGTCCTCCCCTCCCCCTCCTGAGCTGGGAGAGCACCCAGGTGCCAGGCTCCCAGCGCCCCACCCCCTGCCCCCTCACTCTACCCCACTCCCAGCCCTGCCTTTGCTCCCCTCACCCTGCCCCACACCCAGCCCTGCTCTTGCCCCCTCGCCCTGCCCCACACCCAGCCCTGCCTTTGCTCCCCCACCCTGCCCCACACCTGCCCTGCCCCTGCCCCCTCACCCGGCCCTGCCTTTGCTCCCCCTCACCCTGCCCCCTCACCCGGCCCCGCCTTTGCTCCCCTCACCCTGCCCCCACCCGGCCCTGCCTTTGCCCCCTCACCCTGCCCCCACCCACCCCGCCTTTGCTCCCCCTCACCCTGCCCCCACCCAGCCCTGCTCTTGCCCCCTCACCCTGCCCCCACCCGGCCCTGCCTTTGCTCCCCCTCACCCTGCCCCACACCCAGCCCTGCTCTTGCCCCCCCTCACCCTGCCCCACACCCAGCCCTGCTCTTGCCCCCCTCACCCTGCCCTGCTTTCGCCCACAGCCCTTGACCTGCTGGACAAGATGCTCACTTTTAACCCCAACAAGCGCATCACTGTGGAGGACTCGCTGGCGCACCCCTACCTGGAGCAGTACTATGACCCCTCCGATGAGGTAGGGCCCCGGCTCGGAGGGGGGCGAGTAGGGCTGGGGGGATAGCCCGGCTTGGCTCACGGCCCCGCTCTCTTTGCAGCCAGTGGCCGAAGAGCCCTTCACCTTCGACATGGAGCTGGACGACCTGCCCAAGGAGAAGCTGAAGGAGCTGATCTTCGAGGAGACGGCGCGGTTCCAGCCGGGCTACCAGGGGCCGTGAGCGCTGGTCAGTGCCCTTGCCCCTCCGGGGGCACCCGCTCCCACCCAGCCCTGGGCAGGGGCTGGCTGGCTCGGGGGCAATGGGGCCCTGGGCAGGGGCTGGCTGTTGGGGGATGGGGTGCTGGGCAGGGGCTGGCTGGGGGACCCTGGGAATGGGGTGCTGGGCAGGGGCTGGCTGGGGGGCGTTGGGCAGGGGCTGGCTGGGGGAATGGGGCGCTGGCTGGCTGGGGAGCACTGGGAATGAGGTACTGGGTGGGGAATGGGGTGCTGGCTGGCTGGGGTCTGGGCGGGGAATGGGGTGCTGGGTGGGGAATGGGGCGCTGGCTGGGGTGCTGGGAATGGGCGCTGGGCGGGGAATGGGGCGCTGGCTGGCTGGGGGTGCTGGGAATGGGGGCTGGGCGGCGCTGGGTGGGGAATGGGGTGCTGGCTGGCTGGGGGTGCTGGGAATGGGGCGCTGGGCGGGAATGGGGCACTGGCTGGCTGGGGTGCTGGGAATGGGGCACTGGGCGGGGAATGGGGCGCTGGCTGGGGTGCTGGAAATGGGGCGCTGGGCGGGAATGGGCGCTGGCTGGTTGGGGCGCTGGAAATGGGGTGCTGGGCGGGGGAATGGGGTGCTGGCTGGCTGGGGTGCTGGGAATGGGGCTGGGCGGGGAGAATGGGGACTGGCTGGCTGGGGGTGCTGGGAATGGGGCGCTGGGGGGGGAATGGGGCGCTGGCAGAATGGGGGTGCTGGGAATGGGGCTGGGCGGTGCTGGGCGGGGATGGGGTGCTGGCTGGCTGGTGCTGGAAATGGGGTGCTGGGCGGGGGAATGGGGCGCTGGCTGGAAATGGGGTGCTGGGCGGGGAATGGGGCGCTGGCTGGCTGGGGCGCTGGGAATGGGGCTGGGCAGGGGGAATGGGGCGCTGGCTGGAAATGGGGTGCTGGGCGGGGAATGGGGTGCTGGCTGGCTGGGGCGCTGGAAATGGGGTGCTGGGCGGGAGGAAATGGGGCGCTGGCTGGAAATGGGTGCTGGTGCGGGGGAATGGGGCGCTGGCTGGCTGGGCGCTGGGAATGGGGCTGGGCAGGGGGAATGGGGCGCTGGCTGGAAATGGGGTGCTGGGCGGGGAATGGGGCGCTGGCTGGCTGGGGCGCTGGGAATGGGGTGCTGGGCGGGGGAATGGGCGCTGGCTGGCTGGGGCGCTGGGAATGGGGCGCTGGGCGGGAATGGGGCGCTGGCTGGAAATGGGGTGCTGGGCGGGGAATGGGGCGCTGGCTGGCTGGGCGCTGGGAATGGGGTGCTGGGCGGGGGAATGGGCGCTGGCTGGCTGGGGAGCGCTGGGAATGGGGCGCTGGGCGGGAATGGGGCGCTGGCTGGCTGGGGGCGCTGGGAATGGGGCGCTGGGCGGGGGGGGGAATGGGGCGCTGGACGGGGGCCGGGCGGGGCGGGACCGGCGCCGGGAGGCCCGCTCCCGTCTGCTGACCGGGCTCTCACTGCCTCTCTCCCCGGCCCCAGGCCCGCCGCGCGCCAGCCTAGACCTGCCTGCGGCGGAGGTTTCGCACCGGACCCTGCGCCGGGCGCCGCTGGGACTCGGATGGGGGCCCCGCCCGGGGGAGCCCTGCCGTCGTGCTGTGTACCTGCTTCGCAATGTGGCTGTGACTCTGGGGTTCAGGGGCCCCGGTGCCCCCACTCCTGGCCGTGGAGGGGGAATCTCTCTCGCTTCTAACACGTTAACAGTTGTACTCGGCCCCTCCCGTGCTGCTGGGGCGCAGGGGCTCCCCTTGGATTTCCTCCTGCCGCCCAGCTGCAGGCTGTGCCGTGCCGGGTGGGGCTGGTGCAGGGCCACCCCTGGCCTCCCTTCCCTGCCTGCGCTACAGTTTCTCCTGCTGCTCTCTCCTGGGGCCCCCGGCCTCATTGACGAGCCAGGGTTGGGGGCTCCCCCCAAGAACGGGGCCACAAGTGGCCCGAGATTTGCATTGTCCCTCCCCCTCCTGGGGGGACCACCTCCCTTCAAAGGGCTAAGGCAGAGCCTGCCACCTCGGCCTGAAAGGCCCCCTCCTTAGCCCACTGGCAACCTTCCCCTCCCTGAGACCCCGAGAGTGCTGGCTCCAGGCCCCCTGCTCTGAACACCAGGCCCCACTCCCCTCCCAGAGTCAGAGAGAACCTGGGAGTGCTGGCTGCAGCCCTCAGCTCTGCCCACCCCCCTCACTCCCCTCCTGAGCTGGGAGAAACAGACAGCCTGCTCCCAACCCCCACTCCCCTTCTGGAGTCCTGGCTCAGCACCCCCAACCACTAGCCTCCACTCCCCTCCTGAGCTGGGAGAAACACAGATGGTCTGCTCCCAACCCCCACTCCCCCTCTGGAGTCCTGGCTCTCAGCACCCCTTCACCCACCCCCCTCTAACCACTAGCCCCCACGCCCCTCCTGAGCTGGGAGAAACAGACAGCCTGCTCCCAACCCCCACTCCCCTTCTGGAGTCCTGGCTCTCAGCACCCCCCCCCCCAACCACTAGCCTCCACTCCCCTCCTGAGCTGGGAGAAACACAGATGGCCTGCTCCCAACCCCCACTCCCCCTCTGGAGTCCTGGCTCTCAGCACCCCTTCACCCACCCCCCTCTAACCACTAGCCCCACGCCCCTCCTGAGCTGGGAGAAACAGACAGCCTGCTCCCAACCCCCACTCCCTTCTGGAGTCCTGGCTCTCAGCACCCCCACTAGCCTCCACTCCTCCTGAGCTGGGAGAAACACAGATGGCCTGCTCCCAACCCCCACTCCCCCTCTGGAGTCCTGGCTCTCAGCACCCCTTCACCCACCCCCCTCTAACCACTAGCCCCCACGCCCCTCCTGAGCTGGGAGAGAACCCAGGCCCCCTCCTCCCTCTAACCACTAGCCCCCACTCCCTTTGTGGAGCCGGGGGAGAAGCCAGGTGCCCAGGTCCAAGGCAAGGCTGGTTGGGGGGCAGGAGGAGCTGACACTCCAGAGTTCTCTTCCTCAGTTTCTCTGTCTGGCTGCCAACCTGTGTGCGAAGTGGCTGGTCCCTGCCCCTGGGGGGAGCCGGGCTGCCCGATGGGATTGCCTGGGTGTCTCTGTGGAGCTGTACAGACCCCCAATAAACCCTTCTGGAGCTCAGCCCGTGTCTGCTGGGGGGCGGGTCCCGCGTGGGTAGCTGCGCCCGCCCCACCCGGCCTTTGCCCCACACGCGCCCCACCCTGCCCAGACCGGCTCCTCCAGCCCGACCGGGCCGATCCGCGCCCGCCGAGCCATGGCCGCCACGCTGCTGCTGGCGCTGCCGGCCTTGGGGGGCTTCGTCCTGGCCTCGCTCTGCCTCCGCCGCCGGCCCCAGCTGCTGCACCGGCCACGCCCGCCCCCCTTCCCCTGCCGCCACGTGGCCCACCGCGGGGGTGAGCTGGGGGGAGGGGCGGCAGGTGCCGGCACAACGGGCGGCGGGGGGGGGGGCAGGGGCGGCAGGTGCCGGCACGGAGGGGGGGAGTCCGGGAGAGGGGGCAGGTGCCGGGACGGCGGGGGCGGCGGGCGGGGGGAGGGGCGGCAGGTGCCGGCACAACGGGCGGCGGGCGGGGGGGAGTCCCGGAGGGAGGGCGGCAGGTGCCGGGAACCAGCCCCCCCCGCGCCGAGACTCAGCCCCCCCCCCTTCCCCGCGCACCTGGGGTCGGGGTTTGATTTCTCGCCTCGGCCGAGGTGCGATTCGGGGCGGGGGGGCTCTAACCGGAACATCCCCCCCCGCCCTCAGGCTGCGGCGAGAGGATCGAGAACACGCTGGAGGCTTTTACCCAGTAAGTGGCCCCCCATGTCCCCGTCCCCAGTGGCGGCCGGCCCGGCTGACCCCCTCTCCCCGCAGCGCGGTGGCCCAGGGGACGCAGCTGCTGGAGCTGGACTGCCAGCGCACGCGGGACGGGGAGGTGGTGGTGTCCCACGACCAGAACCTGCAGCGCCAGGCGGGCCGGGACCGCAACATCCGGGACCTGGACTACGCGGTGAGAGCCCGGCCCGCCCCACTGCGCCCACCCCCCCGGCCCGCCCCCACTGCGCCCAACCCCTTCCCAGCCCCAGCGACACCAGCCCCACTAAGCTTCCCAGAGACACTCCTACTGCTCCCAGCGACACCCCAGCGACACCAGCCCCGCCCAGCCCCAAGCGACACCAGCCCCGCCCAGCCCCCAATGACACCCCCAGCGACACCAGACCCCGCCCAGCCCCCAAGCGACACCAGCCCCTGCCCAGCCCCAATGACACCCCACCCTGCCTCCCAGCGACACCCCCAGCGACACCAGCCCCGCCCAGCCCCAAGCGACACCAGCCCCTGCCCAGCCCCCAATGACACCCCCACCCTGCCTCCCAGCGACACCCCAGCGACACCAGCCCCGCCCAGCCCCAAGCGACACCAGCCCCGTCCAGCCCCAAGCGACACCAGCCCCACTAAGCTTCCCAGAGACACTCCTACTGCACCCACCCCACCCTGCCTCCCAGCGACACCCCAGCGACACCAGCCCCGCCCAGCCCCAAGCGACACCAGCCCCGTCCAGCCCCCAAGCGACACCAGCCCCGCCCAGCCCCAATGACACCCCAGCGACACCAGCCCCGCCCAGCCCCTGCGACACCAGCCCCTGCCCAGCCCCCAATGACACCCCCACCCTGCCTCCCAGCAACACCCCAGCAACACCAGCACCTGTCCAGCCCTCCTACTGCACCCAGCCCCTGCCCTGCTCCCCAATGACACCCCCACCCTGCCTCCCAGCAACACCCCCAGTGACACCAACCCCCACCTGGCCACCCCAGTAACACCCTCACTGCACCTAACCCGCACCCAGACCCCACAGACCTCAGCTATCTGGGACTTGGACCACCCCCCCAAACCCTCACAGGTCCCCTAGGAGCCCCATGGGAACCTCAAGCAATGTGAGTTGGGGCCCCCGTTTCATGGCCCATCCTCCTGGTCAGCTCCCACCTGGACCATGAGCCGAGCTCCTCCCCAGGGACCCCAACCCCTGCACTTGTGACTCTGCCCCTCTCCCCCCAGGACCTGCCCCCCTACAGGGACCCCCTGGAGGTGACCTTCTCACCCGGTAAGTGCCAACTCTCCCCTCCTGGCAGCTGGGATCCAGGCCCCCGCCCCACCCACTCAGCACCCTCCATCCTCCCTGCCAGGGGCCTTGGCGCATGGCACCGACCGCCGCATCCCGCGCCTGGAGGAGGTGTTCCAGCACTTCCCCAGCCTGCCCGTCAACGTGGAGATCAAAGAGGATGATGAGGAGCTGATCCGGAAGGTGAGGGACCCAGGCGTTCGGGCCCTGCAAGCCCAGCCACCGCACAGGGAGCGCTGCGCAGGCACCTGTGCGCCCAGATGAGCCTGCAGGGAGCCCCCCGGCGCCCCGCTCCCAGAGCCGGGAGAGACCCCCGGCGCCCCGCTCCAGCCCCCCTTCCGCTCCCAGAGCCGGGACAGACCCCTGGAATTCTGCTTCAGCCCCCCTTCCCCTCTTAGAGCCAGGAGAGACCCCCGGCACCCCACTCCAGCCCCCCTTCCACTCCCAGAGCGGGGACAGACCCCCGGAATTCTGCTTCAGCCCCCCTTCCCGTCTCAGAGCCAGGAGAGACCCCCGGCACCCCGCTCCAGCTCCCCTTCCACTCCCAGAGCTGGGAGAGACCCCGGTGCCCCGTTCCAGCTCCCCTTCTGCTCCCAGAGCCGGGAGAGACCTCCGGTGCCCCGCTCCAGCCCCCCTTCTGCTCCCAGAGCCGGGACAGACCCCCGGAATTCTGCTCCAGCCCCCCTTCCCCTCAGAGCTGGAAGAGACCCCCAGTGCCCCGCTCCAGCCCCCCTTCCCCTCTCAGAGCCAGGAGAGACCCCCAGCGCCCCGCTCCAGCCCCCCTTCCGCTCCCAGAGGCGGGAGAGACCCCAGGGTCCTGACTGTCTCCCTGCCCTACCCTCAGGTGGCTGAGCTCGTCCGGCGTTACCATCGCTCCCACATCACTGTCTGGGCGTCCTTCAACAGCAAAGTCCTTAAGAAGTGCAAGGCGGCGGTATGTCTGTCCCTCCCCTGATCTGTCTGTCCACCCAGCCGCCTCCTGTCTGTCCATCCTCCAGCCTGTCCATCTGCCCAGCCATCCCCAGTCCGTCTGTCCCCCGTCTGTCCATCCAGCCACCCCCTGCCTTACCCTCATGAGTCCGACTGTCCCTTCCCCTGGCCTCCCCACCTTCACAGCCTGACCCTCTCTGCTCTCCCCAGAACCCCGACATGCCCTACATCTTCTCCGTCCAGCGCGGCCTGCTGCTCCTGCTGCTCTACTACACTGGCCTGCTGCCCTTCGTGCCGCTGAGGGAGTCCTTCCTCCAGTGCCCGCTACCCTCCATCATCAACCGGTGCGTGGGGCCGGGGCTCCTCACTCGCCTGGGCGCAACGGAGCTGGGGTGGGGATGGGGGCACTGGGGCCAATTAACCCCATCTCTCTCTCTCAGGACCTACTTCCCGGTGCCCAAAGGATGCCTGGGGAACCTGCTGGCAAAATTCACCCACATGTGAGTGGGGGGGGACACCCCTACACCTTTTCACTCCTCCCACAGGTCCCCTCCTGCACCCCCTGCTTAGAGGGAAGGGAGGCCGGGCTGCTATTTGCATCATTAGTATTAGGAAACCTGGCGACCGGAGGAGGCAGCAGCCCCCAATTTCTGACTCTGTGCCCCACCCCCCCAGGGTCACCATGAGAGAGAAACTCTTCAAACATCTGGAAGACAGAGGCATTCAGGTGAGGTCCCAGGGCTGGCAGGGTCAGGAGTGGGGGCACCAGCAGGGCGGGGGCGCAGGGCTGGGCTGGCAGGGGCTGTGGGGTGAGAGTGAGGGGCACCCTCAGGGCTGGGGGCAGGAGCGGGGGCACTGGCAGGGCTGGGGCAGGAGCGGGGCACCGGCAGGGGCAGGAGCGGGGGCACTGGCAGGGCTGGGGGCAGGAGCGGGGGCAGGGGCAGGAGCGGTGGGCACTGGCAGGGCTGGGGCAGGAGCGGGGGCACGGGCAGGAGCGGGGGCACTGGCAGGGCTGGGGGCAGGAGCGGGGGGCAGGGGCAGGAGCGGGGGGCACTGGCAGGGCTGGGGGCAGGAGCGGGGGGCACCGGCAGGGTTGCTCTCATGCCTCCCCTTGGCGCCAGGTTGTGCTGTGGGTTCTGAACGAGGAGGAGGATTTCGAAGAGGCGTTTAGTTACGGGGTGTCGGGGGTCATGTCCGACTACCCCACCCTGCTGCGTCGCTACCTCGACACCCACCCCCCGCCTGCACAGGGCAAGACGGATGAATGATGGGGCTGCTGCCCGGTGTCTCCTCTAATCTCATCTATCCCTGTGCAGAATAAATGTTGTTGGACGCACTGGAGCGTGGGCGGACGTGCACCGCCAGGGCAGAGGCTGGGGCGGAGGGCGCTGCTGATGGTGCCGGACTGTCCTTGCTGGCCACCCATGCACCAGCTCCCAGGGAGCCCTGCTGCCCTCCCTTGTGGGGTGCCTGATAGGGAACCAGGTTCTGCCCGTGGGCATTCTCAGAGTGGGGGGCTGCGAGGGGCACTGCACGACTGCGGGGAGGGCTGCAAGGGGGCACTGCACAGTTACGGAGGGGCTGTGAGGGAGCACTGCACACGGTTATGGTGGGGAGCTGCGTGGGGGCACTGCACGGGTGCAGTGGAGGGCTGCAAGGGGCACTGCATGGCTGCGGTGAGGGGCTGGACGGGGGCACTGCACGGCTGCAGCGGGGGGCTGCGAGGAGACACTGCACGGCTGCATGCGGGGGCTGTGCTGGGGCACTGTAGGGCTGTGGTGGAGGCTGCGAGGGGCAGCGCACGGCAGCGGGGGGGCGCTGTGCAGGGGCACTGAATGGCTGCAGCGGGGGGCTGTGAGGGGCACTGCACGGCTGCGTGCGGGGCTGCGCGGGGGCACTGCAGGGCTGTGGTGGGGGGCAGCGCACGGCAGTGGGGCTGCGAGGGGCACTGCACCATTACAGGGGGCTGCGAGAGGCACTGCACGGCAGCGGGGGCTGCGAGGGGCACTGCACCATTACGGGGCTGCGAGAGGCACTGCACGGCAGCGGGGGCTGCGAGGACACTGCACCATTACAGGGGCTGCGAGAGGCACTGCACGGCAGCAGGGGCTGCGAGGGGCACTGCACCATTACAGTGGGGGCTGTGAGGGGGCACTGCACAGCTGCGTCCGGGGGCTGCGCGGGGGCACTGCAGGGCTGTGGTGGGGGGCAGTGCACGGCAGCGGGGGGGCTGCGAGGGGGCACTGCACCATTACAGTGGGGGGGGGCTGCGAGAGGGCACTGCACGGCTGCATGCGGGGGCTGTGCTGGGGCACTGTAGGGCTGTGGTGGAGGCTGCGAGGGGCAGCGCACGGCAGCGGGGGGGCGCTGTGCAGGGGCACTGAATGGCTGCAGCGGGGGGCTGTGAGGGGGCACTGCACGGCTGCGTGCGGGGCTGCGCGGGGCACTGCAGGGCTGTGGTGGGGGCAGCGCATGGCAGTGGGGGCTGCGAGGGGCACTGCACCATTACGGGGGCTGCGAGAGGCACTGCACGGCAGCGGGGCTGCGAGGGGCACTGCACCATTACGGGGCTGCGAGAGGCACTGCACGGCAGCGGGGCTGCGAGGGGCACTGCACCATTACAGTGGGGCTGCGAGGGGCACTGCACCATTACAGTGGGGCTGTGAGGGGCACTGCACAGCTGCGTGCGGGGCTGCGCGGGGGCACTGCAGGGCTGTGGTGGGGGCAGTGCACGGCAGCGGGGCTGCGAGGGGCACTGCACCATTACAGTGGGGCTGCGAGAGGGCACTGCACGGCCGCGGGGGCGGGGTCATGAATACATTTGCCTTTGCATTGACTGGTGTCTCTCTTTGTTCTCCGGGGGGGGCTGGGGCGCGGCTGTGGGGCCCGAGCCAGGCGCCGCGATACCCGGGCGAGGGGCGCCGGAGGGGAGGGGAGCCCCAGCTGGGCTCTCCCGGTCCGCCTGATAGTGGGGGGCCCAGCTGGGGGGGGCGGAGCCACTCGGCCCTCCTACCCCCACCCCATGCTCGGTGCTGCCCCTTTAAGAAGCTCATTTGCATGCCGCCTTCCGGTTGGCGGCCGCGGCGGCGCGGGGGCTCCTGGGAGCGGGGCGGGGGCTGCCAGCTGGTCTGTAAACAAGCGCAGGAGCCGCGGGCTGGTGGGGGGTCCCGCCCCTCCCCCTCCGCCAGAGGCGCCGGCCCGCGGGCCGCAGGTCAGGCGCTGCAGGGCCCGGCGGGGGCGGGGCTGCTTGCCGCGGGGGCCGGGGCGCTAGACCCCCCCGCGCCCCATTTCCCAGCTCCGTTCCCTGGCCCGGCCTCCGCGGCTGGGGGGAGGGCGCACAGCCCGGGCAGGACGCGGAGGTCTGTCCCTCCTGGGGGAAGCTCGCAACGCGGGGGAGGGGCGGCGGGGGCACCGCTGGGGGAAGCTCGCAGCGCGGGGAGGGACGGGGGTGGCACTGCTTGCAGTGCGGGCAAGGCCGGCGGGGGCACCGCTGGGGGAAGCTCGCAGCGCCGGGGAGGGCCGGCGGGGGCACCGCTGGGGGAAGCTCGCAGCGTGGGGGAGGGCCGGCGGGGGCACCGCTGGGGGAAGCTCGCAGCGTGGGGGAGGGCCGGCGGGTCACAGCTGGGAGAAGTTCGCAGCGTGTGGGAGGGGCGGCGGGACCACCTCTGGGGGAAGCTCACAGCGCCGGGGAGGGATGGCGAGGACACTACTGGGGGAAGCTCGCAGTATGGGGCAGGGCTGGCAGGGACACTGCTCGGGGAAGCTTGCAGCGCGGGGGAGGGACGGTGGTGGCACTGCTTGCAGTGGGGGGGAGGGCTGGCAGGGGCACTGCTAGGGGAAGCTCGCAGCACAGGGGAGGCCTGGTAGGGGCTCTGGTAGGGGTACTGGTGGGGGAAGCTCACAGGATGTGGGAGGGCTAGCAGGGGCACTGCTGGGGGAAGCTCGCAGCGTGGGGGAGAGCTAGCGGGGGCACTGCTGGAGGAAGCTCACAGTGCCGGGGAGGGATTGCGGGGGCACTGCTGGAGGAAGCTTGCAGTGCGGCAGAGGGACGGTGGTGGCACTGCTAGGGGAAGCTCGCAGCACGGGGGAGGGGTGGCGGGAGTACCACTGGGGGAAGCTTGCAGCGCGGGGGAGGGACGGTGGTGGCACTGCTTGCAGTGCAGGGGAGGGCTGGTGGGGGCACTGCTAGGGGAAGCTCACAGTGCAGGAGAGGGATGGTGGTGGCACTGCTCCCGGTGTAGGGGAGGGCTAGCGGGGGCACTGCTAGGGGAAGCTCACAGCGCGGGGGAGGGCTGACGGGGGCACTGCTGGGGAAAGCTCGCAGCACGGGGCACTGCTCCCACCTGTGTGTTTGCCTTACAGTTACTGCCCAGTGCTCCCAGAGGCCAGGCCAGGCCAGGCCAGGCCCGGGCAGCAGCCCTGCCGGGCACCATGGTCCGGCTTTCTAAGCCCAAGACTTTCCAGGCCTACCTGGACAACTGTCACCGCAGATACAGCTGTGTGCACTGCCGGGCACATCTGGCCAGCCACGATGACCTCATCTCCAAGGTCACTGCTGGGGGAAGCTTGCAGCCTGGGGGAGGGGAAGGAAGTGGTAGTTGTGCCTTCAAGTAAACAACACAGAAGAGACAGGGCCTGTGCCCCTCACTCCCGCCCCACGGCACCCCCCCCGCCCTGCGGTGCCCCTCACTCCCGCCCCACGGCACCCCCGCCCCACCCTGCGGTGCCCCTCACTCCCGCCCCACGGCACCCCCCCTGCCCTGCGGTGCCCTCGCCCCGCCCGGCGCACACACCCCCCGCCCTGCGGTGCCCCTCACTCCCGCCCCATGGCACACCCCCTCTGCCCTGCGGTGCCCCTCACTCCCGCCCCACGGCACACCCCCTCTGCCCTGCGGTGCCCCTCACTCCCGCCCCACGGCACCCCCCCCGCCCTGCTCCCGCCTATTTGGTGGAGGGGTAGATTAGTCTGGGCTGATTGTTGATGGGGGCTGCATGGGAAGGCAGAGGAGGAAGCCAGACCCAAGGGGGAGAGTTGGGGGGCCGGGGAGCTGGCGGGGGGTGTGGGATTGGGGCTCACTGGCTAATGACGCTCTTGTCATTTATTCTAGTCTTTCCAAGGGAGTCAGGGCCGCGCGTATCTCTTCAACTCGGTGTGAGTATGGGGGGCGCTGGGCGTGGGGATGGGGAGACTGGGCTGGGAGGGGGACCCAGTGGTCTGGGTGCTGACCTTTGCCCTCTCCCGCAGGGTGAACGTGGGCTGTGGGCCGGCGGAGGAGCGGGTGCTGCTGACGGGTCTGCATGCAGTGTCCGACATCTACTGCGAAAGCTGCAAGACCACGCTGGGCTGGAAATACGTGAGTGGGGGCCCAGGCCACTGCTCCCCACCAACCTTCCCTCGGTTGCGGAATAAGCTTTGTGCTGTGCACCAGGCGCGTGCGGACGGGCAGCCCCACAGCAGCAGAGCCTGCCGCTCGGTTTGTGCTATCCGCCGGCTGCGTGAGCAGCTGCCCAAGGCCTGGCTTACAGGGACCTGCTCCCCACGGACAATGCCCATTAGCCCCGGGCTGCAGCCCCCTTGGCCCGGCCCTGCCGCCACTGAGCCCGGCCCGGTGCCGGGGGTCGGGCCCAGGGGCTGACCGGCTCTGTCCCCGCAGGAGCAAGCCTTTGAGAGCAGCCAGAAGTACAAGGAGGGGAAATTCATCATCGAGCTGAGCCACATGATCAAGGACAACGGCTGGGACTGAGCCCCCCCAGCTCCGGCCGGGACCCCCCCACCGTCCTGGGGGCGGGGTGCCGCACCAGCGCTGCCATGGGGACCAGCCCCGCGGCGGGGCCTTGCAGCATCACCTCTATGAAGACACACTGAGGGGCGGAGCTCTGGGGGACAGTTTCCATGGAGACCAATCCCAAACCTTGCCCCCCCAGTAGGGGCTGAGGTGTCATTGTGAAGTTGCTATGGAGACCACACTTCGAACCTGGGCCAGCTGTGCAGGGGCTGGACTTTGCTGCCCAGTATCCCGGGAGATGGCCACACCTGCCTAATTTGCATGGTGACACTAATGAAGATGAATTCACAGGAGTATTGGGCTCACCAGGACAGGCCCACTGTTCAGTGGGAGCCTGGGGGCTGTTGTGATTGGCTCACGTGGGGGTGGGCGGGCTGGTGCCCTGGGTGGGGGCTGTGTACAAGGGGGGGTACAGCAGTGACTGCGAATCAGTGCGTGTAAATAAAGCTGCTTCAACTGTGTGTTCCTGTCCCCTCCTCTGCCAGCAGGGGGCACGGTGGGGAGGGGGCAGGGCGCTAGCGGTGGGGGGAGCTCCTGGCCTGGCCCGGCCGGGGGCGTGGTGGGGGGAGCTCCCGGCCTGGCCTAACCTGGCTCGACAGGGGCCACTTCCTCGTCACTGCACAGCCGGGATGACCCCACGTCCACGCCACAGAGTCAGGAGCCAGACCAAACTCCCAGGGCTGCGCTAACCCACCAGACCCCCAAGCAAGAGCCTGGGAGAACCCAGGGGTCCTGGCTCCCAGCCCCCCACCCTTGCAGCTGTCTGGCACAGCTGTGAAAACAGCTGGCTGACAAATGATTCCTCCCTCCTTGTAAACCTGGCCAGGATCAATCAAGCCACTTTGGAGCCAAGGTGTTAATTGGGCAATTAGGTTACTTAAAACAGGGGAGCCCAGGGCTGGGCTGCCAGGGACTGTGGGTCAGGAATGGGGAGCACTGGCAGGGCTGGGGGTAGGGCTGGGCTGCCAGGGGCTGCGGGATGGGAATGAGGGGCACCAGAAGGCCTTGGGGGCAGGGGCTGTGGGGTGGAAGTGAGGGGCAGTAATAAGGCTGGGAGTGGGGGGCACCAGCAGGCTGTGGGTGGGAGCAGGGGCGTCGGCAGGCTGCGGGGCTGGGGTGGGAGCAGGGGCATCACTGGGCAGGGGCAAGGACTGGGGTGGGAGTGGGGCGTCGGCAGGCTGGGGGCAGGGGCTGCGGGCAGGAGTGGGGGTGTTGGCAGGCTGGGGCGCAGGAGCACATCGGCAGGCTGGGGGCAAGGGCTGGGGCTGGGAGCGGGTGGCGTCGGCAGGCTGGGGGCTGGGAGCGGGGGCATTGGCAGGCTGGGGGCAGGGGCTGGGGGTGGGATTGGGGGTGTCTTCAGGCTGGGGTTGGGAGTAGGGGCGTCGGCAAGCTGGGGGCAGGGGCTGGGGGTAGGAGTGGGGGTGTCTTCAGGCTGGGGGCAGGGGCTGGGGTGGGATTGGGGGTGTTGGCAGGCTGGGGGTTGGGAGTAGGGGCATCAGCAAGCTGGGGGCAGGGGCTGGGGGTAGGAGTGGGGCGTCGGCAGGCTGGGAGGCCTGGGGTGTTGGCAGGCTGGGGGCAGGGGCTGGGGGTAGGAGTGGGGGGCGTCAGCAGGCTGGGGGGGCAGGGTGCTTTGCCTTCTTGCTAGGCCGTTCCCTCCTCCCCCCCTCGCCCCCCACGCTCCCAGCAGAGCTCACCGGCATGCCAGCCCCTCCCGCCCGCCCTGCCCCTCCCGCTGTCCAAGAGCCATTTGGGGACTTGCTTCAAAGTGCCGGGGCAGGCCCATAAATAGGGGGCCAGACACCTCCGAGCCAGAGCAGAGCAGCCAGGAGAAGCCAGGCGGCCGGGCGCCCAGCCCCAGCTCTAACCACCAGGCTCCACTCCCCTCCCCGAGCAGGGAGAGAAGCGGGTGTGCGACTCCAGCTCTGCTGCTCAGCATGTTCCCTGCGTCTGAGCTGTTCCCCCAGCTGGGGGGCTCCTACCCGCTGCGCCCCGCGCCCCACGGGGGGCTGCCGGCTGGCTTCCCTCCGGGGCCCGGGGCCCAGTACGAAGGGTTCCGCTACCCAGGTGAGCGGGCCAGGGCGGCTGGCTCTGGGGCAGGGGGGCTGGGGCATCCATGGGGCCCCAGTGGTGTGGGGGGTGGAAATGGGGGCCATAGAATTGGGGCAGTGAGAAGGGAGGGGCAGGAGGGCTGGGGGCAGAGGAGGAAGGGGACGATGGACAAGCAGCAGCTCACTGGGGAGCCCTGGGGCTCGGGGGATCTGGAGAGGCCCTGCCGCCCCCCGCCAGCTGGGCTCTTAGCACCAGATAGTGACCAACTGGTGGGGGGGAGTGGCAGCAGGATGTGAGATTCCTGGAGCCTCAGAGTGTGACCCAAACCCCTCACCCTGCCCCCCCAGCCTGCCGGTGCCCCTCACTCCCACCCTGCAGCCCCTGCCCCCCCTGGCCTGCCTGTGCCCCTCACACCCGCCCTGCAGCCCCTGTCCCCCCCGGCCTGCCGGTGCCCCTCACTCCTGCTGTGCAGCCCCTGCCCCCACAGCCTGCTGGTGCCCCTCACTCCTGCTGTGCAGCCCCTGCCCCCGGCCTGCCGGTGCCCCTCACTCCTGCTGTGCAGCCCTGCCCCCAGCCTGCTGGTGCCCTTCACTCCCACCCTACAGCCCCTGCCCCCCCCCGGCCTGCTGGTGCCCTTCACTCCCACCCTGCAGCCCCTGGCCTGCTGGTGCCCTTCACTCCCACCCTGCAGCCCCTGGCCTGCCCGT
Organism: Rafetus swinhoei; assembly: GCA_019425775.1. Lineage (NCBI taxonomy): Eukaryota > Metazoa > Chordata > Testudines > Trionychidae > Rafetus > Rafetus swinhoei. Next base: position 688,777 of record CM033446.1, read on the forward strand.
GCCCCTCACTCCTGACCCGCAGCCCCTGCCAGCCCAGCGTGCCCCCCACTCCCGCCCTCAGACCCCATCTGATTGGTTTTTGCTCACCTAGATCTGGATGGTGTGCCAGCACCCAAGTTGGAGCCCTTCTGCCCTACGTTGGACCGGGTTGGACGGCTTCTGCCCCCACCTCCTTCGAGCGCCCCACTGGCCCTTCCTGCCCCACCCCTGCCCTACGCAGGTGGGCAGCAGCTGCCCCCAGCCGAGCCTCCCCGGCTGCCCTCCAGCGTGCGGCTGAGCCTGGAGAACCGGGAGCTGTGGAAGCGTTTCTCCGCCGTGGGCACTGAGATGATCATCACTAAATCGGGGCGGTAAGAGGGGGCTGTGGTGTGGGGGGGGTCCGGGGGGAGTGGCTGTGGTGAGTCTATAGGGGGGGTCTCAAGCGGGAGGGAGGGTCTGTGGCCGGGTTCCCTGTAAGCCGAGCGCTTGTGCCGCTGCCAAGGGGAGCTTGCGCGCCCGCTTGATGAGCAGAGGCCCCAGCCAGCTGCGTGTTTCACTCACACCGTGGTGCACAGGGAACAATTTATTCCACACAGGGATGGAAAAGGGACACTTGTGGCAGGGGGGCCCTTGTCTCCATTGAACCCGAGCCCCTCGGCCCTGTCTCCCCCCACAGGCGGATGTTCCCCCAGCTGAAGGTGTCGGTGACGGGGCTAGACCCCGAGGCAAAGTACCTGCTGCTGGTGGACATGGTGCCGGCCGGGGCTTCGCGCTACAAGTGGCAGGGCCAGCACTGGGAGGCCAGTGGCAAGGCCGAGCTGCCGCCCCCTGACCGGGTCTACATCCACCCCGACTCCCCAGCCTCAGGTGCCCACTGGATGCGCCAGCCCGTGTCCTTCCACCGCCTCAAGCTGACCAACAACACGCTGGACCCCCACGGCCACGTACGTGGGCAGGGTCGGGCAAAGAGAGTGTGGGAGGGGGCTGTGACGCAGAGGGGAGGGGCTTAAGAATGTGGGGGCGGAGCCTAGGGACCAGTGGGAGGGATTAGAGTGGCGAGGGGTGGGGGAGCAGAGGCTCCAGTGGGGAGGGGGTGCAGGCACTCAGGGGCGCATGTCTAACTCCCTTCTGTTCCCCAGCTCATCTTGCACTCGATGCATCGCTACCAGCCCCGTGTGCACGTGGTGGGAGCGGGGGGGCCGGGAGGGCGTGGGGGGAGGCTGTGCCTCCTTCACCTTCCCTGAGACAGCCTTCCTCACCGTCACGGCCTACCAGAGCCCCAAGGTGAGCCAGCCCCCAGTCCCCAGCCCCCAACTGCCGCCCTCAGCCCCCGCGGCCCTCGCTCACCCCTCTGCCCTCGTCCCCATCCAGATCACCCAGATGAAGATTGAGAGTAACCCCTTCGCCAAGGGCTTCCGAGAGAACGGCATGAACAGCAAGAGGTGCTGGGGGGCATGGAGGGGACTGGGCTGCTAGGATGGGAGAGGTGAGGGTGGGGGCAGCAATTGGGGAACCCTGGGGGGATGTGAAGGGCAGGGGTTGCCCCAGGGGTGGCCAGCTGGGGACAGGATTGGAGCCATCAGCCCCTTAACCCCCATCTTTCTTCCTGCCCCCCAGGGAGCGAGATGCCCGGATCAAGAGGAAGATGAGGAGCGATGTGGTTGCACCGGTGGGGGACGAGGCTGGTATGGGACCCCCAGCATTCCCAATACACCCCCAGCTTGCACCATCCACCAGCCCTTTCCCTCACTGCTCACTGCCAGCTCTCCCAGCCCCCCACCATTAACCCTTTGCACTTTCCTCCCCCAGATTGCAAGCGAGGGCCCTGCGACTCCACTCAGGGCCCCCCCCCAGAGCCACCAGTTCCCCCTGACTGCTCCTTCCACCCCACCTCCTCCTCTTACCCTCCTGGTGGGAGCGAGGAGCTGGCATGCCCCCTTGGAGGACTGAACCCCAGTGCTGAGGCATATGTGCAGCATCCAGCTGCCTTCCACGGACTGCAACCCGCCCAGGGGCCCGCCAGCTATGCCAGGTGAGTGCAGGGGTCATGCTCTGGGCCTCTGATCTACACCCATGGGGGGGGGGGCGCCAGGGCACGAGTCTTCTGGTAGCACTTGGGAAGTGCAGTGCCCCCGTCACCATTGGCATTGCTAAATGGGGTGTCCCCCGTGCCACCCGGGTGGCTCTCCCTGCACCCCCCCACCTGGACCAGGCACCCCTGTGGGTGGGGCAGCAATTGTGTCAAAAATGCAGGTTCTGCAAAAATCTAAACTTCCAGCTGCAACTTTTCAGTTGTGGCTCCCAAACGCTGGCTCTCCCGGTGGCCAGCCGGGACTGTGAGGGGCCACTGCCTTGCCCTGGCCGGCACCTTGCCTTCTGGGAGCTGTAGTTCTCACCCCCTACGGCGTGAGCGCCCTGGAGGACTGCAACTCCCACAATGCAATGCCAAGCAGAGTGGGGCATCATGGCAGATGAAGTGCTGTCAGGGCCCTTCAACTACACCTCCCATAATGCACCGAGTCCCAAGCCTCCAAGAAGCAACAGGAATGCTCTGCGGGCACTTGCCCCATTGCACTGTGGGAGATGTGAGCAGTAAGGGCCAGCCAGCCAATGGGAGCACGGGGGTGGGTCCATTGGTTTCCTTCCCTTCCCATACCCATTGGGCTGTTCCATTGTAGTACTGCCCTCCCTCTGGGTCTGGTTGGCTGTGCCTACTCCCCCTGCTGGGCTCTTACCTCACCCTCCAGTATGGCACGTGACAGGCTGTTCTGCCCTTCCCCCTGCTGGGCTCTTACCTCACCCTCCACTATGGCACTTGACATGCTGTTCTGCCCCTCCCCCCCATGGTACCTGACAGGCTAGTCCATAGCTCCCCATGGTACCTGACAGGCTAGTCCATAGCCCCCATGGTACCTGACAGGCTAGTCCATAGCTCCCCCATGGTACCTGACAGGCTAGTCCATAGCCCCCATGGTACCTGACAGGCTAGTCCATAGCTCCCCATGGTACCTGACAGGCTAGTCCATAGCCCATGGCACCTGACAGGTTAGTCCATAGCCCCCGCACATGGCACCTGACAGGTTAGTCCATAGCTCCCCATGGTACCTGACAGGCTAGTCCATAGCTCCCCATGGTACCTGACAGGCTAGTCCATAGGCCGCCCCGCACATGGCACCTGACAGGTTAGTCCATAGCTCCCCATGGTACCTGACAGGCTAGTCCATAGGCCCCCGCACATGGCACCTGACAGGCTAGTGCATAGCTCCCCGCATGGCACCTGACAGGTTAGTCCATAGCCCCGCACATGGCACCTGACAGGTTAGTCCATAGCCCCCGCACATGGCACCTGACAGGCTGTTCCATAGCTCCCCATGGTACCTGACAGGCTAGTCCATAGGCCCCCGCACATGGCACCTGACAGGCTAGTCCATAGCCCCCGCACATGGCACCTGACAGGTTAGTCCATAGCTCCCCATGGTACCTGACAGGCTAGTCCATAGGCCCCCGCACATGGCACCTGACAGGCTAGTGCATAGCTCCCCGCACATGGTACCTGACAGGCTAGTCCATAGCCCCCGCACATGGCACCTGACAGGCTAGTCCATAGCTCCCCATGGTACCTGACAGGCTAGTCCATAGCCCCGCACATGGCACCTGACAGGCTGTTCCATAGCTCCCCGCACATGGCACCTGACAGGCTGTTCCATAGCTCCCCGCACATGGCACCTGACAGGCTGTTCCATAGCTCCCCGCACATGGCACCTGACAGGCTAGTCCATAGCCCCGCACATGGCACCTGACAGGCTGTTCCATAGCTCCCCGCATGGCACCTGACAGGCTGTTCCATAGCTCCCCGCACATGGCACCTGACAGGCTGTTCCATAGCCCCCGCACATGGCACCTGACAGGCTGTTCCATAGCTCCCCGCACATGGCACCTGACAGGCTGTTCCATAGCTCCCCGCACATGGCACCTGACAGGTTAGTCCATAGCTCCCCATGGTACCTGACAGGCTAGTCCATAGCTCCCCATGGTACCTGACAGGCTAGTCCATAGGCCGCCCCGCACATGGCACCTGACAGGCTAGTCCATAGCCCCCGCACATGGCACCTGACAGGTTAGTCCATAGCTCCCCATGGTACCTGACAGGCTAGTCCATAGGCCCCGCACATGGCACCTGACAGGCTAGTGCATAGCTCCCCTCCCCGCACATGGCACCTGACAGGTTAGTCCATAGCCCCCGCACATGGCACCTGACAGGTTAGTCCATAGCCCCCGCATGGCACCTGACAGGCTGTTCCATAGCTCCCCATGGTACCTGACAGGCTAGTCCATAGGCCCCCGCACATGGCACCTGACAGGCTAGTCCATAGCCCCGCACATGGCACCTGACAGGTTAGTCCATAGCTCCCCATGGTACCTGACAGGCTAGTCCATAGGCCCCCGCACATGGCACCTGACAGGCTAGTGCATAGCTCCCCGCACATGGTACCTGACAGGCTAGTCCATAGCCCCGCACATGGCACCTGACAGGCTAGTCCATAGCTCCCCATGGTACCTGATAGGCTAGTCCATAGCCCCCGCACATGGCACCTGACAGGCTGTTCCATAGCTCCCGCACATGGCACCTGACAGGCTGTTCCATAGCTCCCCGCACATGGCACCTGACAGGCTGTTCCATAGCTCCTCACATGGCACCTGACAGGCTGTTCCATAGCTCCCCGCACATGGCACCTGACAGGCTAGTCCATAGCCCCCGCACATGGCACCTGACAGGCTGTTCCATAGCTCCCCGCACATGGCACCTGACAGGCTGTTCCATAGCTCCCCGCACATGGCACCTGACAGGCTGTTCCATAGCCCCCGCACATGGCACCTGACAGGCTGTTCCATAGCTCCCCCGCACATGGCACCTGACAGGCTGTTCCATAGCTCCCCGCACATGGCACCTGACAGGCTGTTCCATAGCTCCCCGCACATGGCACCTGACAGGCTGTTCCATAGCTCCCCGCACATGGCACCTGACAGGCTAGTCCATAGCCCCCGCACATGGCACCTGACAGGCTGTTCCATAGCTCCCCGCACATGGCACCTGACAGGCTAGTCCATAGCCCCCACACATGGCACCTGACAGGCTGTTCCATAGCTCCCCGCACATGGCACCTGACAGGCTAGTCCATAGCCCCCGCACATGGCACCTGACAGGCTGTTCCATAGCTCCCGCACATGGCACCTGACAGGCTGTTCCATAGCTCCCCGCACATGGCACCTGACAGGCTGTTCCATAGCTCCCCGCACATGGCACCTGACAGGCTGTTCCATAGCTCCCCGCACATGGCACCTGACAGGCTGTTCCATAGCTCCCCCGCACATGGCACCTGACAGGCTGTTCCATAGCTCCCCGCACATGGCACCTGACAGGCTGTTCCATAGCCCCCGCACATGGCACCTGACAGGCTGTTCCATAGCTCCCCGCACATGGCACCTGACAGGCTGTTCCATAGCTCCCCGCACATGGCACCTGACAGGCTGTTCCATAGCTCCCCGCACATGGCACCTGACAGGCTGTTCCATAGCTCCCGCACATGGCACCTGACAGGCTGTTCCATAGCTCCCCGCACATGGCACCTGACAGGCTGTTCCATAGCTCCCCGCACACATGGCACCTGACAGGCTGTTCCATAGCCCCCGCACATGGCACCTGACAGGCTGTTCCATAGCTCCCCGCACATGGCACCTGACAGGCTGTTCCATAGCCCCCGCACATGGCACCTGACAGGCTGTTCCATAGCTCCCCGCACATGGCACCTGACAGGCTGTTCCATAGCCCCCGCACATGGCACCTGACAGGCTGTTCCATAGCTCCCCGCACATGGCACCTGACAGGCTGTTCCATAGCTCCCGCACATGGCACCTGACAGGCTGTTCCATAGCTCCCGCACATGGCACCTGACAGGCTGTTCCATAGCCCCCGCACATGGCACCTGACAGGCTGTTCCATAGCTCCCCCCCCCGCACATGGCACCTGACAGGCTGTTCCTTTCTCCTCCTCCTGCTGGGCTCTACCATTGCCCTCAGGTTAGGCTGATCCATCCCTGCCCCCTATGGTACTTGACAGGCTATTCTGTCACCCTCCCCCTGCCAGGCTGTTTCATGAACCTCCCTCTTCTCTCTCTGCAGCTCGTCCTGTGCTGCTCCTGAAGCTGCTGCCCTGAAGCCACTGGGGGACCCCAGCTGCACCACTGCCAAGGCCCCCCCCGACCAATCAGAGTGCAGAACCCCCACTGCACCCCCCCTCACCTACTCCCCCTATGGACTGGATATCGGCTGCCTGCTGGGGGCAGGGCTGGAGGGCCCCCCTGTGCCTGACCTCCGCTTCCCCCCCTTCCTGTCTTATCCCCACGCCTCTATGCCCCACCCGGCCCCCCAACCAGCTACCTGGAGGGGGGCAGCAAGGGCCTCTTCTGAGGGCTCCCCTGGCTGTCCCCTGATCTGTGGGGCAGCCCCTCACCCAGGCAAGGACCCCCACAACTGCTTTATTTATTCCAAGGGAGGGCCAGACAGAGAAGCTGATGTGCACCCCACCCTGCCCCAGAGCCCCTGCCCTCCCATTCCTCTCCCCAGTTGGCTGACCCCCAGCACAGCACTCACCCTCACCTCACCCCCTGCTGCACAGAAACCCTGCTCCCACTGTCCCCTGCCGATAAGGTTGCTTTTTGGGGAACATGGGCAAACAAACATGGGGGTATTTTCTACCCTTCTAAAAACATCTGAGTCTGAGCAAGTCACCCACTCAATAAAGCAGCAAAGTGGGTTTGCGTGTGTGGAGTGCTCCCTGGGCCTTGCCTGCATGACACCCACTGGTGCTCTCATAGGGAACCTGGGGAACTATCAGCTCTGAGTGTTGCTGCAGCCCGAGGGATGGCGCTATCAGCCCTTGTCCTAAGCTAGAGAGAGAAACTGCCCCACAACTAGAGCAATAGTAGATATACTTGATGCTTTAATAGAGCCTACTTCACAAAGCTGACAACAATTATGAGCCCAGTTCAGCAGGAGGAAGAATTTAATCAGAAAAATGTGAATGATAATTGCGAGTCACTTAAAGACACCTGCCTAGATGCTCAAAAAGCCACAGTAAGGAAGAAGCTTGTTTTGGTTAAAAAACAAAACCAACAACCTAGCTCAGAGATGCAGTAAAAGCAGCTCTAACAATTATGTAACAGAAAAAAAGGGAAGTTGATATTAATGAATGTAAATCAGAAGAAAGAAATTGTACAACGTTGCTAAAAGAGGCCAAAGGGAACAAGGAGAAATCTATGGCCAGCGGCCTTAGAGACAAAAAGGAGCCTGACAGTGGACAATGCCCATTACTAGCTGGAAATGGTAGAATCATCAATAAAAAATATAAAAGGCAGAAGTGCTCAGGCATTTCAGTTCTGTGTTTGGGAGGAAAAACAAATGGAGTCCCCACCCCTGGTACTAATACACTTTCCATTCCACTAGCATCTGTGGAAGATGTTAAATAGAAGCTCCTAAAGTTTGAAAAAGATCTAACTGCAGCTCCAGATAATTTGCATTCAAGAGTTTTAAAAGAGCTGGCTGGACAGGTAGTGCAGCTTTTCTGTTACATCTCTGAGCACTGGGAGAGTTACAGACATCTGGAAGGAGGTTAACATGGTACACACGTTGGAAAAGGGTAAGGGGGATGATCTGGGACAGGGCTCCCAGTCAGACTGACATGAATCCCGGCAGGATAATACAAATAGCTGCTCTAGGACTCAAAGTAAAGTACTAAGGGGAGGGCAACGGACCTAAAGCAAATCAATATGGTCCTGTGGTCCATAGATCCTATCAACCTGGCCCCTGCAAGGCTGCAGCCTTGGGGCAGGAGCATGCTGTAGGCAATGCAGCCTCCCTCCCCCAGCCCAGGAGGGAGGGGTCCCAGCCACAATGTCTCAGCCTTGTGCTGGCTGGCTCCCCCTGGTGAAGGCTGCAGCTACCCCAAACACCGGCGGGGGAGGGGGGGGGGGGAACGTCATGCGGGAGGTGCAGAGCCGGCTGGATGGCTGGGTAAAGAGGCAGCAGCGAACCCAGCGGGGCTCAGTCCAGCTCTCTGGGCACAAGGCAGGCTGGGGGCTCGGTCCTGGGAACCAGGGACTCTGAGCAAGGGGCTGGGGGGGCTAGTTGGGAACAGGAGCTCCTGGCCTGAGGCTGCACAAAGGGGGATCTCGCAGCGGACTCTCCCGCTGGGTTTGGCCCTGGGGGCAGCGCTGCTGGGGCCACTGTTCCAGGAGGGTGGGGAGCAATTGGAGGGTCACAGAAGAGCCAAGGGATGGCTGAAAGGATCAGAAAGCTGGCCTGAAGCGACAGCCACCAGGAGCTGGAGACAGACGGCCTGGGGGTGACGGGCACCGGCCTGGCAGTACCTCCGTGGGCAATGGATCTGCCAGGGGCTCACGGCTGGAAGCCGGCCAGAGCCTACGGCCCAAGGGCGCAACCAGTGCTCAAGCAGAGCTGCTCCTGCCGGGGACGAGGCACTGGGCCAGGCACATGCACCAGCCCTGACGCTGACTCGGCCCAGCATGGGTGTGTCTCAGATCTGCCCCAGGGCATTTGGGGGTGCTCTCTGGCTGCTGCTACACACAGAGCCTCAGGTCAGCTGTTCCAATGGGGCTGTGAAGCACAGCAGGCCTCAAGGGTGGATGTGGCTGCAGTACCATGCCTGACCCCACAGGCTTGCACACGGACCTCCCGCCAGTTCTTTGTGCAGGGCAGCAGCCTCCGTAGGCCAGGCAGGAAGACACTGGCAGAGGCAGCAGGCCCTGTTCCCAGGGCATGGGCTCCCCTTGGCCCTCCTCAGCCCATGGAGCTGCTGAGCATAGCGGTTCGGACGCTGTCACAACAAGTGCTGCGGGTCGTCCCCCACCCCGAGAAGGGAAAGGACCCTGCTAGGCCTCCAGGAGGAGCACTTCAAAGAGCTGCACCAGAGCCCAGAAGGAATCCCTCCCACCTGACCCATGGCCCCTGGAACTGATTGGCCACCTTTTCTCTCTAGGGGGCACTGGCTGCCATCTGGCCCCAGGGCAGGACATGGGCAGGTCAGGGCATCAGGCTGGGCAGGTGAGTAACACTTACCACATTTTCATTCTTTATACAAACGTAGCTTTATTTTTGTCTGTTTTTTTTCCCATTTTTATTAGATTTTTTTTTTTTTTTTTTATCTAAAATGAACAAAAAAGGCAAATATTGGAAAAAGTCATTCAACCAAAGAAATATAAATGTAAAGAGACAGGTAAGAAGGGGACCTTGGGGGCCCCTCCCCAAAGAGAAAAGGGGATGTCGGAATAGCCAGCCTACTCAAAGGGCCTGGGTGAGGAAAGTGATCCCCCGGGAGAGAGGAAGCTGTGGGGAGACCCACAGGGTTGGGTCCCCTGCTGCCCCCTGACATGTGGGATCCAGTTTGGAGGGCAGAGGCCCTGCTGCAGCCAGGCCAGGACTGCAGGCTGCAGGGGGAGGGGCCTTGGTATTAAATAAGAGCCTGGGACCGAAGCCGGAGCCTGGAGAAAGGTGCTGGAGATTTGGGGGCAGGGAGGTAACAGTCAGTTCATCCCAGAGCAGAGCTGGAATCTGGCCACCTCACATTCAATCCCCAGGGAATGGGCAGGATCAGTCCCCAGGTCTTCCAAAAGCCCCAGCAGAGGAAGCCAGGGGCTGCCTCAGGCCAGCTGGGGGGGGGGGTCACAGGAAGTAGTCAGCAACAGGCTTCTTGGAGGGGATCCCTCGAGTTTCCTGGGGGGCAGCTTCAAAGATGATGAATTCCTTCTGCAGATGCTCGTCCAGCTCCAGGATGGCAGCCACATTCCCGCACCTGGGGGAGGAGGGAGTGACACACATAGCCCGGCTGGTGCCCCTCACTCCTGCCCCCCAGCACAGCCGGTGCCCCTCACTCCTGACCCCCAGGCCCTGTCTCCCCCAGTGCCCCTCACTCCCAACCCCCAGCCTCTGCCCCCGCATCCCTGCTGGTTCTCCTCACTCCTGAACTACAGCTCCTGCTAGCTCAGGCCCTCCCAACCCGCAGCCCCTGCCCCACCTCTGGCTGCTGGTGCCCCTTACTCCGTACCTGCTGCCCCCGCCAGCCCTGCCGGTGCCCACCACTCCTGACCCACAGCCCCTGCCAGTGCCCCTCGCTCCCGCTCCACAGCCCCTTATGCTCTCACCTGTAGCAGTAGTTGGGGGCTGACCACACGGTGAGCACGGTCTCGTTGAAGTGCCACTTGTAACCCTCCATCACCAGCTGGTGGGCCCGGCAGATCATGTCGATGTCATTGGAGGCGTTGAACTGGGCCACCACGTCACTGCCAAAGAGGTACCCAGCTCCCCGCGGGCTCACGCCCCAGCCTGTTGTGTCTGAGGAGAGGCCAGCCCTGCTCAGCCCGTCGTGTGCCCCCCACACCGAACGGCTGAATCTTTGCCAGAGAAATAATCCTCCCTGTAAGCCAGGACTAAGCCCCGCTCCTCCTGCCGGCCGACCCCCTTACCTTCAGGGTCAGACCAGAGCAGGTCACACATGGGGCCGTCATGCGGCACCTCCTGCTTGCGATCAATGGTGCGGATCTGATCCAGCGTCTGGATGGAGGGGGAGAGACCCCCATGGACACAGAAGATCTGCAGGAGAGAAGCAGAGGTTAGGACCCAGGAGTCCTGCCCCGGCCCTGCCCCGTGGCCACAAGAACGCACCTTCCCGTCGATGATGGCCGAGAGGCTGAGGTAGTCAAAGATCTCGGTGCAGTAGCGCCACACGGTGACGGAGCCGTACTTGCGCAGACACTCGTCGTAGAAGCCGTACACCTGCGTGATCTGCCGGCTCTCGTGGTTGCCCCGGATTAGCGTGATGCGGTCGGGGTAGCGCACCTAGGGGAGGTGAGGGGTTATCTGGAGCCAAGAGACAGGGATCCGGCTCCAGCCCCAGCCCCAGCCCCAGGGGAGTGTCTAGTGGGGGCTGGGCAGTCCCAAGTCAGCAGAATGTGGCTAGCAGGGACCAGGGAGGGGTTTCCAAGCGAGGGGAAGCCAGCCCAAGGGGCAATGGGAGCAGATGGGGCACAGCGTGGGCAGGAAGCCAGCCGGGGGGTGGGGGGGGCCTCACCTTGAGCGCCAGGAGCAGCAGGAAGGTCTCCACGCTGTAGAAACCACGATCCACGAAGTCACCCATGAAGAGGTAGTTGGTCTCTGGGACGTCGCCCCCGACCTGTGGGTGCAGGGGAGGGGTGATGGCGAGGGGGCACTCTAGGCTGTGGGGCAGTGCCGGGGTCTCTACTCACCCTGAACAGCTCCTTGAGGTCGTAGAACTGGCCGTGGATGTCACCGCACACCTGGGGGGAGAGTCGCCGTGAGGGGCTGGGACCCAAGACCCCCCCCAACACGCCCCCCTCCCTGAAACCCTCCACTCACCGTCACCGGCGAGTCCACCCGCTGCACGTTGCTCTCCTCCACCAGGATCTCCCTTGTGCACAGGGGCGAGCGGGTTAGAGACGGGCCCGCCCCCCCGCCGGCCCCAGCGCCCCGCCCCGGCCCCAGCGCCCGCCCCCCCGCCGGCCCCAGCGCCCCCGCCCCGGCCCCAGCGCCCGCCCCCCCGGCTCACCGGGCCTTGGCGCACAGCGCCTTCACCTCGCTCTCCTTGATGAGCTCGCAGCGCCGCAGCTGCTCGATCTGCCGGTCCAGGTCGCTGATCTCGGCCATGGCTGCGGGGGAGGCGGGGCAGTCAGCGGCGGGCGGGGGAAGGAGCCGAGCCGCCCCCCCGCCCCGCGGCCCCCTCGCGCCCCCGCCCGCGGCCCCCCATACCTGGGGCTCCCGGCTCCCGGCTCCGAGCGCTGCTGGCCCCGCCCCGCCCCCTCCCGGCGCAACGTCACTTCCCTGCCGGAGAGCAGACGACCGAGCGAAGGCAGGAAGTGACGTCGCGGCAAAGGGCGGAGCGGAGAGGCCGCGAGAAGAAAGGCGGAAAAGGAAGGCGAGGAAAGACACCCGGACGTTACGTCACATCCGGCGCCTTCCGCCGAACTCTCGGGGCGTGGCCTGGACCCGAGAGGCGGGGCCTCTTGCGCAGCCCGGCACGGCCCTACGTCACGTGTCCGGCCCCGGGCCGACCGGGGAACCCCGTTTCCGGGGGCAATCCAGGAGGAGGGGAGCCGGCGGGGGGGGTCCGTGCCCGGGGGGGACCTGTGCCCGGAGAGGATCTGGCGGGGGGGACCTGTGCCCGCGGGGGAGCCGGAGGGATCCGTGCCCCGGGAGGAGGAGGCGGGGGGGTCCGTGCCCCGGGAGGAGGAGGCGGGGTCCGTGCCTGGGGGACCTGTGCCCGGAGGATCTGGCGGGGGGGACCTGTGCCCGCGGAGGAGGCGGCGGGGGGGTCCGTGACCGGGGTGTGTCTGTGGGGATGTCTGCAAAGTCTGTGCCCAGCCCCCCACTTCCCTCCCTGACACCATCTGGCATGGCTGTCCAGGCCCGCCCCCCGTGTCCACTTCTCTAGCCACTGCCCAGGCCCCGCTAAGGGCCACTGGGCTGCCCAGGCCCGTGCTTGGGGTGTGCACGCCTAGTGCCTGCTCTCAATGCACGTGGGCCGGGGGGTTGCCAGGCCCCGTCCCAGTGGGGGGTATGCATGGGCGGGTTGCTAGGCCTGGTCCCAATGGAGGGGTGTACATGGGGAGGGGGGGTGCCAGTCCCCGTGTGGGATGCATGTGGGTTGCAGTGCTGAGGGGGACATGGGGTGAGGTCCCATCATGGGCTGTGGGCTGGGTTGCAGTACAGGGGTGGGAGGGGACACAGGACCCAGCATGGGCTGTGTGTAGAGGGTGGCGCACAGGGCTGGGTTGCAGTGCCAGGGGAGGGGCGGGGAGGAGACACACCGGGCCCAAGCCCAGCATGGGCTGTGCCCGCCCGGCTGGATTGCAGTGCTAGGGGAAGCACACGGGGCCCAGGCCCAGCATGGGCTATGTGCGGAGGGGGGTGCATACAAGGCCCAGCATGGGATGTGGGGGGCCTAAGACCAGTACAGGCCCTGTGCGTGCCCACAGGCCCAGCTGGGGAGAGAAGAGGAGTGGGGGCCAGTAGGGCCCAGGCTCAGTGGGGGCTATGGGGCATTTCTGGCCCCAACTCAGTGTGTTTGGGGGAGTGGGAGACACACAGCCCCAGTGGAACTTGGCCTGGGGGAGCTACTTGCAACCCCCAAGCCTTGGCCCCTCCCACCCATAGCCCTGTGCTGCTGCACCCCAAAGACGCTCACAGCCAGGAGCTGGTTCAATAGGTTCTCTTTATTGTGGGATGTGGGGAGGGTGGGTCACCCCAGCAGCTATGGTGGGGGGGACCTGGAGTGTCATCTGGCCCCAGCACAGGGCATCGAGATGCAGGGGGAAGGGCCGGACTCCTGGGTTCTTCACACCTCTCTGCAGGGTGCTGGGCTCTGGCAGCAGGCACCTGACTGCCCGGGCTGGGGCCATGGCCAGGCACCCCTAGTAGGCGTGGTTGGAGACGAAGAGGGACTCGCTGGCAGCCGCGCCGCCCTGCCCACTCGGGCTGTATTTCCCCTGGCAGGCCAGGCTATTAGCCTAGGGGGCAGAAACAGATCAGTGCCTTGCACCCTGCCCCCCCAGGGCCAGTGCCCCCCCAGGCATGTTCTCCCGCCGCCGCTGCCGCCGCCGGGCCCCACCCCCCTCAGTACCAGCCCCCCAGCATATCCTCCCTACCCCGGACCCTGAACCCCCAAGGCCAGCCCTCCCCCCCAGCACATCCTCCCAGTGCCAGAGCATGTCCTCTCCTGCCAGAACCAGTCCCCTTCCGCCCCCCAGCATAGCCTCCTGGTGCCAGAGCATGTCCTCTCCTACCAGGGCCAGCCCCACCCAGCATGTCCTCCATGCATCAGACCCTGAACCTCCAGGACCAGCCCTCTTCCCCAGCGCGTCCTCCTCCCAGCGCCAGGCCCTGCCCCCCCCCACAGCCAGCCTAGCACCTAACAACAGGCAAGGGCTCGTGCTCCCATACCTCCCCCCCCCCAGCTGAGCCAGCCACGCCCAGGGGTGGGGTACGTACCAGGGCCCGCTTGACATACTCCTCCTGGGCCGCCTTGGCGTTCTCCTTCTTGCCACCCCAGGCCTTGAGGGCCGAGGCCTGCAGGGCACGGCCGTAGGAGAAGGTCAGAGCCCAGGGCTTGTGCAGGGGGGCACTTGTTGATGGCATTGAGGTTGAGGGAGGCCTCCTCCTCGCTCTGCCCGCCCGACAGGAAGGTGATGCCTGTGGAGGGAGGGGGCAGGGCATCAGCGCCTGGGCGAGGGGCAGCCCGGCAAAGGGGCACTAGTTCCAACTGGAGCCAGGCTGGTGCAGCCTTAGGGTCCTAGGAGGAGGCTGGGCTGGTTCCCACAGTGCCCAGCTTCCAAACCCTGAGTGGGGACGGCCATGGAGGGGACCCCCCGGGAGTCCACGTCCTCTCCCTTCCCCCAGCCAGCCCTGCCTGGGGGGTGCCCATGGGCAGGGGAGCCTGGCCCACCCCAATGCCCCCTTCTTTCCCCAGTGCCCACCAGGCACAGCGGGTGGCACGGTGCGGCGCAGGGCGGTGACAGTCGCCATGGCGATCTCCTCATGGCTGTACTTCTTGGTGCAGGCGTGGCCAGCCGTCACCATGTTGGGTTTGAGCAGGGTCCCCTCCAGGTAGACGTGGTGGTCACTCAGTGCTTTGTACACAGCGGCCAGCACCTGGGGGTGGGGTCAGAGAGGGGGCAGGGTCAGGCACAAGAGACTCCATCCTCAAGCTGCCAATGCTTCCCAGTAGGGGAGATGTCCCGCACCCCACTTCCAGCCCCAGATACAGCCTCCCAGCTGTAAGGAGACACCCGCTGCGCCCCCCCCCCCCTCCTCCGGGGCCCTCTTACCTTCTCTGTAACGTACTGACAGCGCTTCAGGTCGTGGTCCCCATCAGGGAGGATTTCCGGCTCCACAATGGGCACGATCCCGTTCTGAGGGGACAGGCAGAGGGGCAGGGTCAGAGACCACCAGACTTGGCCTGGCCCACCCACTGCTACCTCAGCATCCCCCGAACCACAGTGCATGTGCTCTGTCCCGCCTGGGGGCCTAAGGGGAACCCGGCGGCCCTGTGCGGTGTCCTCGCCGGTGCGGGGCAGGGAGCTGCACCACAGGGCTGCCTACCTGCTGGCAGATGCTGGCGTAGCGCGCCAGGACGTTGGCGTTCTCCAGGATGGCCAAGTGGGAGGGGGTGTGCTCCGAGATCTTCAGCACGCAGCGCCACTTGGCAAAGTCGGCCCCGTCCTTCTTGTACTGGGCGCAGCGCTCGGAGAGCCCGTCCAGACCTGGGGGGACAGAGCGTGAGCCAGGGGCTAATGCCGGGAGGGGCCCCATGCTGGGCGGGGCAGGGCTGCCATTGGGCACAGCCCATGTCACTCACCCTGGGTGGTGGTCTCGCCGTTTGTTCCAGCCAGGGGCACGACACCTTTGTCCACCTGCGGGGCAGAGGGATGGGTCCATTCCGTTCAGTCCCCAGCTCCCCCCACCGTCCCCCCCCCAGCACTCTGCCTGGGGCCACCAGCCCCTCCCCCGACAGCCTCAGCCACTGCCCTGCCCCAGGCAGCCCCCTCCTTGGCCCTGCGCCCACCCCCCAACTCCCCACCGCAGCCCGCACCCACCCCCGACTCCCACCGCAGCCCACCCCCCACTCCTCCACGCTCACCTTTATGCCGACCACGCCGCCCTTGTCCTTGATGACCTTGGGGAAGGGGCGGGCGTCGTCGGCCTTCTGGTACATGGTCTCGTGGAAGAGGATGACGCCCCCGATGCAGGGATTGACCCGCTCGTCGGCCGTGAACAGCAGCTGGCGATAGAACCGCCGGTTCTCCTCCGTGTTCTCCGCGCCGATGGAGCTCAGCCGCTTGGCGATGCTGCCTGTGGGGCGAGGCTGTCAGCTGGTGCCCCACTCCCCTCTGCAAGCCCAGCCCATGCTCCTCACTCCCGACCCCTGGTCCCTAGTTGTGGGTGCTCTGCTTATCAGCTAGGTGGCCACCCGATCGCCCAGCTCCCCACAGCCCCTCACCGGTGGACTCATCTGCGGCGAGGATGCCCTTGCCCGGGGCCACGATGCGGTGAGCGATGTCCGAGAGCTCCTTCTTCTGCTCCGGGGTGAGGGCTGGGTACTGGTGAGGCATGTTGGCTTCCTGTGGGGCGAGACGGCAGCAATGGGTTAACCCCGCCCAGACAGACAGACGTGCAGGCCCGGGCCTCCCGCATGGCAGCCGAGGACGATCACCGCTAGAGGGCCCTGCCACGCTGGGGAGGGGGGAAGTGGGACCCAGGCGCCCGGGCAGCACCCCCATGCTTCCAGCCCCTAGGGGAAGGGGAGAAGCCGGCGAGGATGCGCCCCAAGCCCTGCTGAGTTCGCAGCCTCCAGGGAGCAGCGGAGGGAGGCGCAGGAGGGAGGCGCCCGCAGCCGCCCAGCCCGAGGTAAGGGGCACCCGGGGCCCAGCCCAAGGTGCTCGCGCCCACTAGGGAGCGCCCCGCGCATTCCATTGCCACGAGCAACCTTGCAGCTCTGACCTTGAGAGTCTCGGTTCCCCCCACGAGCGGGGAGGGGGCATCGGCCGGCCCCCAACTCTGCTGGGGGGGTAGGAGGGCGAGGTCACATCGAGAGCTGGGAGCTGAAATGGGGAGACTCTTCCCCCCCATCCAGCTTGCGCTCGGAGGAAGCAGGGTGGAAATGCCGCTGGCTCTGGGGAGAGGCGCCCCAGGGGCAGCCAAGGACGGTCTGGTCCGTTCCTGAGACCCGGGGCTCCCGGCACCAGCCCCCCAAAGACAACAGCGCCTGCCAGCCCAGGGGGAACCCTGCCTCCCGCCGCAAACCCCGCCGGTCCCTGCCTCCCGAGCCGCAACCCCGCCTCCAGAGCCGCAAACCCCCGCCGGTCCCTGCCTCCCGAGCCGCAACCCCGCCTCCAGAGCCGCAAACCCCGCCGGTCCCTGCCTCCAGAGCCGCAACCCCCGGTCCCTGCCTCCGGAGCCGCAACCCCCGTCCCTGCCTCCGGAGCCGCAACCCCCCGTCCCTGCCTCCCGAGCCGCAACCCCGGTCCCTGCCTCCCGAGCCGCAACCCCCCCCCCGGTCCCTGCCTCCAGAGCCGCAGCCCCCCCAACCCACCTCTCCCGGCGGCAGGCTGGGGATGGCTCCGAACTCTCCGAGCCTCCGCGTTCCGAAATGGAACGTCACAGGCCCGCGGGCGGAAGCAAGTCGAAGGGGCGGGGCCAAAAGTTCAACGGGAGACCGCCTCGCTTGCTCCAGCGCCCCCTAGAGCCGATCGGCCCCCACTCCTTCACGTCCCCAGTCACTCGCCTTGCGCGGGGAGAGGTTGGCCGGGACATCCCCCCGGGAAACGTGCTTGATTCCCCCCCGTCCTGTCCCTCTGTGGGGAAGGGGCCTATGGGGCAAGTGGATCTGGAGAGGCCCAGGGACGGTGGGGATCCACACGGCGGGGTTGGACTTAGGGTAGGTGTGGGGGTGTGGAAGCCAAAGGACATTCCTTGCAGCAGCTGAATTGGACCCCCCCAAATCCCTGCTGCTCCAAACCCCCCACTCGCACCCAAAGGCCTACCCAATGTTTCTCCCCTCCCCCCAAACACTCCCCTCTGCATCTCTGCACCACTGTACTGGGGGGGGGCGCTCTGTACCCAGACACCACGGTGGCTCTGCAGTGGGTCCCCTCCCCCGCATTCTGCCTTTGGCTCTGACCTTTCTCCCAGACGCCACGCCCCCCCTCCCCAGCTCATGTGTCCCCTCTGAAGGGCAGGCAGCTATTTTTGGGTCCCCTCGTGGTGCCATCTGGCACTGGCATCACTTGTACCCCTGCCCTGGAAGGACGAGCTGGAAAACCGGCGGCCCTGCTGTGAAAGCCCAGGGCCCGGCAGGCGCTGGGTGCCCAGCTGGCTGGTGCCAGGCCAGCTTGGACAAATGGACCTGGGGCAGCGGCTGGCACCCACTGCACTCACCCCGGAAAGGCCAGATGGGCACCAGAACAGGCCTACCCAGCTCATGGGGGGAAGCAGGGCTGCTCTCTCCCAGGAACCTGCAGCTGCACCCTGGGGGGGGAGGGGGCGCGCAAGCCTGACTGTCTGGGGCACAAAGGAGCCAGAGGGGTGAGGAGAGCACAGGAATGCAGGGAGGGGCATCCCAGGCGGGGGGGGCGGGTCTCCTTGGAGAGGGGGACAGATCAGGTGGCGTGTGAGGAGGGAAGAGGGAGGCTGGAGAAATGGCAGATGATCCGCAATCCCCCCCAGCCCTGCAGCCCAGCCTCGTGCCCCCCCCAGCCCTGCAGCCCAGCCTCGTGTCCCCCCCAGTCCTGTCAATGCCCCGCAGCCCCCCCCAGGCCAGCGCGTGGTGGGGGAGGGGAACTCTGGGCTGCTGGTAATTACGCTGGAATTGCTCCGTCACTGGGTGGAGGTGGGGGTGGGATAAGGATAGTCTTGTGCTGATCAGCACGTACCCGTGGGGAAGGGGTATGGGCCTCGCAAATCCTGCATGGGGAGATCTGATCCCGAGAGTCTGCCCCCCCTTCCAGCCAGGGCACAGCTGCTGCCTTAGAAATGTCAGGCGCCCTGTTCTGCTCTCTCCGTGCCCCTTACCCCCCCCGCCCACTGTCTTCCCTCCCCTGCTACACCCCCTTATCCCAATAACCCCTCTGCCCCGTCTTAGCCCCAATAACCCCAGCCCTCCTTATCCCAATAACCCACCAACCCCTTAGCCCCAATAACCCCCATAACTCCCCAGCTCTCCCTTAGCCCCAATAACCCCAGCCCTCCTTACCCCAATAACCCCCAGCCCCTTAGCCCAAATAACCCCAGTCCCCTCTTAGCCCAAATAACCCCCAGCCCTCTCTTACCCCCAATAACCCACCAACCCCTTAGCCCCAATAACCCCAGTCCCCTTAGCCCCAGTAACCCCAGCCCTCCTTACCCCAATAACCCACCAACCCCTTAGCCCCAATAACCCCCATAACACCCCAGTCCCCTTAGCCCCAATAACCCCAGCCCTCCTTACCCCAATAACCCCCAGCCCCTTAGCCCAAATAACCCCGTCCCCTTAACCCCAATAACCCCAGCCCTCCTTACCCCAATAACCCACCAACCCCAGCCCCTTCTTAGCCCAAATAACCCCCAGCCCCTCTTAGCCCCAATAACCCCCAGCCCTCCTTACCCCAATAACCCACCAACCCCTTAGCCCCAATAACCCCCATAACACCCCAGCCCCTCTTAGCCCCAATAACCCCAGCCTCCTCTTAGCCCCAATAACCCCCAGCCCTCCTTACCCCAATAACCCCAGACCCTCTTAGCCCAGCCCTCCTCTCAGCTCCATAACCCCACAGACCACCTTACCCCAATAACCCCTAACCCCACCAGTCACCTCCTTACCCCAATAACCCCCAGATATGCCCTTGCTCCCAGTAACCCCATAGATACTCCCTTACCCTAATAACCCAAGAAGCCCAGACACCCCTTACCCCCAATTATCCGCCAGCTCCTCAAACACCCCCTTAGCCCCAGCCCCAATATCTCCCCAGGTGCCCAGAAACCCCCTTACCTCAAGCCCCCAATAACCTCCAGGTTCCACCAGACACCCTTACCCTCATCTCCCAATAGCCCCCATCCCTCTTGTCCCCCCACCCGTCTCACCGGCAGCGGGAGTCTGGCGGGCTCTGGTGGTACACGGCAGCTCCAGGCAGTGCTGGGTGACTGGGGTGCGGAGGGCCGTGGGGCTATAAGAGATGGGGGAGGGACAGGGTAACCTTTTCCCTGACCCCTGGCCTTTCGCTGGGCAGCTAAAAATACCTGGGCTGGGAACGTGAAACGCCCGGGACATTGGTGGTAGGACCCAAAGCTGCGTCATGGCATGGGGGCCCAGCCGACAGCAGCCCCCAGTCCCTCCCTTCCCCCTCCAGAGCCTCAGTTGACCCTCCATGGACCCCCAGTCCCAGGCTCCCCTGCCCTGGGTTTCTGTCCCTCCTCCAGGGCATCTCAACCTTGTTTTGCTGCCCCTGCCTCTGGCAGCTCCCAACCCCCACACTGGTTCCTGGCCTGGGATACAGATGGGTGGCTGGGGGGTCTCCCCCCAGAAAAGGCAGCCCCCACCTGTCTGGGCACTGGGACCCCAGAGCTGGGGGGATCAGGACCAGCCATGTTCCCACAGGCCCTCACACCCCATGGCTGGGGTCACCCCAGCACGGTCTCCATGGAAACCTTAGAAACTCTCTCTAGCTGGCATGGGGCAAGGATCCAGGTTACTACGGCAACACTCTAGACCCCAGCTGGCCTGGGGCCAGGATCTGGGTTACCATGGTGACGCTCTAGCCTGCAGGTGGCCCAGGCCAGGATCTGGGTTACCATAGCAATGCTCTAGCCCCCCCTCCCCCATCCCTGTGCCCTCCCCACCACACTCAAGAAGCTGAGTTAGGCACAGTCATCATCAGGAGGTTTAATGTAGCAGGGATGCTGCATGAGTCACACACAGGGCAGCGATGTGGGGGGGAAGGGCCATTTGGACCCAAATCCAGACCTCAACCCTCCAGTCAGAGCCAGCACCCCCCCATGGATTTACGCGCCCAGCGTCCGCCTGGCAGACAGCGGCGTGCCGGGGCAGGACCCAGAAGTAGCGGCGGCTGAAGTCAAGGGGTCAGCCAGAGGAAGCCCACCGCAGGCTGCGAATCCCAAGGGCACCCGTTCAGCGTAGTGAGGGTCAAAGGAGAACGACACAGCCCGCTTCAAACGGCAAAGGGTCACAAAGCCAACGGGCAAAGGCCAACCAGCCAAAGGTGAAAGCTCACAGGCAATGGGCAAAGTCCACTCTAGGCCGGGGGCCACCCGCAACGTTCAGGGAACCAAGGAAGGGTCAGAGTCCATCAACAGAAGCGTCCAGGTGCAACCAGCCATGGGTTTGGTGACACAGAGCTTGCAGGCGGTCGTCCCGGCGTCGGAGTCCAGGGGCCGCGGGGCTCAGGTGGCCGTCCCGGGGTCGGAGTCCAGGGGCCGCGGGGCTCAGGCAGCGGTCCCGGGGTCGGAGTCCAGGGGCCGCGGGGCTCAGGCGGCCTCCCCGGGGTCGGAGTCCAGGGGCCGCGGGGCTCAGGCGGCCGTCCCGGGGTCGGAGTCCAGGGGCCGCGGGGCTCAGGTGGCCGTCCCGGGGTCGGAGTCCAGGGGCCGCGGGGCTCAGGCGGCCGTCCCAGGGTCGGAGTCCAGGGGCCGCGGGGCTCAGGCGGCCTCCCCGGGGTCGGAGTCCAGGGGCCGCGGGGCTCAGGTGGCCTCCCCGGGGTCGGAGTCCAGGGGCCGTGGGGCTCAGCTGGCCTCCCCGGGGCTCTGGGGGTCGAGAATCTGGACGTGGGTGAAGGGAAAGTGCCCACTGCGCCCATTCAACTGCCCCTCCCATTGCCCGTTGATGTTCATCTTCGTCACCGTGATGATGTCACCCACCTGGGGGTCAGAGGGCAAAGGTCACTGTGTCAGATGCCTCCTGGGAACAGCCCCACTCACCCCAATTGCCCCTGTCTCTGGACACCTGGGTCTCCAGAATCAAGGACTAATTCCCTCCTCTGTGCCAAGCTCCAGGCACATAGGCCCCCTAGGCACAGGATCAATCGCCCTTCTCTTGCCCGGATCCCCCAGAATCGGATTAGTTCTGCCCGCCCACCAGCTGGGACCCCTCAGATGCTTGGGTCCTCTGGAATCCAGGCCCTCTTTCCCCCCCAGATGCTGGGTGCCCTGCACTCACCTCGAAAGCTAGCGCCGTCTTGTCATAGGCATTGGGCACCCGCCGCTGCACAGCCCTGGCCACCACAGGGCCATTGTGGGCTGTGGGCAGGAGAGCTGGGGGGCCGCCTACACTGGGATGGGCATAAGGCCCCAGCAGGACTCCGGCCTGGGGACGCCAGGGCTGGACATAGGGCACCGGGATCATGCCCACCCGCCCGTCGCCTCGCTGTGCCGTCCACCACTGCTCTTCTGGCTTGCCCAACACGCGGAGCGGCTCCCCCTTGCGGAAGGGCAGGTCCTCCTGGTCATTCCCCGCAAAGTCATAGAGAGCCTGCACCCACTCGCAGGGTGGGCCAGGGCCAACTGGTGGTGCTTCAGGGTCACCGGCCCCCTCGGTAGGGGCCGGTGGGGCCGGGCTGGGCCCTGTGGGGCCTCGGCACACAGGCACCACCAGCGTGGTGGTGTCCAGGTAGTGTACCCGGTAGAAATCCAGCAATGCCGGCAGCCCCTCAAACTCCTGATCCCCGATCTTCAGTCGGCCAGGTAGGCTGTTAATGATGTAGTGAGAGACCTAGGGAAAGGCAGAGGGCCAGGGAAGGAGACAGGGAGACAGTTATACATTGGACTTTCACCAGACCTCTTCCCCACATCCCCCTAGGTTCTCTTAGGTTGATTTCCTCCCCCAAGCCCATGGATTCTGGTAATTCTCCTGCTGCCCCCACCTCGTCCCTTCCTCTCCCACATCCCCCCAGCTTCAGGGCCGGTTCCCCTCCCTCACCAGCCCGACTCCCCTCACCTTGGCATTCTCGCTGACGGAGAGGACGAAGTCCCCAGGGCAGGTGGAGCTGTCCCTCACCAGGAAGGTGCCGGGTCGGTGACCCTGAAGACAGGCCACAGCCTCCTGCCGGCTCAGGGGCCCCATGTACCAATCGTAGGAGTCCCCGAAAGACATGGCTCTGGGAACAGCGGGGACTCCCTGCGACTCCTGCCTCAGGGGAACCCCCCCAATTCCAATGCAGCCCTCTCAAATCTGCAGGCAAGCCCTGGTATTTAACGGGAATCCTCACAGCCCCACAAATCTCTTGGGCATACAGCTCTAAATTAATTCCCCTCCAAGGCAACAGCCCCCCAAATTACCATGCACCCCCTCTTCTCCATCCCAATTCCTCTCACTTTAGGAAGCAGCATCCCCCAAACCATTCCAGTGCCCCCTAGAATCCTTTCCCCAAAGGCATCTGCCAGAGGAGTTCCCCTAAACTATGCCAACCCTGGTGCACCTCCAAATTCTGCCCAGGAGCCCGTGTCCTCAACAAACCCCTCAATTCCTTGCACCCCTAAAGTCACCCCAGCACTCCTTTCTTCTGTGCTACCTTCCATTCCTCAGCACCCCCAACATATACCTGACCATCTTCTATATCCCTGCTCAGGAGCCTGCTGCCCCTCTGCAACCCCCCCAGTGCAACCCCCAAGTCCTGCACACCCCAAACCTCCCCAGTGCAACCCCCAAGTCCTGCACACCCCAAACCTCCCCAGTGGAACCCCCAAGTTTTGCGTGCCCCAAACCCTCCCAGTGCAGCCTGAGACCTGTGCGCCCCAAACCCTCCCCGTGCAGCCCGAGTGCAGCACGTCCCAAAACCTCCCCGTGCAGCCCCCCGAGTCCTGCGCGCCCCTAGCCCCTCCCCGTGCAGCCCCCCGAGTCCTGCGCGCCCCTAGCCCCTCCCCGTGCAGCCCCCCGAGTCCTGCGCGCCCCTAGCCCCTCCCCGTGCAGCCCCCCGAGTCCTGCGCGCCCCTAGCCCTTCCCCGTGCAGCCCCCAAGCTCCAGCCCCTCCCCGCAAGGCGCCTCCGCCAGTCCTGCCCGCTCACCGCGGCAGCAGGGCGAGCGGAAGTGACGCGGCGCAGTCCCGGGCGGCTGCCATGGCGGGGGCTGGCAGGAGGAGCCGGCGGCCATCTTGGGAGAGGGCAGGACGGGGGGCGGGGCTCGGGGGCGGGGCAGCGCCGCGAGCGCCCTTAGTCTGCGCTGCGGGGCTGGGGGCAGCGCCGCGAGCGCCCTTAGTCTGCGCTGCGGGGCTGGGGGCAGCGCCGCGAGCGCCCTTAGTCTGCGCTGCGGGGCTGGGGGGGGCAGCGCCGCGAGCGCCCTTAGTCTGCGCTGCGGGGCTGGGGGCAGCGCCGCGAGCGCCCTTAGTCTGCGCTGCGGGGCTGGGGGCAGCGCTGCGAGCGCCCTTAGTCTGCGCTGGGGGCTGGGGGCAGCGCTGCGAGCGCCCTTAGTCTGCGCTGCGGGGCTGGGGGCAGCGCTGCGAGCGCCCTTAGTCTGCGCTGGGGCAGCGCTGCGAGCGCCCTTAGTCTGCGCTGCGGGGCGCGGGGCGGGGCAGCGCTGCGAGCGCCCTTAGTCTGCGCTGCGGGGCTGGGGGGGGCAGCGCTGCGAGCGCCCTTAGTCTGCGCTGGGGCTGGGGGCAGCGCTGCGAGCGCCCTTAGTCTGCGCTGCGGGGCTGGGGGGGGCAGCGCTGCGAGCGCCCTTAGTCTGCGCTGGGGGGCAGCGCTGCGAGCGCCCTTAGTCTGCGCTGCGGGGCGCGGGGCGGGGCAGCGCTGCGAGCGCCCTTAGTCTGCGCTGCGGGGCGCGGGGCGGGGCAGCGCTGCGAGCGCCCTTAGTCTGCGCTGCGGGGCTGGGGGGGGCAGCGCTGCGAGCGCCCTTAGTCTGCGCTGGGGGGCAGCGCTGCGAGCGCCCTTAGTCTGCGCTGCGGGGCGGGGCAGCGCTGCGAGCGCCCTTAGTCTGCGCTGCGGGGCGCGGGGCTGGGGCCGGGGCAAGGGCGCCCAGGGTTTTGCCCTGCACAGGGGCTCGGGGCCGGGGCGGCAGCACGCGCCTGTCGCTCGCCTGGGTGCTAAGAGCCGCGGTGCGCACGCGCCCCAGAGGCTGGCGGGAGAAGCACGTGGTGGCGGCGGCTCTGGGCAGCCCGGGGGGGAATCCGGCCAGCAGCCCCTCTCCTAGTTCGCTCCCTCCCTGGGGTGCCCCAGCAGGGAGCTGCGCACCCCCCTCCCGCAGCCCAGTGCCATAGCCCCATGGCCCCGCCCTGCGCTAGGGGAAGCGGCTCAGTTAGCTTTGCTGCAAAGCACCCCCTATCAGTGGGGTGGGGGGGCAGTGGGCCCCGGGCGCCATGCTAGGGGGGCACCAGGCTGGGGGGCAGCACCCAGCAAGCCCAGCGCTGGCGGGCCACTTGCTCCCTGCACTCAGGCCACCAGGGCAGGGCCGAGCAGCGGGAGCGGGCACTTCAAAGGCAGGGTTACCATAGCCCGGTGCCTGGCTGGGGGTGGGGGGGCAGTGGGTTAGAGGAGGGGAGAAGGGGCTGGGGTGCCTGGCTCTGGGGGAGGAAGGGGCATTGGGTTAGAAGACAGGGAAGGGGCTGGGGTGCCTGGCTCTGGGGAGGAGGGCATTGGGTTAGAAGAGGGTAGAAGGGCTGGGGTGCCTGGCTCTGGGGAGGCGGGCATTGGGTTAGAAGAGGGTAGAAGGGGCTGGGGTGCCTGGCTCTGGGGGAGGGGCGGGGCATTGGGTTAGAGGAGGGGAGACGGGGCTGGGGTGCCTGGCTCGGGGAGGGGAGGGGCATTGGGTTAGAGGAGGGGAAGGGGCTGGGGTGCCTGGCTCTGGGGAGGGGCGGGCATTGGGTTAGAGGAGGAGAAGGGGCTGGGGTGCCTGGCTCTGGGGAGGGAGGGCATTGGGTTAGAAGACGGGGAAGGGGCTGGGGTGCCTGGCTCTGGGGAGGAGGGCATTGGGTTAGAAGACGGGGGAAGGGGCTGGGGTGCCTGGCTCTGGGGAAGGGGTGGGGCATTGGGGAGACTTATAATTTTTTTGAAAAACGAGTACTTTATAAAAAAAGGTTGAGAAACACGGCCCTGGGGGGGTCACATCCCCATCAGCTCCCATCATTTCCTCTGTGCCACAGATGGCCCATCCTGTGCAGGGTCTTCTGTAGAGCCCAGAGCTAACAGCTTCAGCTGCCCTACCCATACTGGGAATGTCGTCCCTTGATCATCCCTTGAGGAATGCAGGTATGGGCACCCCAAAACCAGGGTAGTGGGGCTGCAAAGCTGGTAGGCAGGGACCCCCAATTGGAGGGGCTCTAAGGCTAGTTAAGGGAGAGCAGTTCCTGGACTGAGCATAGCCCTGATGGCCCACATTCAGTAGACAATCTGGGAAATCTGGTGGCCAGGTTATTTGCAGGGGCCCCAGTTCTGACCCTCCATCACGCAAAAGTAGAGAGACAAGGGGAGGCATCTGAAAGCTGCTTTATTCTAAAAGTGGACGTTACAAATATTGCTACAAAATCAGGGATCACCCCATTTGGGGAGCAGGGGATCCCCACAATCAGTCAGTCTCAAAGGGGGAGCCCCCGATTTTCCTGGTGGGGGGCCCCCTCAGAGCAGTTTGACCTCAAAGCAGATGCAATTGATGCTCTGACAATCAGGGGGCTGGTAGGCACAGGCACAGTCACAGAGGGGACAGCAGCGAGGAAAAGAGGGGCAGGCAGCATGCTCCCAGCCCTGCAGAGAAGGAGAAAGCGGGGCTGTTAAGCAGGGGGTCATGATTCTAAACAGTGGCTATTATATGACAGGTAATCCCATGGGCCAATGTTAAGCAGTGCTGTTAGCCCACAGGACACTCGCCACAAGCATGGGCATTAGCATGTGGGATTGCCTGCCACCAGAGATGTAATGGGGGGGATTAATCCGCAGGATTGTCTCCCACAGGCGATTTACTAAAGGGTGGTAAACTAGGAAAAGAACAAGTTAAAATTACTTGGAGAAGTGAGATGTCTTCCCTTCGCCAGGGCCTGATGAAATGCAGCCTAGAATACTCAAGGAGCTGAGAGACCAGGTATCTGAGCCTTTAGCTGTCATCTTTGGAAAGTCATGGAAATTGGGAGAGATTCCAGAGAACTGGAAAAGGGCAAATCTAATGCCTAGCTATGCAAAGGGAAATAAGAACAACCCAGGAAACTACAGACCAGTCAGTTTAACTTCTGTGTCAGGGAAGAGAATGGAGCAGGTAATTAAGGAATCCATCTGCAAACACCTGGAAGGTAATAAGGTGCTAGGTAACAGCCAGCATGGATTTGTAAAAGAACAAATCATGCCAAACCAATGTGGTAGCTTTTTTAAATGGGTTCCCCTCACAAACTGACTCCATCTGCCCTCCCTTGTGCTGCCTCTCCTACAGAGGCAGCAGCATGGGGTAACAGGGGGCTCTCCAGGGGGAGCATTTTAGTACCTACATAACTGTTAAAAATTGTTGTGACTACACGATTACTAAAGCAACTTCTATCTAACATCCCTGCTGTTAGGCAGGGAACTGGACTCAATGGCCTCTGGAGGTCCCTTCCAGTTCCAATGTTCTTTGCATTACGTCTTTTGTATTAAGTCTTGGTAGAATAGTCCCTAAGGTAAAGAGAATGAATGGCTTTGCCCACGAAAGCTTATGCTCTAATAAATCTGTTAGGTATGTCTACACTTG
Source organism: Rafetus swinhoei (assembly GCA_019425775.1). Taxonomy (NCBI): domain Eukaryota; kingdom Metazoa; phylum Chordata; order Testudines; family Trionychidae; genus Rafetus; species Rafetus swinhoei. The sequence goes on from CM033446.1 coordinate 716,024, forward strand.
CACCCTCTTTCGAGAGAGGGATGCAAATGAAGACATTTGAAATTGCAAATGAAGCTGGGATTTAAATATCCCGTGCTTCATTTGCATATTCATGTTATGGTGCTCTTTTGACATAGTGCTATTTCGAAATAACATGCTGTTAAGACACGGTTATTTCGAGAGAAAACCCTGCTCTCAAAATAACCCTTATTCCTCATACAATGAGGTGTGAATGGATAAGGCTTGGAAGACAAGCACCTCAGGGCAGTTACAATGTTGGAGAGAAGCTTCATGGGGTAAGGAGTTAGTCTGTACAGGATAAACTTAAAAAAACAACAAATGGTCTGGTCACACTTTAAAGACTAACAAAGCATGTAGACCAGTGGTCTCCAACCTTTTTATGCCCAAGATCACTTTTTAAATGTCAGAACAAGCCAAGATCTACCCCACCCCTTCTTGATGCCCCGCCTTCTCTGTTCTCCTCCTCTCCATCACTTGCAATCCCCAGCTCTGACTTATGCACTCTCAGGGTACGGCTACACTGCCGCTTTTTTCCGATTCTTCTGTAGGAAGAGGTTTTTCTAACATTTGGCCTGTCTAGACTGGACCAAATGTCAGAAAAGCCCCTTCTTTTGGAAGCCCCCTTATTCCTCGTGGAATGGGGAATACAGGGGTTACCGAAAGAGCATGTTTGCTCTTCCGCTAAAAAAAGCGGAAGAACAAACGTGTCCCTGGACGTGGAAGAGTTTTTCCGGGATACCTCTGGAATCCCAGAAAAACTCCTGCAGTCTAGCCATACCCTCACTGGATTGAGACAGGAGGTGTGTGGAGAAATCCCTGTGATATTATACTTTGTATTAAGATCTTGTCCTTTTAGATCTATCTTTAAGTGTTCTTATAGAATCTCTGTAACATTTCTCCTATAACTTTGTATTAAGATATATAGATCTTGTAAGAAAAAATGTCTTTTGAGCTCTCCCCTTTCCTTGACTGTCCTGTTGAAATGAATGAGGTGTGAATGGAGAAGGAAAGGGGAGCACCTCCAGCAGCAGCTGCAAGGGTGGAGAGGGTCTGGGAGCCAGATCCAAGACAATACCTGTAAAGTGAGCTCATTAAGAAGACTGGACAGACAGACGCCTTGGGAGTCAAGCAGCAAGTGCCTGCCCTTGGAAGAACTCTCTCTGAAGCAGCATTAAGAAAGGCGAGGTGATGGCTAATTGGCTGCATGAGAGGGATAAATAGGAGGCATCTTGCAGAGGGACCCCGGGTTTTCGTCTTGTCAACATGGGAGCATCGATCCGGATCGGCAGAAGCCCGGCTCCACCCCTCCCCCATCTAACTCACCTGGCCAGTGCAGTTAGGGGGAGCAACTTTTGGTAACAAGACGGAGTGTGCTTGTGTGTATGTGAGAGTGCATGAGTGTCATGTCATATGCATATGATAAGTATTGATTATTCTATGTGTGTTCAATAAATGTGGCGTGTTGCCTTATCCCCCTGAAAAAGATCCCGAGTACTTCTTTTAAGTACAACAGGTGCGGGCTCTGGGGTGGGAATGAGGGATCTGGGTGTGGGAAGGGGCAAGAGGTGCAAGCTCTGGGAGGGAATTTGGATGCAGGAGGAGGTGGAGAAGGAGATGCTGGGTCAGGGAGGGGGCTCCAGGCTGGAGAGAGTTGGGGTCAGGTGGAAGGTTGGGGTGCTGAGCAAGCTGCAGGCTTGTGGCTGTGAGGGTGCAGGAATTTGGGCTGGGATGCATGAGGGGCTCAGGGCAGGGGAGGCTGGGAGTATGATGGGCTCAGGACACAGAATTGTGGTGTGTGGATGATGCACGAGTGTTGTGGCAGCAGACTGAGGATGTGGGGGTGCAGGAGTTTGGGGAGGAGAGGCTCAGGACAGGGGGTTCCAGTGTATGATAGGCTCAGGTTTGGGATCGGGGAGGGGGGGGATGCAGGCGTGTTATGATGCTGTGGCCAGATGGGGGCCTTGGCCCCAATTGGGGCTTGTTGGCCAGGCTTCATTTTTAAATAAAATATTATGTCAAACAAAGTTTCAGCATTGTCTTTATTTGAGAAGGGCAGGGAATCTGTTTTGAGTCTGGGGTCACTGACCCATAGAAAAGTCAGCTGGGGGCCACACAAGTGAGATGCAAAAAAAAAAAAAAAACTCCTCCAAACCCCCCCAAGCCTCATTAATGTGGCCCCAACTGTGCTGGTGGGAACATGGAACATGGTACTGGGGAAGGCTGCTAGTGAGTGCTGGGCCAGGGCCAGGGTGCTGCAGCAGGGGGCAGGGTGTTGGTGGGGGCAGGGTGCTGGGGCAGGAACTGGGTGCCAGTGGGTGCTGAAGCAGGGGACAGGGTGCTGGTGGAGGTAGGGGACAGGCTGCCGGTGGGTGCTGGGACAGGGAACAGGGTGTTGGTGGGGGCAGGGAACAGGGAGTCCCCAGCACACGCCTCCTCCCGGGACTCCACCCCCTCCCTTCCTGCAGAGGAAGGATGTCCCGGTGCCTCCTCCATGGAGTCCTACCCACCCTGCCTGCAGGGGGGAAGGACGTCCTGGCGCATGCTTCCTCCGGGGACTCCTCCCCTCTCCCTGCCCCGCACAGGAACTCCTCGATGCGCCACAGACCTGGCCTTTCAGGTACTGGGAGGGGAGCAGCCAGCACGCTTCCTGAAACCCCGGAAGTGGCACACAGCTGCTGGACTTCCGTCCACCCCGCAAGAAGTCGGCACTACCTCCATTGTCACTGGAGTTAGGCAGTGGGGCTTCTTGGGGGTGGGGGAAAATGGGGGGGCCCCGAACACCTCTTGATTGACTGGTCGGGCCCTCCCAATCGACCAGTGGATTGTGATCAATGGGTTGGTAACCACAGATGTAGATGGTCTCATGAGCTTTCGTGGGTATAGCCTACTTCTTCAGATGACCAGAGTATGAGACCTGTGCAGTGGGCCCACTGAAAGAAGACTGGAGCTGTGGACCCCTTGGGAGTCAGCAGCAAGAGCCTGCTTTTGGAAGCCCCCTCTATGAATGTGGCAGCATTGAGACACCCCCCCAGAAGAAGGTGCCAGATGACTAACTGCATATGCAGATGATGACTCTCACAGATTCTGCATATGCACAAGATGATTGATAGTAGCTCCCCTGTCCTGCAAATCTGTCTGAGGCATCTTGCAGGGGACCCCGGGTTTTGTCTCTTCAACATGGGACAGCAGGATCAGCAGGAGCCCAGCTCCACCCCTCCCCCACCTAACTCACAAGGCCAGTGCAGTTAGGGGGGCAACTACTAGTAACAAGACAGAGAGAGAGAGTGCGTGTGTGCGCAATATATCATATGCATATGATAAGTGTGACTGCTATATGTATTTCCAGTAAATGTGGCGTTTTGCCCTTCCCCCTGAAAGGATCCCATGCAGCACTTACAGTACAACAGGGGGGTGAGTTCCCCAAAGGGTTTGGGGTCACTCACCTGGCATCGGGGACAGCAGGTCTCCAGGCAGCAGGTGAGAGAGGGAGGGGCACAGTCGCAGGCCTCAGTGCAGGCAAGGCAGCATTGGCAGGGCCCCCCCAGCATCCCCTTCTCACACCAGCAACAGTCAGTGCAGAGTCCACGGCTCTGTGAGGAAATGCGGGGAGAAGATGGAAGGGCTACCTCACCCCCTCCCCAGCACTGAGCTGATTTTCCCAGCCTCGCTCTGATGCCCTAGGCCCACCCAACCTGAGACACCCTGCCCATATCCACCTGCTTCCCCTTCCCCTCTACAGACCCCTCCCCCAGTGGGTTCCCCTTACCAGCAGGCACTGGCGCAGAGCGAGGAGGAGCAGGAGCAGGAGCAGGTAGGCGGCCACGGTGATGAAGACAATGGCTGGGAGGGGCAGAAGCAGGGGGCTGGGGGGGCCCAGCGTGGGGGTCTGCAAGAGGGAGACAGGAGGAGCAGGTCAGGCAGCTGGGAGGAAACGCAGGGGGGAGGCAGCGGGGAAGGGGAGACTCACAGCCATTCCTGGGGCGGGGGATCCTCAGAGGGGCTCAGGTCTCCGCTCCCCCCTAGGGGGCCGCAGGGGCGCCAGCTCCCACATCTCCGAGAGACAGACACATTAGAGCCCCCAGCCTGCTACTGCTGCCCTCGGCCCGGCCGCGTGTTCACTCTGGACCCTACTGACCACGTGGCAAGGCCGGCCAATACACTTCGTTAACAGGCGCGAGCCAGGCCAGCTCATGAATATTCATTACAGGGCCCCACCCCCTCACTGACATTCAGAAACGAGGCGCATACGTCATGGGCCCCGCCCTTTCACTGTTGCGCCCTCTCGCATATCGCAGTTAATGAGGCCAGGACACCCTCGTCAATATTCGCATCTCGTGAATAGCGATTAGCACGAGCCGCCCCGAACCCAGCTCATGAATATTCATGGTCGCCCCGCTTACCCGCTTGGGGCCGTTAACCCAACATCCCGCGATACTACACCCTGCTCTCGCGCGTCCCTCTGTTGCCATAAGCGACGGCGCACCCGGGCCCCGCCCCTCTCGCTGCCGATACGGCGCCGCACGAGGGACTAAAGTGCTCGAAGACAAGAATTTCCGGAAGTGACGTAGCAGAGGACATTTGCACCGGAAGTGCCCCTTGTACATTGGAAGAAGACGCGCTGCAGGGCGTCGGCAGCTGCAGTTACCGGAAATGACCGCATCCGACCGGAAATGGCCTCAGAGCGCCATAAGGGAAGGACCCCCCCCCCCAGTCCATTGGAACTGCCTCACCCGTTGGGCCTGCTGGTAACCACAGTGACCGTGGGGGCGTGGCAGCACCCCTACGTCATGACTGGCGCATAACATACAGCCAATCTGAGCAAAAGGTGCAGCCTGACAACGTTGACCTCTCTTTTGATCTGATTGGCCCATGGCTCTCAGCCAGAGGCATGAGGAGACACTTTGTACTCTTCTTTAGCCAATTGGCTGACACGTCCCAGCCAATCAGGACACAGGGATAGCTGATCTCCATAGGGATGAGTCCTAAGCCAATCAGAAAGCAGAATGAGCCCAGGGACAAGATGCTCTCTGGCACGATTGGCCAAGAGCTTGCAGCTAATCAGCAGCTCTAAGTTTGGGTTCCGGTGCAAAGCACGCAGCGCTGGGATTGGCTGGGGGAACAATCAGACACCAGGGTCACGCGGTGCAGGAGAAACCACCCATTAGCTGCTCCCTGATTGGTTGCACCATGGGCCAATGACAGTGCAGAAGTTTTCCTATTAAAAGGTTCCCGCCCAGTGGCCAGGCCCCTCCCCAGCACACGGCCCCTGCGTGGGCCCAGGCCTGCCCCCGTTCATTAAAGTGTCCTGGGGCTGCGCTTCCAACACGGCTTAGCCCACGAAAGCTCGTGTTCCCCGCACATGTCCTGTTCGCCTCGAAGGTGCTGCGAGACTGCATTGAGTCATGCCGGCTCTTTCTCATCTCGCTTCTGGGGCCCTTCGGCCTCAGCCAACCAAAATCGCCCTTTCGCACGCCCTCCGTCTGCCCCGCCCGGCAACACGGCCGTGCCGCGGATGTCCATTGGCTCAGCGCCGCAGCCAATCAGAAGGACCGGCGCGAACGTTGTCTCGTTAGACTCCTCAGAACTGAGTGACCGTTAACCGCCTCGCACCCTCGCGCCAGGCTCGGCAGCCGGCGCACGCGCATGGCCTCCCTTGGGCCAGGCCCTTTCCAGCCCCTGCGAACAGGACATGCGCGCTGGGCACGCGCTCTTGCCCACTAGGCGCAGGGGCGCATGCGCTAACAGCCGGCGCAGCGTGAGTCACTGGAGGAACCTAATTGATTATTCATTAGGGGCGGGCTAATTATCCACACCAAACGCCTTTAATTGCGGAACTGGGCGTGGGTAATTAACATGCATAATTAAATGATATGCAAATTGACCGGAGTTTATCGACACGTATGCAAATATACTTATTAGCTATTCAAATGAATAGCTGGAGCCGTATGCAGATTAGACCCGGGGCAGGCCAGAGGCGCATTGCCCCGACGAGGTAATTAGATGCAGATTTAGCCATCAGCTAACCACAGTCCATTGGCTGTATGCAAATGTAGGCAGATGAGACCCCGCCCCGTGGGAGGGGCAGCGAGCGGCACATGGGCCCGCTAGGATCAGGTGGGGGTGAGTCTGACTCCTTCCCTGCGGGAGGTGGGGTGGCTCGCACTATGCAAATATATGCAAATATATGCAAATGAAATGGAGGGAGGCGCTGCAGGAGGAGCAGGCAGGCATCGTTGCAAGCAGGAGGAGGACGACGAGGGGTCAGGGGAGGGCGAGGTGTGGGGGGGCTAGGTCTGGGGTGCAGGGCCAGGGAGGGGCGCTGTGAGGGGCTAGGTCTGGGGTGCAGGGCCAGGGGAGGGGCGCTGTGGGGGGCTAGGTCTGGGGTGCAGGGCCAGGGGAGGGGCACTGTGAGGGGCTAGGTCTGGGGTGCAGGGCCAGGGAGGCGCTGTGGGGGCTAGGTCTGGGGTGCAGGGCCAGGAGGGGCGCTGTGGGGGCTAGGTCTGGGGTGCAGGGCCAGGGAGGCGCTGTGAGGGGCCAGGGGAGGGGTGCAGGGCCAGGGGAGGGGTGCTGTGGGAGGCTAGGTTTAGGGTGCAGGGTTAGGGAGGGGTTCTGGGTTTGGGGTGCAGGGCCAGGGGAGGTGTGCAGGGCCAGGGGAAGGGTGCTGTGAGGCATGTGGCAGAGGTGCAAGTGTTTTGGGGAAGCTGTGAGGTCTGTGGACATATTAAGGAGGGGCGTGGGGCTGGTGAGTGAGAATTCCCGGGGGAATGCCGTGGGGTCCCTAGCTCCCTTTCTCACTGCTCTCCTTCCCCTCACAGATGGCCGTGATCTTCCTTTTTAGCTGCTGCTTCTTCCCCATCTTTTTCCTCACCCTCCGTTGGGCCCTGCACCACACGCGGGCCCTGGGCATGGACCAGCTGCAGGCCATCTACGTCGCTGCCAAGTAATGCAGCCCGGACCCCCAGCTTCTGTCTGTGGCCCTGGGAGGAGAGTGGGGGCTGGTGGTTAGAGCAGGGGCCTGGGCACCTGGGTCCTCTCCCAGCTCTGGGAGGGGAGTGGGGCTGGGAGCTGGAGCAGGGCGGGGAGCCAGCACTCCTGGGTTCAATCTGTGGCTCGTGGAGGGGAGTCTCCTTGCGCCACCAGATGGTGCTAGTGGCTCAGAAGTCTCCCCTCTAATCTGCGGCTCAAAGAGCCCTACCCCAGAGGTGACTCCAGGGTCACTGGCTCAGCAGGTAGCCCCTGCAGCTTAGTGCAAGGGGAGGGGCGAGGATTAGCAGGAACTGATTCCCCTGCTGCCCCAGGGAGAGGAAGGGGTTAAATGCCCAGCCTCCAAAATGGGCCTTGACCTTCATCCCCACCTGCCTGTGCCAGCGGGATTATGGGATTAGACCGAAGTGCCCTCTAGTGATCAGGTGTCCCTCCCTCTCTCCCTCCAGCACCATCCTCCTGTGACCAAACGTTGACCCCCCCCCGACCCCGACCCAGCCTGGCTATGATGGGGGGTCTGCTAGCCCAGCCTTGGGCTCCCACATCTCTGCCTGTGCCCCCAGCCCCAGCCCCCTGCTATCCCAGCCATGGGCTCCCCCACCCCACAACTCTGCCCATGCCCCACAGGCCTGACTCCCAGCCCCTGCTAGCTCAGCCATGGCTCCCCACCCCACCCCACCCCAACTCTGCCTATGCCCCTAAGCCTGACCGTCAACCCCCTGCTATCCCAGCCATGGGCTCTCACATCTCTGCCTGTGCCCCAACCCCAGCCCCTGCTATCCCACTCTTGGGCTCCCCCACCCCAAATCTCTGCCCATGCCCCCCAGGCCTGACCCTCAACCTCCTGCTATCCCAGCCATGGGCTCCCCCACCCCACATCTCTGCTGGTGCCCCTTTCACCTGCCTCTCTGCTGGCTGCATGCCCAGCTTTCTTTCCAGTCTCAATTTTCCTGCCCCGCCCGTCCTTTGCACCCCTTTTCCAGTCCCAAAGCCCCCTCCAAATGATTGTTGTGACTCCCTTCCCACTGCTTCCCATCCCACCTCCCACACAGGACAATCTGCTGCTGTCTCTTTAAATGCCTCCACCCAGTGCCTGACAGCTGCTCCCCCCTCCTCTCTCTCCCCTTTCTCTCTGTCACAGCCGGCCTCAGAGCGGCTGCCTGGATCCAAGCAGCCACTGAGTACCCCCATCACTCCCACTACCATGTTCATCCCCCAGGCCTGTCCCCCGCTGGGCTGCAGTGAGGTCGGATCCCCCCAGCCCCACTGACCACCCTTATCCAGCCCCCTCTACTCTATGTGGGTCCTCCCCTTGCACACCCCACCAGAGATGTTTCACGCCTTGGTGGCTGGGGGCATCGTCTTCCCAGGGCTCTTCCTGCTGACCAAGAACAGTCTCAAGCGACTGCCCTGGCTGCGCTGGGATGAGGCTGATGCTGTCATCATCTCAGCCAGGTACCTCGGGAGGGAGGGAGGGAGGCAGGGACTCAAAGAGGGAAGACGGCAACGGAGGGATGGAGAGAAGGAAGCAGTGGAAGGGTGGAGGGATGGAGGGAAGGAGGCAGTGGCAGGATGGAGGGAAGGTAGGAAGGAAGCTGTGGAGGGACGGAGGGAAGAAGGCAGCGGTGGGAAGGAGGCAGTGGTGGGACAGAGGGAGAGAGGCAGCGGCGGGAGGGAGGGAGAGAGGCAGCAGTGTGCTTGGAGGGGAGGCAGCGGTGGGGTGAGGATAGGAGGCAGCAGCGGGATGGAGGGAAGGAGGCACTGGTGGGATGAGGGAAGGAAAGGAGGTGGTGGGATGAGGGAAGAAGACAGTGGTGGGACAAAGAGGAGGCAGTGGTGGGGCGGTGGGATGGAGGCAGCGGCAGGATGGGGGGGAAGGAGGCAGCGGCGGGAGGGAGAGATGGAGGCAGCGGCGGGATGGGGGGGAAGGAGGAAGCAGTGGGACGGGAAGGAGGCAGCGGTGGGATGGAGGGATGAAGGAAGCAGCGGGACAGGGGAAGGAGGCCATGGAGGGATGGAGGCAGCGGCGGGACGGGGGGAAGGAGGCAGCGGAGGGATGGAGGGATGAAGGCAGCAGCGGACGGGGAAGGAGGCCACGGAGGGATGGAGGCAGCGGCAGGACGGGGGGAAGGAGGCAGCGGAGGGATGGAGGCAGCGGTGGGACGGAGGGATGGAGGCAGCGGCGGGACGGGGGGAAGGAGGCAGCGGAGGGATGGAGGCAGCGGCGGGACGGAGGGATGGAGGCAGCGGAGGGATGGAGGCAGCGGCGGACGGGGAAGGAGGCAGCGGAGGGATGGAGGCAGCGGTGGACGGAGGGATGGAGGCAGCGGCGGACGGGGAAGGAGGCAGCGGAGGGATGGAGGCAGGCGGGCGGAGGGATGGAGGCAGCGGAGGGATGGAGGCAGCGGCGGGACGGGGGGAAGGAGGCAGCGGAGGGATGGAGGCAGCGGTGGGACGGAGGGATGGAGGCAGCGGCGGGACGGGGGAAGGAGGCAGTGGAGGGATGAAGGCAGCAGTGGGACGGGGGAAGGAGGCCACGGAGGGATGGAGGCAGCGGCGGGACGGAGGGATGGAGGCAGCGGCGGGACGGAGGGATAGAGGCAGCGGCGGGACGGGGAAGGAGGCAGCGGAGGGATGGAGGCAGCGGTGGGACGGAGGGAAGGAGGCAGCGGCGGGACGGGGGGAAGGAGGCAGTGGAGGGATGGAGGCAGCGGCAGGACGGCATGGAGGCAGCTGTGGGACGGAGGGATGGAGGCAGCAGCGGGACAGGGGAAGGAGGCTGCGGCAGGACGGGGGAAGGAGGCAGCGGCAGGACGGGGGAAAGAGGCAGCGGCGGGATAGAGGCAGTGGTGGGATGGGTATAAGAGGGATAAACGCAGTGGTGGGACGAGGGGAGGTAGGCAGTGGTGGGTTGATTGTAGGAGGCAGTCGCAGGATGGGATGGAGGCAGCTGTGGGACAGAGGGATGGAGGCAGTGGCGGGACGGGGGATGGAGGCCGCGGCGGGATGGGGGAAGGAGGCAGTGGAGGGATGGAGGCAGCGGTGGGATGGGCATAGGAGGTAACAGTGGTAGGAGGGATAGAGGCAGTGGTGGGACGAGGGGAGGCAGGCAGTGGTGGGTTGATTGTAGGAGGCAGTGGCGGGATGGAGGCAGCGTCGGGATGGGCATAGGAGGTAGCAGTGGTAGGAGGGACAGAGGCAGTGGTGGGACAAGGGGAGGCAGACAGTGCTGGGTTGATTGTAGGAGGCAGTGGAGGGATGGAGGCAGTGGTGGGATGGGCATAGGAGGTAGCAGTGGTAGGACGGATAGAGGCCGTGGTGGGACGAGGGGAAGTAGGCAGTGCTGGGTTGATTGTAGGAGGCAGTGGCAGGACAGGATGGAGGCAGCTGTGGGACGGAGGGATGGAGGCAGCGGCGGGATGGAGGGATGGAGGCTGCGGTGGGACGGGGGAAGGAGGCAGTGGCGGGATGGAGGCCGCGCCGGGACGGGGAAGGAGGCAGAGGAGGGATGGAGGCAGCGGTGGGATGGGCATAGGAGGTAACAGTGGTAGGAGGGATAGAAGCAGTGGTGGGACGAGGGGAGGCAGGCAGTGCTGGGTTGATTGTAGGAGGCAGTGGAGGGATGGAGGACGCGGCGGGACGGAGGGATGGAGGCAGCGGTGGGATGGGCATAGGAGGTAGCAGTGGTAGGAGGGATAGAGGCAGTGGTGGGACGAGGGGAGGCAGGCAGTGGTGGCTTGATTGTAGGAGGCAGTGGAGGGATGGAGGCCACGGCGGGATGGAGGGATGGAGGCAGCGGTGGGATGGAGGGATGGAGGACGCGGTGGGATGGGCATAGGAGGTAGCAGTAGTAGGAGGGATAGAGGCAGTGGTGGGACGAGGGGAGGCAGGCAGTGCTGGGTTGATTGTAGGAGGCAGTGGAGGGATGGAGGACGCGGCGGGATGGAGGGATGGAGGCAGCGGTGGGATGGGCATAGGAGGTAGCAGTGGTAGGAGGGATAGAGGCAGTGGTGGGACGAGGGGAGGCAGGCAGTGCTGGGTTGATTGTAGGAGGCAGTGGAGGGATGGAGGCAGCGGTGGGATGGGCATAGGAGGTAGCAGTGGTAGGAGGGATAGAGGCAGTGGTGGGACGAGGGGAGGCAGGCAGTGCTGGGTTGATTGTAGGAGGCAGTGGAGGGATGGAGGCAGCGGTGGGATGGGCATAGGAGGTAGCAGTGGTAGGAGGGATAGAGGCAGTGGTGGGGCGAGGGAGGCAGGCAGTGCTGGGTTGATTGTAGGAGGCAGTGGAGGGATGGAGGCAGCGGTGGGATGGGCATAGGAGGTAGCAGTGGTAGGAGGGATAGAGGCAGTGGTGGACGAGGAGGCAGGCAGTGCTGGGTTGATTGTAGGAGGCAGTGGAGGGATGGAGGACGCGGGATGGAGGGATGGAGGCAGCGGTGGGATGGGCATAGGAGGTAGCAGTGGTAGGAGGGATAGAGGCAGTGGTGGGACGAGGCAGGCAGTGCTGGGTTGATTGTAGGAGGCAGTGGAGGGATGGAGGCAGCGTTGGGATGGGCATAGGAGGTAGCAGTGGTAGGAGGGATAGAGGCAGTGCTGGGTTGATTGTAGGAGGCAGTGGAGGGATGGAGGACGCGGCGGGATGGAGGGATGGAGGCAGCGGTGGGATGGGCATAGGAGGTAGCAGTGGTAGGAGGGATAGAAGCAGTGGTGGGACGAGGGGAGGCAGGAAGTGCTGGGTTGATTGTAGGAGGCAGTGGAGGGATGGAGGACGTGGCGGGATGGGCATAGGAGGTAGCAGTGGTAGGAGGGATAGAGGCAGTCGTGGGACGAGGGGAGGTAGGCAGTGCTGGGTTGATTGTAGGAGGCCAAGGCCTCTTTCCCCCAGTCCCACCGTGGCTTTCTTCCCCCTGTCCCGCTGTGGCCTCCTTCCCACTGCGGCCTTGCTCCCTTCGTCCCGCCAATGCCTCTATCCCTCCATCCCACCGCTGCTTCCATCCCTCCACTGCCTCCCTCCCTTTGTCCCGTGCTGTCTCCTTCCCTCATCCCACTGCTGCCTTCCCCCCGTCCTGCCACTGCCTCCCTACCTTTGTCCCACCCTAGCTCCTTCGCTCCTCCCACTGCATCCTCATTTCCTTCGTCCTGCCGCTGCCTCCTTCCCTGCCACTGGGATCCCGCCCCCTCTGCTCTCCCTGTCACATTAGAGGGGATTTCCAAGGTGACTTGTGACACCAGCTGGGCCTCTGAGCCCCAACCAGTTCAGGCGCCCTCGGGGACACCAGAGCCACTTGCTTCCCCCACAACTCTCGCTAGGCCCCTCTGCACCCCGTTCCCCAAGCAGTAGTTGTGGCCACACAGGAATGACGGGCTCTGGCAGAACTGGGGAGCAAGGGAAAAAGCCTTGATCTGAGCAGGCAGGGGCTATGAGGAAGAGTGAGGGGCACCAGCAGGGCTGGGCTGGCAGAGGCTGTGGGGCGGGAGTGAGGGGCACTGGCAGGGCTGGGGCCGGGGCAGAGCTGGGCTGGCAGGGGCTGCGGGGCGGGAGTGGGGGTACTGGCAGGGATGTGGGGGCAGAGCTGGGCTGGAAGGGGCTGTGGGGCGGGGCGGGGGCACCAGCAGGGCTGGGGCAGAGCTGGGCTGGAAGGGGCTGTGGGGCGGGGGCGGGACGGGGGCACCGGCAGGGCTGGGGCAGAGCTGGGCTGGCAGGGGCTGTGGGGCGGACGGGGGCACCGGCAGGGCTGGGGGCAGAGCTGGGCTGGCAGGGCTGCGGGGCGGGAGTGGGGGGTACTGGCAGGGATGTGGGGGCAGAGCTGGGCTGGAAAGGGCTGTGGGGCGGGACGGGGGGCACCAGCAGGGCTGGGGGCAGAGCTGGGCTGGAAGGGGCTGTGGGGCGGGGGGCATCGGCAGGGCTGGGGGCAGAGCTGGGCTGGAAGGGGCTGTGGGGCGGGACGGGGGCATCGGCAGGGCTGGGGCAGAGCTGGGCTGGCAGGGGCTGTGGGGCGGGACGGGGCACCGGCAGGGCTGGGGGCAGAGCTGGGCTGGCAGAGGCTGTGGGGCGGGAGTGAGGGGCACTGGCAGGGCTGGGGCGGGGCAGAGCTGGGCTGGCAGGGGCTGCAGGGCGGGAGTGGGGGTACTGGCAGGGATGTGGGGGCAGAGCTGGGCTGGCAGGGGCTGCAGGGTGGGAGTGGGGGTACAGGCATAGCTGGGGAGCAGAGTTGGGCTGGCAGGGGCTGCGGGGCGGGAGTGGGGGTACCAGCACGGCTGGGGGACAGGGCTGGGCTGGCAGGGGCTGTGGGGTGGGACGGGGGGCACTGGCAGGGCTGGGGCAGAGCTGGGCTGGCAGGGGCTGTGGGGCGGGACGGGGGGCACCGGCAGGGCTGGGGCAGAGCTGGGCTGGCAGGGGCTGTGGGGCGGGACGGGGGGCACCGGCAGGGCTGGGGCAGGGAGAAGAGGTTGCCCCTTGACCCGTTTCCCTCTTCGGCAGGCTGGTCTCCTCTGTCCAAGCAGTCATGGCCTCCACCGCTGGGTACATCGTTTTCAGCTCCTGCAAACACGTTATCGATGACCAGTGAGTGTGCTTCGCCCCGGCCCGGCCCGCTGCCCCCGCTGCCCCACAGGGAGGTCCCCTGCAGCCTGGCACTGCTCTTCCCAGGCGAGGTCCCGTGCCCAGCACCCGCACAGGGGGAGACGGAGACTGGGCACAGTGATGGGCCATGCCAAGAGCTGAAAGGCCTGGTGAGGGGAGAGGGCTCTGGCTAAGGACCAGCAGGGGCGCTGTGGGAAGGGGCAGGCCCCTTGCTGGGGGGGCTGTCCCAGGTGCTCCAGCCCCAGCTCTCCCAGCAGGGGCGCTGTGGGGCGCACGTGCTGGAGTCTCTCTTGTCCATGGTGCTGAGGGGCTGGGCTCGGGCCATGCCTGCGGCTGCTTTGCTCAGCATGATGGACAGGGCCTTCCCCCCAGTGTCCCATGTGGGCTGGGCACTGCCGCGCCCTGGGGCAGGACTCCTGGGTTCCAGCTCTGCCACTGAGCTCGGGAGGCGCCGTGGGGCCAGCTGTCGTTGCCTGCTGGCGCTGGGAGGCTCCAGCTGCCTGGCTGCCCCCTCTGTCCCTGGCCTTGTCACCTTCTTCCCCAGAGCTGAGCTGGAATTACCCCCCTCCTGGGAGCCCAGCTGGGGCCCACGTGCTAATCCCCTGGGGCCGGGGATCAGCCTGGCCTGGCAGCTGCAGCGCCGGGGTGATTAGCTCCCGCAGGCCTGGAAGCAGCCCAGCCCAGCAGCGCTCAGGCCCCGGCCCCCTCAGGATGGGGTGGCCAGAGCGGGCAGGGGCCGGGAGCCTGCCTCCCCGAACGGGGCGCTGCCCAGCCTGTCACTGTGGGAGGAGGGCTAGTTTCCATGGCAACTGCGTCTTCCCATCCCCGCTCTGCACCTGGGGGGGGCACAGGGCCTCCACGGGCCGGATGCGGCCTGCCAAGGGGGGACCCGGCCCGCGGAGGCCCAGTGCCCCCCGCCCCCAGGCCAATCAGGGCGTGAGGGCGGGAGGGCGCTGCCAGGAGCACGTGGTGCGCGCTGCTCCCAGGGCGGGGGGAGAGGAGGAGGCTTCCCGCGCTCCCCCCCCAGGCCCTGATTGGCCGGGGGGTGAGGGAACGTGCCAAGCCTCTGCCAGGGGAAGGGGGGCAAAGGGGGTCCCAATCATGGGCTGGGGGTGGAATAGCCCCGCCTCTTCCTGTTTAGGCCCCGCCCCCTCCAGCGTGGCCCAGGACTACTTACAATTTGTTTGAAGTGCGCTTGGCAAAAATGATTGGCCACCCCGACCTAGAGCCTGCAGGGCCTGAGCCCGAGAGCCAGTGGGGGCCCCCCTGGGCTGAGCGCAGAGCCCCGCGGGGAGCGGCCCCTGCCCCTCGACAGCATGGGGCATGGCCCTGCGCCGGCTCCCCCCGCCCAGCCCCGGGCTCCCCGTGCCCCGCCCGTCCCAGCCCTGCCGGTGCCCCCGTGCCCCCGCCCCGTCCCCAGCCCTGCTGGTGCCCCCGTGCCCCCGCCCCGTCCCCAGCCCTGCTGGTGCCCCACTCCTCCACAGCCCCTGCCAGCCCGGCCCTGTCCCGTCCCCAGCCCTGCCGGTGCAGCCCCTGCCCCGTCCCAGCCCTGCCGGCGCCCCGCGCCCCTGCCCCGTCCCCAGCCCTGCCAGTGCCCCCCACGCCCCGCAGCCCGGCCCTGTCCCCGTCCCCAGCCCTGCCGGTGCCCCCCACGCACCCCGCAGCCCCTGCCGGCCCGGCCCTGTCCCGTCCCAGCCCTGCCGGTGCCCCCACTCCCCCGCCGGCCTGGCCCTGTCCCCAGCCCTGCCAGTGCCCCCCACTCCTGCCCCTGCCGGCCTGGCCCTGCCAGGGCCCCCCACGTCCACCCTGCAGCCCCTGCCATCCTGGCCCTGCCCCCAGCCCTGCCGGTGCCCCCCACTCCCGCCCGCAGCCCCTGCCGGCCCAGCCCTGCTGGTTCCCCTCACTCCTGACCTGCAGCCCCTGCCAGCCCAGCTCTGCCCTAGCCCTGCCGGTGCCCCTCACTCCCGCCCCGCAGCCACTGCCGGCCCAGCCCTGCCCCCAGCCCTGCCGCTGCCCCCAGCCCTGCCGCTGCCCCCCACTCCTATCCCACAGTCCTATCCCAGCCCTGCCCCCCAGATCTGCCAGTGCCCCCTGTCCCCAGACTCCGACCCCGCCAGTGGAGCCGGTGCCCCTCACTTCTGACAGACTCAGAATCCTTCTTCCCCCTGCAGCATCCCAGGCTGCGGCTCTGGCATGGGGCCTAATCAGCTCACAGTGGGCAGAGGCCTCTGTCAGCACAATTTGGCAGCAAGACTGTGGCACGGAGGTGTGGTGGCTGGGCTGGAGGCCAAGTGAGGAAGGAGGAACCAAGCTCAGGGCTGGGGTGCGGGAATGGCGGGCACAGGCAGGGCTGGGCTGGCAGGGGCTGGGGGGGCGGGAGTGGCGGGCACAGGCAGGGCTGGGGGGCAGGGCTGCAGGCGGCAGTGAGGGCAGTGGCAGGGCAGGGGCCAGGACTGTGGGGTGGCAATGAGGGCAGCGTCAGGACAGGGGGCAGGGCTGTGGGGCGGTGGCAGGGCGAGGGGCTGGGCTGTGGGGTGACGGCAGGGCAGGGGGCAGGGCTGCGGGGCGGGCTGCAGGGCAGCGTCAGGGTGAGGGGCCGGGCTGTGGGGCGACGGCTGGGCAGGGGGCTGGGCTGTGGGGTGGCGGCCGGGCTGCGGGGGACGGCAGGGCGGGGGGCAGGGCGAGGGGCCGGGTGGGGGGCAGGGAGGGGCCGGTGCCAGCAGTGCCTGGCTCTGGCTGGGGCCCGAGGCTGCGTCCCCTGTGACCTTGCAGCAGCTGTGGCCGGCCAATACTCCATCGATCCCACCCGCTGGGCTCAGCTGTCTCCCGACTCCGCCCACTCCTCAGGCCCCTCCCCCTTGGGCCCAGGCTGAGTCCTCATGGCAAGGTCTCCCTTCCCCCACCGTGGATGGGTGAGTAGGTCCAGGGATGTGTGGGCCCCTGCCCGGGTCCCGGGCCTGCAGAGCCCCTCCCTACGGCACCCTCTCCTGCCCTGAGTCCTGGCACCCCCAGCAGCCCCGGCTCTTCCAGCCCTGGGCTGCAGGCACTGACGCCCTGGGGTGCTGGGGGTGCCTGGCGGGGCCGGGGGCAGCGGCTCTACACTCTGCTTTTCTGCCTTTTGCCGGGGTGCTCGCCGCGGGCCCCATCCCCATGGCTCCCGCTGTCGGGAATCACAGGGTGTGGGGCGCTCTGCCCCCCAGGAGCTGTGCCAGGTAACTGACCCAGTTGCCTACCCTCTCCTGTACCCCCTGCAGCCCCTTCTTCTCCTGTACTCCCCCTCCCCAGAGCCCGCACCCCACTCCCGTCTGCACCCTCCTCCCCAGAGCCGCACCCCACTCCCGTCTGCACCCTCCTCCCCAGAGCCGCACCCCACTCCCGTCTGCATCCTCCTCCCCAGAGCCCGCACCCCACTCCCATCTGCACCCTCCTCCCCAGAGCCCGCACCCCACTCCCGTCTGCACCCTCCTCCCCAGAGCCGCACCCCACTCCCGTCTGCACCCTCCTCCCCAGAGCCCGCAGCATCACCCTTTTCCTGCATCATACCTCCTGTCACAGCTCTTGGGTCGTGTCCACACTTGCTCCATGTGGTCCCCAAGTGAAACCCCCGCTCCAGCACAACCCCGCTTCCCAGGGAGCCCCCTCTAGTGCGACAGCCCTTTCTCGGGCAGCCCCCTCCTGTGCAACAGCCCCCTCTTGGGGGGCCCACTCTCACCAGGTGCTCCCTTCCAGACCGGCGCCTCTCTGGGCCTCCACCGTGAGCCTCCTGGACCCCCGGGCAGGGGCGGATGAGAGTTTTGTGGGGCCTATTGAAGCGCTGGGCCCTGGGCAGCCGCCCCGCTCACCCTGCCCTATATCCGCTGTTGTCCCCAGGGCCCCCCTCCCAGAGGGAACAGCCCAGCCCTGTTCCCCAGCCCAGAGCGACCCCCAGCCAGCGCCGACAGGAGGGGTTATGGAGCTGTGAGCCCAGCCCAGGGTCTCTCAGGCCAGTCGGCCTGGCCCCCCCAGCCCCGCATGTGTGAGTCTGCCCTGCAGCCAGGGGGGCTCTGCCTGCTCTGCCCCCTGCCCAGATCCACAGCCCCCGTCTGCCAGCCCAGCCCCCAACACCCCCAGCAACTGCCCTTCCCCGCCCAGTGTCTTCTGTCCGGTAAGCAGGGTCGCCTGGGCCCCCCTCCTTCCTTTGTTTTCCCCTGGCTGGACCCCACCCCACCTTCTCCTACACCCTCCTTCCCTGGGCCCCGCACCCCACTCCCTTCTACCCTCCACCGCTGCACCCCACCCCTCCGACACCTTCCTCCCCAGGCCCTGCACCCCACCCCGTCCCCCTCCCAGGCTCTGCACAATCACACCTGTCCTTCACCCTCCTACCGGAGCCTGCACCTCACCCCACCCCCCTCCTACAGCCTCCTCCCCTCCCACATCATCCCAGAACCCACACTCTGCCCACACCCTATCTTCCAGATCCCACTTCTCCAGCCTGCTCCCTGGCAGCTCCCTCCCACAAACTAAACCCCTAATTTTGGCCCCAGCCTGGGGGCCCCCAGAAGGGTAAATCTATTGCCCCACCACCCCAAGCACTTCCCCAGTGCCCCATCTCTTGCCTCGCCCTGCCCCAGCCCTGGGTCCCCCCTCTCCTCCCCTGCCCCGCAGGGCACCTCTAATGCCTCTGCCTTCTCCCAGGCATTGGCTGGCGGGCGCCTACACCCAGTTCGCGGTGCCCTACTTCGTCTACGACATCTACGCCATGTTCCTGTGCCACTGGCACAAGTACCGGGTGAAGGGGCACGAGGGCGTGGGGCCTCGCTCGCTGCGCACCGTCACCCGCGCCTACCTGCGCAAGGAGTTCCTCATGGTGCTGCACCACCTCTGCATGGTGCTGGTGTGCTTCCCCATCTCCGTGGTGAGTGCCCCCCCACGCCCCTTCCCACACCCGCGGGGCCCCCGTGCCCCCTCCTGCACCTGCGGGGCCCCCCCCACGCCCCTTCCCACACCTATGGGGCCCCTGCGACTCTTCCCATGCCCGCAGGGCCCCCGTGCCCCCTCCCACGCCTGCGGGCTCCCCCACGCCCCTTCCTACACCTATGGGGCCCCCGCGACTCTTCCCGTGCCCGTGGGCCCCCCCCACGCCCCTTCCCACACCTATGGGGCCCCCGCAACTCTTCCCGCACTTGCGGGGCCCCCCCACGCCCCTTCCCACACCTATGGGGCCCCTGCGACTCTTCCCATGCCCCTGGGGCCCCTGCGCCCCCTCCCACGCCAGGAGGGGCCCCATGCCCACGGGGGCATCCCACACCTGCAGGGCCCCCATGACCCCCCCCCCCCATGCCCACAGGGGGAAAGGCAAGGGGGGGCTGAGCCTGTGAAGCTGAGGCAGGAGGGAACTGTTCCCACGGGCTGCCCCTCACCCCGTCTCTCCCCAGCTATGGCGCCAGGGGAAGGGCGATTTTTTCCTGGGCTGCATGCTCATGGCCGAGCTGAGCACCCCCTTCGTCTGCCTGGGCAAGGTGCTAATCCTGGTGAGTGCGTGGGGGGCATGCCCGGACCCCGGGTTCTGCGCCCAGCCCGGGGCACCTGGGTTCTGTACCCAACCCGGGGGCGCTGGGGCACCCAGGTTGTGTGCCCAGCCTGCAGGGGACGGGGGTGCCTGGGTTCTGTGCCCAGCCCTGTGGGGCCAGGGGGCGCTCGTGTTCTGTGCCCAGCCAGGGGGGGTGCCCGGGTGTGTGCCCAGCCTGGAGAAGGGCAGGGGCACTTGGGTTCTGCGCCCAGCCTGGGAGGGGCACCTGGGTTCTGTACCCAGCCCGGGGGTGCTGGGGCACCCAGGTTGTGTGCCCAGCCCTGGGGGGGTGGGGAGGCAGGGGGTGCTCGTGTTCTGTGCCCAGCCGGGGGGACTAGGGGGCGCTCGTGTTCTGTGCCCAGCCGGGGGGCTGCCCAGTTGTGTGCCCAGCCTGGGCAGCCGGTGCCTCACCCGCCTCTCCCCCGCAGTACAAGCGGCAGCACACGCTGCTCCACAAGGTGAACGGGCTGCTCATGCTGGTGACTTTCTTCTGCTGCCGCATCCTGCTCTTCCCCTACATGTACTGGGCCTACGGGCGCCACGCTGGGCTGCCCCTGCACCGCGTGCCCCTCGCCATCCCACCTGCCTACAACCTGGGCGCCGGGCTGCTCCTGGCCCCCCAGCTCTACTGGTTCGGCCTCATCTGCCGCGGGGCCTTCCGCCTCTTCCGCCGCGCCCGGCCCACGCATGCCACTGCCGCGCCGCTGCACAACGGGCACGGCCCCGGGGGGCAGGCACTGGACTGAAACCCCGGCCCCCACCACGGACCTGCCAGCCCTGCGCACTAGGCACAGCTGGGCGCCCTGCTGCATGAGGGGCCTGGCCCCCCCCAGCGCTGGGCACAAGGGGCTGAGCCAACACCTGGCGCCGGCGCCCAGAGCCGCTGCTTCTAACGTATTTAACCCTGACGTTTTGGGGGCAGCCCTGGGAACTTGGGCGTGCTCAGTGTGGCCCAGCTCAGAGAGCCCCCACTGCGGGGGGGGGGCGCCCTGGGAATCTCAGGGGACTGCCCGAGGCACTGAATTCCTGCCTCCCAAGGGGGCAACCCAGCCAGATTTCAGCAGCAGACGGGTTGGGTGGGCTGCGGGACCCTTCACGGTAGCAATAACCAGGAAGTGGGTGGGGAAGTACCCCCCACAGACTGCAGGCTCTGCCCCCCAGCTGCTAATGGGGGCAGGATGTAAATAGGAGGGTGGGGGATTTATAACCTGGGGGCTGCAAAGTATTAAAGGAGCCTTGCTCTAATACCAGCACCACTGCCTGGGTGTGATTATTGCCAGGGCCCCCTGCCCCCACATGGGTGTGATTATAGGCAGCCCCCCCCCACCCGTGATTATAGCCAGCCCCCCCTACCCGCCCGCCGGGTGTGATTTTGCCAGTGCCCCCGCCTCAGTGAGATTCCAGCCAGTGCCCCTGGAACAAGCCCCATACCCCCAGGTGCCTGCCTGCTACTGCCCAGGCAGGGTCAGGCCAGGGCCTGCTGGACAAGTCCGCCTTTATTGGGGCACCTGCTGAAGCAGGACCTCAGCCAGCGCCTCAGCTCTGCCGCCCACAGGCCCTACGGGAGAAGAAGGGGCAGCTCAGTGCCAGGCTGCCTGCGGCAGAGGCCAGGCCGGGGCCGGGGAGCCAGGCGGCCGGGGGCAACACCTACATTGTGCTGCAGATCTGCTGGAGGAAGAAGAGCAGGGCGAGCAGGACAGAACCAAGCAGGATGCCCCGCAGCAGGCGGGGAAGGGGATCTGAGCAGGGGGCACAAAGTCAATGTGGCAGCAAACCCTCCTCCAAGCCACACACAGGGCACGGCCTGGGCGCCCCGGCCTCTCCCTCCCCACTTGCTGCTTGGGCGGGGGGCGGGCAGGAGTGAGGGGCACTGGCCGGGCTGGTCAGGCAGGGGCCACAGGGCACCGGCAGGGCTAGGGGGGCACGGCCTGTGGGGCAGGAGTGAGGGGTGGGGCTGGGCAGCGGGGGCACGGCCCGTGGGGTGGGGCTGGGCGGCGGGGGCAAGGCCCATGGGGCAGGAATGAGGGGCGGGGCTGGGTGGCGGGGGCACAGCCCGTGGGGCGGGAATGAGGGGCGGGGCTGGGCGGCGGGGGCACGGCCCATGGGGCAGGAGTGAGGGGCGGGGCTGGGCGGCAGGGGCACGGGCCAGGCGCTAACAAGAGGCCCCCTAGGGCCAGGGCAAGGGAGGGGCCTGTGTCCGGGGGTCCCTCACTGGCTGCGAGGAAGACGGGCTGCTCCCCGATGTAGCGGTAGGCTGCCCGGATCCTGGCCGTGTCGTCGTCGGGGTACTGGAACCAGGGCGGCCCTGCCGTCGGGGCTGTGTTGCCAAGAGAGCGGAGGGGGCGGTGGGGGCACTGGTACAGCACGGCCGGAGCTCTGCCGCTGCCCCCAGGACGGGGGGCTCCGCGGGAAGTGCCGGTGACGAGGGGCAGGACCAGGGCGGGACCAGCACTCACCTGTGCCTTGGCTGGTGCTGTTGGGGGGCAGGGGTCTGGCTGCCAGGGGGGTCACCAGGACACAGAGCAGGAGCCAGGCCTGAGCCCCGTGCCCCATAACTGCTACAGTGGGGTGGGGCTGCCTGGCCACGCCCCTTGCAGTATGACATCACAATGCCCCGGGTGCTACCCGCCAATGAGCACGGCCTTGCCCAGCCACTTGGCTGCTGCCTTTATTGCAGACTAAGGCCCGGCCCCCTCGCCCTCACTCGGGCTGCGGGGCCTTGGGCAGGAGGCCCAGCAGCCCCCCTGCCGTGGAGAAGAGGTTGATGGGGGAGGAGCCATCGGTGATGAGGGTCGACTGGAGGCCCAGGCTCTGCAGCAGCTTCACCTGGGGGGTGAGAGGGAGGGAGTAAGCAGGACCCCACCCCCACATAACTCCTCCCCCTTGGGGCTTACCCCATAGCCCTAGGGCCCAAACTCCGCCCATTCCAGCCCCACTCCCCCCCAAAGCCAAGCCCCACCCCTACGTCTCCCCACAGCAAGCCCCTCCTTCTCAGGCTAGGCCCCGCCCCGGATACTCCCACGGGACCCCCAAGCCAGGCCCCTCCTTCTCAGGCTAGGCCCCGCCTGGATACTCCCACGGGACCCCCAAGCCAGGCCCCTCCTTCTCAGGCTAGGCCCCGCCCCTGGATACTCCCACGGGACCCCCAAGCCAGGCCCCTCCTTCTCAGGCTAGGCCCCGCCCCTGGATACTCCCACAGGACCCCCACGCCAGACCCCTCCAACTCACCTGCAGCTCCGGCCCGGCCACCGCCATGTCGCGCAGAGTCTCGGGCCCGATGGCAGCCGCCATCTGCTGGAACTTCTTCACCTCCACCTCAGCCAGCAGCTGGGCCTGCGCCGCCTCCTGCTCGCCCTGCGCCCGGGCGAAGCGTAGCTCCTGCTCCTGCGCCCGCGCCAGCCGGCTCAGCTCCCACTCCTGCACTGGGCAGCGGGGTGGGTCAGGCCGGGGCGGCCTCCCACAGGGCCCCGCCTGCTCCCGCCAGGCCCCACCCACTCCCACTGGGCCCCACCCCCAGCTCCATCCACAGCCCCGCCCATAGTCCCACCCACTCCCACTGGGCCCTGCCCACAGCCCCCCCTCCAGCTCACCGTCTCAATGGCAGCCGCCTCCGCCTTCTGCTTGGCCTGTTCCACAGCCGCCTGCCCCGCAATCTGAGCGGCCTCTGCCTTGGCCTGAGCCTCGGCCCGTGCTGCCCCCGCGCTCTCCACGGCCGTGCTGAGGGGTCAGTGGGGTCACAGGGAGCACCGATGCACCCGCTGCCCCCCTCCCAGCCACCTCTGCAACTTCTCCCCTCCCCCGGCCAGCCAGTTCCGCGACCCCTCCCCCGGCGCTTCCATCCTGCCCATCGACCCCCCCAGAACCTTCACCCCGGCCCCAGCCATGCAGCACAGATCCTGCCCCCCCGGTTCTGCCCCCAACCTCAAAGCCTCCAGCTCCAGCAGCTCCTTCCGGGCCCGCTCAGCCTCTGCCTGGTCCAGGATCTTCTGCCGCTCCAGCCGGCCCCTGGCCTCCTGCTCCAGCCTCTCTGCTTCGTGCCTGGGGGAGACGGGCGGGGTGAGGGGAGCTTGGCGCAGGGGCCGCGAGAATGTGGGGGGGCATAGGAGAGGCACTGCTGAGTGGGGACCATGGCAGAGCAAAGAGGCCGAGGGGAGGTGTGGTGGGGGGCCCCATGGCACAGTGGGGGCACAGGGGGGCCATAGGGGCGGCCTTGGCAGAGCAGCAGGCATAAGGTACAGGGGGGGGCCATAGGGGACGCAGCGGGGTGTGACGTCGTGGGGGGCTGTCCACTCTAGTGGCCCTGGGCCCACTCTGGCTGGGCAGTCACTGGTGGCTGTGGGCTGGGGGTGACCCCTACTGGCCGGTGTCTGTAGCACTCCCGGGGTGTCCGGGGGTAGGCACATAGGCCGTGGCCTCGCAACGCCTCACCTGGCCAGGGGAGGGGTTGGAACAGAGGAGGGTGGCTGCCTGGGGTCGGTGGTTTGGAGAAGGGGCAGGCTGAGCATGGGGAAGCTGACTAATCAGTGTAGGGGTTCAGGGGCCTGTAACCCCTCCCCCCAAGGGAACGGGGGCTGTCAGCCGGTCCTCCTGTGCCTGCATCAAACCTACGCTGGGCTGGATCTCGGAGCAGCAATAAACCCACGTTTACTCCACTGGCTGGCGGGGTCACATCTGGTTGCGGACGGGCTGCAGGGTTGGGGGGGCTCCCCGACGTGCCGTCACAGGGGCCATAGGGGGTGTGGGGGCCCACAGCAGAGCGGGAGGTGTCGGAGGGTTCAGAGGGGCCATAGGGGCCGCGGGAGGTGGTGTCGGAGGTGCAGGAGGGCCATGGGGGCCGCGGCAGAGCGGGGCCGGGGGGCCGTACCTGGCAGCCGCCTCCTGCGAGTTGGTGGTGATCTCGATGGCGAGCTGTACGCTGCGCTGCAGAGCGTCGCGGGTGCGCTGGTCCACGGGCTCCACGCTCTGGATGTCCACGCTGCTGACCACCAGCCCATTCTGCGGGAAGCGCAGGCAGCCCCGCACCTGCAGCGTCGCGTCGAAGCCGAAGACGGCCGAGCAGATGATGCGGTTCGAGTTCTGGGGGGGGGGGGGAGGGTGATGGGCCGGGGGCAGGCAGCACCGGAAGCCTGCCCGCGGCTTGCCCTGCTGATCGCTGCCCACCCAGGACGGGTTCAGGGACACGCAGAGCAAAGCGCCCAGGGCCTGCGGCTCCCGCTCGGCTCCAGGGGCTCGCGAGGGGACAGGAAGCTCACAGAGGCCAGGCTGGGGCTGCGTCCGGGCGCTTGCTCCCTGCCCAGCCCCAGAAACCCGGTGCCAAGCGTCACCAGCCCAAGGGGAAGCAAGTGAGGGGATAAGGGGGCTGGGGAGCCAGGAAGGTGCACGGGGGGAGCACTAGGGGGTCAGCGGGAGCATGCCTGGCAGCCAGAAAGGCATCTGGGAGTACCGGGGGCGGGGAGGGCATGTGTGTGTGGGGACTAGGGATTACTGGGGGCATATGTGTGTGTGTGGGGCTAGGGGCAGCTGGGGGCCAGGAGGGGGCCCAGACTTGTGGAAGTCGTCGAAACTGACGGAGGCCACGGCCCCGCGGATGCGGGAGGCCAGCGCTTTGCAAGTGTCACCCACGAAATCGGGGACGCTGAAGAGCCGAGAGTACGTGGGGGGGTCGTCGGGCACCTCGAAGTGCCTGGGGGGGATGGGGTGCTTAGGGGGGCGGGGCCAGCCTTAGCCCCTCCCCCCCAATTCCTCATTTCCCCCTGGGCTGTTAACGCCCTGTTAACTGGCTAGGCCAGCCCAGAGTGGCAGGCTGGGGCCGGGGGAGGGCGCAGACATCGCCTGGGACCTGCTGCTGCCCTGACGCCCCCCCAATCACTGCCCCATAGGCACCCCCCAGAATCCCCAGCCGTGGCCCCCCCCAGCCCTCACCAGTTGTAGGCCAGCTGCAGCTGCAGGCGGGCGTGGTCGGCCGTCTCGATGGTGACGATGTCGGTGCAGAAGTCGGGGCCGAGGAGCAGGCAGAGGGAGCGCCGAGCGTGGGGTCTCTTGGGCCGCCCCCCTGACAAGCTCAGCACCGTGAACTGCTCGTCCGGACCCAGCAGAACCAGCTCCGGGCCCAGCACCACCCTGGGGAGCACACGACAGGGTCCCTCTGCAGCCCTACTTCCTGTCCCCCCGCTACCCTGGGCCCCGCCCCCCAGCTCCAGCCGGGCCCTCCTCCCGCGACCCCAGCTCCAGCCCGGCCCTCACCCCCACTCACCTGGCCTTGCGCTCCCGATAGTCATAAACCTGCACAGCTGCATTGTGGGGCACCCGGTAACTCACCACCCGCGTCTTGTCCCGGGGGGGCCCCTGCCCTTGCTGGGGGGGGGCCCCGGAGCGGTCGGCCACAGGGTCCCGGCCTGAGGTCAGCAGGGCCTCCACATCGGGGGGCAGCTCCTTCTCCCAGAGCTCCTCATCTTGTGTCAGCATGTAGGTGTGACCGATCACCGCCCGCACCTGGCGAGACGGGGCAGTCGGAGGAGGCTCAGGGGCAGGGACGTGGGGTGCTGGGGGGCAGGGCAGGCCAGGCAGTCCTTGGGGGCAGGGACATGGGCCCACTCACCTTGCCTGTCTTGATGTCCCGAGCGTAGATGCCCTCGTTCTCGGCCAGGGGGATGGCGCGGCGCCGCTCCAGCACCTGCACCTCCGAGGGCGGCACGTACTCCAAGGGACCCCGGATCAGCCAGCGGTCGCCCGGCTTCCGCTGCACTTCGCTGCCCTCCTGGGAGCCAACGACAGGGATGCTGGCGCCCCCGTTCCTGCCTCCCAGCCCTGCCCGCGCCGCCTCCCGCCCCAGCCCTGCCCCCGCCCCAGCCCTGCCCGCACCCCCGCTCCCACCCTGCAGTCCCTGGCCCCCAGCCCGGCCAGTGCCCCCACTCCTGCCCCACAGCTCCTGGCCCCCACACCTCATCGGCGTCATCCAGCTTCCTCAGTGCACGCAGCAGCAGCCCCTCCTCCTCCGAGAGGATGTAGACGTCCTGGATCCCCTCCTTCAGCACCTCCCCTGGCTGCAGGAAGAAGGACTGCTCCCCCTGGGGAGCGAGGTTGGAGGGAGCCAGGTGAGGCTGCCGGCTCCCCGAGAGCTGGTGGGGCTGGACGCGGCGCAGGGGCTCAGACCATGGCGCCGTGGGGGCCTGGGCTTTGCTCGCCGAGCCTGGCAGCTGCCCCCGGCTCTCGGCCTCCTGGAGCTTGCTGCGTGCGGCAGGCCGGGCCCCTGCCCAGGCAGCCTGAGCACAGCGGTGAGAGGCGGGACTCCGTCGCCTACTGCTCCGCCGGCCCGGCCGCTCCGCCACCCGGCTGCAAGGGCTCCTGTGCCCTGGGTTGCCTGGCCCCAGCTGCTGCTATCTGCTGCCCCGCCCATCCAGAGGTGCAGCTCTAAGCAGCTGCCAGCCTGGTCATTAGCACAGGGCAGGAGGCAGCCACTAACGTAATCCCCAGGGTGGGGCGGCCCAAGGAAAAGGGGAGGCAGCTCAGGGTCACCCAGAGGGGCTGCCGGCCCCGCCCCTGTCAGTCCAAGGGCCGATTCTCGCTGGCCAGCCGGCCCGCCGCGGGGGCAGTGCAAAGCGTGAAAGGTGCAAGCCAGGAGCCGCGCTGTCCCGCCGCGGCCGGCTGCCTACGCCGAGTTCCAGGGGCCCCGCGTGCTGGGAGCAGGGAGCTGCCCCCAGCAAATGCAGCCAGGCAGGGGCAGTGGCCCAGCGATCTCCTCCTCCTCCTTGGGGACGGGGCCCCACAGGGCCTTCCCAGGGACTCACCCTGACAGACCTTGCTCCCTCTGGGCTGGGCTGCTGTGGGGGCCAGGGCCCCCGACCGTCCCCCCACTGCTCTCTGGCTTCAAGGCCCCCGCTCCTGGGGGGGCGCCCCAGGGCCCCGGACAGACTCGCTCGGCTCACGGCTGGCCCAGCTGAGAGGAGCCCCGCCTCGCCGAGCCCCCGCCTGCCCCAGGCCCGCGGCGCCAGGCAGGCGTCTCCGCGAGGACCGCGCTCCCCGGCCGCACCACGCACCTTGATGACCTTCTCCTGGCCCAGCTGGGGCTTGCCGTCGGGCCCCACGGGGTCGCAGACCACGCAGTACTGCCGGCTGCCCAGCGTGGTGATCTCCACCACGCCCACCACCTCCTCCGACACCTCGGGGATGTAGGCCTCGCTCTGCGCCAGCGTCACCAGCCACTCCTCCCCCGTGCGCCGCACCCGCTCCCGCCCGTCCCGGAAGGTCTTGATGGCACGGAGATGCAGTGCACGCTGCGGGAAAGGGCCCCCGGCCATCAGCACGAGGGGGGCCGGGGCCAGCTGCTCCTGCTCCCCCACAGCCCGACTTCCCCAGGGTCCCCCATCTCGCCCTGTCCCCAGAGATCACCCCCACTTCCCAGCCCCCGCCTGTTCTGCCCATGCCCAGAGGCACCGCCCCGCCCTGCCCCCCACTCACCTTCTCTGTCAGCACAAACGCATCCACAACGTCAATCACCTCCTCAAACACGCCAGGCAGGTAGGCCCCCACCCGCTTCACAAGCCACTCCTCACCTGGGGGAGAGACACGGGCTGCAGGTGGGGGGCACCGGCAGGGCTGGGCCGGCAGGCGGGAGTGGGGGGCACCGGCAGGAGTGGGGGGCTGGCAGCAAGGGTGGCACAGCCGGTACCTGTGACCCGCCGGACGCCCTCCCGGTCGGTACACTCCTTTCGGGCCCGAAGACGGATGGCCTGGTTGTGCCGGATGACGGTGGCCTGGATGGTCTCCAGCACCTGAACCTCGGTGCGCGGGATGTAGGTGCCTGTGGGCGGCTGGCGTTAGCTGCGGATGCCCCACCTGGTGGGCTCAGCCCAGCCCAGCTGCCCCGCCCTGCCCACTCACCTGGCCCCTCAAAGAGGAATTCGTCCCCAGCCACGTACTTCTCCCCCTGCTCGTCCTCCCAGTCCAGCAGGGCCTGGAGGCGCAGGGCCGTGTTGGGCAGGACCACCTGCAGCGGCGTGATGTCCTGGGTGAGAGAGGAGGTCAGGGTAGCACCAGGCAAGGGGGCGGGGCTACCTGCTGCAGCTCCTCCCTAGGGTAGAGGGGGAAGGGGGATGGGCAGGGGGCGGGGCTACCTGCTGCAGCTCCTCCCGGGGTAGGGGAAGGGGATGGGCAGGGGCGGGCTACCTGCTGCAGCTCCTCCCCGGGGTAGAGGGGAAAGGGGGATGGGCAGGCGGGGCTACCTGCTGCAGCTCCTCCCCAGGGTAGAGGGGGAAGGGGGATGGGCAGGGGGCGGGGCTACCTGCTGCAGCTCCTCCCCGGGGTAGAGGGGGAAGGGGGCCTGGTTGAGCCGGATCTCAAGGTCCGCATGGCGCAGCAGTGCTTGTCCAGAGCCGTCGCGCTGCACCTCGCCGCCCGGCGCCCGCACAATGGGGTTCACCACCACGCAGTAGTGCCGGGGCGGCACTGTCACCATCCTGGCAGGGGGGAAGACGATCCTGCGGGCGGGGGGAGGGCCTCGTGTCAGGAGGGGGCTGCCCCCCCCGTGACCTCTGCCACCTTTTGTAACATGTCCCTCTCCCCAGCACCCCTCCCAGCCAGCACCATCCCACCCCCACCAGCACCCGCCTGCCCCCACGGCCTTCCCACCCCCTTCCAATGCCCCCCCAGCTCCAGCCCCACCTCTCATTGTCCTGGCGGATGTAGGTCTGCGGCCCCACCTCCACACGCGTCACATTGGAGTTCTGGTCCAGCACGTGGATGTAGTGATGTGGGGGGATGCGGATGATGGACTCCTCAGCCATGGCAGCTGTGGGGCACCATGGGCAGGGGGGTCAGCAGCCTCCACACCAGCCTCCTCTGCCCAGCTGGGACCATGGCCCCAACTCAGAACCCCCTGGGCAGCAACCCCCGGGCCCAGGGCAGAGACCAACAGGTCAGAGACCTGCAGCAGTGCTGCTCGTGGGGGGCTCCCCCACCTGCCAGAACCCACACTGCCCACACCCGCCCGGACCCGCGCCGCCCCCCATCCGAGCCCGCCCGCCCGAACCCGCACCGCCCCTACCCCCACCCGCCTAAACCCGCTGCTGCCCCAGCCCCTCCCAAACCCGCTGCCCCCACCTGAACCCATGCTGCCCCCTCGCCCGCCTGAACCCACACCGCCCCTGCCTGCACGAACCCATACGCCCCTGCCCCCAACCGCCCAAACCGCGCCGCCCCTGCCCGCACAAACCCACGCCGCCCCACCCCGCCCGCATGAACCCACACTGCCCCTCGCCCGCATGAACCCGCCGCCCCGCCCCAACCCACGCCGCCGCCCCACCCGAACCCACGCCGCCTCCACCCCGCCCGCATGAACCTGTGCCGCCTCCCCACCCGAACCCGTGCCGCCCCGCCCCAACCTGCGCCGTCCCCACCCCGTGTCGCCCCCGCCTCCGCCCACACGAACCCGTGCTGCCCCCTGCTCCCACGCTGCCCCCAACCCCCGCCAGCACAGCCCATACCCATACTGTAAGATTCACCCCCTGGAGAATTCACCCTCTGGCCAGACCCGCCCAGTTTACACCATCTACTCCCAGAGCAAACAAGGCAACCGGTTTGTCCGCTTTCCCAGAGCGCTCTGCGCCAGGGCCGCACCTTCACCCCGGACCCCTGCACCAGCACCACTGCCCCAACCCCCACCCCAGGCCCCTGCACCAGCACCGATACCCCAGCCCACATCCACCCCAGGAGAGGGCAGACAAGTACTGGCCAGGGCCCAGTTCCCACGCATGGAGGGGGGGCGGTGGCAGAGACGTACCGGCCGGGGCCCAATTCCCACGCCCGGAAGGGGGGGGGGGGAGGTGAGTACCGGCCGGGGCCCAGTTCCCACGCATGGAGGGGGGGCGGTGGCAGAGACGTACCGGCCGGGGCCCAGTTCCCACGCCCGGGGCGGGCGAGTACCGGCCGGGGCCCAGTTCCCACGCCCGGGGGCGGGCGAGTGAGTACCGGCCGGGGCCCAGTTCCCACGCCCGGGGCGGGCGAGTACCGGCCGGGGCCCAGTTCCCACGCCCGGGGGCGGGCAGTACCGGCCGGGGCCCAGTTCCCACGCCCGGGAGGGGGCGGGCGAGTACCGGCCGGGGCCCAGTTCCCACGCCCGGGGCGGGCGAGTACCGGCCGGGGCCCAGTTCCCACGCCCGGGGCGGGCGAGTACCGGCCGGGGCCCAGTTCCCACGCCCGGGGGGGGGCGGGCGAGTACCGGCCGGGGCCCAGCTGCTTCCGGCCAGGAGGCCCGGTCCCACCCCGCTTAAAGGACGAGCCGCCTGGGGCAGCCCGGGAGCCGCGGGAGGGGACAGGCGGGTTGTGCTGCCCGCTAGGAACCCGGGCGTGCCTCAGTTTCCCTGGGCGCTGCACCAGGACCGGGGTGGAGGTGGGATCCCCCGTTCACACTGGCCGCCGCCCTTTGGAACCGGAGCCGGGGGGCGTGGCCGGGGGGGGTATCCCTGGTGCGGGGGCGGGGCTTGGTCAGGCTGCCGAGTGACTGGCTGGCTTGCGGGGGCGGGGCCTGGATCTGGCCCCTCCCCCCCAAGCTGGGCTGCCCTGGCTGCATGGGGGCCGGGCTCGGGGGCTCCCCCCCCCGGGAACAGGGGGCGGGGCTAAGAGGCGTGGCGAGGGCACTAGGCGCCAGGTGACATGCGCAGTAGAACGCGGAGGCCCCGAAGCCTGTCTGTGGCGCGCGAGTCGCCACACGAGTTCCCCGCGCGTGCGCACAGATCATTCTTCTAATGCGCATGCTCCACGTTCCTACTTCGTCCCCCGCCCAGGCTTGCCCCACGGAGCGCGCGCGTTTCCGCCACTGTTCCCAATACGCATGCGCCGTGCTCTTGAACTCTTGAAGCGCCAGGGGGAGCCGAGTCGGTCCGAAATAACAGCGAATTGCCCGGCAGCACCGGACCGACTGGCACCACGTGCCGGTGCGGTCGCGCGCTTGCGTGGGCGCAGCCTCTTCCTCAGGTGACCGGCCCACGCAAGCGCGCGATCCCAGCGGCACGTGCTGCCAGTCGGTCAGTGTCTCCCGTCCCGCCGCGCGCGCCGCCATCGTCTCCTGCCCCCGATGCGCATGCGCCTGCGAGCCGCGTTGCCTGCCAGGCGGCTTCCCGCGCGGCGCGCGTCCCGATTGGCCGCAGCCCTAGCAGGGGCGGGGCTAGCGCCAAGTACAAACGGCCGCGAGCTGCGGCTGGAGCCGGAAGAGAACGGAGAAGCCGGGTGAGGGGGCAGGCAGGGGTGAGGAGGGCGGGTGAGCAGGGGGGCGGGGGCAGGCAGGGGGTGAGGAGGGCGGGTGAGCGGGGGTGGGGGCAGGCAGGGGTGAGGAGGGCAGGTGAGCGGGGGCGGGGGCAGGCAGGGGTGAGGAGGGGCGGGTGAGCAGGGGGGGCGGGGGCAGGCAGGGGTGAGGGTGGGAGGGGGGCAGGTGAGCGGGGGCAGGGGGCAGGCAGGGGTGAGGAGGGCGGGTGAGCGGGTGGGGGCAGGGGGCAGGGGTGAGGATGGGTGGGGGCGAGGAGGGGCGGGTGAGCGGGGGGGGTGGGGGCAGGCAGGGGTGAGGGAGGGCGGGTGAGCGGGGCAGGCAGGGGTGAGGAGGGCGGGTGAGCAGGGGGCAGGCAGGGGTGAGGAGGGGCGGGTGAGGAGGAGGGGCGGGGGCAGGCAGGGGTGATGAGGGGCGGGTGAGCGGGGGCAGGTGAGCGGGGCAGGGGGCAGGCAGGGGGTGAGGAGGGGCGGGTGAGCGGGTGGGGCGGGGGCAGGCAGGGGTGAGGATGGGTGGGGCGAGGAGGGGGCGGTGAGCGGGTGGGGTGGGGCAGGCAGGGGTGAGGAGGGGCGGGTGAGCGGGGGCAGGCAGGGGTGAGGAGGGGCGGGTGGGGCGGGGGCAGGCAGGGGTGAGGAGGGCGGGTGAGCGGGTGGGGGCAGGGGGGCAGGCAGGGGTGAGGATGGGTGGGGCGAGGAGGCGGGTGAGCGGGTGGGGTGGGGGCAGGCAGGGGTGAGGAGGCGGGTGAGCGGGGGCAGGCAGGGGTGAGGAGGGGCGGGTGAGCGGGGGCAGGCAGGGGTGAGGAGGCGGGTGGCGGGGCGGGGCAGGCAGGGGTGAGGAGGCGGGTGAGAGGGGGCGGGGGCAGGCAGGGGTGAGGAGGCGGGTGAGCGGGGCAGGTGGCGGGGCGGGGGCAGGCAGGGGTGAGGCGGGTGAGCGGGTGGGGCGGGGGCAGGCAGGGGTGAGGATGGGTGGGGCGAGAGGGGCGGGTGAGCGGGTGGGGGTGGGGGCAGGCAGGGGTGAGGAGGGCGGGTGAGCGGGGGCAGGCAGGGGTGAGGAGGAGGCGGGTGAGCGGGGGCAGGCAGGGGTGAGGAGGCGGGTGAGCGGGGCGGGGGCAGGCAGGGGTGAGGAGGGGCGGGTGAGCGGGTGGGGCGGGGGCAGGCAGGGGTGAGGATGGGTGGGGCGAGGAGGCGGGTGAGCGGGTGGGGGGGTGGGGGCAGGCAGGGGTGAGGAGGCGGGTGAGCGGGTGGGGCGGGGGCAGGCAGGGGTGAGGAGGGGCGGGTGAGTGGGGAAGGCAGATGGGGCGGGGCAGGCAGGGGTGAGGAGGGGCGTGTGAGCAGGTGGGGCGGGGCAGGCAGGGGTGAGGAGGGTGGGTGAGTGGGAAGGCAGATGGTGTGAGGAGGGGCCGGGGGGGCTCAAAGCCGCCGGGCCGGGGCAGCTCATGGGGGGGTCCCATGCCGGGCAGCAGGTTGGGGTGCCCCGTGGAAGGGGTGGCTTGGAGCCCCTGTAGGGGGGTTCTAACACCCTTCTCCACCCCCAGGCTGTCCCCCGCAGCTGCGAGCCAGCATGGCTGAGCCCCGCCGTGCCTGCCCCCCGGCCCGTGTGCGAGTGAGCGTGCGCCTGCGCCCCTGCAGCCAGGGGGACCCCTGCGTCCGTGCTCTGGACTCCCACTCCCTGGAGCTCATCAGCTGGCGGGACCGGCGGGAGACTGTGCAGTATCAGTGAGTGTCACGGGCCAGCCGTAGGACCCCTTGGGCTGGTCGCCCACTGCTGCTGCCTTGCTGAGCGACGTGCTCCGCCCCCCACCGCAGAGGCTCGGCGGGGAGCGCTCGGCCCCAGGGACTTGCAGCTGTGGCTCCCCATAAGGTGCACGGCCCCGCACAACACTGCTGGGCCCACCCGCCTCCTTGGCAGAGCTGCGCGGCCGCTTGCTTTCCTGCTGGCAGGCCAGTGGTGGGTTCTGGCTTGGTGGGACGCTGCGCAGCCTGGCTGCCCTGGGGGCTGGGCTGGGCTGTCCCTGCTGGAGCTGCCTCACCACTGGCCCAGTTCCTGCTTTGGCAGCCACGCAGCCCTCTGGGCAAGGCCGCATGGTGGAGCGGGACTCCTGAGGGGCAAGCTCCGTGGTGGAGCAGGGCTGTTCCAGGCCTGGGGCTAGCTGCGTTGGGTGGCGGCACGCCGCCAGCTGTAGCGGAGCAGGCTGCATGCCCAGGGCCGGTAAGGCACCAGCCTGCAGTGCCTGGCTCAGGAGAGGGGCAGGGTGAGGGATCCAGGTCAGCCTGCGGGCTGGGAGAGGTGGGCAGTGCCCCTCTGTGCCAGGGGCTCGCAGGGAACTGCCCTTCGTGACTATTACTGATGTTAAATGGACGAGATCCTAGGTCCGAGTTAGACCACAGAGCTGCTAGGCTGGGGATTGCTTTGAATGAGACGGACTCTTTTACAAACAGCAATGTTTTAAAATCCAAAGAGTATCAAGCCTTTATATTACTCAAGACAGCTAAAAGCCATCTTTAAATTGTCTAGCTAGAATGGCCTTTTGCTGTGCCATTCAAAAAGGCATTCCTTACGGGACATGGCTTCAAGGAGAAATGGAGGGAGTACGGTTCAGTGGATAGAGCAGGATACTGGAAATCAGGGCTGCTATTTTTAGTCTGCTCTTTGTATTTCCCTGTGTGTGTGTGTGTGTATATGATATTTGTTAGCAACTGGTGGGTGCTATGATGGCACACATCTGAACAAGTGCACATGACCTCAGTATTGGTGCACAACACAAAACTCACTCTGCTCATGGATGGAGAATCTTAGAGGGAACCCTGGTTGTGGCATGCAAGAGTACAGCCCCAAATAAATTGGTCCTATTGTTGTACTGTAAGTGCTGCAGGGGATCTTTTCAGGGAGAAAAGGCAAAACGCCACATTTATTGGAAATACATATAGCAGTCACACTTATCATGCGCATATGATATATTGCGCACACACGCACTCACACTCTCTCTCTCTTGTTACTAGTAGTTGCCCCCCTAACTGCACTGGCCTTGTGAGTTAGGTGGGGAAGGGGTGGAGCTGGGCTCCTGCTGATCCTGCTGTGCCATGTTGACAAGACGAAACCCGGGGTCCCCTGCAAGATGCCTTAGACAGATTTGCAGGACAGGGGAGCTACTATCAATCATCTTGTGCATATGCAGAATCTGAGAGAGTCATCTGCATATGCAGTTAGTCATCTGGCGCCTTCTTCTGGGGGGTGTCTCAATGCTGCCACATTCATAGAGGGGGCTTCCAAAAGCAGGCACTTGCTGCTGACTCCCAAGGGGTCCACAGCTCCAGTCTTCTTTCAGTGGGCCCATGATGCAAAGTTTCTACATAAAAAGACTTAATACAATGCTATATAAAAGGACTTGATACAAAAGTAAAAACTTCAGTGAGAAAATGATTAATACAGAGATTTATGATTAATAGAGATGTATCTACACTATTCTATGTCAACGTTTTACAGGGAGACAGCTCACAAGTTTGCTTTTTGTATCAGTGTCATCAAGGGAGAGAGGCATAGCTGTTGCTCCCTGTACGGTAACAATTATTTACACTGGGCTTGATGATGTTTTTATTAAGTATTAAAGTATTGCCTGGGCACAAGCACAAAACAAGCTCAAACTAGCTACAGACATAGGGGGAAACAAGAAGACATTCTATAAATATATTAGAAGCAAAAGGAAGACCAAGGCGAGGGTAGGCTCATTGCTCAGTGAAGAGAGAGAAACAATAACAGGAAACTTGGGAATGGCAGAGATGCTTAATGACTTCTTTGTTTCGGTCTTCAACGAGAAGTCTGATGAAGGAATGCCTAACATAGTGAGTGCTAGTGGGAAGGGGGTAGGTTTAGAAGATAAAATAAAAGAACAAGTTAAAAATCACTTAGAAAAATAAGATGTCTCCGAGTCACCAGGGCCTGATGAAATGCAGCCTAGAATACTCAAGGAGCTGAGAGAGGCAGTATCTTTAGCTATCATCTTTGAAAAATCATGGAAGACGGGAGAGATTCTAGAAGACTGGAAAAGGGCAAATCTAGTGCCCATCTATAAAAAGAGAAATAAGAACAACCCAGGAAACTACAGACCAGTCAGTTTAACTGCTGTGCCAGGGAAGCTAATGGAGCAAGTCATTGAGGAATTCATCTGCAAACACCTGGAAAATAATATGATAGGGAACAGCCAGCATAGATTTGTAAAGAACACATCATGTCAAATCAATCTGGTAGCTTTTTTTGACAGGATAACAAGCCTTGTGACTAAGGGAGAAGCAGTGGATGTGGTATACCTAGACTTTAGTAAGGCATTTGACATGGTCTTGCATGAACTTACCAATAAACTAGGCAAATACAACTTAGATGGGGCTACTATAAGGTGGGTGCATAACTGGCTGGGTAACTATTCTCAGTAGTTATTAATGGTTATTAACTGTAGTTATTAATGAGTAGTTATTAACGGTTCACAATCCAGCTGGAAGGGCATAACAAGCGGGGTTCCACGGGGGGTCTGTTTTGGGACCGGTTCTGTTCAATGCCTTCATCACCATTTAGATATTGGCATAGAGAGGATGCTTCTTAAGTTTGCAGATGATCCCAAGCTGGGAGGGGTTGCAAGTGCTTTGGAGGACAGGGTCATAATTCAAAATGATCTGGACAAACTGCAGAAATGGCCTGAGGTAAATAGGATGGAGTTTAATAAGGACAAATACAAAGTGCTGCACTTAGGCAGGAACAATCTGTTTCACACACAGGCTACGTTTACGCTGCAGAGTTTTTGCGCAAAAACTTGTGGAGCGTCCACTTTACAAGCCCGCTCTTGCGCAAGAAAAACTACAGTAAAGCATAAGGACACAGGGCTTTTTGCGCAAGAGTTATTCCTCTCCTCAGGAGGAATAAGCCTTTTTGCGCAAGAGCAGGTGTGGACGGGTAACAGGGGCTTCTTGCTCAAGAAACCCCTCTGGCTAAAATGGCCATCAGAGCTTTCTTGCGCAAGAGAGCGTCCACACTGCCATGGGCGCTCTTGCACAAAAGCACATGGCAGTGTGGACGTACTCTTGTGCAAGAACTCTTACGCACAAAATTCTTGGGCAAGAAGCCTGCTGTGTAGATGTAGCCATATAGAATGGGAAGCGACTGTCTAGGAAGGAGTCCTGCAGAAGAAATAGAGGGGCCACAGTGGACCACGAGCTAAATGAGTCAACAGTGGGACACTTGCAAAAAAAGCACACATTCTGGGAGGCATTAACAGGAGTGTTGTGAGCCAGACATGGGAAGTCATTCTGTTCTGCTCTGCGCTGATTAGGCCTCAGTTGGACTACTGTGTCTAGTTCTGGGCACCACATTTCAAGAAAGATGTGGAGAAATTGGAGAAGGTCCAGAGAAGAGCAACAAGAATGATGAAAGGTCTAGAGAACATGAGCTGTGAAGGAAGACTGAAAGAACTGGGCTTGTTTAGTTTGGAAAGGAGAAGATCTAGAGGGAACGTGATCGTGGTTTTCAGGTACAGAGCATCCCTGCTATAAGTCATGTGAAACACTCCCCCCCCCTCCCCCCCATTTGCTTAAATGGAAGTCAGCGGCGGGGAAAAAATTCCCCACTTTAAGTTGTTTTGCTATAAGTCCAAGTTTTTTGGAACATATCTTGGACTTATAGCGAGGACAGCCTGTATCTAAAAGGAGGAGGGAGAAAAATTGTTGTCCTTGGCCTCTGAGGACAGGACAAGAAGCAATGGGCTTAAAGTGCAGCAAGGGAGGTTTAGGATGGACATTAGGAAAAACTTCCTAACTGCCAGAGTGGATAAACATTAGATTAAGTTGCCTAGGGAGGTTGTGGAATCTCCATCTCTGGAGATAATTAAGAGCAGGTTAGAGAGACATCTATCAGGGATGGTCTAGACCAGGGCTACTCAACTTTGGAAGTTCTGGCAGCCACAGTGATACTCACAGCACATGCTGAGGGCTGCAATTTAAGGCTGTGTCTACACTGGGCCACTTATTCCGGAAAAGCAGCTGCTTTTCCGGAATAAGCTGTGAGCTGTCTACACTGGCCCCTTGAATTTCCGGAAAAGCACTGACGATCTACTGTAAGAAATAAGCTGCTTTTCTGGAAAAACTATGCTGCTCGCTCGGCAAAAGTCCTTTTCCGGAAAACTGTTCGGAAAAGGGCCAGTGTAGACAGCCCAGCAGTCTTTTCCACAAAAAGCCCGATCGCGAAAATGACGATCGGGCTTTTTCCGAGCAGCGTCTACATTGGCCACGGACGCTTTTCGGAAAAAGGGCTTTTCGGAAAAGCATCCTGCCAATGTAGATGCTCTTTTTCCAGAAATACTTATAACGGAAAACTGTTCCGTTTTAAGCATTTCCGGAAAATCATGCCAGTGTAGACACAGCCTAAGTGTGCTTGCATATACATCCAAATATATATGCAAATAGCTCTTTTCACGCTGATGGGCATGAATACAAAGGTTAAGGCAAGACTATACAACACGCAGGCCCCATTCAAGTCAGTGCTGCTGATATTAATAAAATGCAACATTGACCCGATTTCCAGCCACATGGCAGCACTTTGAATGAGCAATGACCATCCAGGAATGTCACTACAAAAATGCATCTCAACAGAAGACCATTCTACTGACTCCTTTTTTGTTTTGGCTCCCACCCGTGGGTTGCATGTTGAGCCTTGTGTAAACCCAAACTGCCAGTTAGGCCTAATACACTAAAGGCTACGTCTAGACTGGCATGATTTTCCTCAAATGCTTTTAATGGAAAAGTTTTTCCATTAAAAGCATTTGCGGAAAAGAGCGTCTAGATTGGCACGGACACTTTTGCGCAAAAGCACTTTTTGCGGAAAAGCGTCGTGCCAGTCTAAATCTTGATTTTACAAGAAATCCCCGATCGCCATTTTCGCCATCGGGGCTTTTTTGCGCAAAACAGTACTGAGCTGTCTACACTGGCCCTTTTGCGCAAATACATTTGCGCAAGAGGGCTTTTTCCCGAATGGGAGCAGCATAGTATTTGCGCAAGAACACTGACAATTTTATATCAGATCGTCAGTGTTCTTGCACAAATTCAAGCGGCCACTATAGACAGCTGGCAAGTTTTTCTGCAAAAGCAGCCGCTTTTGCAGAAAAACTTGCCAGTCTAGACGCAGCCTAAGAAGTTATTGCAAAAGAGATTTCTCACCCTACTTCTTAATTCACGCACAGATCATTTCAAGCCAGAGCTGATATTTTTCTCTGCCCTGGGCCCAGCAATGCTTTTCTACCCCTCTTGTGAGTTATTTTTTCAGGTGTTTTTGTGTATCCTGTTAAGGTGGAGAGGCAGTTTCCAAAGCCAGCTGGAGACTCTCTCTGTTTGGTGCCCATCCCTTAAATGGAATTTCCCCAAGGTGGGAAGTCTTTAGTCCATGCTCCCCCTCTGAATGGAAAAATACCAAATGCAAGATGGCTTCCAGCACCAGGTGACGTGGTCACGGGTCTTTGTAGCACCAGCCCCAGTTCAGGCTTTCAGGAGAAACAAGACCATTCACAGATCATTGTTCTGAGCACCAGGCCATTGAGTTCCAGCAGGTTCTCATTTCCTATTTCGAATGAATGCCACACACAAGAGGTGCATGCACCCCAACAGAACCTTGCACCCCTTGAATGAGAGGTTACTTGTCCTATTTTGCATCATAGTCATATGCAAAACTGTATTTCCATACAAATGTGGGTGTGCAGGGTCACAGAGGGGCCCCCAAGCAGGGGGTGTCCACCGTGCCCTTCTCTCACAGGCTCCCCCTGCCTTTCCTTGTCCGCCAGGTTTGACACCTGCTACGGAGAAGAAGCCACCCAGCATGACATCTACAGCGGCTCAGTGCAGCCTGTCCTGCGCTACCTGCTGGAGGGGCAGAACGCCAGCGTGCTGGCCTATGGGCCCACAGGGGCTGGTGAGTGCGGGGGAGGCTGGACTGTGGGGTGATCCCAGACTGGGGAGGGAACTGATCTCTTTCCTCCCACCCCAGGTAAGACGCACACCATGCTGGGCAGCCCGGAACAGCCGGGGGTGATCCCGCGGGCACTGAGGGATGTCCTGCAGATGACACGCGAGGCAAGCTGCTCGCCTGAGGGAGAGGAGTGGGACTATTCTGTCTCCATGTCCTACCTGGAGATCTACCAGGAGAAGGCAAGTATGGGGGGAAGGGCAGCTAGGACAATACTAGGGGGAAGGAAGGAATGCTTCAGCCAGCTGTGCACATTCACAGGACAGGTACAAAGTAGGGACGTGAAGGACTAGTCGACTATCCAGAGATGCAGATTTGACAACCTCCCTAGGCAATTTATTCCTCCACTATAAGGCACCAACTCAGTCACACAGAGCACTTCTGTTTGCCATGCAGGCCTGCCAGAAATCCCCCAAGTAGCCCCCTAGACACCTCAGCGCTCCGGTGCCCCACCCAGCCCCACCTTGCACAGGGGAGAGCTTATAACCCATCCCCCACCTCTGCTCACACACCCCAGCGTTCCCTGTGCCCCACCCAGCCTTACCTCACACAGGGGAGAGCTTATAACCCATCCCCCCACCTCCCCTCAGATACCCCAGCGTTCCCTGCCCCCCCCCCCCAGCCCCACCTTACAGAGGGGAGAGGTTATAACTCACCTCCCCTCAGACACCGCAGCATTCCCTGTGACCCAACCAGCCCCCACCTTACACAGGGGAGAGGTTATGAAAACCAGTCTTGCCAATCCCAAACAGGTTCTCCTAGTCCCAAAGGACCAGCCACAGTCCCAGGGCAATTTATACCTCTGCTCTTACCCAAAAGAGCTCGCTGGGCTCATCCTTTAGAATCTTGCCCAGGTGGAGGGACCGTCCGTGCTCTTCCTGTGGGAATGTCCCTTCCACAGTGGAGTTCGTCACATGAGCAAGTCACCATGAGGTACCTGCTTGCCTGCAAGATTCCTCCACTGTACACTGGCAACACTTCAACCCCATTTTCAGAGCCACCCCTTGCAATAGGTGGGTGATGCCTGTTGCTGTCTCCAGCGGCGAACCCTTGAAACACCAGCACAGAGCCAATACTCCTAACTTCAAACACAAGGCATGTGACTAGCACAAACAGACTCAGCGAAGCACAGGCTCTCACTAGACCCAGAATTTGGGGTTCACACACAACAGTGGGTGCAAACAAGCTCTGCCTGTTCATAGTAAAATGCATTGTCACACCCCAGTGCAGAACTAATGCAGGAAGGGATGCCAGGAACATCACTGAGTACATCCCAGGGCCTTCCCATGTTACTACAGGTTCTAATCTAATGTTAGATGTAACTATGACTGGAATGGCTGAGGGAAACCAGCTTGGTCTAAAACAGCTTCATCATTGTAAGGGTCATTATGGAACATAAGAACGGCCAGGCTGGGTCAGACCAAAGGTTCATCCAGCCAATGTCCCGTCTGCCGACAGTGGCCAACGCCACATGTCCCAGAGCGAGGGAACAGAACAGAGAATCCTCACGTGATCCCTTCCCTGTCACCCACTTCCAGAGAAACAGAGGCCAGGGACACCATTCCTACCCATCCTGGCTACTAGCCATTGATTGACCTAACCTCCATGAATCTATCTAGCTCTTTTTTTGAACCCTGTTAATGTCCTAGTCTTCACCACATCCTCTGGCAAGGAGTTCCACAGGTTGACTGCACTGCATGAAGAAAAACTTCCTTTTGTTTGTTTTAAACCTGCTGCCTATTCATTTCATTTGGTGACCCCTAGTTCTTATATTGTGGGAATAAGTAAATAACTTTTCCTTATTCACTTTTTCCTCACCAGTCATGATTTTATAGACCGCTATAATATCCCTCCTCAGTTTTGTCTTTTCTAAGCTGAAAAGTCCCAGTCTTTTTAATCTCTCTTCATATGGGACCCGCTCCAAACCCCTCATCATTTTGTTGCCCTTCTCTGAACCTTTTCCAATGCCAAGAGATCTTTTTTGAGATGAGGCGACCACATCTGTATGCAGTATTCAAGATGTGGGCGTCCCATGGATTTCTATAGAGGCAATAAGATATTCTCTGTCTTATTCTCTCTCCCTTTTTTAATGACTCCCAACATTCTGTTTGCTTTTCTGACAGCCGCTGCACACTGCGTGGATGTTTTCAGAGAACTATTCACAGTGACTCCAAGATTTCTCTCTTGAGTAGTTGTAGCTAAATTAGTCCCCATCACATTGTATGTATAGTTGGGATGATGTTTTCCAATGTGCATTACTTTACATTTATCCACATTCCATTTCATTTGCCATTTTGTTGCCCAACCACTTAGTTTGGTGAGATCTTTTTGAAGCTGTTCACAGTCTGCTTTGGAAACAACACCAGCACTAAACTCTTACAAATCCAAGGTACAACTTGGTTATAAAAAAACTGGATTGGATCTGCTTTTGCAGCCTGATTGCTATATGTCTTAGGTGAGCTTGCTAAGAGTGAAAGAAAATAGTTAATTTACCCATACAAGCTCTGGCAAATGTTTGGAATCCAATTAACATCAAGTTCATGTAGATATTCAAATTCTTCGTAGGGTAGGAGTCTTGGCATTTAGCCATGAAAACAATATGGTTGTGTGCCTTGGTTTCCCTTTTCATACAGTGCCTTGTTTCTGGACTGTCCTTTCTCACGTGAGAAGTTCCAGGAGTAGTTCCAGGCATTACCTGTGAAATTACAGGATCACAAGGCCTTTTAATGTACAGGGTGGCCTTATGTACCACTCTTAACATGTTCCAGGGGGTTTCCAAAACCCCACGCACATGTTTACAGATCTTGGTACCAGCTGTGCTGCTGCTGCCAAATGAACATCAGCAATAAGCGCAAAGCCATTCATTGTAAGTGTACCTTGACACCTCTGTCATGCCCCGCATTTGGCTCAACACCTTTGGGGTTCTGGCTTCTTCTGGGGCTTTGCTTTGCCAAAGCATGTTTGTCTCTTCCCCTTGGCCTGTGGGCTCAAAGCCTGATGCTCCATGCTAGACAGAGTCACTGGGCTGTGCAGGTGGGCCCTCTGCTCACAATGGCCACAGTCTCTTCCCCCAGGCACTAGTATTGCTGTGCTCCTAAGGAGCCCAAGAGACCCTCTCCAGGGAAAGGTGGTATGCCGTGTTTATTAAGACAGGGTGAAAAGCAACACACACGTCCTGCAGCTGGTGCAGAGTTACTAGTCTGTCATGGCTCAAGTCAGTCTGACTGGCCAAGTGTGAGCATGATGAGGAGTCAGGGCTTCTCGATTATAATTTGAGGTTCCTCCGAGGACCTGCTCTCCCGGAGGGGAAACGGGCCACCAGGTTGACCCTTGGGCTCTGACCGGACAGGGGACTGTCGCTCTGTGGGCCCCCCGCTTTTGCCGCCGAGAGCATAAGTGGCCACCAGGTCATGCAGAGTACTCTGAGGTGAGGTGGCTAACCCCTCCCGAATGCTAACCCAAACCCTTATCCTAAATCCTAACCAGTAACCACCTAACCCTAACCCCAAGGCCTTAGCCCATAGCCAAACCCTACCCTCTAATCCCTAACCCTAAACCCTAACCCCAAAGACCTAACCCCAAGCACGAACCCTGCCCCCTAATCCTAATGCCCTAAATCCTAACCCCCCCGACCCCAGCTTCCTCCGTCCCCCGTGGCCAACAGGTGAACCCAGGTGCTAGGGGAGAGAGAGAGAGAGGTGGCGGCTGGGCCCTCTTCTCCCGTCCCCACCCCTCAGGGGATCCATCCACCGTCACTGGCAGCGGCCACCAGGTCAACCCCGGTCTTGGGAGAGGAGGCCGGGCCCTCCCCTGGTTTTACATTTATCAACATTCAATGTCATTTGCCATTTTGTTGCCCAATCCCTTAGTTTGGGGAGATCTTTTCAAAGCTCTTCCCAGTCTGCTTCGGTCTGAACTCTCTTGAGCAGTTTGGTATCGTCTGCAAATGTTGCCACCTCCCTGTTTACCCCTTTCTCCAGATCATTTATAAATAGGTTGAGTAGGACGGGTCCTTGGAGGACCCCACTAGTTACCTCTGTCCCCTCGGAAAACTGCCCATTTATTCCTACCCTTTGTTCCCTGTCTTTTAACCGGTTACCAGTCCACGAGAGCCCTTCCCTCTTAGCCCATGACAACTGACTTTGTGTAAGAGCCTTTGGGAAGGGACCTTGTCAAAGAGAGATGCTAAACCTGTCTCGCTTGCTCAGTCCTGCTACAACCGAGGGGTATGTACTGTGGGCAAAGGCACTTCCCCTGCCGCGTGATGGTGGGAAAAGAAATCTAATTCTCCTCCCTGTTTCCTGGCAGTTCTACAACCAGGGCTGTGCACGCCTGAATGATCAATCAGCTTATACACAGACCAGTTCTAGTGAGTGCTTGTAGCAAAATGGCTCAGTAACCACCGCGCGTGCCTTCTTCCTGCGGCACGTCTCCACCACCAGCGCTCCGCTTGTAAGAAGCACCCGGGCTCTCTTTCCGGGGCAGGGGCCGTGTTCCCCAAGAATACGGTATGAAAAGCAGCATGTGCAGGCACATGCAGCCTTGTCCAGTCATGAAGGGCAGCTGACAGAGTCACACGGGCGCATGAGGAATGTATAAGCCAATGGCCATGTAGGACTTGGGACACTTCCTTTCCTGGGCCAGCACTAAACTACTACCTTTTTGGCTTCAGTATTAACACACTTGTTTTTTCCTCA
Organism: Rafetus swinhoei; assembly: GCA_019425775.1. Classification (NCBI taxonomy): domain Eukaryota; kingdom Metazoa; phylum Chordata; order Testudines; family Trionychidae; genus Rafetus; species Rafetus swinhoei. The sequence continues at coordinate 760,090 of CM033446.1, forward strand.
GCTTTCAGATTAACTGGCCATTTCCAAAGCTGGTGTCTGCCTAAGAGCCAGGGTCCACTGGAACTAGAGATTCCCAGTGCCTAGAGATGGGAATGGACCTGCCAGCTCCGGCACGACTGCTCTGCTCTGCGTTCTGAGCCAGTCTCTCCTCTGAACGGAGCTGCCCCTGGGCCAGCACACACCCAAACAGGCACTTGGCATCCCAGGGCTGTTCCACCCGCGACCCCCACGTGGCGCGTTCCAAACCCAGGGCGGTGGAGTCCGTTTGAACAGGAAGATGTTGGCTGTTAAGAACTGGAACAAGTTCCTGCCTCTTCCAGGCCGCCCGCTGTCTGGTTCCCCCTCACTCAGACCCTTTGTCCCTTCAGCCCCATCAAGCTACTTGCAAAACCTGCCCCGCAGCTTCTTTCAGCAACAATTAACTGTTCCCTGGAGTCGCCGGGCCCTGGCCCTGACCCGCAGCCAAGGGGAGCACAGGGGGGTCACTGGCTCCCCAGGACCCAGCACAGGAACCAGGAGCAGCCTGGCTTGGGGGGAGGGGCCCAGAGCCAGGCCCTCCCCCCAGCACCCTAAGCCAGCAAGACTAGCCCACAAGCTCAGCAGCCAGCCCCCTCCCTGCAGCCAGCCCTGCCTCCGGCCTTTGTCAAGCTTCTGGGGCAAAAAGTGTGGCCTGGTCCCCTACCTCCTGCCAGGCTCAAGTTGCAGAAAGCAGCAGCCAGTGCCTCTGTGAAGGAGACACTGAAATTCCCACCCCCAGCATGGTCCTGGGGCCATGTCCAGGGAAACTGAGGCACACCTGGGTTCCCACAGGCCAGTAGACCTCACCTGCCACATAACAAACGAAGTCAATTCGAACCCCCTGCCTCACACCTGGCCCTACAGAAGCCTTGCTCTGCTGAGCCACCCCTGATTCCTCCTGAGTTTCCCTCCCACCCAAAACCCTCTGGCCCCTAGGTACAAGGTCAGAGAGCCTCTCCCGGGCTGCTTTCCGCATTGGCAGCATGAAAGTTCACTGGCTCAGCACGCAAGAGTAGGAACCTTTTCCTCCTCAGTGTCAGCGGGCACCACCATGCAGTCACCCTCCCAGCAGCGTGCACCCCGCAACGGGCGGCTCTGGGATTCTGCCACTGCCCTCGAACTGCAGCAGTGTCCACCGCCTCCCTCGCCACTTGGCAAGCTGTGTGGGCACAGCGCTGCTCTGCACCTCCCAACCGAATCCAGGGAGCTCACAGCCCGAGTGGGTGGTGCTGCTCTGGGACAGGCTGCTGGGGGAAGTGGGATCCCTCGGGTGGAGGGTGCAAAGATGTACTGGCTGGGCTGGTGTGACGATGGGGCACTGGAATCCGTCCCCAATTCCAGGTACTGGATCTGCTGGAGCCATCTCAGCAGGACCTGCCGATCAGGGAGGACCGAGCACGGAACATCCTCATCCCGGGGCTGACGGAGCGGGAGCTGGGCAGCTTCGGGGACTTTGAGCAGCACTTCCTGCCCGCCAGCCGCAACCGCACAGTGGCCTGCACGCAGCTCAACGACCACTCAAGCCGCAGCCACGCCGTGCTGCTGGTGCGGGTGGGGCGGGCCCAGCGGGCACCGCCCCATCACCGCCGCACTGCCAAGCTCTGCCTCATCGACCTGGCAGGCTCCGAGGACAACCGGCGCACCGGCAACCATGGCCTGCGGCTGAAGGAGAGAGCAACGCCATCAACACCTCCCTGCTCACGCTCAGCAAGGTGGTGGATGCCCTGAACCAGGGCCTGCCCCGGGTGCCTTACCGTGACAGCAAGCTCACCCGCCTGCTGCAGGTGCGCCTGGGCCCTGCCCTGCAATGGGGGGGGGGGGGACTCTCTCCTGCAATGGCGCAGCAAAGGCCAACTCGGCCAGGACAGGGGGTCTGGAGCAGAGCGCAAGGGGGAGAAACCCCAAGTGTGGGGGAAGGGGCAGGACTCCTGGGTTCCCTCTTGGCTCTGGGAGGGGAGTGGTGCCAACTGTGGGCTCAGGGGCACGGGGCTCGGGGAGCAGAGCCAGGTGCTGGACTCCGGGATCTCTCTCCCCAGGACTCCCTGGGGGGCTCTGCCCACAGTGTGATCATCGCCAACGTGGCCCCAGAGCAGCACTTCTATTTTGACACGCTCCGCACGCTGAACTTCGCCGCCAAGTCCAAGCAGGTGGTGAACCGGCCTTTCACCCAGGAGAAACTGCCAGGCCCAGGTAAGACTGGCTCAGGCTGCTCTGGGCATGGGGCCCAGGGGGCAGCCCCAGGGCCTGTGGGCAGCCTGGCCTGGCGCTCTCTTCCCGCAGGTGCACGCAAGAGGCCTCTGGAGGAGCCTGCAGCTGGTGGGGAAGGGGCGAGCCCTGAAGCCAAGAGACGTCTCGAGGAGCAGCCCCCTGAGGCTGAGCCACTGAGGTGAGGGGCAGAGAGGCCTGGGGGAAGGGGCTGCAGGAGGGCTGGGTTGGGCGCTCGAGGGCTAATGGTCTCTTCCCCACTCCCCAGCTCCCTTCTGCCCCTGGAGCAGCTGGACCCTGCACTGGTGCAGCGGCTGCTACTGCTGGAGCAGCTGGAAAAGCAGCAGGGGGGAGCTGGGCGGAGGCTGCCGCTGCTCAGCACCCCGCGGCGGGAGCGGGTGGCCCTGCTGTGCCTGCTGGAGGAGACCCACAGGGAGCTGCAGGTGCGTAAGCCGCACATCCATGGGCTGCTCCCTGGGCCCCACATGGCTTCCAGAAGCTAGCCTGGGCACCGCCCATGGCTCTCTGCCCCAGGTAACTCCCCACACTCTCACCCTTCCCTACAGAACCTGAAGGAGAAGCAGAAGGAGCTGGAAGCTGTGGCACTGCAGAACAAGGCCTGTCAGCCGAAGCCCCTGCCCCTCACCAAGGGGCCCCCCCGAACCCGCAAACAGGCTGTGGTGCTGCCCCTGCGGCAAGGTAAGGGAAGGGGGGCTCAGGGCCCCGGTCCTGTCCTGATCACACCACTAAAGAGAATCCCAAGCCCCTGCTCTAACCACTAGACCCTACTTCTCTGCCAGAGCCAGGGGAGAACCCAGGCATCCTGGCTCTCAGGCCTCTTTTCTCCCCTTCCCTCCCCCTGGCTCTAACCATAGATCCCGCTCCCCTCCCAGAGCTGGGACAGAAATTAGAACTCCCGGCCCCAGCCTGTCACTCCTCCTTGCACAGCCTAGTGAAACCCAGCCCCCTGGCTCCAGCCCTTCTAACCCTGTCCCTGCTCTGCAGTGCAGGCCGTCCTCGGGGAGCAGCCCATTCCCAGAGGAGACCAAGGGGTCCTAGTCCTACAGAGGATGCAGGTGAGCATGGGATTGGGGACCGGGCACAGGGTGGCATGGGGGGCCAGTAGGGGGTGGAAGGTTGTGTTGGGGGGCAACATCTGGGTCTCTGGTGGTGGGAGGTGACCAGCTGCTGTCTCCCTCCCAGGGTCAGGCACAGGGGCCCAGGGCTAAGACTGAGGGGCTGCCGTGGGAGCTGACGCTGCGGCTGGACCTGCTGGCCCGGGGCAGGGAGAACCTGCTGGTGCTGCTCAACCACGGCAGCGCCACGGAGCTGCGTGCCCTGCGCTACATTGGGGACAAGCGGGCCCGGCTCATCCTCGCCTGGAGAGCGCGCCATGGGCCCTTCACCCAGGTTCGTGCTGCCGCCGGGGGAAGGCGGGGCCTGGGCGCACAGAGTCCCTCGCCTCTCCCCCCCGGCTGTCCCCTCTCTGCCCCCTTCTCCCTTCCGCTCCCCCGGCCGTCCCCTCTCTGCCCCCTTCTCCCTTCCGCTCCCCCGGCCGTCCCCTCTCTGCCCCCTTCTCCCTTCCTCTCTGCCCCCCCACCCCGTGGGAGCCTGCTGACAGCCCTGCTATGCCTGCAGGTGGAGGACCTGCAGCAGGTGGAGGGCTTGACAGCCAAGCAGGTGGAGACTTTCCTGAAGGTGAGAGGGGCTAAGGCCGGGAGGTTTGGGGGCCAATGGGTGGGGCTGTGGGGGGGCCAGTGGGCGGGGTGGGGCCGAGGAAAGGGGCCAATGGGTGGGGCGGGGCTTGAGGGGGCCAATGGGCGGGGCTTGGGGGCCAGGGGCGGGGCGGGGCCGCGGGGTAAGGGGCCGCTGGGCTGGGCGGGGCCGAGGGGAAGGGCCGCTGGGCTGGGCGGGGCTTGAGGGGCCAGGGGCGGGGCGGGGCCGAGGGGAAGGGCCGCTGGGCTGGGCGGGGCTTGAGGGGGCCAGGGGGGCGGGCGGGGCCGCGGGGAAGGGCCGCTGGGCTGGGCGGGGCTTGAGGGGGGGCCAGGGGGCGGGGCGGGGCCGCGGGGGAAGGGGCCGCTGGGCTGGGCGGGGCTCTGACGCGCTGCTCTCCCCCCAGGCCAACCTGCCGAGCGCCCTGGGCAGCGTCTCGCCCCCGCCCCCCGCGGCTGCCGCTCAATAAAGTGTCTGAGTCCGAACCCCGCCTCCGTCTCCTCCTTGCTCCGCCCCTCCGCCGCGCGGGCGGGAGTGGCCAGCACCATCTCCCGGCGGGGGGGCCGCTGCGTTCTTGCCATGGTACCTTCCGCCCTGTTGTGGGGGTCAGAGGTCAGGCTGGGTGGCCATTTTGTGAAGAAGGGGGTGGGGATTACAATCTAACGGGCGGGGGGAGGAAAAGGAAACGACCGTTACCAGGGCAAGCGCGCGTCCCCGACGCGTCAGCCAATCAGCATTCGATTTTTCCAACGGTCACCGTGCGAATTTGCCCAGCTCCGAGGATTTTGCCCAATCAGAATAAGCCCCACGTGGGGTCGTTATGTCACTCTCACGTGAGCGACCAATGGGAGCCGTACGAGAAGCCCACGCCAGGGACCCCATCGTCGGCCAATCACTAACCCCTTCCCTCAGGGAGACGAGCGCGAGCTACGAGAGCGCGCGCTGAAGGGGCCAATCAGCGCCCGCGCCGAGGTGTCCTCGCGCCGCTGCCTCCTCGCTCCCCCCTCCCACCTCACTCCCCCGCCCGCGCGGCGCTGCTCCTGCTCCCCGCTCGCGCCCCGCCCTCCCCGCCCCCCGCCGCCGCCATGGACCCGAGCAACTGGAGCAGCTTCATCTTCCAGGTACCCGCCCGCGCCGCGAGGGCCGCGCGCCCCCGCCCGCGCTCCCAGCGGGCGGGGCCGCCTCACGGGGCGGGGCCGGGGCCGCGCCCGCCGACACCCGCCGTGCGCGCCCCCACGTCGCGCAGCCGCTCGCGCCGTGACCCCTCCCGCGCCGCCGCGTGACCCTCCCGCCGCCGGCCCCCCCCCTCTCACCGGGGCCCCTCCCCGTCACGTGACTCCGCCCCTTACAGAGACCCCTCCTCCCGTCATAGGCTCCCCTCTGCCCGCGTGACCCCTCCCCCACCCTCCCGTGGGGCCCCGTCACAGGCGCCCCTCCTCCCTTACCACGGCCCCCGTCAGATGGGCCCTCTCCGTACCCCCCTGCCCCGTCCTCACAGTGCCCGCTGCCCCCGTCCCCTGGCCCGCCCCCGTCCTCACAGCGCCCCTGCCCCCCCCGCCTGGCCTCGCCCCGCCCCCCGTCCTCACAGTGCCCCTGCCCCCGTCCCTGGCCCCTCCCCGTCCTCACAGCGCCCCTGCCGCCCCCGTCCCGCCTGGCCCCTCCCCGTCCTCACAGTGCCCCTGCCCCCCGTCCTGCCTGGCCCCGCCCCGCCCCCGTCCTTGCCCCTGCCCCCGTCCCGCCTGGCCCCTCCCCGTCCTCACAGCGCCCCTGCCTCCCCGTCCCACCTGGCCCCGCCCCCGTCCTCACAGCGCTCCCTGCCCCCGTCCTGCCTGGCCCCGTCCTCACAGCGCCCCTGCCCTCCCCCGTCCCGCCTGGCCCTGCCCCCCGTCCTCACAGCGCCCCTGCCCCCCGTCCCGCCTGGCCTCCCGCCCCGTCCTCACAGTGCCCCTGCCCCCGTCCCGCCTGGCCCCTCCCCGTCCTCACAGCGCCCCTGCCGCCCCCGTCCCGCCTGGCCCCTCCCCCCGTCCTCACAGTGCCCCTGCCCCCGTCCTGCCTGGCCGCCCGCCCCGTCCTCACAGTGCCCCTGCCCCCGTCCCGCCTGGCCCCTCCCCGTCCTCACAGCGCCCCTGCCTCCCCGTCCCACCTGGCCCGCCCCGTCCTCACAGCGCCCCTGCCGCCCCGTCCCGCCTGGCCCCTCCCCGTCCTCACAGTGCCCCTGCCCCCGTCCGCCTGGCCCCGCCCCGTCCTCACAGTGCCCCTGCCCCCGTCCCGCCTGGCCGCCCGCCCCGTCCTCACAGTGCCCCCTGCCCCTCCCGCCTGGCCCCTCCCCGTCCTCACAGCGCCCCTGCCTCCCCGTCCCACCTGGCCCCGCCCCGTCCTCACAGTGCCCCTGCCCCCCGTCCCGCCTGGCCCCGCCCCGTCCTCACAGCGCTCCTGCCCCCGTCCTGCCTGGCCCCGCCCCGTCCTCACAGCGCCCCTGCCCTCCCCGTCCGCCTGGCCCTGCCCCGTCCTCACAGCGCCCCTGCCCCCCCGTCCCGCCTGGCCTCGCCCCTGTCCTCACAGTGCCCCTGTCCCCCCAGTCCCGCCTGGCCCCGCCCCGCCCCTGTGCTTACAGCGCCCCTGTGCCCTCCGCCCTTCTCCTCAGCCCCCTCTGCCCCCGTCCTCACAGCACCCCTCTGTTCTCTCAGTGCCCCTCTGCCCCCATCCTCACTGCCCCGTCCTCACAGCGCCCCTGTGCCCTCCGCCCCATCCTCACAGTGCCCCTCTGCCCCCATCCTCAGCGCACCCTCTGCCCCTGCCCTTCTCCACCGCCCCGTCCTCACAGCGCCCCTCTGCCCCTGCCCGTCTCCACTGCCCCGTCCTCACAGTGTCCCCCCGTCCTCAGCGCCCCCTGCCCCTGCCCTTCTCTACTGCCCCCCATCCTCACATCTCCCCTCTGCCCCCAGCCCCTGGTCTTCTCCACCGTCCCCCCCGCCCTTCTCCTCCACTGCTTCCCATCCTCCTCCTTCTCCTGGTGAGGGGAGACAAGTTCCACTTGGATGATCAGCAGCAAAATGTAGACATTATTAGGGACCAGAGTGAACTCCAGAACTGATGGGCCCTTCATTTCCCATTCTCAGGGCTCAGAGGCTCTTAGAGGCTCTCAAGCTAGATCCCCTGCCCATCTCTCCTGGCCCTCTGACCCCCCCTCTCCTCTCATATTAGCAGAGTCACACACAGAATCCCCTCCAGGTCGGGGCTGAACTCCAGTCCAGGTTCTTCACCACCCAGGGCTGCACTCAGAGCCCTTTCCAGGTGAGCAAATGAGAGGGCAGGGCTGGCAGGGACATAGGGCCTTGACCCTAGGGGATGCTGGGTCCCACCCTTCCTAAGGGTGGAGCACTGGCTGGCTCAGGGAGGGTGAGGAATGGGACTCCCAGACCTGTCCTCTCTAGGGGGCAGCAGTTCAGAGCATCCCCAGAAGTGGCTGCATCTCAGCACCAAGCAAGGAATTCTCATCTCGTTTAGCCCAACAGAAGCTTCTGCTTTCATTATCTTTCAATTGTCTTCTGGAGTTAGAACCTTTGCACAACCGACAGAGAGGGAAATACGGGTCTCAAAAGCCAGCTTTCTTTTTTCTTGTGAGTTATTTCGGCAAAGGTTAAAATTGGTTACCAGAATTCCTTGTGTAGATTTCCTTAGCCGTGTCTTACGGTTCATAATTGCATCTGATTTTATTATAGAATTTGGAATTGATCATGCTAAATTATTATTCAGATGCATGATCAATTACATGAAGTTCATAGCAGTGGTGTTGTTGAGAGTTTTAAATTGGTGCTGGGGATCACACTTAAGGTTACTAATGAAAAATGTTATGACAACGATTTAACTTTACGTAAATTGGTATACATTTACAAATTGCTTTTTGCTAGTTATATCCCACCAGCAACCTGAATTACACATTATCTGTGTCATGATAGACAATCCCTGCCTAAAAAGTATACACCTTTATTTTTAGGAGAATGAATTGAACCGTTTAAATCAGTAAGACAGTTTTCATGGCTAAAATTAGGGCCATGTATAAATCTCCAAAGGAGCAGGGCCTTAGATGGTCAGAATAAAGTTAAGAGTTTTTTGGTCATGAATTTCCTAGTTATTTTCCTCAATTAAAATAAAATGAGTTGGCTTTGTGTTGAAATTTCTCATTTATTTTTGTAAATATTTTTAGAAGTAAAGAATTCCAACACAAGCAATCTTTAACTTAACAAGAGTTCTTTGTTTCAGAATTTCTCCTGGTTAATAAGCCAAGAAAGCACGAGGGAATTGCGTGGGTTTCTAAAAAAATTTGACTTTTTACATTGTAGATGTAATATAATTATGTTTGGATTATCTATTTTGATTGCAGTTTTGTCAGGTAATATGAGATTATATTGTTTTCTCATTATTTTTCCTTAGTTAAGTGTTAAAAAATTGTGTTGAAATTTCTCATTTCATATTTTAAACAATACATTGAATATATATATATATCTTACCCAGGGCAGTGGGAACTATGTAACCCAGCTGCCGGCTTCTCCCCAGGGCCAGCCTGCAGTGGTGGGGGCTGTGTGGCATGGTGGACGGCTGCTGCCCTGGACTAGGGTACTTGCTGTCATTCCCCCCCCCCCCATGGTCATTTGTGACTATAACTGGCCCTGCTATCACACCCCTCCCTTTCTATTTTGAGAACCAGTCCCATTCCAGGCACACCCTTCTGTCCTGGCACAACCAAACCCTGACCTTGCTTTAAATGATAAGAGGAGGCTGCCTGCCCAATTGGGTGGTCCTAGCTCTGACCGTTTGGAGGAGTTCTTGGACACACTCACTCACAGACAGCCGGACAGACACCGACAGATGCACAAACTCTCTAAAAGCTATATAGAGACTAGAGAGGGTTTACCCAGCGTTGGCAAGGTCCCTGGGGGGGCTCATGGTTGGGAGTGCAGCAGTCAGGGCAGGGAGTGGGGGTGGAGGGTGCAAGGCAGGGGACTCAGGGCACGGGGTAGAAGGTGTGGAGGGGCTCAGGGCAGGGAGAGGCCCAGGGCAGGAGGTTGATTGGGGGTGCAGGAGTCAGGGCAGGGGACTGGGAGGTCGGGGGGGGGCTTACTGGGCCCACTTGTGGTGGTAAGGGTGGTGCAGCTGCAGCAGTGCTTCCTCATGGGGGCCAGGGTGCACTGCCCTGGTTGCTCCTCCCTGGGGCTAGGGCTGCACTGCCTCCGGTAGCACCTTGGAGTGGGGCTGGGCTGAGTGGCCTTGACCGTCAGCCCCCCCGGGGGGGACCACACTGCCAAGGCCACCCAGCTGGTGGCTGGAGGAGTGGCTGTCAGTTTTCCCCAGCCAGCCTGCCCGGCCCCCCAGCAGTTCCTTGCAGGGGTAGTGGTGAGACGAGGCTGGGCTGTTGAGCTGCCCTGGGGGCTCCTTGGAGGGTACAGACCGTACCGCAGTTCCCATCCCCCGGAGTCTTCTTGCAGGGGGAGAAAGCAGGCCATAGTCTCCTTGTGGTAGGTGAGGACAGGGATGCACTGTCCGACCCTGGAGGTGGTCCTAGTGGGGCCTTGACGACTGGGCTGATAGCCAGTGCCCCCGCGCAAGGCTCGGGGGGAGGGGCTTGGGGAAGGCAGGCCACAGTGGCCTGCAAGTTGGATATCCCCGGCCCTTGCTGGCTACTGTGTTCGTGGTGTGGCCTCCCCCCTGTGGTCACTCTACAGTATGACTGTCCCTCCTATCAGCACCCTCGCTTTCTATGTGCTGGAAAAGAATCCCATTGTGGTGGCACAACCAAAGCCTGCCCTTGCTTTACCTGCGCAGAAGAGGAGGCTGCCTCACGAGTGTGGGGATCCTAGCTCTTCCCGCTTAGCGGGAGTTCTTGGACAGACTGACTCATGGACAGACAGAGAGCTGCACATTTGTAAGGAGGTAGCTAGAGAACACAGTCACGTGTCATACATATGAAGCAATCAGGGACATTTCTTAGCTGGAATGGAGTCCCCCTACCTCACTCCCCTCAAAATTTCACTTTATTTTTTAGAAAATGCAAAATTAGAGCTCCAGTCTCTTGACTTTTTGAAAAAAAAACCCTTAAAAACCTGTAGGGTAAACTCATCTTGTAACTTTCCTCTTTTGTGGTGCTAGATTTTCCCCAGGTTATACTGAGATCAATCTTAAAATATTTTGTGTAGACTTTTTTTTTTTACAAGTAAGAAATTGTTTGGTTCTGTTTGGTTTTTTCTGGTGGTGTTGGGGAGGCAAGATTTTTTTCCCATATATTTTGAAATATTTAAAATAAAAACGAATGCCCTTTGGCTTTGAATTGAAACGTCACAGGGCTTGAAACAAAATAAAGCAACCAGGGCCGAATTCCTCGGTTAAAGAAATAAAATAAGAGGCTTTGCCGGACTGCTCGTGTCTTTGTTATCGGATAACGGAACGAAGCTTCCGGAGCTTGGAATTTCCCAGGGCTGGCCGGCTTGTTTGTTTGGAACTAAATTAATAGATTTGGGGGCTGGAATTTTCTAGGCTTTTGTCTGTTAACAAAGATTTGGGCTGGAATTTCCCAGAATTTTTAATGGAAAATCCAAAGATTTGGGGGCTGGAATTGCCCCTGGTTGTTGTTGACTGTAACAGCCCTTCTGTCTTCCCCTGCCTCCCTCTAACCCCATCTCCCTCCCCTGCAGGCTGCCACCACCGCGCCCCCACCGCCTGCTCCAGCCACCCCTTCCGATTCCCTGCAGGTGGACCTGCTCCCAGTGCTGGCAGCTGCTCAGGAGACGGCCGCAGCCCAGCGGCAGTGGTAGCAGCCGCCACAGCCTCAGCTCCAGCCGCCTCCACCGTGGACACAGCAGCCCTGAAACAGCAGCAACCAGGGCCCGAGGGGAGCGGGGGACAGGTGGCCCCAGCCCCGCAAGCCACCTCGCAGCCCCCCCCAGCCCAGCCACCGGCTCCACCCCGGCCGAGCGAGGCTCAGAAGAAGTCGAAGAGCAAGGGGCCGTACATCTGCTCGCTGTGCGCCAAGGAGTTCAAGAATGGCTACAACCTTCGGCGCCACGAGGCCATCCACACCGGCGCCAAGGCAGCCCGCGCCAGCCCTGCTGCCATGAAGATGCCCACCATGGTGCCCCTCAGCCTGCTGAGTGTCTCGGCCCTGGGGCCGGGGGGAGGTGGAGCCGCGGCGGCGGGGACAGAGGGGGGCGGGGCAGCGGGGCTGGTGACCACCACGGCTTCTGGCAAGCGGATCCGGAAGAACCACGCCTGTGAGATGTGCGGCAAGGCCTTCCGCGACGTCTACCACCTCAACCGGCACAAGCTGTCGCACTCGGACGAGAAGCCCTACCAGTGCCCCGTCTGCCAGCAGCGCTTCAAGCGCAAGGACCGCATGAGTTACCACGTGCGCTCGCACGACGGCGCCGTCCACAAGCCCTACATCTGCAGCCACTGCGGCAAGAGCTTCTCCCGGTACGGCCGCCGTGCTGCGGGCAGAGGGAGCAGGGCGGGGCGTTGGCGGATGTGGGCAGAGAGCCCTTCCCAGCCAGGCGGGTGGGGGCTGCGGGAAGGGGCCAAACTGTGACCTGCATTTGCTCCCCCTGTAGGCCGGACCATCTCAACAGCCACGTGCGCCAGGTGCACTCGACAGAGAGACCCTTCAAATGTGAGGTACTGTCCCCTGCACTGCCTTCCGCCAGGGCTGGGGAGCCACAGAAAGATCCGTCGGGGGCCACGTGCAAGGGAGACAACCCCTCACTGACGTGGCCCCCAGCTGAGAAGCAGGGGCCCAGCCTAGGAGAATTTGGGTGCTCCTGTCCTGCCAGGGGGCAGCAGGGGGGCTGGAGGGGCCCCTGGACCTGAGCTTCTGCACCCCTGCCTTATACCCTTCCATAGGCTGCCCCAGGGAGCGGGACCCAGGTGCCCGGGTGGCTTCCTTGAGCAGTTGCCCAGCACTCCCAGAGACCGGACCCAGGTCTAGGACCCAGGCTGCCCTGACAGTGCCCACGAGAGGCCCCAGGCGTACGGGACAGCATCCCTAGAGGGCCCAGAGCACTTCAGCCACTCTCGCTCCCCTAACCTCCCACTCCCCGCAGACGTGCGAGGCGGCCTTTGCCACGAAGGACCGGCTGCGAGCACACACGGTGCGCCATGAGGAGAAGGTGCCGTGTCATGTGTGTGGCAAGATGCTTAGCGCTGCCTACATCACGGACCACATGAAGGTGCACAGCCAGGGCCCCAACCACATCTGTGAGCTGTGCAACAAAGGTACCGGGGGCCAGGCCAGAGCCCTGGGGCGGGGGGGCCCACTGGGTGTGAGAGAGCGAGAGCCCCGCCTGCTCCCCTGTTTCCCCCTGAGCGTGTGGCATGTGTGCCAAGCAGTGGTGCACCAGGCTGGGCGGGAGCTCCCTCTGCCTGGGGTGCTGGGGGTGGGGTGCGCCAGGCTGGGCGGGAGCTCCCTCTGCCCAGGGTGCTGGGGGTGGAGTGCGCCAGGCTGGGCGGGAACTCCCTCTGCCCGGGGTGCTGGGATTGGCCCCATCTCCCCGCAGCATGGGTGTGGGATATGCCAAGCCACCGGCACGGGGCCCAAGTTGCTGGGCATGGTTGCTGGGCAGACAGTGTCCACGGGAGGAGGCACAAGCTACCTGTGGATGTAGGGTCCCCCCATAAAGGCAGTTGAAACCTTCCCCCTTGTGGCTGGACCTGGTACCACATGGCCCCATCTCGGACCAAAGCCCTTTGCCCTAGCCCTGATTCTCCGTCTTCAGCCCCAGCCCTGCCAGGAACAGCTGCCAAGCCTGCGAGTGGGGCAGTGGGCAGCCAGGCTGGGTGAGCCTTGCATGGCACACTCGTGTGTTGTTTGCAGGGGGACCCTCATCCGGCGCCGGGACGCAGCCTCCTCCAGGGTGAGGCCAGAGGCTGTTTGCAGGGGGATCCTCATCAGGCGCCGAGACGCAGCCGCCTCCGGGTTGGGGGACAGGCTGTTTGCAGGGGGACCCTCATCAGGCGCCGGGATGCAGCCGCCTCCGGGGTGGGACACAGGCTGTTTGCAGGGGGACCCTCATCAGGCGCCGGGACGCAGCCGCCTCCGGGGTGGGACACAGGCTGATTGCAGGGGGACCCTCATCCGGCGCCGGGATGCAGCCGCCTCTGGGGTGGGACACAGGCTGTTTGCAGGGGGACCCTCATCAGGCGCCGGGACGCAGCTGCCTCCGGGGTGGGGGACAGGCTGTTTGCAGGGGGACCCTCATCCGGCGCCGGGACACAGCCGCCTCCGGGGTGGGGGGGACAGGCTGTTTGCAGGGGGACCCTCATCTGGCACCGGGACGCAGCCGCCTCCGGGGGGGGGACAGGCTGTTTGCAGGGGGACCCTCATCCGGCGCCGGGATGCAGCCGCCTCTGTGGTGGGACACAGGCTGTTTGCAGGGGACCCTCATCAGGCGCCGGGACGCAGCTGCCTCCGGGGTGGGGGACAGGCTGTTTGCAGGGGGACCCTCATCCGGCGCCGGGACACAGCCGCCTCCGGGGTGGGGGACAGGCTGTTTGCAGGGGACCCTCATCTGGCACCGGGACGCAGCCGCCTCCGGGGGGGGGACAGGCTGTTTGCAGGGGGACCCTCATCCGGCGCCGGGACGCAGCCGCCTCCGGGGTGGGGGGGACAGGCTGTTTGCAGGGGGACCCTCATCCGGCACCGGGACGCAGCCGCCTCCGGGGTGGGACACAGGCTGTTTGCAGCGGGACCCTCATCCGGCGCCGGGGCCTTGGCCGCCTCGGGTGGGGACAGGCTGTTTGCAGGGGACCCTCATCCGGCGCCGGGGCGCAGCCGCCTCGGGGTGGGGACAGGCTGTTTGCAGCGGGACCCTCATCCGAGCGCCGGGCCCGGGGTGGGGACAGGCTGTTTGCAGGGGGACCCTCATCCGGCGCCGGGACGCAGCCGCCTCCGGGGTGGGGGACAGGCTGTTTGCAGGGGGACCCTGGCTGTTTGCAGGGGGACCCTCATCCGGCGCCGGGACGCAGCCGCCTCCGGGGTGGGGGACAGGCTGTTTGCAGGGGGACCCTGGCTGTTTGCAGGGGGACCCTCATCCGGCGCCGGGACGCAGCCGCCTCCGGGGTGGGGGACAGGCTGTTTGCAGGGGGACCCTCGTCCGGCGCCGGGACGCAGCCGCCTCCGGGGTGGGGGACAGGCTGTTTGCAGGGGGACCCTCGTCCGCGGACGCGCCGGGCCTCGGGGTGGGGACAGGCTGTTTGCAGCGGGACCCTCATCCGGCGCCGGGACGCAGCCGCCTCTGGGGTGGGGGGGACAGGCTGTTTGCAGCGGGACCCTCATCCGGCGCCGGGACGCAGCCGCCTCTGGAGCATGGTGCAGAGGCTGTTTCCGCTGGACCCCTTTGCCCAGTGCAGAAATGCAGCCACTTGTGGGGCAGGGTGCCGCAGGGCAGAGTATCAGAGGCCCCAGGGTTGCGTGCTGGACACTGACCTGGTGGTTTGTCCTTCTCCCCCCCCCGTAGGGTTCACCACAGCGGCTTACCTCAGGGTGCATGCAGTCAAGGACCACGGACTGTCGGCCCCGCGTGTGGAACGCTTCCTCTGCAAGTTGTGCGGCGTGCACTGTAAGACCCCGGCACAGCTCAACGGGCACCTGCAGACGCACGCTGGGGCCGGAGCTGGAGAGGGGGCCGGGGCCGTGCCCGCTGAGGCCCAACCGCTGCGGTGAATCGCCAGGGACAGGCAAGCTGTTCACCTACTCGGGAAGGGGGCACCCAGGCGTCCGAGGGCAGCTGCGTCTGGCCTGCGCCCCACGTTCTATAGGGAGCCCTGGTGAACAGGGGCGGCTGCGTCTGGCCCTGCGCCCCACATTCTATAGGGAACCCTGGTGAACAGAGGTGGCTGCTTCTGGCCCTGCACCCTCTGTTCTATAGGGAACCCTGGTGAACAGGGGCAGCTATGATTGGCCCTGCACCCCATGTTCTAGAGAGAGCCCCGGAGTCCAGGTGTGGCTGTGTCTGGCCCTGTGCCCCACATTCTATAGGGAGCCCCAGTGTCCGGGATGGCTTTCTGACCCTGCACCCCCAGTTCTATAGGGAACCATAGTGAACAGGGGCGGCTGCGTCTGGCCCTGCACCCCATGTTCTATAGGGAACCCTGGTGAACAGGGGCGGCTGCGTCTGGCCCTGCACCCCATGTTCTATAGGGAACCCTGGTGAACAGGGGCGGCTGCGTCTGGCCCTGCACCCCATGTTCTATAGGGAACCCTGGTGAACAGGGGCGGCTGCGTCTGGCCCTGCACCCCATGTTCTATAGGGAACCCTGGTGAACAGGGGCGGCTGCGTCTGGCCCTGCAGCCCAGGGTCTATAGGGAACCCTGGTGAACAGGGGCGGCTGCGTCTGGCCCTGCAGCCCAGGGTCTATAGGGAACCCTGGTGAACAGGGGCGGCTGCGTCTGGCCCTGCAGCTCAGTGTCTATAGGGAACCCTGGTGAACAGGGGCAGCTGCGTCTGGCCCTGCAGCCCAGGGTCTATAGGGAACCCTGGTGAACGGGGGCGGCTGCATCTGGCCCTGCAGCTCAGAGTCTATAGGGAACCCTGGTGAACAGGGGTGGCTGCGTGTGACCCTGCACCCCAGGGTCTATAGGGAACCCTGGTGAACAGGGGCTGCTGTGTCTGGCCCTGCACTCCACGTTCTATAGGGAACCCTGGGGAACAGGGATGGCTGCGTGTGGCCCTGCAGCTCAGGGTCTATAGGGAACCCTGGTGAACAGGGGCTGCTGCGTCTGGCCCTGCAGCCCAGGGTCTATAGGGATGTCGCTGTGGCATTAGGATTAGTGATGTTAAATATCGGTGAATTGAATAGGCAGGTAATGTCATGAATTCTTATTGGTCACTTGACTGTTCTATAGTCCCAGGGGGAGCAACCAGTGCGCTCTGGTCCCCCTCCCGAGGAGTCCCTGCCACTCCACGCTGCTGTCTCTGTCAGATGCTGTAGTGCGGGGGTGCCAGGTGGGAGCCACTCCGTGAGGGGAGCCCTCATGGACCAGCTGCCTGTTGTCCGACGCTGCTGCCTCTGATACAGCAGCAGCCCCTGTCGGGGGCGGGTCTGAGCTCCTGAGCCAGGCTGCCTGCCCGCCTAGCTCCTAATAAAGGCAGAGCCGCAGTGGGGGCAGGTCCCAGATCCAGCGTGAGCCAGGACTGAGCTGGGCTGCTGACCTGCTAAAAACCGTACTGGCGGGGAGGGGGAATGCACGCAGTCTGTGGCATTAACCAGTCTGTTTTGCTTCTTGGTTCATTGTTGGACTACATCCCTCGTTATGGTTAGGTGACATAGCTGGCAGGGAGCACAGATATGATACTAGGTGACAGGGACCCAGCAGAGCACAGACTGGGCAGCCCAGAGCCAGGCCCTGCCCCTCACCAACTGAGACTAACCCCAGATCAGCCCTGCTTCTGGCCTTTGTCCTGCTTCCCAGGCAGAAAGTGCCATTGGGTCACCCTCCCTCCCAGCTCTGGTGACAGAGAGCATCAGCCCTTGTGTGACCGGGTCACACAAAATCACTGGGGCCGCACACAAGTGAGAAGGAAACAAGACTAAACAAAACCACCACCTCACTGACATGGCTGCGACTGAGAAGCAGACACTCCCCACCAGACCATGGGGGGGGCCCAACCTAGTAGATTTTGTGAGGTGGGGCCAAAAATGAGGGGTTCAGTGTGGGGTTGCTGGCAAGCGGATTTGGGGTGTGGGCTGGTGGGTCTGAGAAGGAGGCAGGGTGCAGGAGCAGAGTGCGGGCTGGTGGGTCTTGGAGGAGGCGGGTCTGGGTGGGAGGCGGGATGCAGGAGTGGGTGGGGCTGCGGCCTCTGGGCAGGAGGCAGGGTGCGGGAGTGAGTAGGGGGTGCAGGCTCTGGGCAGGAGGCGGGGGTGCTGACGTGGGCGGGGGGCAGCTCTGGATGGGAGGCGGGGTGCGGGTGAGGGGGTGGCTCTGGGCGGGAGGGGGTGTGCAGGGTCTAGGCAGGAGGCAGTACGTAGAAGCAGGCTGAGAATTGGAGGTGAGAGCGTTGGGCCCACACTGCAGAGCGGATGGATATAGCCATAGCCGCAGCCGCTCTTGCGGAGTTCTGGTGACGCCGTGCCACTTGGAAGTGAGAGAGCGCTTGCGTCAGCGCTCGGAGTCATGCTCCTGCGAGGCGTGAGGGAGCCGAAGGGAGGACACGCTGCCGTCACCCTCCTGCAGTGTGGGATACTTCCACTTAAGCTACATAACTAATGCAACTGAAGCTGCATATCTTAATTTGACCTTATCCCCTAGTGTAGGCCAGTGGGGAGTGGGAGGTAGGGTGCAGGAGTGGGCAAGTGAAGAAGAGTATGGTTGGGGGACATGCAAGAGCATGCTGGGGGTAGGAGGGCTGGCTGGGGGCATGCAGGAGCGGGCTGGGAGTGGGAGGGCTGGGTGGGAGTACAGGAGCGGGCTGGGGTGGGAGCGGGTTGGGGAGTGCATGAGCGGGCTAGGGATGGGAAAGCTGGATGGGAGCGGGGTGGGAGTGCAGGAGCGGGCTGGGTGGAAGCAGGCTGGGAGTGTAGGAGCGGGCTGGGGGAGTGGGTTGGGGAGTGCAGGAGCAGGCTGGGTAGGGTGCAAGAGTGGGCTGGGGTGGGAGCAGGCTGGGGGAAGTGCAGGAGCGGGCTGGGAGTGGGAGTGCAGGAGTGGGCTGGGTGGGGTGCAGGAGCGGGCTGGGGGTGGGAGCAGGCTGGGGGAGTGCAGGAGCAGGCGGGGAGCGGGCTGGGCAGAGTGCAGGAGCAGGCTGGGGTGGGAGCAGGCTGGATGGGAGTGGGCTGGGGGGGGAGTGCAGGAGCAGGCTGGGGGGGAGCATGGCCCCGATTCCAGCCAATCATAGTGGTGGGAAACGCCCCCTGGCCGGGGGGAGGGGGGGAGCTGCAGTGCCCAGAGCCCCTTTCTCCCCCTGCCAGGCAGAGCCTGGGGGTCAGATCTGGCCCGGCTTGCCCAGCTCTTGCCCCTGAGGCTTGGGGTTTCCCCCCCGCCTCGCCCCGCAGCAGGGAGCCAGCACCAGCCCTAGCACTCCAGCCCCGCAGGGAGAGGGGCGCAGGACTGGAGCACCAGCTCCCCGATGCTGGGGGTAAGAGCCCTGGCCTCAGGTGCTGCATCCAGCCCATGGGCGGTAGCTTCCCCCCTCCCTCCAGATCTAGATATTGGGGCAGTGTCCAGGGAAACTGAGGCACGTACATGGGGTTACTGCAGGCCAGTAGAACTCAAATGCAACGGGGAAGCGTGGAGCGCTGTGGGCACGGGTGAGCAGCCAGGAATAAAGTTCCCACAATCCCCCCCCAAGAGCGAACCGAGCAGGGTCCCCTTAGCCGGGGCCTGGGGAAGAGCCTCGGGTGTGACCTGGCGGGCCCTGAACACGCGTCCTCCCCCCCCCCCATGTCCTAGTCCGGCAGGAGCAGCCTCCGTCTCGCGGCGCGGCGCTGGCCCTTGTCCGTTGGGGTGCAGCCCCTGGAGCCACCTGGCTGCTCCCAGCAGGGACGGGGGCCGACGCCCTGGGGTGAGCCATCATCCTCCAGTTCCCGCCTTCCCCTGGCACCGCTCGCCAACGTGCTGCTTACGGAGACGGGTATCGGTCACGTCCCCGCCCAACGGGCTGCGCACCCCCAGGCCCCTGCCCACAGCGCCCCACGCTTCCCAGAGAGAACCCCTTCCGTGAGCCAGCCTCCTGCAGGGTCACAACCCCCCTCCGCCTCCTGGGACCACTTACCACCGCCCCCAGGAGGAGCCCCCTCCTCAGGTGTGACCCCCTTCTCGAGGACCACACTCTCAGGGGGTACGCCGTAGCGCCCGCCGCATCCTGGAACCGCTCCCCACTGGCCTTCCAATTGCCCCTTCTTTCTCCTGCCCCCAGTCGCTTACTGCCCGATGCTCCGTCCACGGGGGCAGCCCATCCCACCGCTGCCACCAGTGTCGCCCAGTGTGGGGAGCCCCCGCGCCCTGCCCCCACCCGCAGCCAGAGGGGCTCCCAGCCGGCAGGGAGCACAGACTGGGCAGCACCAACCCACACTCAGCAGTCCCTCCCAGCCCCCCAGACAGCCCTGTCTCCTGCCCTTGCCCTGCTTGCAGGCAAAAGGTGTCATTTAGTTATGCCCCTGCCTCTGGCTCCATTGTGTTCATGGGGCAAGCTACCATCCCCATCTCACTTGGTGCAGTGCCCAGGGAAACTGAGGCACATGAGGGGTTACTACAGGACAGTAGAAATCACAGGAAACAAAATCCCCACTTGGTAGCAAGGGAACCCTGGTGTCCAGGGACAGCTCCGTCCTTGCCCTGTGCCCCAGGGTCTATAGAGAACCTGGGGCCGGGGGCTGCATCTGGGCCCTGCTCCCTGGGGTCTATAGAGAACCCAGGAGTCTGGAGGGGCTGCATCTGGGCCCTGCTCCCTGGGGTCTATAGAGAACCCAGGAGTCCGGGGGGGCTGCATCTGGGCCCTGCTCCCTGGGGTCTATAGAGAACCCAGGAGTCCGGGGGGGAGGGGGGCTGCGTCTGGGCCCTGCTTCCTGGGGTCTATAGAGAACCCAGGAGTCTGCGGGGGGCTGCGTCTGGGTCCTGCTCCTGGGGTCTACAGAGAACCCAGGAGTCTGGGGCTGCATCTGGGCCCTGCGCCCCAGGGTCTATAGAGAACTTGGGGAGGGGGGGCTGCCAGGGTCTATAGAGAACCTGGAGTCCTGGGGAAGGCCTGCGTCTGGGCCCTGCGCCCCAGGGTCTCTGGAGAACCAGGGTGGCGGTGGCTGGGTCTGGGCCTGGCACCCCAAGATCCAAGAAGCTGGTGTCAATTCCTTCCCTGTTTCTTCAAGCATGAGTGACTGTGTCTGTGTGGTCAGGGAGGCAGCACTAACTGGGTGCTGTCAGTAGGGTCCAGAGTTAACAGGTGTGTTGGGGAGATTGTGGGAGTCCTGCCCCCTCTCTGATCTCTGTCTCCCCCCCCCCACAGGTACGGGCGAGCTGTGCCCCCTGGCAGCAGCGGCAGCCCCGCCCACGTCGGCTGTCACTGTCCTGCCCATGGAGGGGGCCCCGGTGGTGAGCCAGCCGCTCCCCACACAGCCCTGGTGATTCCCAGCAGCAGGAGCCGACTCTCCCCCTTGTCGTCCCCCCTCCACCTGGCAGCTGGAGCCCTTGTGCCGCCACCGGAACCCGCGTCCAAAGAGGAGGGAATGTTGGCTCCTCTCTTCGTGCTTGGCAAAGGGGGATGTGATGCCGGGGAGCCAGGGGCCCCACTTTCCCTTCCCCCAGACAGAGGGGGCCTCCAAACAGCCGCCCCTTCTTCTCCCCCTGGACATGTGGGGTCCCCTCCCTTTCTCCTCGCTCACAGAGACCTGCTCTGCCAAGGCAGGCCAGACAGCCTGCCCTCCCCAGTCCTCTGCTCACCTTTGGCCAGAGGGCACCCCACCTACTCCCAAAGAAATGCCCCCCCGGTGCCCACCCCTACTGCCTGATTCTCAAAGCAATGGGGAGCCCAGGCCAGGCCTAGCGGGGCTGTGGGGTGGAATAGGGAGCCTAGGCCTGGCCTGTTGGGGCTGTGGAGTGGGATGGGGGCCCAGGCCTAGCGGGGCTGTGGGGCGGGATGGGGGCCCAGGCCTAGTGGGGCTGTGGGGTTCCATTGCTGGGAACTGGTACCAGCTTGTCTGCCAGCAGGCAGTAGCCTGGCCCAATCCCCCCTCCCATGGGGGAGACACCCACTTCCCTCCTAGCCTTGTGTCCCCCCAGTTTCCCCCTCAGCCTGAGCCCCCTTCTGTCCAGGGGTCTCTCCTGGCCCCCCAGACCCTCCGTCTGCCCCACCCATTTTCTATGGGATTTTATTATTTTTTTCATTCTCTCGTGTTCGTGTTCTCAGTCCAGCCATGTCTCGCGTTGATTCCGCTCCCACCCTGCATGGCCCCCAACTTATTGGGGGGACCCCCGCGCGCTCTTTTGTATTGTACACAGATGGCAAAGAAACGGCCAAATAAACACACGCGCCTGGCGTCGTTCTTCCACCGCAGCGTCCCCAGCTGCCAGCCTCGGCTTGCACCGCGGTGCGCTCGCAGCATTGTTCCGCACCGGGCCAGAAGAGATTAGAGGGACACTGCCCCGGAGCCCCCCGCCTCCTCCCACTGGGGCCCCGCTTCCCCGTGGGTCCTGCTCCCCCCCGCCTCCTCCCCCTGGGGCCCCGCTTCCCCGTGGGTCTCGCTCCCCCCCCGCCTCCTCCCCTGGGGCCCCGCTTCCCTGTGGGTCCCGCCCCCCTGCCTCCTCCCCTGGGGCCCTGCTTCCCCGTGGGTCCCGCTCCTCCACCTCCTCCCCTGGGGCCCCGCTTCCCGTGGGTCTCGCTCCCCCGCAGCCCCGCTCCCCGTGGGTCCCGCTCCCCCTCCACCTCCTCCCCCTGGGGCCCCGCTTCCCCGTGGGTCCCGCTCCCCCCCCGCCTCCTCCCACTGGGGCCCCGCTTCCCCGTGGGTCCCGCTCCCCCCTCCACCTCCTCCCACTGGGGCCCCGCTTCCCCGTGGGTCCCGCTCCCCACCTCCTCCCCCTGGGGCCCCACTTCCCTCGCCTTGCCCCCCCACTGTTCACCAGCAAAGGACGCTAGTTCACACGGCGGGGAAGCAGCCGCCGCTGTTTGTGCAGTGCAGGTCTCGGGGCGCTCGGCGCCCGCAGGTCTGGGGGGCCTGCCTGCCCCACACAGCGCCTGCTGCGCCCCTGGCTGCTAATGTGCTTGGGGGCAGCAGGGGTGTAGGAGCTGTGGGGCCTCCCCGCCCCAGTGCCCCCAGCAGTGGCAGGACATGCCTGGGGGGCAGGGTGTGGGGCGGGAGTGAGGGGCCGGCGGGGCGGGGCTGACACGCGGCGCTGCGGTGGTTACCGAGGCGGGCGCGGGACTCCCGGGACCTGCCGGCCGCGCCCATGGCCACGCCCCACCCCCCGCACCGGCGCTGCAGCCCCTGCCGCGGGGGGAGACTGGCGGCAGCTGCCTGTGCCGGGGGGGCAGTGTCGGCCCCAGACAAAGCCGGGGGGGGCTGGTGCCTCCCTCCACTCGCCCGTTTCCCGCGCCGCGCCGCCCCTCCTCCGGCGGGGAAGGGGGGAGCCTCTGCAGCCACCGCACCCGGGTCCCCCCCAGCAGCTCGGCCAGCGCGACAGGTAGGGACCGACCGACCCCCCCGCCAGCCGCCTCCGGCCCGGGGGCTGGCAGAGCAGGGGGAGGGGCGGGGCCGCTGGCGGAGCGGGGGCAAGAGGGCTGGGGGGCTGGCGGCGCGGGGAGAAGGGGGCGCAGGGCTTGGGGCTGGCGGCGCGGGAGAAGGGGGCGCAGGGCTTGGGGGCTGGCGGAGCCGGGGCAAGGGGCGCAGGGCTTGGGGCTGGCGGCGCGGGGAGAAGGGGCGCAGGGCTTGGGGCTGGCGGCGGGGAGAAGGGGCGCAGGGCTTGGGGGCTGGCGGAGCCAGGGCAAGGGGCGCAGGGCTTGGGGGCTGGCGGCAGCCAGGGCAAGGGCGCAGGGCTTGGGGCTGGCGGAGCCGGGGCAAGGGGGCGCAGGGCTTGGGGGCTGGCGGCGCGGGAGAAGGGGCGCAGGGCTTGGGGGCTGGCGGCGGGGAGAAGGGGCGCAGGGCTTGGGGGCTGGCGGAGCCGGGGGCAAGGGGGCGCAGGGCTTGGGGGCTGGCGGCGCGGGGAGAAGGGGCGCAGGGCTTGGGGGCTGGCGGAGCTGGGGGGGGGGGGGGGGGGCTGGGAGCGCGGGGCAAGGGGGCAGGGCTTGGGGGCTGGAGCCGGGGCAAGGGGGCGCAGGGTTTGGGGCTGGCGGCGCGGGAGAAGGGGGCGCAGGGCTTGGGGGCTGGCGGAGCCGGGGGCAAGCAGGGCTTGGGGGCTGGCGGAGCCGGGGGCAAGGGGCGCAGGGTTTGGGGCTGGCGGCGCGGGAGAAGGGGCGAGGGCTTGGGGCTGGGGCGGAGCTGGGCAAGGGGGCGCAGGGCTTGGGGGCTGGCGGAGCCGGGGCAAGGCGCAGGGTTTGGGGCTGGCGGCGCTGGGAGAAGGGGGCGAGGGCTTGGGGGCTGGCGGAGCGGGAGAAGGGGCGCAGGGTTTGGGGCTGGCGGAGCCGGGGCAAGGGGCGCAGGGTTTGGGGGCTGGCGGAGCCGGGCAAGGGGCGCGGGGCTGGGGGGCTGGCAGAGCAGAGCTCCCCCTCGAATAAAGGGAAAACCACCCAAGACAGAGCCCCCCCGCAGCGCTGCGTAGGTGGGGCGCCTCGGGGGCAGGGGGGTCTTGGGGGTGGAAGTAAGGCTTGGAGGAGGGTGGTGTCGGGGGTGGATGGGGGCCAGGGAGGAAGGGGCGGGAGTGGGCGCAGGAGCGGGAGGGAATAGGTTGGGGGTAGGAGGGGCAGGGGGAGGAAGCGGTGGGGGGAGGGAGTGTCAGACATTTTGGGGGTGTCCCGGTGTGTCTACTCCCCATCTCTCCCCACAGGCCCCCCAATGTCGGACAAGGCACAGCAGGGCGAGATGCCCTCACTGGGCCCAACAGAGCTAGAGCTGCAGCCGCAGCCCCCTGAGAGCCCCCCCTTGGCTCCAGATGCTCCCCCCTCGGCCCCGGACGTGCCCCAGGCGGCCCCAGACATCCGCCCCTCAGCCCCAGAGATCCCCCTCTGGCACCGGACGTGCCCCTTCAGCCCCGGAGACCCCCTCGGCCCCAGAGATCCCCGCCGCCCCAGACATGCCCCCTTCAGCCCCAGAAACCCCTTGGCCTCGGAGATCCCCGCTGCCCCAGACGTGCCCCCTTCAGCCCGGAGACGCCCCATCGGCCCTGGAGGCCCCCTGCTCACCAGTAGTGACTGTGGTTGTGGAGGGTGATGGGGAGTCAGAGGGGGGGCCCCAGCAAAACGGAGAGGCTGTTGGTTTGGGGCCCAGTCCCCCCAGTGCCTCTCCCCCAGCCCCAGGCCCCCCCCGGGCTCTCAGAGCTTCCCCCCACACCCGAGCCTCCTCTCGCTCCAAGTCGGCCTCCTTGGGGGATTTGGGGGGCAAGGCCAGTGTGAATGGGGGGCCGCGGGGGCGGGGCAGCCTGGCAGGGTCCCAGGTGCATCTGGCAGGGGCAGGGTCCCCCCGACCCAGCCTGACCCGCCAGCCCTCAGGGGGTGAGGGGGGCCCAGCGGGGGAGAAGCCCAAGGACTATATCCTGCTGGCCGTGCTCTCCTGCTTCTGCCCCATCTGGCCCATCAACATCGTGGCCTTCGTGTACTCCGTCATGGTGAGCCCCCCGCAATCCCCGGCGTCCCCAGCGCCCCCCCGCAACCCCCTGCGTCCCCAGAGCCCCCACAACCCCCGAGCCCCGCGTCCCCAGAGCCCCGCAACCCCTGCGTCCCCAGAGCCCCCACAACCCCAGAGCCCCGCGTCCCCAGAGCCCCCGCAACCCCCTGCGTCCCCAGAGCCCCACAACCCCAGAGCGCCCACGTCCCCAGAGCCCCCTCAACCCCCCGCCCCCAGAGCCCCGCGCAGCCCCCGCGCCCCCAGAGCCCCCACAACCCCCTCGTCCCCCAGAGCCCCCAGAGCCCCGCAACCCCTGCGCCCCAGAGCCCCCACAACCCCCGAGCCCCGCCCCCCAGAGCCCCGCAACCCCTGCATCCCCAGAGCCCCACAACCCCAGAGCGCCCACGCCCCCAGAGCCCCCGCAACCCCGCGCCCCCAGAGCCCCGCGCAGCCCCCTGCGTCCCCAGAGCCCCCACAACCCCCGAGCCCCTCGCCCCCAGAGCCCCCGCAACCGCCTGCATCCCCAGAGCCCCGTGTCCCCAGAGCCCCCACAATCCCCGTCACCAGAGCCCCCAAGGCCCCAGAGCCCCGCAACCCCGAGCTCCCGCATCCCCAGAGCCCCGCAACCCCTGCGTCCCCACAACCCCTGAGCCCCCGCAACCCCCTGCGCCCCCAGAGCCCCACAACCCCGAGCTCCGCCCCCCAGAGCCCCTGCAACCCCTGCGCCCCAGAACCCCACAACCCCGAGCCCCCGCCCCCAGAGCCCCCGCAACCCCCTGCGCCCCAGAGCCCCCACAACCCCGAGCCCCCGCGCCCCAGAGCCCCCGTGTCCCCAGAGCCCCCACAATCCCCGCGCCACCAGAGCCCCACGCCCCCAGAGCCCCCGCAACCCCTGCGCCCCAGAGCCCCCACAACCCCCTAGCCTCTGCGCCCCCAGAGCCCCGTGCAGCCCCCTCGCGCCCCCAGAGCCCCCACAACCCCTAGCCTCTGCGCCCCCAGAGCCCTGCAGCCCCCTGCGCCCCAGAGCCCCACAACCCCAGAGCCCCCTGTGTCCCCAGAGCGCCTGGCCCCCAGAGCCCCGCAGCCCTCCGCGTCCCCAGAGCCCCGCATCCCCAGAGCCCCCTGCAACCTCCCGCCCCCAGAGCCCCGCATCCCAAGAGCCCCCACAATCCCCTGCGCCCCCAGAGCCCCGCCTCCAGAGCCCCTGCGCAGCCCGCGCCCCCAGAGCCCCCGCCCCAGAGCCCCGTGTCCCCAGAGCGCCACATCCCCAGAGCCCCCACAACCTCCCGCGCCCCCAGAGCCCCCGCAACCCCCGCGCCTCCAGAGCCCCTGTGCAGCCCCCTGCGCCCCCAGAGCCCCCACAACCCCAGAGCCCCCGTGTCCCCAGCTCCTCCCGTGTCCCCAGAGCTCCCCGCAACCCCGCGCCCCGAGCCCCCGCATCCCCAGAGCCCCCGCAACCCCGCCCCCAGAGCCCGCGCCCCAGAGCCCCCACAATCCCCGCGCCCCAGAGCCCCCGCGGCCCCCAGAGCCCAGCAGCCCCCTGCGTCCCCAGAGCCCCACAACCCCGCGTCCCCAGACCCCCCCGCCCCGCAGTCCCCTGCATCCTAGAGCCCTCCCATGTTCCCAGAGCCTCCCGTGTCTTCAGAGCGCCCCAGCCCAGAGCCCACTTCACACCAAAAGCCCCTCTGCACCGCAGGGCGCCACACTGTGCCCCACCCCCAGCTACTCCCCCGGGCTGGGCCCCAGGCCTGTACTGCGGTGGGCGTGGCCGTCCAGGGTGGGGGGCCCGGGGGCTGGGGGCCCAGCTCACCCATCTCTCCCTGCAGTCCCGCAACAGCCTGCAGCAGGGCGACGTGGACGGGGCGCGGCGTCTGGGCCGGGTGGCCAAACTGCTGAGCATCGTGGCCCTGCTCGGAGGCGTCCTCATCGGCATCCTCTCCATCGCCATCAACCTCGGCTGTGAGTGCGCGGGGTCCCCAAACCCCCCGGGCCCCCAAACCTCCTGGGCCCCTCCACATTCGCAGGATCCCCTCCCCCTGGGCCCCCAAATCCCCTGGCCCCTCCACATTCGCAGGATCCCCTCCCCCAAATCCCCTGGCCCCTCCACATTCGCAGGATCCCCTCCCTGGACCCCCCGGGCCCCCAAACCCCCTGGGCCACCCCTTGCCTCCCGGGCCCCAAGCCCCTGGGCCTCCACATTCGCAGGATCCCCTCCCTCAGACCACCTGGGCCCCAACCCCTGGGCCCCTCCACATTCGCAGGATCCTCCCGGACCCCTGGGCCCCAAATCCCCTGGCCCTCCACATTCGCAGGATCCCTCCCCAAATCCCTGGCCCCTCCACATTCGCAGGATCCTCCCCCGGACCCCGGGCCCCCAAACCCCCTGGGCCACCCCTTGCCTCCCGGGCCCCCAAGCCCCCTGGGCCCCTCCACATTCGCAGGATCCCCTCCCTCAGACCACCTGGGCCCCCAACCCCCCTGGGCCCCTCCACATTCGCAGGATCCCCTCCCCCGGACCCCCTGGGCCCCCAAATCCCCTGGCCCCTCCACATTTGCAGGATCCCCTCCCCTGGGCCCCCAAATCCCCGGGCCCCTCCACATTCAGAGGATCCTTCCCGGCCCCTGGGCCCCAAATCCTGGCCCCTCCACATTCGCAGGATCCCTCCCCAGACCCCAAACCCCTGGGCCACCCCTTACACCCTGGGCCCCCAAATCCCCTGGCCCCTTCACATTCGCAGGATCCCCTCCCCCGTGTTCCCAAATGTCCCACATGATCCCTTTGGCCCTCCTGGACTTGGAGCTCTTCCAAGGGCTCCACCCTCCTCCCCCAAGCTGGGCCTGCTCCAGTCCCTGCCATGCCTGGGGACCCCAAAATGGTCCCGGCTGGCCCCTGTGGTCACTGCTTTGGGCGGCTCGCAGGCCCTCTTCCTGGTGCAGCAGCCAAAGCCCTCCAGGGCCTGGGCTCACAACACAGCCGCAGGGGCAGGGGCTCACCCAGAGCACTCACCAATCCGACAGAGCAAGGCCTGGCCATGTGCCCAGCTCCTGGCCCTGTACCCCAGGGGTGCCCCGTCCTGCATGGCTCAGCACCCTATCCTGTGCAAGGCGAGGTTATGAAGGGTCCATCCATGCACCAGCCTTCGAAACCTGAGCAGCTGTCCCTCGCACGCCAGTCCCTCGCACACCAGTCCCTCGCACGTCAGTCCCTTGCAGGCTAGGAGTCCATCACTGCCCAGTCCCTCGCACTGCGGGGAGCATGTCTGGCTCAGTTTCCAGCGCACAGAGGAGGGAGGTGAAGTGATTATGAGCAAGAGGGCAGGGCAGGGCAGTTAGCAAAGGAAAAGCCAAGCTAAATGCACAGATGGATTTGCAGCTGCTTCTCTCACCTGCAGCCGGTGGGTCCAACGCAGGCTCCCACTCAGCATGGGGACCCATCAGCTCAGGGCCAGCGTCTTGTCGCCTCCTGGCTGGGGGTGGGGGGAAGGATGAAGTGGGCGGCCTCTGTCCCACGTCACAGCCGCAGGCGGGGCCTGGTATGTCTGGGAGGTGTCGCTGAGTCCCCCGGCCAGGTGTAGTGCGGCCTCGTGCCAGCAGCCACGGCGCGTCAGAACCTCCCAGGAGATGGGTTCCCGCAGCACCGTGCCTGGGCCAAGTCAGCACTATACAAAGGGGGGTTCAGGGGTTACTGGCCACTCCCCTCACAATGCACCCAGCACCATCCCTGGGACCCCAAACCACCCCCTAGGACTCCTGTTTGCCCCCCACAATCCCCTAGAAGCCTGAGGCTCCCCCAGGGCCCCACACAATCTCCCAGGAGCACACTCAGGCAGTCATCCTGCCTGTCAAGGGGGTGGCTGGAACAAGTTGCCTGGGGGCTGTGGAGTCTCCATCCCTGGAGAGATGGAAGAGCAGGCTGGACACACACGGTCAGGGACAGCCCAGCTCAGGGCTACTCAACTTTAGAAGTCCCGGGGGCCACAATGATACTCTCAGCCCGTGCCGAGGGCTGCACCGTAAGTGTGGGTGCGCAGACATGCAAATAGATATGCAAATAGCGTTTCACACTGATGTGCATGAATGCAAAGGTTAAGGCCAGACTGCGCAACACGCAGGCCCCATTCATGTCAGTGCTGCTGATATTCATCAAATGCAACATTGACCCGATTCCCAGCCACATGGCAGCGCTTTGAATGAGCAATGACCATGCAGGAATTGAACTACTAAACCGCATGTCAACAGGAGACCATTCTATTGCCTCGCATCGGGGAGCGTGTTCCCAGTGGAGGCCACGTGCAACGGATCCACCCGCGGGCCACGTGTTGAGCCCCATGTAAACCCAAACCGCCCTGCGGGCCGCAAACAAAGGGGTCGTGGGCTGATTGTTGAGTAGTCCTGGGCTAGATGGTGCTGGGTCCTGCCATGGGGGCAGGGGACTGGACTCGATGACTCGCAAGGTCCCTTCCAGTTCTAGTGTTCTAGGATTCTATGACTCTACCCACATGAGCCCCTGGGCCCCCAATACACCCACAGCACCGAGAAACTTAAGCAAAGTCAGTTGTCATGGGCTAAGAGGGAAGGGCCTCTGTGGATTGGTAACTGGTTAAAAGACAGGGAACAAAGGGTAGGAATAAATGGGCAGTTTTCAGAGGGGAGAGGTAACTAGTGGGGTCCTCCGAGGGTCAGTCGTAGGACCACCTATTCAACCTATTTATAAACGATCTGGAGAAAGGGGTAAACAGGGAGGGGACAAAATTTGCAGACGATACCAAACTGCTCAAGAGAGTTAAGACCGAAGCAGACTGGGAAGAGCTTCAAAAAGATCTCACTGAACTAAGTGTTTGGGCAACAAAATGGCATTGAATGTGGATAAGTGTAAAGTGATGCACATTGGAAAAAATAACCCCAACTAGACATACAATATGATGGGGGCTAATTTGGCTACAACTACTCAAGGGAGAGATCTTGGAGTCACTGTGGAGAGTTCTCTGCAAACATCCACTCAGTGCAGAAGCCGTCAGAAAAGCAAACCGCTTGTTAGGACTCATTAAAAAAGGGAGAGAGAATAAGACAGAGAATATCTTATTGCCTCTATAGAAATCCATGGGACGCCCACAGCTTGAATCCTGCGTACAGACATGGTCACCTCAGCTCAAAAAAGATCTATTGACATTGGAAAAGGGCAACAAAAATTCTGAGGGGTTTGGAACAGGTCCCATATGAAGAGAGATTAAAAAGACTGGGACTGATCAGCTTTGAAAAGAGGAGACTAAGGGGGGATAGGATAGAGGGCTATAAAATCATGACTGGTGAGGAAAAAGTTAATAAGGAAAAGTTATTTACTTATTCCCACGATATAAGAAATGAAATGAATAGGCAGCAGGTTTATAACAAACAAAAGGAAGTTTTTCTTCATGCAGCGCACCGTCAACCTGTGGAACTCCTTGCCAGAGGATGTGGTGAAGGCCAGGACTTTAACAGGGTTCAAAAAAGAGCTAGATTCATGGAGGATTGGTCCGACTGTTAGCCAGGCTGGGTAGGAATGGTGTCCCTAGCCTCTGTCAGAAGCTGGGAATGGGCAACGGGAAGAATTATGTGAGGATTCCCTGTTCTGTTCTCTCCCTCTGGGGCACCTGGCACTGGCCACTGTGGGCCTGTGGGCCGACAGGACACTGGGCTGGATGGACCTTTGGTCTGACTCAGCCTGGTTGGTTATGTCAACACCCCCCAATGGCTCAGAGGGCCCCCCAAATGATTCCCACAGACCCCAACACAGCCCCACTACCTCCTGCAAACTGCAAACACCAGCCCTAGGGTCCTGAGACCCCTCCTGATTCCCACCACCTCCAAAAGCCCCACACAACCCCCAGGACCATCACACATCTGCATGGCCCTCCCTGCTACACCCCCCATGGCCCGCTGGACTTAACCCCCCTGCACCCAGTTGTGCCCTACACACACCCCTGTCCTGGGACCCAGGTGTGCCCTGCACACACGCACACCCAGGATCCAGATGTGCCCTGCACCCCACCCTGGGACCCAAATATGCCCTGCATGTTCCCCCCCACCCTGGGACCCAGATGTGCCCTGCATTAACTGTCCTTCTCTTCCCTACCCACCTCTATGCCCACCCTATGCTGCTTCCTACTCCCCCTCCCCAACCCCCTTCCCTCCCTAGTCTTCCAGTGATGACGGCACCGTGCTGTCCCCAGCCCCGGCTGGCACCGCTCCCATGGGGACCAAACCTCCAACCAGCTGGGGGGCACTGAGGGGCTGATGGTGCGGGGCAGCTGCCAAGCCCCCACCCCTGCCATGGGGACAGCCAGAAAAGAAGAACGGAAGGAGAGATTGGTGGAAGAAACCCCTTCCCCTTCCACATGCACAGCCAGCCTTCTGTCCGCCCATCCGTCCGTCTGTGCGTCCGCTCACTCCTCCCTCCGTCCCACCATCCGTCCGCCTAGTCATCCCTCCATCCGTCTGTCCATCCACGCAGTTCTCCCTCCATCCCGCCAGCTGTCCATCCATCCCGCCCGGTCATCCCTCTGTCCGTCTGTCCCTCCCGCCCAGTCATCCCTCCGTTTCTCCATCCACCCAGGCATCTCTCCGTCCTGTTGTCTGTCCCTCCCTCCATCCTGCCGTCTGTCCAGCCTTCTCCCGCAGGCAGTGATGCAGGCACCCATCTGTCCACCTACCCGTCCCTCCAGCTCTTTGTCCTTCCTTCTCCCCTGCCCAGCGCTCCCTCCCCCTCTGTCTCACGCCGCATTCGGCGGCCAAGAACACTCTCAGTTCCATGTTTACAAGCCCAGCGGCGGCGCAGGCCCAGCTGGGAGGGGCTCATTTACAGCCCAGCTCGCCCTGCCCCAAACGAAGATCCCGCGACAAGCACCCGCCGCGTCCCCTGCCCCCGCAGGATGGGGGCCCATCGCGGGACATGGCGCCCAGCCTGATGCGGGGGAGCGAAGGCGAGAAGCCACTGGACGCGGATTCCTAGTTGAGCCGATTCACGGCCCCGCTCGGCGACAGGGAGTTGGGCGGGTGCTGAATGGGGCCAGGAGGCGAGATGCCGCCAGGGGTTTGCTGCTCAGGGCACCCGGCCCTCATGTTTACAGCCCTGGCGGGCGCTGGGGCCCAGGATGGACACAGGGAAAAGGACGCAACGCCAGCAGCTCCTTCCCCTCTGCAAGGGCGCCCGGCAGGGCCTGGCAGGACAGACGGACACAGCCGGCGGCATAGGGCAGGGACAGGCCCTAAGCGACTTCAGACTGTTACAGACCCGACCTGGGGGGGGGGGCAGGGGCCAGCTGGGGGCAGGGGCTGCCCTGGGCCTGCCTGTGGTACACTGCCCAGAGGGCAGGGGGTGGGGCGCATGGGCTCATATGTTGATGTTGACATGCTAGTATTCCACATGCATGGTTTTCTATGCTGCGGGATACACGTTTGTTTACAGGGACACGGGGGCAGAGGAGGGCACTGGGGCTCGAAGCCGCCTGAGGACCCCAGGAGCTGTAGTGATGATGCATGAGAAGCTAATAAACTCTGATGCATGAGAGCCCGTCTGTGTGTCTGTCTGCAGGATGGCAGCCTGCAGCCGCCCTTCCCCTGCTGCGGGCCCAGGCACCAGGGGGCCCCTGCCACTGCCCCCCTTCTCCCAGAGAGCCCCGTCCCTGGGGCCCAGACCCCCTTCTCCCCAGTGCCAGGGGCTGGGTGTGGGGCAACACCTCCCCTGCCCCCTCCATTGAAACAAGACACTGGGACTGGCAGCCTGCTCTTTATTGGGGCTGGGCACCTCAACACTCCCGCTCCCCGGGGGAGGGGCCAGCCAGGAGGGGGGCAGGGAAATGACAACAGCCCCTGCTCCCCCTCCCCGCCCCGCCCCGCCCGAGGACCACAGACAGCCAGCTGCCCTTCCCCAAATGGGGGGGGGGGGGACACAAAGCATCAGGGGAAGAAAAAGGAGCTGGGAGGGGAGCTGGAAAGGCAACCCCATTACCCTTCCCCCCATGACTGTCCCTGTCGCAAAGCATCACGGGAAGAGGAAACCAATGTGGCTGCCACACAAGTGCAAAGCATGATGGGAAATGCCTCAGGAACCTCGAACCCCCCAGGACAAAGCATGGGGAGGAGAGGAGGCAGCAATAAGTGAGGCCCAGGCTGCAAAAAGCACAAAGCATCATGGGAAGGCAAGGGAGCAGGAAGGAACTGAGGCCAGGACTGGACTCCAATGCATTGTGGGACATTCCGCTGCACCATTAATGGCCAGGGCCTGCAGCAAAGCATTGTGGGAAGCTGAGCCCCCGCCCAGCAGGAACAAAGCATTATGGGAGAGGGGCCGCATATCTGGCATGACCCGGCCGCAAAGCATTGTGGGAACCACCCCACACAACACGGCGAGTGGCGGGGGGCAGCCCACCCCAGGGAGGGGCACCGCCAGCCTCCCCGCCGCTACTTCTTCTTGGCCCGCTCGGCCACGTCCAGGGCGGCCATATTGCAGGAGGCCGAGACCAGATGGATGAGGCTGATGAGGGACTTGAGGGCGGCGATGGGGGTTGAGACCCAGAGGATGAGACGGAAGAGACCCAGGCGTCCAGGGAGCACTGGGGGAGGAGGGGAAGAGTCACACACACTCACAGCCCCAGCCCTGCCCCCCTCTCCCGCCCCCCCCCAGTCCTGCCCCCAGCCCTGCCAGTGCCCCCCACTCTCCCCCTGCAGCCCCTGCCCCAACACCCACCTGCAGGTCCCTCGGTGAAGTGCAGCAGGTAGAGCATGCAGTAGAAGAGCTCGTTTCCTGCACACATGGTGAAGAGGACAGGCTGGGTGAAGGAAGGAAGCAGAGTTAGGGTGGCCTGCAGAACTCCCTGCCACAGGATTGTTCCAAACAGCCCCAGAAGGGCTTGGCAGGAGGACTCAAGATGTGAAGTCTGCACAGCATCGTGGGGCATGGGAGGGGGTTGGGGGGAGACCTGGGGAGGTCTCTGGACCAAGTACTGCTGTCTCCAAACGACCACCCGCCCCACAGTTCTACACCTCCAGAGCTAGAGGGGGAGCACAAAGCATTGTGGGAAGGGAGGTAGCCCCTGCCCCTCCCAAGACCGGCACCTCTCCTCCTGCAAAGCACTGTGGGATACATGGAGTGGAAAGAGCAGACAAAGCTGCAACTGGCAGGTGGGGGGGACCTTGTGACGGGGAGCGAGATGCACACACAGGCGGGGGGCTGCGCGCTGGAGGGACCATGGGGACATCACTCACCCGTGAGGTGTAATACAGCCGCAGCACTGGGTTCCCTGCCAAGTCGATGCTTTTGTGGCTCTCGCTGCCCCGAACCACCGAGCTGGAAGACAGGAACATCAGCCCCAGGCCCGGCCCCGCGGGAGCCCCAGGCCCCGCCCCGCGGGAGCCCCAGGCCCCGCCCACCTGTGCAGGTGCAGCCAGTGGCTGGCGATATCCAGGCTCATGCTCAGCTGGTAGAGAAGGGCACGGGGCGGGTCCAGCAGCGCCAGGTTCACCAGCAGACACATTGTGGCGCAGCGATCAGTCAGCATGTCCAGCATGGCGCCAAACCGGGTCCCTGTGAGGGGAGGGGCGAGGGAGATGGAGCCCCACCCACAGAGCCCCTGTTTCCCGGGCCACAAGCCTTCTGTGGGCAGGGATCCCTGACACCTGCCCCGCCCCGCCCCGCAAGGGGCAGGTCCCTACCTTGGTGCAGGGCACGGGCTGCGAGGCCATCAAAGGCGTCCAGCAGCGCACTGAGCAGGTAGCAGGCAGCTGCCGGGCCAGGCTCGCTCGGCATGAAGTAAAAGGCAACAACGAGGAGAAGGATCCGGGCATAGCCTGCAGGAGGGACAGAGAGATGGTGCCCCTCACTCCCCCAGCCCTGCCAGTGCCCCTCACTCCCGCCCTGCCCTGAACTCCAATCAGGGCCCCATCATGCCAGGACTAAGCCCCCGGGGACTGTCTCTGACCTATGCAGCTTCCCACCCGAGAGTGGGACTCAGAGTCCGTCTGGGCTGAGTCAGCGTCAGGGCTGGTGCATGCGCCTGGCCCGGTGCTTCGTCCAGGCAGGAGCGGCTCTGCTTGAGCACTGGTTGCGCCCTTGGGCCGTAGGCTCTGGCCGGCTTCCAGCCGTGAGCCCCTGGCAGATCCATTGCCCACGGAGGTACTGCCAGGCCGGTGCCCGTCACCCCCAGGCCGTCTGTCTCCAGCTCCTGGTGGCTGTCGCTTCAGGCCAGCTTTCTGATCCTTTCAGCCATCCCTTGGCTCTTCTGTGACCCTCCAATTGCTCCCCACCCTCCTGGAACAGCGGCCCCAGCAGCGCTGCCCCAGGGCCTAACCCAGCGGGAGAGTCTGCTGCGAGATCCCCCTTTGTGCAGCCTCAGGCCAGGAGCTCCTGTTCCCAACTAGCCCCCCCAGCCCCTTGCTCAGAGTCCCTGGTTCCCAGGACCGAGCCCCCAGCCTGCCTTGTGCCCAGAGAGCTGGACTGAGCCCCGCTGGGTTCGCTGCTGCCTCTTTACCCAGCCATCCAGCCGGCTCTGCACCTCCCGCATGACATTCCCCCCCCGGTGTTTGGGGTAGCTG
This sequence comes from Rafetus swinhoei, assembly GCA_019425775.1. Lineage (NCBI taxonomy): Eukaryota > Metazoa > Chordata > Testudines > Trionychidae > Rafetus > Rafetus swinhoei. Next base: position 794,821 of record CM033446.1, read on the forward strand.
CAGCCTTCACCAGGGGGAGCCAGCCAGCACAAGGCTGAGACACTGTGGCTGGGACCCCTCCCTCCTGGGCTGGGCGAGGGAGGCCGCATTGCCCACAGCATGCTCCTGTCCCGACCCAGCCTCCTGCCCCAAGGCTACAGCCTTGCGGGGGCCAGAGCGCTTGGCTCCGGGCACTGCTGAGGGCGTTCGCGGGGCGGGACCGTGGAGCCGAGAACAGGCTCGTGGGCTGCTCCCCTCGGTTACACGCAGCCCCGCCCGGCTCCGGGGCGGCAGCAGGCAGAGCCGGTGCACGTGGGAACCGGCTTTCAAGCCGCGGGGGGGAGGGGGGCACTTTCCGCCCCGGCAAGAGGGGGCGGGGCAGGGGCCGCGCTGCTTGTGCAGCCGGGGGGCAGCGACTTGGACCCGCTGCGAGACCCCGCCCGACACTCACCGATCAGGTTCGGCACGAAGAGGAAGATGTTTTCGTCCCGCATCATCGCTGCGGGCTCGGAGCCTCTGCCCGGGTCCCCCCTCGCCAATGCACCAGGCCCGGCCTCCGCCGGCTAATGCACCGGCCCGGGTCCCCCCTCGCCAATGCACCGGGCCCGGCCTCCCCCCCCGGCTAATGCACCGGCCCGGGTCCCCCCTCGCCAATGCACCGGGCCCGGCCTCCCCCCCCGGCTAATGCACCGGGCCGGGTCCCCCCTCGCCAATGCACCGGGCCCGGCCTCCGCCGGCTAATGCACCGGCCCGGGTCCCCCCTCGCCAAGGCACCGGGCCCGGCCTCCGCCGGCTAATGCACCGGCCCAGGTCCCCCCTCGCCAATGCACCAGGCCCGGCCTCCGCCGGCTAATGCACCGGCCCGGGTCCCCCCTCGCCAATGCACCAGGCCCGGCCTCCGCCGGCTAATGCACCGGCCCGGGTCCCCCCTCGCCAATGCACCAGGCCCGGCCTCCGCCGGCTAATGCACCGGCCCGGGTCCTCCCGGCCTCAGTATTCCCAGCTCTGGCGCGCTTAGCGGTGCAGGAAACACAACTGGTCGCTGCCCCTTTAAGAACCCCAGGCGGCTCGCTGTTGGACTGTACCAAGCTGGGGCAAGTAGGGGCAGAGGGGACAGTGAGCCCCAGTCGGGAGGAACCATTTAATCTGATGGGGGGGGTCCACCCGCCTCTCAGTGACTGGGCCTCTCCAGCCACCTGGCAAGTGGGGCAGTTGGTTCCACCCAACCCCCCGCTGAAGCCGGCTTGGGGTGGCTCAGGCTCAGCCATAGAGTTGGAGGCGGACTGCGGGCTAGAGCGGCCCTGGCTGGGCCGGACAGCGGACAGCCGCCATCTTGAAATTTCACCACTTCCTGCTCGTGCACACGACTCATGTGACACCGAGTTACCCAATCGGCACAGAGGAGCGTGTAAAGCGCGCCAAGTTTCCCAGAATGCCCTGGGGCTAGCATGGCCCTTTCCCATAATGCCCCACGGCTCACTGTCCCTTCATTTCCCACAATGCCCTGGGGCTAGCATGGCCCTTTCCCACAATGCCCCAGGGCTCACTGTCCATTCATTTCCCACAGTGCCTCAGGGGCTGCCATGGCCATTTCCCACAATGCCCTGGGGCTAGCATGGCCCTTTCCCATAATGCCCCAGGGCTCACTGTCCATTCATTTCCCACAATGCCCTGGGGCTAGCATGGCCATTTCCCACAATGCCCCGGGGCTCACTGTCCCTTCATTTCCCACAATGCCCTGGGGCTGGCATGGCCATTTCCCACAATGTCCCGGGGCTCACTGTCCATTCATTTCCCACAATGCCCTGGGGCTAGCATGGCCCTTTCCCATAATGCCCCAAGGCTCACTGTCCATTCATTTCCCACAATGCCCTGGGGCTCACTGTCCCTTCATTTCCCACAGTGCCTCAGGGGCTGGCATGGCCATTTCCCAGAAGCTCAGGGGCTGAGCTGGACTCTGGCCCGTGGCTGGACGTGGTGGTCGGGGCCCCTGTGATGCGGGCCAGGCCGGGCTGCGTGTGGGGCGCGGCTGCTTTCCAGCCACGGGGGGGCCGGACGAGACTGAGCCGACAGTGCGTGGGCAGGACCCCAGGGCGGGGCTGGATTTGAAAACCGTGTTTATGACAATCTTGGCCTGTGTCTATGGGCCAAGCTCAGTGGTGTCCTTGGTCGTGTTCTCTGACTGATCAGTCTTGCCGTCCGAATTCTTGCAGGGGGGCTGGTCACAATGAGTCACTCTGTTCAGGAACTTGCCGGGCCCCTGTTGATGAGAGGGGAAGTGCATCAGGGGCTGAGGGGCAAATGGGGAGGGATGGGGTGAAAGCAGAGAGCCCCCAGGGTGAACTACCTTCCACAAACACATACCAAGACCTGGTCCTCCTGCCGTCCACTAGCCCCGATGTGAGGCACGGGCATTGGAGTCACTCAGTTCACTTTGTTATGTTGCAGGGGATTCCTATTGTCTGTGCTGCTCTGCAGTAACTGGGGGGAGGGGAGTGCCTCAGTTTCCCTGGGCACTGCACTGGTGCTGGTCTGGGCTGTCCAGCCTGTGCTGCACTGGATCCCTGGTAGCCTGTGACCCCCCTGTGCTCCCTGCTGGCTGGGAGCCCCCCTGGCTGTGGGTGGGGGAAGGTCCAGGGGCTCCCTACCCTTCGGGGACATGCTCCCACTTCCTCACTAGCCCCTCCCACTGCCCATCTAGACCCTCCTGCAACTCCCAAAATCCTCCGCTTGTTCACTGCCCCCTCCCACGGCCCCCTTGCCCACTCTTCCCTCTGGCAGTGGAGCCTGGAGTGGTTACCTGGATGGTACTGAGCTCCTGCTCCGAGACCAGGGGGGACAGACCCTCTAGGTTTCCAGACGGGGAATGCCAAGGGGAGCAGCGCTGCTGGGTCACACAGGCCCCTCCCATTCGGTCCTCCAGCTGCACGGTCTCCATCTGTCATGTCAGCAAAGATGGGGCGGGGGGGTATCTGAGTTGGGGGGATATGGGGATGTGGAGCATATGTGGGACCAAGGTTTATGTGGGGCTCCGCTCCCGGCCCTGCACATGGGATCCCAGCTGCCTGCCCCACACTAGAAGCTCCCACCCCCCCCCCAGCTGTGGCCCCCAGCTTGACCCCTTACCCTGGTCCTCCTTCCAGAGCCATGGCCCTGCTCCCAGCCCCAGCTTGGGGGGGCACAGAGGCAAGGGGGTGTAACACTGGCTTTGCAGCATCACTGGCACTCTGCACCCAACTGAAAAGTGTCCCAGTGGCTGCTGGGGGGCCTGGGACCTGTCTGTCGGGGAGGGGGGTCACGTCCCTTAACCTGCAGCCACCTCCCCTCCTCCTCTTTGGTGCCCTCCTTGTCCTGCACCCACAGAGGACAGTGAGGGGCATGGAGAGCTGCCCCCCCCGTCCCCACCACTCCAGTCCCTCCCTGCCCCCATCACCCCGTCCCTGCTCCCTCCCTTCCCTCACTGACCTCAGGCCTGCATCCCAGGACTCCCCTCACTCAAGACCCCCTTCCTCATCACCCCTCCCACACTCCTTCCCTCACCTGAGCTTCTCCTCCGCTCCATTTGCCCGCAACCCTCGGCCCCCCGGGGCGGGGTGTCCATCACTCACCTGGGGCCCGGCCTGCTGGGGCCTGCAGTGGATGCATTCCTGGGCACAGCCTGAACTGGAAGAAATGGGGGGTGAGGGGAGATGGAGGGTCCCTGTGCCCTGGGGCTGCCCCCATGACCCTCCCTCGCACTCACAGGCTGTGGCGGGCGGGGCGGGGCCCAGCTGGCTCGGAGGAGCCCCTGTGCTCTGGAAGACGGGGTGCAGCAGGTCTGGAAAAAAGGGGGAGCCTGAAAGGGGAAGTGGTTGTAGGGATGGAAGGGACAAGGCAGTGGGGTGAGGGGGCAGAGAGCCTGGTTGGGAGGACAGTGGGTTGAGGGGGCTTCCTGGGGAGGGGACAGCAAGGGTGGGAGAGACTCCAGGAGCTGTGGTCAGCAGGGTGGGGGCTCCAGAGGGGGGTAGTGGGGTGGGGGCTCTAGAGAGAGGGAGATCTGGCGAGAGGGGCAGTGATGTGGGGGCTCTGGACGGAAACTCTGGGGAGGGGACAGCGGGCAGGGGCTCCTGAGGGGTGTTGTGGAGAGGCTCCGGAGGGGGGCAGCAGGGCGGGGGCTCTGGAGGGGGGCCCTCTGGGACTGGGGTAGCAGGGCAGGGGCTCTGGGGGGCTCACTGCTCTCAGCTCTGCGCAGCGTTGCTCTGAACTCCTCATAGGCCAGGGGGGGCCGGGCCAGGCACTGGAAGAGCCCCTGATAGTCTGGCTGCGGCAAGGACTCCAGCAGCCCATCTCCCAGGCATCGAGCCTGCAGGTAGCTCTGTTTGGCAAGAGACAACACCTCCCCCGTCTGGGCCAGGGCCTGCCCCGCGTGGAAACAGGCCAGCTGAGGAGAGAAGGGGGAGAGTGTGGAGCCCCCTGTAGGTGCCCCTCTATATCCCCACCCTACCTTATGGAACCCCTAGAGACATGCCTACCACATGCCCCATAGCCCCTGTGGAAACACCTATAGGCACTTCTATATATCCCCCTAGACACTCCCATACACATCCCTTATAGAGCTCCTTAGGGAAACGCCTATAGGCACTTCTATATATCCCCCGACACCCCCATACACATCCCTTATAGAGCTCCCTAGGGAAACACCTATAGACACTTCTATATATCCCCCTAGACACCCCCATATACATCACTCTGTAGAGCTCCCTAGGGAAATACCCATCTAACATTTCTATACATCCCTCTATAGTTCCCCAACACACACAGCTGCCCCCTCAGATCCTCCCACAGCCCATACCCCAGAGATGGGCCTTGTACCCCCCAGCAGCCCCAGTGGTGCCTGCCAGGCCCAGGTCTACCGCCCCCCCCAGCCCAAACCAGCACCTTTAGCAGGCTGGGGACAAGACCCAGGCATCCAGGCAGGTACCTGTGCGGCTTTCTGGGCCTCCCCAGCCCTGTGCACCAGACGGGCGGTGCTGGCCAGGGTGCGGACCAGCAGCTCCCCCCTCTCTGCTGTTGTGGTGAGGGGGATCCCCTGTGGGGCACAGGAGGCAGAGGAGCTGTGGGGCTTGGAGGCTGTGTCCCGCTCCATGGCTCCTAGAGCCAGTGACCTGGGAGAAGCAAGAGAGAGACTGGGGGCCTGAGGCAGTGGAAGGGAGCAGGCCCTGGGGCAGGAGTGGGAGAAGCAGGGAGGGGGTGGCAGTGAAGGACAGCAGGGGTGGGGGCCCTGGGCAAAGGGAGAAGGGGGGGCTGCAGTGGGCAGGCAGGGCAGCAGGGTGGGACCCTGACGATACTGGGTCTGTAGCTGCCCCTAGAAGCAAGGGCCCCTCCCCTGACTGGGGGGGCAGGAGGATGCTGCGCAACCCGGTACCCAAGCGCCAGGGGAGGCAGTTGCTATGGCAGCTCTGTGGGCAGGGGGAGAGCCTCCAGGCTTGTTGCTAGGAGACAGGGCTCCAACCTTCCAATTGCGGGGGCGCTGCAGGCACAGCCTCGGCATCCCTAGCTGCAACCTCCTTAATTATTAATTACTCCACTAATTAACATGAGATGCAGCCATTTGGAGCTGGGGAAGGGGGACACGTAGGACCCCCCTGCTTGATGCAGCCATTTCTGGGGTGGGGAGGAGCCCAAACAGTGCTCCTGAAGACAGCCAGGATCCAGAGCCCTGGCCAGCCATACACCAGCCCCCACTGCTGGCCAGGGTCAGCCACCGCACTGGGACTGCAAACCCAGGCTCCTTGGCTGGGACACAGACGTGTGGGAGCCAGCCCCCGCCACAAGCTCTGCCCCCTTTCCCACTCCCCTCCTGGAGCTGGCAGAGAACCCAGGTGTCTTGCTCCAGGGATACACAAAAACCCAACTAAGGCACTTTGGTTTTTTAATATCCAACATTTTTATTAAATTTTTTTCCCTTCTAAGTGGGCAGTGGCTGAGGAATTAGCACAACCCACTGCCGGCCCTTTCTCTCTCAACACTTGATTTGGCTTTTTTTTTTTTTTTTTTTAAAAAGTGGTTGGTTTTTGTTTAATTTTATTTTAATACATTCCATGAGGACACAGATTTCTATTTTTTTCTTATTTTCCTTCTTTTATGTATATATATTTATATATAAAAAGAAACTATGAGACACACACACACACGCACCACCCACGCAGGGAAGGGGACAGGAGATGAGACCAAAGAGACTGAGAGCAGGGAACTGTACACAGTCTAGTTATGGCACCCAAATGAAAAGACTGTTAAAAAGGAGATATATATTGTACACCAGCTCCTCATCCCTCCGCCTCAGACCCCACAGGCAAGCCAGGCTGTTAATCAGCAGAACAAAGCAATTAGTCCCCCTCAACCAACCCCATTTAAAAAGCAGCCTGGTCCGGGGTGGGGCAAGGCAGTTATCCAAATGATTAAGAAATTGAGGAATTGAGGTGTTTTTTGTTTGTCCATCAAAATCCTGGGTGAGTGTTTCTTAAATAATAGTAATAATAAAAAAGATGTGCAGATATTCACAAAATGAAGAACCCGGGCCTTGGCATTTGGGCAGGAAAATCTGTTTCAAGTTCCCTTTCCATGATGTGAGGGGCAAAATCTGTTTCAAGTCTCCTCTTGCTGGCACATCTCCCTCAATGTGCAAGTGGAGACAAGCCATTTTGAGTTCCTGTCCTATGGCACAAGAGCAGAAAAATCTGTTTTAAGGTTCCCCTTATTGCATGAGTGCAGAAAAAGTCTGTTAAGGCTTTCTGTGTGGCATGAAGGAGAACAATCATTCATGTCTCCCTAACCCACACAGGCAGCTCAGCAAGATTTGCCACCTTGGAGGAAAAATGGTGTTTAAAGATTACCTCCTCTATTCCTCTGGTTTGCAAGCAAATAAATTGTTTCAAGTACCCCAACCCCCACCCAGCAAAGGAAAATGGCCTCCCAGGGAATAACAGGATTTACCCCTTTTGGTCAGTAAATGTTTTGAGGTTCTCGCACCATGGAAAGAGCGTTTCAAGTTTCTCCATCCTGCCATAGGAAAGTGGTTTCAAGTCTCCACACTACATGGTGATGTGTTTCAAATTCCCATGCTGGGATAATGTGAAGATCTGCTGCTGTGCTGGGAAAGTGGATTTCATGCTTCCCTCGCCAGGCACAGGAAAGGTGGATCAACAGAAGCTTTGCTCCCAGTGGAAAGTGGTTTCAAGATTCTCCTTTTCGTGCGGGGGGAAAAGACATCCAGGCCGCAGAAGCGTGACAAACTCTGCAGCAAGATGCCCCACTTCCAAAGGGCAAGCAGTTTCCAGGATGCCCCATTGCCACAGGGGTGCCAAGCCCCCTCAGCCCCAGAAGGTAGAAGCAGCAGTTTGAAGTACCCGCATGTCACTGCAGTCCAGGGGAGGGGCTGCCCATTCCAGTGGCCCGGTGGGCAAGTGCGGGGTGGGCCTGGCTGCATTGGGGGCTGCCTCCCCTGCCATTTTTTGGAGAGATGCTCCCAGAGAAGGGGGAACATGGCAGGCACAGAGCAGAAGGGAAGGGACAGGGGGAACTGACTGATGCAGGAGGGTTGGGGGAGGCGAGCTGACCCTGCCCCCCTATGCACAGAGCTCCCATTGGTACCCTGATCCCAAACCTGTGGGGCTTGCTCATGCCAGGTACCAGAGGGGAGAGGCAGATCTGAGAAGGTCCCTGGGACTTGTGGGGCAGAGAGAACCCGGGAGGGATGGTTCCCAGCCCCCACTCCCCTCCCAGAGCTGGGGAAAGAACCCAGGAGTCCGGGCTCCCAGCCCCCAGCAATGGGGGGGGGAGGGGAGGAGGGATCAGAAAAAAAACAAGACTTGCAACCAAAGCCAAAATGGTCCCCAGGAGTGAAGGGGACTGGAATGGATTTGGGGGTGTCAGCAGGGCGGCACCAGACTGGCTCTGCCACCCCAGGGCAGAGCAGGAAAAAAAGGGGCATGCACGGAGCTGGGGGGGGTTGCTCTCCGTGGGGCAGCAGGGGCCACTGGCATGTGCACGGAGAGCTCGTTGGCACGCCACCCCCGTGGCAGGCCAGGCCCCTGGGCTCCCTCGTGGGCAGGGCAGGCTCCCAGCTCAGTGGCAGGGCAGTCCAGGTCTGGGCTGCAGCTGGGGGCAAGACTGACTTGCGCAGGGCCCGGCCGGGCTCAGGAGTAGGAGTAGTGGGAGCCGTTGAGGATGTGGGAGGTGACGCTGGCGGAGCGGCTGATGCCCGGCTCAGCCTGGCCCCCGGAGGCTGTGCGCCGCAGCGGCTGGGGGCTGTTGCGCAGCATGACCACGCTGGCCCGACCCCCCGGGGCGGAGGCAGGCGAGGAGGCGGAAGAAGAGGGAGAGGAGGAGGGGGGGTGCAGCCAGGCTGAGGGGGGCGGGGCAAGCAGGGGGGGCTGGCGCCAGGCGTGGGGTGCGCCGGCAGCGGTCTGCAGGCCGTGGCTCCAGTGGGAGCCGCTGCGGGGCACGGGGCGGGAGGGCCAGGCGGGGGGCGGTGCGGCGTAGCCCTGGGAGAAAGCCTCTGCCGGGATGCCCGTCAGCGCCATGTTGCTGAAGCCGAGCCGCATGCTCTCCGAGTCGAAGGCCTCGATCTCCCGAGCCTGCCGCTCCAGCAGGCTCCGGATCCGCTCTGAGCGCTCGTTCTGCAGCGCCAGCATCTCCTCCTCGATCTGTGGAGACAGGGCAGGGTTCTGGCAGGCAGGGGCCAGGGGCCGGCAGGCCCCCCCACCAGCCCCACTCACAGCCCTTCCCGCCCGCCGCCCAGACCCCCCACCGGCCCCACTCACAGCCTTTCCCGCCCGCAGCCCTCGCTCACAGCCCTTCCCACCCGCCGCCCCCATCGCCCCTGCTCACAGCCCTTGCCTTCCCACCCGGCCCCCCCGCCAGCGCTGCCCAGCTCTGAGCTAACCAGCAGGTGCTACACACGCTCCTGGCCAAGAAACCCTGCGGTTCCCATGGCTGGAGCCCAGGTGACTGAGGAGTAGGATGCAGGGCCTGTGGGGGCCCTGTCCCGGGTCAGTCTCAGCAGTACCAGATCCCCCCCAAGGAAAAACAATCCAAGTGGCTTCCGTCCCGGATGCCTGCACCCCACTGCCCTATCCAGCCTCTGCAGGCACGGGGTGCTGGCCTGGCCACTGGGTGCTATGGCTGGGGGAGCCAGCCAGGCCGGGGCCAGGGGCCGGGGCCCTACCCTCTGCTCCAGCAGGGCCCGGCGGATGGACACGCGCTGCTCCAGCTCCTTGATCTCGCGCTCGTGCTGCGCCTCGGTGTGGATCTTGATCTTGCTCTGATAGGCGTTCAGCAGCTCTAGCTCCTGCTGCAGCTGCATGCGCAGCACCTGGTACTCGGCTTCCTGCGTCTCGTCCAGCCGCAGCTGGGGCGACAGACATGTGGCTCACTCCGGGGCTGGCACACAGGGACCCCACCTGGCCCTGGGACACGGCCCCTGGGGGCTTGGCATACGGGGAACCCGCCTGCCGCTGGGAGGGGCTCCTGGGAACCATCCCTTCTGGGGGTGCTGGCCAGGAGATTCAGGGCAGTAGGAGCTGGCTGCTTGGGGAGGGCAGCAGGTGGGGGCAGCGCCAGCCGGTGAATGTAGGGCAGCAGGTGCTGGTGGGACATGGCAGCGGCTGGGAGTGGTGGGAAAGGCGCGGGCGATGGTTGGGGCACAGAGTGGTGATTGGGGGTCCAGAGGTGTGGGGTGGCGGCAGGCAGGGAAGAGGGTGGGGCGGCTGCCAGGAGAGGGGCGGCTGGGGAAGGGGTGGGGCAGTGGGTGTCCAGGAAAGGGGATGGCGTGGCCGGTGAGGGGGGCGGCCAGGGAAGGGGGCAGGACAGCGGGCAGCTGGGGAAGGGGGTGGTGTGGCCAGGGAAGGGCCTGGGGCAGCTGGGGAAGGGGACGGGGACGGGGCGGTGGGTGGCCGGGGAAGGGGCACCCGCGGAAGGGGGCGAGGCGGCGGACGGCCGGGGAAGGGGCGGGGACCTACGGCCTGCGTCGAGAGCATCTCGCTGATGCTGTGGTCGTACTGCTCCGCCAGGATGGCCAGCTTGCGCGTCTGCTCGTCCTTGAGGCGCTTGAGGATGCCCTTGTGCTCACTCTTGGCCGTGGTCTCCAGCAGGTGGCTGCGCAGGGCCTTGTACTGCCGCGTCTGGATCTTACACGTGTCCTGGAACTGCTTCTTGATCTGCAGCTCCTTGCACTGGGGCCGGGCGGGCGGGGCAGAGACAGGAGCAAGCGTTAGACAGAGCAGGGTGCAGCCCAGCACGGGCGTGTCCGGTTCCCCCAGGGCCCTGCCCCCGGAAACTCCTGGGGCACCTCCCGCTACCAGGGCCCAGGACGCTTTGACCCCGCTCCCCCTCCCTGACATCCATCAGGCCCTTTGCTCCCTGGGGCCATTCCCCTCCAGGGTCCCTCGCATGCCAGGGCCCAGGGCTCCTTACACGTCCCCACCCCTGTGGCATCGCCCAGGGGCTCTCTCTGGGTCAGGTTTGTGAGCCCCCTCGTGCTTGTTCCCAGGAGAGGAGGGCTGGGCTGTGTGGGGCGAGGGCTGTGACCCCAGGATGCTACATGTGAGAGACCGTGACATTGGGAGGCTGCCTGGGGGGGGTGTGTGACCCCAGGAGGCCGTGACCCCAGGAGGCTGCGTGGGGTGGCTGTGACCCCAGGAGGCCGTGACCCCAGGAGGCTGCGTGGGGGGGCTGTGACCCCAGGAGGCTGGGGGGCTGCAACCCCAGGAGGCCGTGACCCCAGGAGGCTGCATGGGGGGGCTGTGACCCCAGGAGGCTGGGGGGCTGCATGGGGGGAGGCCGCGACCCCAGGAGGCTGCGTGTGGGGGGGCTGTGACCCCAGGAGGGACTGTGGGGAGGGGTGTAACAGAGCAGGCACATGCGCAGCAGTGTTGGGACCTGCGCCACGCCTGCCCCTGCTCCAGGGGCCCTTTGCCCGTCACACGGTGGGGCTGCTGCCGCCTGTTCTGCCCAGGAGCCCCACCATCTGCCCACCCTTCAACCGGGGTGGGACACGTGACCCCAGGGCGTGACCTTTGTCCTGACCGGGCCTGCGGGCGAGCGCTGGGAGTGGGGATGCGTTTCGGCTCCCAGCGGTGCCCAGGGCAGGTGGGCAGGCGCCAAAAGAACCAGGTGTCAAAGCAATGGCAGAGGAAGCCGTGATGGAGAGCATGACTGTATGGCCCCCACACGCCGGGGGGACCACACAGAGCCTCCAAAATGGGAATGCTCAGCCCCACCCCAGGACACCCCAGCTGAAGGGCAGCAGTGCCAGGCTGCCCGGAGCCACCTGTCTACAGTCCCACAGCAGCCTCCCTCCCCCCTGCCCCCAGCGACAGGAGCCTGCAGCAGTGCCCTGCCAGGGACAGACAGATCGACTAGAGCGCCAGCGGCCCCGGTGGGTGCAGCTGGGGAGAAATACACCCAGAGCCTTCTGGCCAGGTTCTCTATACTGCTTCCCGCTCAGCCCACGGGCCCTGTTCTTACACTGACCAAAAACTGAGCTGCAAAAAGCAAAACAAAAAGCAGCCAATAACCCTCGAGGCCAATCTTGTCGAAAAAGGGGCAAATAAAAACCAAAGCCAGTTACTAAATGGGGGGGAGGGGAGGGTTACATACAAATGACGTGTTTTAGGAGGCTGGGGAGAACCAGGGAAGATGCCAGCAGAGAAAAGAGCAATAGATTTTCCGACTGGAAGGGAATCTCAGGGGCATCTGCTCAGAGCTGCCCTGGATCAACTCCTAGTTGAACCAGAAACACACGCTCAATTGCTGTGCACTGTGGCGCCAAAACGCCTGCCATTGCTGTTCCTAGGACAGACAGGAGCTCAGACTAGAGGGTCAAAACCAAATCTCCTCTGGCTTTCAACTAAGGATGCCACATTGTGTTTAACCAGCTCATCCAATAGCCGAGGGAGCCGCTGAGCCGCAGGGAGGTTAGCTCCTGGGCCCGCTGCCCACCCCACTGCGGCTCTGCCCTCCACATGTGGCAGCGCAGCACAGACCCACAGGGGAGTCCCCCACTGCACCTCTGCCTCCCCGTGGGGGAACCAGCTGCCCCCAGCACCAGCTCCTGCTCCGCCCCATTGCTGCCTCTGACAGAGGCAGCGGCGAGGGAAGTGACTAGTTGAGTAGTGACTCGACTAGCTCACATCCCTACTTTCCACTCTCTGAATAATCAGCGATTTCCTAACAATAGGAAACATTAGAACAATGGCTGGTAGAAGGAGGGTGAGGGCTGGAAGAGATCTTGGGAGGGCAACTAATCCAAGCCCCCTTGGCCAAGTCAGCTATAAAAACCCACAGCAGAGAGGGGCAACTTTCCCCATCGGAACACACAGAACATCACCAAAAAGTCACACTGAGCAAAAACAGGACAAATAGAATAAAAATAATCAGAGGTCACATCCCAAAGATGCATGTGCTGAGGGGAGAGATTACTTTGTAACAAGGACAAAATAAAACCGTTTGCCTAAGAAACTGAAATAAATAAATAAGTACTAGAGAGAGAGAGACACAAATAATCGTAACGTCCTGACCTGGAGTACGGCAGAGTCACAAGTGACCCTCAAGCAGGGCAATGGGAGCGCCCTTCTCCAGGGACGCACGCACAAAATACAAGACAAAGGCGCCCCCACAAAACGACCAAGATGTTCTAAAACTGCAGCAAGTGCAAGAGGCATTGTCAAAAAGGGGGGGGGGGGAAGGGAGTGAAAGAAAACGGCTTCAACCCTCCCCCGACCAACGGAGAAGAAATTAATGTAACACAAAAGAAGATTTCG